>CM056052.1:214234850-215434850 GCA_029574335.1 Rana kukunoris
AAGCAGAGCTTCCCTCATTTTAGATGTACACGACTGCACTTACAAGTGCACTTTCATGCACTTGTAAGTGCACAGTGGATTTGCCTTTCGTAAATAACCTCCCATTGTGTCCTTGTATTGTACATCTCATAAATAATATTTATCATATGATGGCATAAGTTTTATTTTAATGAAAGGTGAAATTCTTATGAATTAAATTAAACAGAGTTGTCTAATAGCAATAGTTTGCAAATGTGCATTCTGTCAGCGAGGTTGTAGGCACTGTATGTGATTTAGTGATACTTATTGTATATGGTCTATGTATATGGTTTTTACAACATGCATGAATTTATACATGATTATTTTTTTTACTTAAAGGCTTTGAAGATGGCCAATGCTGGGGTTTCTCTATCAGTACAAGAAGCATCTGTGGCTGCACCTTTTAACTCTCATGTCACAAATATCCAATGTGTTTCTGAACTGTTAAAGTAAGTATTTAACAACTTATTTATTACATAGTAAGAACCTAAAGGATGAGCCAGCACTTTTCTCATTTAACCTAGCCCTCAACAATTTTCCTTCACGGCTTACTTTTACTGCTTTGCTACATACAGCTTGTTAAAAACAAAAAAATGGAATACCTATATAATTAACCACTTGCCGACCAGCCGCCGCAGTTATACGGCGGCAGGTCGGCACGGGTGCGCGAGAGCCCGTAGCTCTACGTCGCGCTTTTCGCGGCCACTAGGGGGCGCGTGCGCGCCGCCGGCGGCCCGCGCGCGCCGCCCCCCGCTCGCCCCGAGTCCCGTGCGTGTGCCCGGCGGGCGCGATCGCCGCGGGCACACGCGATCGCTCGTTACAGAGCGGGGAACGGGAGCTGTGTGTGAAAACACACAGCGCTCGTTCCTGTCAGCGGGGGAAACGCTGATTTTCTGTTCATACAATGTATGAACAGAAAATCAGTGATTCCCCCTAGTAAGTCCACCCCCCCCATACAGTTAGAACACACTAGGAACACACTTAACCCCTTCCCCGCCCCCTAGTGTTAACCCCTTCACTGCCAATGGCATTTTTATAGTAATCCAATGCATTTTTATAGCATTGATCGCTAAAAAAATGCCAATGGTCCCAAAAATGTGTCAAAAGTGTCCGAAGTGTCCGCCATAATATCGCAGTACCGAAAAAAAACGCTGATCGCCGCCATTACTAGTAAAAAAAATAAAAAAAATAAAAATGCCATAAAACTACCCTCTATTTTGTAAACGCTATAACTTTTGCGCAAACCAATCAATAAACGCTAATTGCGATTTTTTTTACGAAAAATATGTAGAAGAATACGTATCGGCCTAAACTGAGGAAAAAATATTTTTTTTTATATATTTTTGGGGATATTTATTATAGAAAAAAGTAAAAAATATTGCATTTTTTTCAAAATAGTCGCTCTGTTTTTGTTTATAGCGCAAAAAATAAAAACCGCAGAGATGATCAAATACCACCAAAAGAAAGCTCTATTTGTGGGAAAAAAAAGGACGCCAATTTTGTTTGGGAGCCACGTCGCACGACCGCGCAATTGTCAGTTAAAGCGACGCAGCGCCGAATCTCAAAAAGTGCTCTGGTCTTTGGACAGCAATATGGTCCGGGGCTGAAGTGGTTAAATATTATCATCTTTACTACTTCAATATCGGGCCTATTCTGGCACTTCTCTCCTTCATGTACAAATCATCATTCTTTTGCTAGAAAATTACACAGAATCCCCAAACATTATAGGAACATGCTACAACCAACAAAGTTCACTCTGGAACCCATCTCCATCGATGCCACAGAAAATATCATCGGCGTTTTGCGTAACAGCACATCGCCTAATGATATCATCTCCACTAAGCTGCTAAAGGAATGTGCCGATATCCTGTCACCTCCCATTACGCAGCTTATAAACCAGTCATTTAAGGAGTCATTTAAATCACCGCCGTCCCATAACAATGCTAAACGTTTTCTCCAAGGTAATGGAGAAAGTGGTGGTACAACAGCTGCAACAGCATCTAGATACCCACAACCTACTTGATCCACTGCAATTGGGATTCCGTCCCGGACACGGGACGGAAACAGCATTGCTCAAGATATGGGACGACGTTCTGTAGGCCGCAGATGAAGGAGAATCTTGTCTCCTGGTTCTGCTGGACCTAAGCGCAGCCTTTGACACCGTAGATCACAAACTGCTACTGACTCGGCTGGCTGAGGTAGCCGGAGTCACAGAGGGTGATTTACCATGGTTTTCCTCCTTTTTGGGAAGCCGATCTCAAACGGTGAAGTTGGGACCGTTCACTTCTGGAAAACGCACTGTGTCATGTGGAGTCCCCCAAGGCTCACCTCTGTCACCGGTGCTCTTCAACATCTATCTTCGACCTCTCTTTCTTTCCATAATAACTTTTATTGGTAAACAGAAAAAGGTTTACAATACAGTTGAATAAGGAGTCTGATATAGAACATTAGGTTGTACAGCAGTGATGATCAGAACTAGCATGCAGTCAAGATTGCAACAAAAACATACAAAAAAAAATAAAAAATTATATATACTGTATATATATATATATATATATATATAGCATGTTTTTTCCCTTTTTTGTGTGATATAATGAACAGTATCTAAGAAGTAAGTAAGATTCATGGCTAACTTGTTGCATATCTATGCTTCTAATGGAAATCTTGTGACCGTCCAAGGTTAGATTAAAGATAGGTGAGAGTTACATATGGATGTGGGGGTTTGCTAGTTCCTGTGGCACTGACCAGCTTTGAATAGATATGTCATCATAAAACATCCGCCGCTGGAGCTGATCAGCTGTCGGTACTAGAGAATAAGGGCTGTAGCTGGAGAGGGGACTGGATCTGTGTGTAGACTCTACATGAAGAGGGGGAGGAAGGAACGGGCACAGGAGGGGGAAGACAGGGTGGGAAAGAGGGGAGGATAGAGGAGGAGCTGTAGGAAGCTAAGGAGAAAGATAGAAAGAGAAGAATAAGGTGAGATAAAATAGAATAGAAAAAGCAAAAAAAAAATACAATAATAATAATAAGTTCATAGGTAGAGAGCGAAAGAGTGTATGGGTATCGAAACATGGAGTCAGTGAGAGGGGGAGGGTGAGTGGAGGGGGGCCGGTTTGGGGGGATCTCACAGTCTCCGCCGTCGGGCCTCAGGTATTGGAGTATGGAGAGTATCAGGGGTATTAGAGTCAGCGATAATTGGACATGTGTCTAATAGAATGAAGTGAGAGATGACCTCCCTCTATCTTCCCTTGTATAGGGGAGGGAGGTTAGGTATAACGTGGTGTGATTCAGTTAGACCATACATTTAATGCTATAGTTATCAAGGGTTTCAATCATCTGGAGGTGGATGATCTCCGGAAGTTTGGTTCATCAAGAGTTTGTAATTGGCAGTGGTACAGAAGTGGGTCCAACAGGCCCATGTGAGGGAGAATTTAGTTGGACAATCTTTAGCTATAGATATTAATTCTTCCATCTCTGCAATTTTTTCAACGCGTTTGATACACTCAGGAATGGTTGGGATACGTGTTGTTCCCCAGTGTATCGGGATGCATTGCTTGGCTGCATTTATTAGGGGTGGTACTAGCGTCTTACAGTAATGATGAGCTGGCATGTCAGAATAGTGTAGAAGAAGTTGTGCCGCGGTGTGTTCTAAAGTGTATGTAGAAATTTGTGTCGTCAGTTCCCGGATTTGGGTCCAGAATGGCTGGATTAGGGGGCAGGACCACCAAATGTGTTCTAGAGTACCTGTGCCAACAGAGCACCTCCAGCATTTGTCTGAAAGGGCTGGATTGTATTTGTTGAGAATAGCCGGGGTTCTGTACCAGCGCATTAAGACTTTGTAATTATTTTCCTGTATCGAGACATTGAGGGAGCTTTTATGTGCTATTGTAGATATGCATTCCCATTGTGCCTCCGTCAAATCCATCTGTAGATCTCTTTCCCAATTTGAGCAAGCTTTGGTAGTCTTCATTAAGCTATCTGAGGAGAGTATGTTGTGTATGATAGATATCATGTGTTGTTGCGGTGTAGAGTGAGAGCAAAGTTGTTCAAATGTTGTGAGACGGCGAGAGACAGAGGATGTTCGGTCTGCTTGTTTTAGGAAATGTCTGATCTGGAAGTATATCCAGAGAGGAAAAGTGGTGCTTTCTGTGGTGTGGTAGAGAAGAGAGAGCGTTCTAGAAAAGAGCCTGAGTGAAAGAAGTGATGTGCCAAGACTTCTGAGTGTTGCCACGTATCTGTTAGAAAATTCATGGACATGCCAGGTGGGAATTCCGGGTTGAGCTTTACCGAAGTAAGGGGTCCAGGGATCGAGGATCGACCTCTCTTTGAAGTCATCAGTAGTCAACAACTACTTTATCACTCATATGCAGACGACACGCAACTCTATTTTCGCATCTGCAATAGAAAGGATCATCATCTCAGCTTAGAGAATTGTCTCTCTTCAATAGAAAAGTGGATGACTAAGAGTTATCTCAAACTCAACAATTCCAAAACAGAACTTCTTCTGTTTCAGGCCAGTCGCAAGAGTCAACTGGCAACAACCTGGACACCTCCACCCATTCTGGGCCAAATCATCTCCCCTAGCGCCAAAGTCAAAAGTCTCGGGATCATTTTTGACACCCACATGACAATGGACGCACAAATAGGGTCAGTGGTCAGCGGATCTCACCATCTGCTGCGCCTACTATGCAGGCTTATTCCATTCATTTCCAAAGAAGACATGCCAGTCGTGGTGGGAACAATTGTGAACTCCAGACTGGACTATGCAAATGCCCTCTACCTCGGACTCCCAAAGTACCAAATCGCTCGTCTGCAAGTCGTACAAAATACGGCCGCCAGACTGGTGACTGGGAAAAAACCTTGGGAATCAATCTCACCGTCGCTGAGATCCCTTCACTGGTTGCCAGTAAAAGACAGAGGGCCAGATTCTCAGAGGCGTTACGACGGAGTATCTCAGATACCCCGTCGTATCGCCTTTTTTTTTTAGTCGTATCTATGCGTGTGATGCTGTGCATCACTTTTGCATAGATACGCTTCTACATCCGACAAGTGTAATCCAATTACACTTTCGGATCGTAGGTGTAATGACAACTCCGGCCACTAGGTGGCCTTTACGTTGTTTTTTCATTTGCATATGCAAATGAAGTAGTACGCCGATTCTCGATCGCTTTTACGCCGCCCCGTCGTCGCGTACGTCGTTTTCGTTCGCGTAAGGTTACCCCAGCTTCTATGTGGAGTAACCTTACGAGGGTCCCGTCGGATGCCGTCGTGTCCCGTCGGATGCCATGTTAAGTATGGCCTCGGGACCGCGTCGTGTTGTGCGTCGTTTACGTCGTTTGCGTACGTCGATTCTCAATGGGGCTGGCGTACGCTGCGATTACGTCGTTTACATTGAGAAAATGTGACGTCCTTTGGAGCATGCGCACTGGGCTTTTTCCCGGCCGGCGCATGCGCAGTTCGTTTGACGCGGGGGCGCGCTTAATTTAAATACAAGCCGCCCCATTTGAATTGCGCGGGTTTACGCTGCGCGATTTACGCGACGTAAGCGAAACCTACGGAGCAAGTGCTTAGAGAATCAAGCACTTGCTCCAGTACGCAGCGGCGGCGTAGTGTAACTGGCTTACGCTACGCCGCCGAAAATATTGGAGAATCTGGCCCAGAATTGCTTTTAAAGCTCTTTGTCTGACTCATAAATGCATCCATGGAAAAGCCCCGCAATATCTTTGCGATAAAATAGAACCCCACAATCCCAATCGCATTCTGCGATCCAGTGACCAAAATTTGGTCAAAGTACCCAAAGCCAGATTCAAGTCCAAAGGAGAAAGAAGGTTTGCGGTCCAAGGTCCCAAACTTTGGAACGCTTTACCAACCAGCATTCGGTTGGAGGAAAACCACCTGACCTTCAGAAGACGGATTAAAACTCTGCTCTTCTGATGTCAAGAGAGACTGATACAACAAGCGCCCAGAGGCGATTTGGTTCGCATGTGCCGCGCTATACAAGTTTTTTTCACTCACTCACTCACTCATTATATATGTTTTTTTTAGCAGACACCCTAGGGAATAAAACGACAATCATTGCAACTTTTTATCTTGCACGGTATTTGCCCAATAATTTTTCAAATGCCTTTTTTTTGGAAAAAAAATGGTTTCATGAATTAAAAAATAACAAAACAGTAAAGTTAGCCCAATTTTTTTGTAAAATATGAAAGATTATGTTACACCAATTAAATAGACACTTTACATGTCGTGCTTTAGGCTGCATTCACACCTAGGTGACAAGTAACGCCGCGTACGCGGCTTACTTTGCCGCGATTCGATTAACTTTTTTTTTTTTTTTTTAACAAATTCTTTCCATTGCCGTCTATGGCCGAACGCCAATGCCGCCTGAAAAAAAGGGTCCGGAACTTTTTTTTCAGACGGCAGGCGTACGGCGTTTCGGCGTTCGGCGTGAGATGTGAACCATCTCATAGACAGCAATGGAAATTCGCCCCTCCAGCGGCACGAGCGTCGGGCGTCGGGCGTTTTGTCGCCAAGGTGTGAATAGAGCCTTAAAATTGCACACCCTCATAGAATGGTGCCAAACTTTGGTGCTTAAAAATCTCTATAGGCGACGCTTTGAATATTTTTACAGGTTACCAGTTTAGATTTACAGAGGATGTCTAGTGCAAGAATTGATGCTGGCACTCCAACGCACGATACCTCACACGTTTACATATGTGGGCGGGGACTTATGTGTGCGTTTGCTTCTGCGCGAGCTACCGGGGACAGTAACATTTAATTTTTTTTTTTACTATTATTATTATTTTACTTCTTTATTTTATTTTTTTAACACTGTTATTCCTATTACAAGGAATGTAAACATCTCTTGTAATAGGAATAGTGTGTGACAGGTCCTCTTTATGGAGAGATGTGGGGTCAATAAGACCACGCATCTCTCCTCCAGGCTGGAATGGATGAGATCGTGAAAAAAATTCACCGATCTCATGATTAATATTGCTTACTAGCCGCAATCACGGCTATGTTTACTTCTGGGTACCCGGGCTTGATGTCATCACATCGCACCCGTGCCTCTGACGGTCATAGAGATGACTGGTGACATCTGGTCACCAGTCATCTCTATGCTTACTAGCCTGCGCTGGACGATTCTTTCTCCGGGCCCCCGATGGCACGGGAGAGCCCGGAGAAGCACCGGATGGCGGTGGGAGGGGGGATGTCCCCTCCCGCCGCCTATAAGAACGATCAAGCAGCTATGATCATTCTTATGGTGCACAGAATCACGGGCACTAAAGAATGATATCTGAATGATGCCTCTAGCTGCCCCCATCATTCAGATATCACCACACAAAGCCCAGGGCATCATTTCACTATGGCTGGGTATTGAAGTGGTAGCACTACTGCTACTAAATAGTCAACAGTCAACATTTTATGGAGTTGCCAGCTGTTTTTCTCTATTGACTACATTGTTTTTTGGTGGATAAGAGGACCCCACAGCTTGGGCACCCGGACTACAACTTTTAGCTCTATACCAAGGATCCACTGCTCTGAGCGATGCATTGCTTTTTTTTTAATTACTGCTACTAAATTACAGGTTTTAGCTGGTGTTTTTAAAATCAGAAACTGGCCAGGCATCTGTCAATTTGTGGCAGTATTGCTACCTCCTCTAAAAGAGAGATCCCGCAGCCCTGACTTAGGAAGAACAAGCTGAGACAAAATGGCAATAATATTTTATTATAGTTGTAGATGTAATGTGGCAGGATGATTGGGTGTTGGGTTGTTGTGGCAGGGAGGCGGCATCATCAGATGATGGGCCACGCTGGCAATGGGTCATCATGATTAACTAGGATATAAATCTCTGGATGTGACTTGTGTTGGTTTTATATTTTCGTGGTGTGGGTGTCTTTATTTACTTTTTTAAAGGAAATGCTTAAAAATGTGTAATGCACCTCAGACTTATTACTATAGGGGGTAGGGCTGGATATCTGGGGCCCTATTATTATAAGGGAGGCTTCCAGATTCTGATAAGTCCACAATCTTTCATATCCCTTTTAAGAGAAAGGGACAGAGCTCCACGTCCCTGCTGTCACTTGCTTGTGTTCCCGCCGATCGCATGTACCCGGCGGACAACGTGGCCGCCAGGTACGCGCATCGGCTCTTCAGCGATGCGCCGGGACAGTGTTTACCCGCCGCACGCCACCCAGTGGCACGTGCGGGTAATGCACTTTAAATGACGTCCAAGGACGTCAACTTGGCACTTGAGAGCCGCGCTGTTGACGTCTTTTGTCAATAGCACGGATCTCAAGTGGTTAAATGGTTAAAACATAAACCCAACTGTGTTTTTTTTTTTTTTTAAGGATTTTTCTATTTAAAATTTAAGCAGCAATAAACAATCCTCTCCCCATAGATCAGTATTTTTTGCATTCTTTTTTTTTTTTTTTTGCATTGGTACATGTTCGTATACCCATAACATTTTATAACAAAAGCTTGCAAATTAGCCATGGAAAAGGGGCAAAAAAAAAAAAATGAGTGATTTCATTTAATTTGCTGTTCTGGAGATCTCCAAGAGGAACACAACAATATCTATCTATTTATCTATCTATATATATATATATATATATATATATATATATATATATATTATATATATATACACAGTACAGACCAAAAGTTTGGACACACCTTCTCATTCCAAGAGTTTTCTTTATTTTCATGACTATGAAAATTGTAGATTCACACTGAATCAAAACTATGAATTAACACATGTGGAATTATATACATAACAAAAAAGTGTGAACAACTGAAAATATGTCATATTCTAGGTTCTTCAAAGTAGCCACCCTTTGCTTTGATTACTGCTTTGCGCACTCTTGGCATTCTCTTGATGAGCTTCAAGAGGTAGTCACCTGAAATGGTCTTCCAACAGTCTTGAATGAGTTCCCAGAGATGCTTAGTGCGTGTTGGCTCTTTTGCCTTCACTCTGCAGTCCAGCTCACCCCAAACCATATCGATTGGGTTCAGGTCCGGTGACTGTGGAGGCCAGGTCATCTGGCGCAGCACCCTATCACTCTCCTTCTTGGTCAAATAGCCCTAACACAGTCTGGAGGTGTGTTTGGGGTCATTGTCCGGTTGAAAAATAAATGATGTTCCAACTAAACGCAAACTGGATGGAATAGCATGCCGCTGCAAGATGCTGTGGGAGCCATGCTGAGTCAGTATGCCTTCAATATATTATATATATATATTTAATATATTTATTTAGCAGAGGATGTGAATTAGTTAGAATTCAACTACACTGTCACTCAAATACAAAGAAGAGAATGGAAATCTACCAAAAGAGACAAGAGAAAAAAGCCCAAGAAGGGTATCCAAAGAATGGTTTTGACTAAGGTTTGATTTTTCACACACGTTTTTGGTCTTAAGAACCCACTTCCCAAAAACATATTTTCTGATAGCAGAGACTTGTAAAATAAAAAGATTATAGTTGCCAAATTTTAGGTTATATGATATTACCTGTAGTTTCTCAAACTATATTTTCTTAAAAAATATATATATATTTATTTTCGTGCACACAAGCACAATAAAATCCTTTTTTTCTAATAAAATATAAAATATGAGATTTGTGTCATGTAATACCAAACATGTCCTATTCCAAAGATGGTGTGCACCCACAAAATGTACTCTCTCTAGCAAAGAATTAAAAATCTTTACAATACATCAGTTGAGAGTAAACCATGATCAATGGCCATAAAATTGTATCTCTTCAGTGAGCACTGAGAGACCTTTTTTAAACATTTTTTGATTGATTTTATTTAGCTTTATTATTATTTATTTTTTTCACTTTAGAAAATAGTTTTTACCTTCATTTGACTATTAGCACACAGGGGCTGATAAGCCACATATATGATAGGATTTTAAAGAGATAGGTTGTCTCTATAACAACAGCAGGGGTATGTTAGACCCCTTATATCTCTCCTGCACTATCCCTGAACTGATTGGGGATAGAAAAACCCTAAACAGCTCCCAACACAGCAGCAGCTGAGCTGTCAGATGACAGCCCGAAACCTGCTCAGAGGATAATGCTTCTGGGTTTCACTGGAAAAAAGATCAGGTATGTTATTTCTTCCACACACAAACACACACCGTTGAACATCCTAACATTTTCTGGGGGTCCTGCAGTCCAGGGAGGCGTGCACACCATAGTAGGTCTACAAGCCTACATTGGTATTATTAGAAGCTTACCCTCACCCTGCTTCTTGAATAAGATCTCTCTGTTAGTGGGATCTGACCAACCCCAGGTATGAAATCACAGGCATGAAAATGCCCTTGTGTGGCTATATCCTAAATTTTGTGGCTAATATCCTAGCTTTTGGTGAGCGATTTGCTGTATATTTTGGAAATATCATAGTTTTGATAGTTGATGATTATACTGGTGAATATTTTCTTTTCAGGGAAGGTCGAGCTGCACTTGTCACATCTTTCTGCATGTTTAAATACATGTCTATGTTCGGATTAATCGAATATATCAACACACTGCTGCTATACTGGGTAAGACATTCATTTTTACCATCAATGAAACATAGAAAAAATTGGTCACTCTACAACTAGTGAAAGCAGTAGCGATTGTACTTCTGGTAACATTTCTTGATGTATTCTGTGCTTTTTCAGCAACGAAATATCTTTGGAAAACAATCAGTTCCTTGTCCATGACTTTGCTATCATGTTGTAATATTCCTTACAAGTGAGTACAACTGACATACATAAATAATCATTTTTATGTACATACTGCATATAAAAGAGAACAGATAGAATAGGGTTGCTAGGAGAAATATTTATACTTTCTTTTTCGTACATCACAGGACACAGAGCTTCTTTGTTAATTACTTAGTGGGTTATAGCTCACCATTAGTGTTGAGCACAATATGTCATATTCGATTTCGCGATATATCTCGAATATATAGTCGAATATTCGAGATATATTCGCTAAATACGAATATTCGTGATATTTTTTGGAAATGAAATGATTGCGAATTTTCGCTATTGCGAATGCGAATGCGAAATTTCGAGAAATGCGGAATGGAGCACTCTGATTGGCTCAGAATATTCGTGATATTTTATAATACAAAATAATTGCGAATATTCGAGAAATGCGGAATGGAGCACTCTGATTGGCTCAGAATATTCGTGATATATTACAATACAAAATAATTGCGAATATTCGAGAAATGCGGAATGGAGCACGTCTGATTGGCTCAGAATATTCGTGATATATTACAATACAAAATAATTGCGAATATTCGGCAAATGCAGAAGGAGCACTCTGATTGGCTCAGAATATTCGTGATATATTACAATACAAAATAATTGCGAATATTCGGCAAATGCGGAAGAAGCACTCTGATTGGCTCAGAATATCTTGATATATTACAATACATAATAATTGCGAATATTCGAGAAATGCGGAATGGAGCACTCTGATTGGCTCAGAATATTCTTGATATTTTATCGTAATTTCGCAAAAATGCGAATGAGAAATTTATATGCGGAATTTCGACAGTAACACTCTGAAATCGAATATATGTTTTATTTTAGCTAAAAACAATATTGCGAATTTCTCGAAAATAAAATCGCACACGATATCGCTATTGCCGAATAATCGCATTGCGATTTATCGGCAAATATAAATTGATCGCTGCAGCTACTCGGCCCAAGGTCTCTAATCATACCAGCAATGCTTTTAGACGTCAATGGGGATCTCTAGGCTGTGATCTGTTCTAAAAAAAAAATTGAAAAAAATACGAATATTCGAAATAACGAATAATCACCGCGAAATTCGGAATATATCGCGAATACTCGAATATGCCATATTCAAGCCGAATATTCGCAATACGAATATTCGTGAGCAACACTACTCACCATTAGGTGATTGGACACTGGCACGCCCAAATTAGAAGAGAAGTTCCCCTCCATATAACCTCTCCTCTATGGAAAGTACCTCAGTTTTTTCGCCAGTGTCTAAGGTGTTGGTCACGGTTTAAGATGTGAAAGTTCTACTGAGGCATCCCTTCCGGGGTCAAGGAGCTATACAAATGGATCTATCCAAGAAGGCCAGCAAAATGCCAAAATGGATGGTACCACCGGCCTCTTGAGAGGAGTAAGGTTTTTGCCTGTAATGTCTCTCTTGTAAGACTGGGCTCTGGGATCCAGCACTTTGGGCACATATTTAAAAATGTGCAAAGGTTTCTGGCAGAGTCTTCTACAGGTCCAGGAAGAGGCTTCCTTTTAAATAGGAACCCAGAACCCTGAAGGTTGGCACAACACAGCCCGCTATGATGGGTGAAGGTTGGATCTGTCTGATCTTCAGCAGTATCATGCGACGGGAATAAGGTAAGTGAAGAAAGTCCTGAGAAAAATCTTAAGGGTTTTCTTCTGTGAGTAGCTGCATGTGTTGCCTAAATTCCACAATTAGAGGGAGTAAAGAGACATACCTGGTGTTTTACTTACAATGCTCTCCAGGACAAAAAAGCTCAGTTTTTAGCCGGTCTGTTGATTGTCTCACTTCCTCCACTTCAGGCTCTGCCACAGTGAGTCAGTCTACTAAAGGCCCTCCTTTAGTAGATTCTCTCTCTTTCTCTCCCTCTCCCTTCCCACGCCGACGCCACCCCTTTCCTACATGCGCGCATGGGGGTGTGGTTGCCGCCGGCATGCACACGCGGTGCGCATGCCGGCCCAAAGCACAGGCATAAGGCGGGTGTTTAAAGCCCCAGATGCCAGAACATTGTAAGCGCAAAGGAACAACCGCTTTGGGGCATGTAAGCACCCGTGGGAGTGGGGATTCAAACCCTAAGACACCTACTCAGCTTCAGGCTGTGCAAACTTAGCGCCAGTTCTATTGTTTTATTGCTGGACTAGCACATCAGTAGATGCACCTGTGTATAGTATCTCTGCTTTTTTTTCAGCTTAGGACTGTCTCCCCGTAGAAAGAGTTCAGGGGCAGGAAAAAAAAAGCACTAAGGTATCGCCATCTCAATTTAGAAGTCCTAGTCCTAGTCCTAGTCCTGCTGGCCTGATCCCATCCTCCCCTGAAAGACCTGAGGCAGCCACACAGGATGAGCCATTGCCCCTGTCAGGCTTTGCAGCCTCTCCCGACATTCCAGCTCCTGCTTATGTCACTGATGACTCTTTAGCAGCAGCATTGTCCCTGAGGAACAGGATAAAGATTAGGTGGACCTACCTAAGGCCTTATGTTTTGCCGGTGAATGCCATTAAAGATTCTATTCATCAAGCATTCCGCCTTACTCTCCTTTTATGGCTAAAGAATTGTTCAGATAAAGCTCTGTGTAAAAAGCTTTTGGCCGGGTTCCCCTTTAATGCCTCCAGGCAGTGGTGACGGCCTCCGCAACTGAATCTTAGAGGTTTCCCCAGAAGAGCAAGGGTCAGGGTTTTATTCAAACCTCTTTATGGTTCCAAAACTAAAACAGAGATGTCAGGCCCTATTCTAGATCTCTAAGACTAAATCACTTGCTGACCATTTGCTCTTTTCACATGGAGTCAATCTGCTCAATAGTCTCCACTCTGCAGGAGGGAGAATTTCTGTTTTAAACCACTTGAGCACTGGGCACTTAAACCCCCTTCCTAACCAGACCAATTTTCAGCTTTCGGTGCTCTCACAATTTGAATGACAATTACTCAGTCATGCAACATTGTACCCATTTGAAATGTTTGTCCTTTTTTTCACACAAATAGAGCTTTCGTTTGGTGGTATTTGATCACCTCTGGGTTTTTTATTTTTTGCGCTATAAAAGAAAAACGACTAAAAAATTCTGTAAAAAAAAAAAAAAAAAACTTGTTTTCTGTCATATTAGCAGGTTATTTCTCACACAGCATACGCATACCACAAATTACACCCCCAAAACACATTCTGCTATTCCTCCCGAGTATTGCGATACCCCATGTGTGAGACTTTTACACAGCGTGCCACACACAGAGGCCCAACATGCAGGGAACGCCATCAGGCGTTCTGGAACACCCAGACCAATTCTGACATTCTCTCCTACATGGAAAAATCATCATTTATTTGCTAGAAAATTACATAGAACCCCAAAACATTATATATAGCAAAGACCCTAGAGAATACAATGGCGGCCGTTACAACTTTTTATCTCGCACACGTATTTTTGCAGAAATTTATTGAACGCGTGTTTTAAAAAAAAACTGTTTTGTGCTTAAAACAAAACAAAACAGTTAAGTTAGCCCAATTTTTTTTTCAAAAGTGAAAGATGAAGTTACGCCGAGTAAATAGATACCCAACATGTCACACTTCAAAAAGAGTATTGGGGATTGTTGGGTACTGGGGTATTGTTGGGTAAGGGGGATTGCTGGGTACTGGGGGATTGCTGGTGGGTGGGGACTATGCAGGGTACTGGGATACTGCAGAGCTGGGATGGATTGAGGGATGGCTGGATCTGTGACTGCATTTGTCACAGATCCAGCCACAGCTCAGCTGCTGACACCCCCGCTCCCCCCCCTCTCCCCTCGCACACTGTACCGAACGGTACAGAGAGGAGACGGGGAGAGGGAGGAACCGGCGTCATCAAATGACGCCGGTTTGTTTACAAGTGATCGCGCCGTCATTCGAACGGCGCGATCACGTGGTAAACAGCCGCTATCAGCGGCAATTTACCGTGATCCGTGATGCGCTGGGTCTTCTAGACCCGGCGAGCACGGACACTTCCGCGAGCGCGTCCCAGGGGACCGCGCAATCGCGGAAGTGCACGACGACGTGCCAGGGACGTCGTGTCACAGTAGCTCGACCACGCTGTAGCAGTATTTTTGCTATAGCGCGCGTCGGCAAGTGGTTAATAGATATCAAGGATGCATACCTGCATGTGCCAATTTTTTCCGCTCACCAAAGGATCCTAAGGTTCGCAGTAGAACAGCGCCACTTCCTGTTTGTGGCTTTACCTTTTTGGTCTGGTTACTGCACCTTGGGCGTTTACGAAAATTCTAGCCCGCTCCTGGCAAATCTAAGGGCTCAGGGCATAGCGGTTACGGCATACCTGGATGACCTGCTGCTGGTAAAGCAGTCAGCAGCATGGTTAAATTACGCTGTGCTCAGTATGATGAAATACCTAGAGCACCTAGGTTGGGTTCTCAATCTAGAGAAGTCTTCCCTGCAGCCCCTAACAAGGCTGCAGTATTTGGGTATGGCCATAGACACAGTCCAAAGCAGGGGATTCCTACCCGAGTTGAAGGTCAAATCTTTAAGAGATCTGGTCCAGTAGTAAAAAGCAAGGAAAGAACCTTCCATTTGCCTCTGCATGAAGTTGTTGTGGAAAATGGTAGCCTCTTTCGAGGCTGTTCCTTACGCCCAGTTTCACTCAAGACTGTTGCAAAACAGCATCCTATCTGCCTGGAACAAGAGTCCAAGCCTTGGATCTCCCAATGTGGCTGACGTCAGACGTATGTCAAAGCCTCAATTGGTGATTACTGAATTTGCTGAAGGGAAAATCTCCTTCTTCCCAGTTACTTGGAAGGTGGTGTCAACTTCCGGTCCAAGGAAGATGGTCCAAGGCCGAAAAGGTTCTGCCATTCAATGTTCTGGAGATCTGGGCAGTGCATTTGGCCCTCAAGGCCTGGACATACAGGTTACAGGGTTGCCCTGCATGAATACAGTCCGACAATGCTACAGCAGTGGCCTATATCAATCATCAAGGGGGCACCCGGAGCCGGGATGCACAAAGGGAGGTGAACCACATTTCTGGTTTGGGCAGAAAGGCATGTTCCTTGCCTTTCGCCAGTCTTCAATCTGGGAGTGGAGAATTGGCAAGACGACTATCTAAATGGTCTCTGCACCACAAGATATTTCTGGCCATATACCAGCGATGGGGTACCACGGATGTAGATCTACTAGCCTCCACTCCTACCGCGACTTCTTCGCAGGATCAAGAGGGAAAGGAAATCAAAAGTTCTTGTGGACCCAGCTTGGCCCAAAAGACCTTGGTACACAGAGATCATAAAGATGGTGGTAGGGGAACCATGGGTTCTTCCGCTATGCCTAGACCTGCTCTCGCAGGAACCAGTATTCCATCATTCTTTACGAAGTCTAAATTTGGCTGGTCTTCAGTCCATACGTTCACAAAATTCTATCAAATGGATGTAAGAAGGCATGAGGATACTACCTTTGGGTGCAGTGTGCTGCAGGCAGCAATATAGGTCCTCACGTCTGATGGCAGTCTGCTTTTGATCTGTGTCTCCCTCCACTCAAGTTGAGCATTGCTCTGGAACATTCCACTAAGTAATTAACAAGAAGCTCTGTGTCCCGTCATGTACGAAAAAGAAAATAGGATTTTTTTAAAACAGCTTACCTGTAAAATTATTTTCTTAGAGTACATCACAGGACGCAGAGCTCCCCGTCCCTCTTTGGGGATATTGGGATTGATATATATTTTGGGATACTTATTGCTTTGCTACAAAAACTGAGGTACTCTCCATAGGGGAGGGGTTATATGGAGGGGAACTTCTCTTCTAATTAGGGTATGCCAGTGTCCAATCACCTAATGGTGAGCTATAACCCACTAAGTAAATAACAAGAAGCTCTGTGTCCCCATGATGTACTCTAAGACACGTTTCTAGTCATGAAGAATACAATACTGTAAAGTCAATTAATAGTTAAAAGTGCGTTTGGGGAAAACAAAATTCATTAAGCTTTGGCTCGAGAAAAAAAAAACGTATTTCCACTTTTGGGATTTCCAGGCACTAACTAGCTGTTGCACCAAATACAATTTCACATATTCTTATCCCAAAATAACATATTTTAAGCCCCAACTTTGCATTCAGCCCCTCCACTGTATATTTTTTATTTATTTTTTTATTTTCTTCATGCTCACCTTCAGATGTCTCCAGGTTTGTCATGTGCTGGGTCTTCTTTCCTCTTCGCCTGTTCTCTGGCAGTTGGCGGTCCTTTGCTAATGCTGGGATTGGGCTCTAAAGTAAAGACGTGACTGTTTTTATGTTATTGATGTATGTGTGTTCATAGAAAAGAGTGGGGGAAATCAATAAGGTGCTAATAACACCTTCCTGCTGGGATAAATCTTTAAAATATCCTGTGCTATGTTCCACTATATATGCAGCCTATTTCAGTAGCTTTATCAATATACAGTATGTTGCAGATTTCGGTAGCTCCTAATAAGGCCACGTTTACAAAATGGCACTAAGTATGCACCAGATAAAAAAAAAAAAATACCTCTGAATCAGAGTTAATGAAGCTAGAGTTAACACCAACTGTAAGTTGGTATACAGAGACGGACAGAGTACCTGTCTCTGTTTGCTGCATAACAGGTGACATATTTGCTTCTGCTACCTCCTCGCCTTCTCACCTGTCCTTGACTGCTAAGGATGTTCCTAGCATTCAGTGTCGCTGACAGTGGTGGTGCCTCATGGGGAAGCTGAGGAACTAGTTCCCTATCAGGTCCATTCTCTCCTTGATTGACAACAGTCAGTGGGCGGATTCTATAGCCAATAACAGGCTGTCAATGTGCTATGGATCTGACCACTACCTGCTGTTTATCATAAGAGAAGCAGATTTTTTGAGGAACAGCTGCAGTGGCAGGTGGTGAAGCTCAGTCGCACTGAGAGGACGGTGGTATCCATTACAACAGGTCCACAGATTCGTCCCCTGCACCAATATTTGTCATGTTGTTGAAACTTTTTATGAATTCACCTAGGTGTTCCTAGACTTAAGACTGGAAGTATATGTAGTATACTAGGCTATAAGTACAGTAAACTTCCCAGAACACAAACAGAGACTAATCTCTGCTTACCCCATCCTTTCTTTCAGTGAGTTCAACTCCTGCATATCATAAACTGGCACCATACAGACCACCAGGGCAGCTGATCTCTCCATCTATGCTGTTTTCAGTGGTGTACAATGTTCTATTTACGATAGCCATGCAGACATATGCATTTCTTATAATCCAGCAGCAGTCATGGTACAGCAGAACAGATGTTTTTAGGTAAGCTTTTAATTTTTTTTTTAATATGGAATAATAATAAAATGGATTCTTAAGCCGCATACACACGGTCGGGAATTTCCAAGCTTTTCATCGGATATTCTGACCGTGTGTATGCCCCATCTGACTTTTTTTCCGTCCCAGTCAAAAGTATGACCGTGGGTACGTGGCATAACAGTAATTGGTATATCTGTAATCTTTGATTTCTTTACAAAAACTAGAAATTGGGTTACTACTGTATATGTTACAACTGTATATGTTTGTCTTGACAGACATACACATCTATTTAACATAAAGAAGGCATGTATATTTTATGTCCCAAGCATTTTCTGTACACAAAGTACACTACTGTGCAAACATTTTAGGCAAGTGCTGGAAATTAAGAAATTAAGAATGCTTAATAGTTAATTTTTTATCAATTAACAAAATGGAAAATTAAAAGAAACAGAAGAGAAATCCAAATTCAAATCAATATTTGGTGTGACCACCCTTTTCCTTCAAAACTACATCAATTATTCTAGTTACACTTGCACACAGAGGGCCAGATCCACAGAGAGAGTACGCCGGCGTATCTACAGGATACGCCGGCGTACTTGCAAATTACCCGCGTCGTATCTTTAGCTTGAATCCTCAAACACAAGATACGACGGCATCTGGGTTCGATCCGACAGGCGTACGGCTTCGTACGCCTTCGGATCGTAGATGCAATACTTCGGCTTCCGCTGGGTGGAGTTCTCGTCGTTTTTCCCGCGTCGAGTATGCAAATTAGCTATTTCCGACGATCCACGAACGTACGCGCGGCCGTCGGCATTCTCTTACGTCGTCTCTGGTCGGCTTTTTCCTGGGTATAGTTAAAGCTGATATTTTGCGGCTTATAGTTAGACTTGCCATGTTAACCACTTCTTACTGGGCACTTATAACCCTTCCTGACCAGGTGAAATTTCAGCTTCTGGCCCTGCGTCGCTTTAACTGACAATTGCGCGGTCGTGCGACGTGGCTCCCAAACAAAATTGGCGTCCTTTTTTCCCCACAAATAGAGCTTTCTTTTGGTGGTATTTGATCATCTCTGCGGTTTTTTATTTTTTGCGCTATAAACAAAAAAAGAGCGACAATTTTGAAAAAAAGTCAATATTTTTTACTTGTTACTATAATAAATAGCCCATTTTTTTTTAAATAAAATAAAAAAAATTCTCAGTTTAGGCCGATACGTATTATTCTACATATTTTTGGTAAAAAAAAAAAAAAAATCGCAATAAAGCGACTGGTTTTGCGCAAAAGTTATAGCGCATAACAAAATAGGGGACAGAATTATTAATAATTTTTATAATTTTTTTTTTTACTAGTAATGGCGGCGATCTGCGATTTTTATTGGGACTGCAACGTTATGGTGGACACATCGGACACTTTTGACACATTTTTGGCGCCATTCACATTTATACTGCGATCAGTGCTATAAAAAATGCACCGATTACTGTATAAATGTCACTGGCAGTGAAGGGGTTAACACTAGGGGGCATGGAAGGGGTTAAATGTATTCTGGGTGTGTTCTAACTGTGTGGGGGGAGGTGACCGATGCTGTGTCCCTATGTACAAGAGACACAGATCGGTCACCTCACTCCCTGACAGGACGTGGATCTCTGTGTTTACACACAGAGATCCATGTCTTGTCCCTGTAACCGCCGATTGCGAGTGCCTGGCGGACATCGCGGCCGCCGGGCACGCGCATCGGCATCTCTGGAATGCAGCGGGCACGCGCGATCCGCCGGCGGCCACGCGCGGGCCGCCGGCGGCGCTCGCTCGCCCTCTAGTGGCCATTAGAAGCACAGGGCGCATATATGCGCCCTGTCAGAGATTCAGGACATCCAGACGGCCGCATATATTCGTACGGCCGTCGGGAAGTGGTTAAAGTATGGCTGTCTTTCCCTCGTCGAAATTTGATTTTTTTTTTTTTTTTGCGTAAGTTGTCCGTGAATAGGGATGGACCGTAATTCACGTCTAAGTTAAAAAAAATGACGTTGTTGCGACGTCATTTAGCTCAATGCACGGCGGGAAATTTCGGATTGGAGCATGCGCAGTTCGATCGGCGCGGGGACGCGCGTCATTTAAATAAAAGAAATACGCCCCCTACTCACAGATTTGAACTACACGACGAGAGATACACTTCGCCGCCGTAACTTACGGCGCAAATTCTTTGAGGATTGAAAGATTTAAAAAGTAAGTTACAGCGGCGTAGCGTATCTCACATAACGCTGCGCCCATCTATTTTTATGTGGATCTGGCCCAGTGTTTTTTAAGGAACTTGGCAGGTAGGTTGTTCCAAACATCTTTCAGATGTTCTGTGGGTGTAGATAAGTTTCAAATCCTTCTGTCTCATCATGTAATCCCAGGCAGACTCAATGATGTTCTGATCAGGGCTCTGTGGGGGGCAAAACCTTCACTTCCAGGACCCCTTGTTCCTCTTTACACTGAAAATAGTTCTTAATAATAATGTTGGCTGTATGTGTATTGCTGTAGAATAAATTTGGGGCCAATCACATACCTCACTGTTGGTATGGCATGCCTGTTTTTTCAACATTGAAGACACCATTAATCCTGACCAAATCTCCAACTTCATTTGCAGAAATGGAGTCCCAAACTTGAAAGGAACCTCCACCATACCTCACTGTTGCAAAATGTATTCAAAAGAAGGAAACATAGGGCCAGATTCAGGTAGACGATAAGTCAGCTTTTCTCCAGATAAGCCGTCTTATCTCTGCGATTTAGGCCTCCAATCTATGCCACTGATTCATAAAATCAGTTTAGCATAGATTTTCCTTAGATCAGACATGCGTAAGTCTCTTACGCTGTCTAATCTTATTTTCATATTTTAGGCTGGCCGCTAGGTGGCGTTCCCGTCTAAAATATGCAAATTAGCGCATACGCCGATTCCCGAACGTGCGCCCCTGGCCTAGCTGTTTAAGTCGTTTACGTAAGGCTTTCGGCTGGCCTAAAGTTATCCCTGCTATATTAGGCGCAGCCAATGTTAAGTATGACGTCGGGACAGACGTCGTTTACGTCATTTGCGTAAGTCGATTCAGAATGGGGCTGGCGGTACGTTACGTTCACGTCGCTTTCATTGACAATTTGCGAGGTGATTTGGAGCATGCGCACTTGAAAATTTTCACGGCCGGTGCACCGCGGATCGCGCTTCATTTAAATACATGACGCCCCCTACTTGCCTAATTTGAATTAAGACGGGTGATTTATGCTATGCCGCCACAACTTTACAGGCAAGTGCTTTGAGAATAAAGCACTTGCCTGAAAAAGTTGCGGCGGCCTAGTTTAAAATCCAGACGCTAGGCATGCCTAAAGATAGGCATTTCTACCTGAATCTGGCCCATAGACTTTAGAGGCACATCTGTAGTGTTGAAATACAAAATTAACTTTTATTAATCTTTAGGCTCCATGCACACTGAAGCTGATAAAAGCTATAAAAAAAAGGGCAGTAGCTTTGCAGGGAGCCTTGCAAAGTTTTTAGCGTTTTTGCAACAGCCTTCAACCCCCTCCCCCCCCCAACCCCCACTCCACAACCCCACCCCCCCCCCCCCACCCACCCCCCCCCCCACCCCCCAAACACCCCCCACCACACCCCACACCAACCCAAAACCCCCCCCAAACCACCCCCCCACCCCCCCCCCACCCCCCCACCCCCCACACACACCAACCCAAACCCAACCACCCAAACCCCCCCCCCCCCCCCACCCCACCCCCCCACACCCCCAACCACACACCAACACCCCCCCCCCACCCCCCACCCACAACCCCCCCCCCCCAACACCCAACCCCCCACCACCCCCCCCCCCCCCCCCCCCACAACCCACCCACCCCCACCCCCCCACCAACACCCCAAACCAAACAACCACCACCAACCACCACACCACCAAACACCCCCCACCCCCCCCCAACCCCCCAACACCCACACCACCCCCCCCACACCCCCCACAACCCCAAACACCCCCCCCCCCCCAACCCCAACCCCACCCCCACAACACCAAACCCCCCCACACACCAACAAACACCCCCCACCCCCCCCCAACCCCAACCCCACCACCCCACCCCACCAACCAAAACCAACCCCCCCCCACCCCCCCCCACCACCAAACCCCCCCCACCCACCCCCACCCAAAACCCCCCCACCAACCCCCCACACCCAAACACCCAACACCCCCAAACCCCCACCACCACAACCCCAACCACCCAACCCCCCCACCCCCCCCCCACACCAAAAACACCCCCCCCCCCACCCACACCCCCCAACCCCACCCCCCCAAACCCACCCCACCCCACCAACCCCCCCCACCCACACCCCAACCCCCCCCAACCCAAAACCCCCCAACCCCCCCCCACCCCCCCACCCCCCCAACCACCAACCCAAACAAAACCCCCCAACCCACCCAACCCACCCCAACCCCCCAACCCCCCCAACCACCCCCCCCAACAAACCACCCCCCCCCCCCCCCCAAACCACCCCCCCCCCCCACACACCACCCCCCACCACCCCAACACCCCACCACCACCCCACCCCCCACCCCACACACACCCACCACACCCAACCAACAACCAACCCCCCCCCCCCCCCCCCACACCACCCCCCACCACCCACCACAAAACCACCCAACCCCCCCCCAACACCCCCCCACCCACACCCAAACCACACCCCCCCCCAACAACCCAAACCCCCCACCACACACCCCCCCACCCACCCCCCCACCCCCCCAACCCCCCAACCCAACCACCCCACCCCACACCCACAACACCCCCAAACCCCCACACCAAACCACCAACCCCCACCCACCCCCCACCCCCCCCACCACCCCACCCCAACAACACCACCCCCCCCAACCCCACACCCCCCCACACCCCACCACCCACCACCCCAACCCCACACCAACAACCCCCCCCCCACCAACCACACCCCCACCAACCCCAACCCACCCAACCCCCACCCCCACCCCACACCAACCAACCCCCCCCCCCAAAACCCCCCCCACACAAACCCCACCACCACCCCCCCAACACCCCCAAAACCCACCACCCCAAACCCACCCCACCAACCCCCCAACCCACAACCCCCCCCCCCCCCCCCCACACCCCCCCCCCCCCCACCCCCCCCCCCACCCCCACAAAACACCCCCACCCCACCCCCACACCCCCACCAACCCCCCCAACCAACCCCCCACCCCCCCCCCAAACCACCAACACCCACCCCCCCCCCCCCCCACCCCCCCCCCCCCACCCCCCCCCACCCCCCACACCCCACCCCCACCCCCCCCAAACACCCCCAACCCCCCCCAACCCACCCCACCACCCCCACACCCCAACACCCACAACCCACCCCCACACCCAACACCCACCCACCCAACACCCCCCCACACCACCCCAACCCCCCACCCCCCCCACCACCCCACAACCCCACCCCACCCCCCCCCCCCCCCACACCCACCCCCACAACCCCCACACCCCCCCACCCCAACCCCCCCCCCCAACCCCCCCCAACCCACACCACCACCCCCCAACCCACCACACCCCCCACCCCCCACCACCAACCCCACCCCCCCCCCACCCCCCACCCCCACCCCCCCACAAACCCAAACCCCAAACCCCAACCCCAACCCCCCACCCACACCCCACCACCCCACCCCCAACCCCCCAACCCAACCACAACACCCCCCCCACCCCCACCCCCCAACCCCCCCCCACAACACACCCCCCCACCCCCCCCCCACCACCCCCACCCCCCCCCCCACCCACCCCCCCACAACCCCCCCCCCCCCCCCCACCCCCCCCCCCCCCCCCCACCCCAACCACCCACCCCCCCCCACCCAACCCCCCCCCCAACCCCCCCCCCAACCCCCAACCAACCCACCACCCCCCACCCACCCCCCCCCCCCCAAAACACCACCCCCACCCACAAACCCCCCCCACCCCCCACCCCCACCCACACCCACCCCCCCCCCAACCCCCCCCAACCACCACACCCCACCACCAAACCCACCCCCCCACCCCCCCCCCCCCCACCAACCACCCAAAAACCACCCCCACCCCACCACCCCACCAAACCCAAACAAACACCCAACCAAACAAAACCACACCCAACCCCACACACCACAACAAACCCCACCCCAACCCCCACCCCAAACCCCCCCAACACCCCACACACCCCCACCAAAACCCCCCCCCCCCACCACCCCCACCCCCCACCACCCCCCAAACCCCCAACCACCCACCAACCCACCAACAACACCCCACCCCCACCCCCCCACACCCCCCACCACAACCCCCCCACCCCACCCCCCCCACCCCCCCCACACCCACCAAACCACCCCCCCCCCCAAACCCCCACCCCCACCCCCCCCACCCCACCCCACACCCCACCCCCACCACACCAACCCCCCACCCCCCCCCCCCCCCCCCCCCCCACCCACCCCCCCCCCAACCCCCCACCCCCCCCCCCCCCCCACCCCCACCCCCCCACACCACCCCCCACCCCCCCACCCCCCCCCCCCCCCCCCCAACCCCCACACCCCAACCCACCCCCACCACCCAAACACCCCCCCCCACAACCCCCCACCCCCCCCCCCCCCACACCAACCCCCCCCCACCACCCCACCACCCACACCCCCCCCCAACCCCCCCCCCCCACCCCACCCCCAAAACCCCCCCCACAACACCCCACCCCCCCCCCACCAACCCCCCCCCCCCCCCCCAACCCCCCCCCCCCCCACCCCCCCACCCCCCCCCCCCCCCCACACCCCAAAACCCAACCCCCACCACCCCCCACCCACCCCCCAAAACCCCCAAACCCCCCACCCCACCCCACACCAACCAAACCCCCACCCCCCACCCCCAAACCAAAAAACCCCCCCACCCAAACCCCCCAACCCCCCCCCCACCCCACACCCCCCCCCACCCCCCCAACCCACCACCCCCCCCAAAACCCCCAAAACCACCCCACCACACCCCCCACCCACCCACCCCCCACACCCACCCCCCCCACCCCCCCCCCCCCCCCCCCCCCCCCCCCCCCACCAACACCCCACCACCCACCCCCCACACCAACCACCCCCACACCCAAACCCCCCCCCCACCCCACCACCCCCCCAACCCACCCAACAACCCCCCCAAAACCCAAAAAAACCCCCCCCCCCCCCCCACCACAACCACCCCACCCCCCCCCCCCCCCACAACCCCAACACCCACCCACCCCACCACAACCCCCCCCCACCCCAACCACCCCCCCCCACCCCCCCCACACCCCCCCAACAAACCCCCCACCCAACCACCCCCACCCACCACCCCACCCCCCCACCCCCACCAACCCCCACCCACCCCCCCCAACACACCACCCACCCACCCAACCAAACCAAACCCCCCCACCCCAACCCCCACCCCCCCCCAACCCCCCCCCACCCCCCCCCCCCCCAACCCAACCCCCCCACCACCCCCACCCCCAACCCCCCCCACCACCCACAACACCCCCCAAACACCCCCACCCACCCCACCCACCCACCCCACACCCCAAAAAACAACCCCCCCCCCCCCACCCCCCAAACCCCCCCCCCACCAACCACACCAAACAAACAACCCCCACCCCCCCACCCCCAACCCACCAACACCACCCCACCACAACCCCCCCACACCCCCACCCCCCCCCCAACCCCACCCAACCCACCACCCACCCAACCCCCCCCCCACCCACCACCACCCCCACCCCCCCCACCACCCCACCCCCCCCACCAACAAACCCCAACCCCACCCCCACCCCCCACAACCACCCCCCCCCCACCCACACCCCCCCCCCCCAAACCCCCCCCAAAACCCCCAAACACCCCACCCCCAACACAACCCCCCCCCACAAACAACCCACCCCCACCAACCACCCAACAACCCACACCACCCACACCCAACCCCACACCCCCCAAAACCCCCAACCCCACAACCCCCACCACCCCCCCACCCCCCACCCCCCCCCCACCCCCCACCCCACCCCCCACCCACACCCCAACCCCCCCCACCACCCCCCCACCCCCCCACCCCCCCACCCCCACCCCCCCACCCACCCCCCACCCCCCCCCCCCAACCCCCCCCCCCCCCCCCACCCCCCCACCCCACCCCCCCCCCCCCCCCCCCCCCCCCCCCAACCACCCCCCCCACCCCCCCCCCCCAACCCCCCCCCCCCCCCCCCCACCCCCCCCCCCCCCCACACCCCACCCCACACCCCCACCCCCCCCCCCCCCCCAACCCCCCCCCCCCCCCACACCCCCCCCCCCCCCCCACCCCCCCCCCAACCCCCCCCCCCCCCCCCCCCCCAACCCCCATCCCCCAACCCACAAACCCCCCAACCCCCCCCCCCACATCTATCCCCCAATCACACCAACCCAAAACCACCCCAAATTTTTTCCCACACCCCAACCCTACACCCTCCCCAATTGTTCCTAATCACATCACCCTATACTACCACTAACACTACTAACACCCCCATAACACCCTCCCCTCCACCCACCAACTCACCCCCCCCCCCAACCCTACCACATACTACTCATATCCACCCTCCCCCCTACAACATTTTCCCACTCAACCCCCCACCTACAAACCTCCGTTGTTACAATCAAATGAAATTAGACACGAAAATACGAATGATCATAAAGCAACGAAGATTATTTTTCTACGAAAATACGAACGCGGCATTATGAAAATATAATGTAAATACGAATATCAAAACAACGAAAAATAAACCAACGAAAAAACGAATGAACGAATAAATTCATTGTAAAAATACGAACGAGGCAGAATACAAAATGTAACGAAAATACTAATCTCGAATTAACGAAAAATAAACGAACATAAAAAAACAGAAATGGAAAAAAAAGTGTAACGAAAATACTAAAGAGTACGAATACGATAACTAACGTCTTACGAAACTACGACTCGTTACGAATCACGATAATCGAACAGAAACGAAACAGAAATAAACGAAAAAATTTGCTGTGCACATGTCTAATTTAGACTTCTTATAGTTCACCAAAGCCCCCTAATAGGGCTCCTAAAAAAATAGAAAATAAAAAGTATAAAAAAAACAACAAAAACACGTTAAGAAATAATATAATAAAAATGAAAAAAAAAAAAAAAATACTGACAACATCCACTGCCCTACTAACATCAATCTCTGTCCTACTGACACCCATCTACTGCTCTACTGACACTGTCAATATATATATACACATGCATGTGTTTGAGGTTTGGGGTGTACACCCTGCAATTGGCTGTGCAAACCTATGACCAATTGCAAAGTGAAAGGTGGATGATGGTCTTGATTTTTCTATCTGTTTGTAAATTGCTCTTTCTATCATGTTTTGTTGTATTATGAAAACTGTACATTTTAAAGTAGGATTGCCTTGTTCATTTGTTCATATTTCTTTTAGCATTGAATATGAAACAGTGACTGACACAATTTCTCTCTGCAGATGTTTTTGTGGCTACGTTAGTGGTAGAATTTACTCTCACCCTATTCTTCATTTTTGCTGACTTCAAGAATATGTATGTTGATTTAGAGGTAGGTGTGTTATCACAAAATAAGTAATGTCTTTCCTGAATATTCTATTGTGATGGTTTAGATTGACGGTTTTCAGGGAATCCCCAGAGACCCTGAAGACCGACAGTGAAGAAGTGGTCGGGGAGGACTATATCGGTACAAAGTGTGGTGTTTATACTCGACCAGAGTAGTACAACAGAGTAATTATTGGAAAAAATTTTTTGCATAGTATACATAGAAAAGCATTTTTTTTTTAAAACAACAATACATACAGTACATTAAAAACAAAATACAAATAGAGCATATGGGTCACCAGATGTGCAGCCCCTACAAGATGGAAAAGGGAGTACAGGTGGACCAATAGCCCTAGGAGACAGTTGGTCTCGGGTCTCTACTAGTTTTGCGATTTTTGAAAATCGCTTCGTCAGGAGACAGTCTATAGGCAAGAAGTCCGGGTCTCCCAGAACATTCCTGAGGCAGCCAACGATGTTGGGGGTACAACAAGGGAAATCCTAGGAGGAACCTGGTTGCCCGAGGGGGGATGTGTAAATAGTAGGGTAAGGATCCCAGGACAAAAAGTCCCGTTCAGTTCAAACACATGAAGTGTTGACTGATGAGTTTGAGGTGATAAGTAGCTGGCAAAATAGAGCTTGAATGAAGCAGGGTTAACGATTCATAGTTTCAAGGGCAGCAAGGCTACTTTGGTGTGCAGGGTGATGCACGTATGCTGGGATCCTGGATCCCAGCATACGTGCATCACCCTGCACACCAAAGTAGCCTTGCTGCCCTTGAAACTATGAATCGTTAACCCTGCTTCATTTAAGCTCTATTTTGCCAGCTACTTATCACCTCAAACTCGGGCAACCAGGTTCCTCCTAGGATTTCCCTTGTTGTACCCCCAACATCGTTGGCTGCCTCAGGAATGTTCTGGGAGACCCGGACTTCTTGCCTATAGACTGTCTCCTGACGAAGCGATTTTCAAAAATCGCGAAACTAGTAGAGACCCGAGACCAACTGTCTCCTAGGGCTATTGGTCCACCTGTACTCCCTTTTCCATCTTGTAGGGGCTGCGCGTCTGGTGACCCATATGCTCTATTTGTATTGTGTTTTTAATGTACTGTATGTATTGTTGTTTTTAAAAAAAATGCTTTTCTATGTATACTATGCAAAATAAATTTTCCAATAATTACTCTGTTGTACTACTCTGGTCGAGTATAAACACCACACTTTGTACCGTATAGTCCTCCCCGCCCACTTCTTCACTGTCGGTCTTCAGGGTCTCTGGGGATTCCCTGAAAACCGTCAATCTAATCCTTGACTTTAGGACGATGGTACCTCCCTAACCCATTTACATTACATTTTTTTTTCAATTGAGAGGTTTAAATCTTTTTCTATTGTGATGGTAATGAAATCTGCAAGGACTCCAAACTTCTGAGTGGGAAAAATGTGTATTAGTACAGAACAGAGTTCTACCCTAATTTTCTCCAAAATTCACAAGACACAAAGCAAGTCATAAATCCTGTTAAACTCTGTAATGCTGGCCAAAGACAGATACAAATTTGGATGGTTTTGCAGGGACTGACCTCATTTTGATCGTTGTGTGGCTGTTCCTGGTTGACAGAAGCCAAGATTGTTAATTTACTAGCAGTATCAAAACTCATGTTAAACCAGGATCTGCACAGCCGGTTATTGAGCCTGGGCAGGAGCCGCTGGTTAGATTTGGGATCGGGGTGTTACCTTTGTAGCATGTCTAGGGGTATGATGATTAATAGATGGTGTGAGCAATGACAGAATGTCCAAATAGCAAGGTGTCGTTTTCTGTGCTTTTATTTTCTTGCCCAACACGGCAAACAGGTAACTTCAGGTGGATAGGCAAAGATTGGTGAAAAAGGAGAAGTTGCAGATTCAGGCCTTAACTATGCAAAAGCAGTCCTGCTTCAACGGTACCTTTGCTTCGTTGCCACTCTAGCCAGAGTGGGTGTAGTGTACCCGGACAGTCTCTCTCACAGAACTGTCAGCCGGAGTATCACTCTGAACCTTCAGAAGGAAAACAAGCCTCTGCCACAGACTTGGCTCAACGGAAATTAGGAGTGGTGCCTCTGCCACAGGCCCTTGCTCTGGAACACAGCTTAATGGAGCGATTCCTTCTCAATAGAAAAGGGATTTTTAAATACAGCTTACCTGTAAAATCCTTTTCTTGGAGTACATCACGGGACACAGAGCGGCATATTCATTACTATATGGGTTATATGGAGTACCTTCAGGTGTGGACACTGGCAATCTCAAACAGGAAGTCCCCTCCCTATATAACCCCCCTCCCCTAGAGGGAGTCCCTCAGTTTTGTAGCAAGCAGTATGCCTCCCAAAATGTTTCCCCAAAAGAGGGGTGGGAGCTCTGTGTCCCGTGATGTACTCCAAGAAAAGGATTTTACAGGTAAGCTGTATATTTAAAAATCCCTTTTTCTTTCTCGTACATCACGGGACACAGAGCGGCATATTCATTACTATATGGGATGTCCGAAAGCAATGCTTGCTTTAATGAGGGGAGGGAGACATCTTCCAAAGAAGGATTTAATTTTAGAGGTATACTCAAATACTAGTAAATCCAACTTAAACGAGAAATGTAAATCTCAAATCAAATCAAGGGAGCCCCCTCAGATCCTGAGGAGCTTGAATCGCGGCCTGTAGTACTGACTGCCCAAAGGCTGTATCCGCATTCCTTCTTACGTCCAATTGATAAAATTTTGTAAACGTGTGGACTGATGACCACGTTGCTGCCTTGCATATTCGAGCCATAGAGATCTGATGATGTGCTGCCCAGAGGTGCCCATGGCCCTGGTAGAATGGGCCTTTACCGACAAAGGAGGAGGCACCTCTTCAAACCGCAGGCCCGAACAATTAATTGTTTAATCCATCTTGTGATGGTGGATCAAGCGGCTGCCTGACCCATCTTGGGCCCTTCCGGTAAAACGAACACCACATCTGTTTTCCAAACCTTCTCTGTAGCTTTAAGATAGGCCCTTACGGCCCTGACAATATCCAACGTATGCAGCAACCCTCCTTTCTAGAGGTGGGTTTTGGAAGAAGGATGGAAGTACCACATCCTGGTTCAGGTGGAAACTGGATATAACCTTTGGTAGAAAGGAAGGATGAGGACGGAACCCCGCCCTATCCTTATGAAAAATGAGATATGGTTCCTTACAAGATAAGGCTGCCAATTCCGATACTCTCCTGGCCGAAACTATGGTGATCAGAAATACCGACTTTCTAGTCAGTAAAACCAAGGTACCTCAGCCAACGGCTCAAGGGGTTGTTTCTGTAGAGATGACAGAACAAGATTTAAGTCCCATGGACAAAGTGGTGACTTGACAGGAGGATTAATACGCAAGACCCCCTGTAAGAAGGTCTTTACCAGCGAGTGGGTGGCCAGCGGCCTCTGAAACCACACTGACAGAGCTGAGATCTGTCCCTTGATTGTGCTTAGTGCCAGGCCTTTATCCACTCCTAGCTGGAGAAAACTTAACACCCTATCAATAGTATATTTTTACGGGAATTCCATCTTTTGGATTCACACCAGCCTACGTAGTTCCTCCACACCCTGTAATAAATCACCCTGGAGACCGGCTTTCTAGCCCTAATCAGGGTAGGAATTACCTGCCTAGACAAACCTCTACCCCTGAGAATCAGGGATTCAGCCTCCAGGCCGTCAAATTTAGACGCTGTAATGTAGGGTGGAGGATCGGGCCTTGTGAGAGTAGGTCTGGTTGTAGAGGAAGAGTCCAAGGGTCTCCCACTGCCATCTTCAGGACTAGTGAGTACCAAGTCCTCCGGGGCCAAGCCGGAGCTACTAGAATGACTGGCTTGTGCTCCACTCTGATCCTGCGCAACAGGCGAGGGAGTAACTGTAGCGGAGGGAATGCATATAGAAGTTTAATTGATGCCAAGGGCAAACCAACGCATCGGTTCCGCAGGCCATAGGATCCCTCGCTCGAGACACGAACCTGTCTGGTTTCTTGTTGAACCTGGATGCCATTATATCTACGTCCGGCATTCCCCACCTCTGGCAGATTGTCTGAAAGACCTGGGGATGCAGAGACCCCTCCCCTGGCAACAGACTCTGGCGACTTAAGAAGTCTGCCTGCAGGTTGTCCACTCCGGGAATGAATATCGCCGAAATGCAGGGTACATGAACCTCTGCCCACTGAAAAATCAAGCTCACCTCCCTCTGAGTGGCCTGACTCCTGGTTCCCCCTTGGTGGTTTATGTATGCCACCGCCGTGGCATTGTCTGACTGGATTCTCACCGGGAACCCCTTTAATCTGGAGGTCCATGCCAGAAGGTCTAGGCGAGCAGCTCTGATCTCCAAGATATTGATGGGGAGCTGCCTCTCTGCCTTCACCCAAGTTCCCTGGCGAGAGAACCCCTCGAAGACCGCCCCCCCCAGCCTGCCAGGCTGGCGTCTGTGGTAACTACCTTCCAGACAACAGGGCTGAAGGATTTTCCCTTTAGAAGATTCTGGGGGTTCAACCACCAGGCCAGGCTTTGTCGGACCCTTGATGATAGCGTCAAAGGGGACTCTAAGGCATGTGCCCTCTTGCCCCGGCTGCTAGAATGGCTGCCTGTAGGACGCGAGTGTGGATCTGAGCGTATGGTACTGCCTCGAACGTGGCCACTAGCTTGCCTAGTACTCGCATACACAGGCGAATAGTTGGTTCTTTCTTGTTTAGAACCAACTGAACCAACCCCTTGATAGCCTCGATCTTTACAAGGGGCAGGAACACCCTTTGCTGTTCTGTGTCTAAACTCATGCCGAGGTATTCCAACTGCTTTGTAGGCTGGAACGCTGACTTTCCCCGGTTTAGGACCCAGCCGGATCCTTCGAGGTACCGAACCGTGAGGTTTACTGCCTTTTGCAGACCCGGCCGTGAGTGATCTATGATTAAAAGGTCGTCCAAGTATGCTAGGACTGTGACCCCTTGGATCCTTAAATTGGCCAGAACTGGGGCTAGGATCTTCGTGAATACCCGGGGGGCCGTGGCCAGCCCGAAGGGGAGCGCCCTGAATTTGGAAGTGTCGCTGCCCCATCGCGAAGCGTAAAAATCTTTGATGCGACTGAAAGATTGGTACATGAAGGTAAGCATCCTTTATGTCTATGGAGGCCAGAAAATCGTCCCTCTGAAGCGCGGCGGCTGCTGACCGGATGGATTCCATCCGGAAGGAACGAACCCTTAGGTAACCGTTTAACCTCTTTAGGTCCAAGATTGGCCTGACATCGCCGTTGGGCTTTGGTATGACAAAGAGATTGGAATAGAAACCTAGCCCTTGCTCTTGGCATGGCACCTCTATTATTACGTCCTGGCAAAGCAGGTGATCCAAAGCTGCCAGCAATGAGGCCTTCCTTGCTGGATCCTTTGGTAGCCTTGATTCTTGAAAATGAGGCGGAGGACACCTTAGAAACTCCAGTCTGTAGCCTGTGGTTACAGATGCCCGGACCCATTTGTCGGGGATCTTGGCTTCCCAAACTTCTGAGAAGAAACGAAGCCTTCCCCCCACCCGCGAGAGTGGGGGCGCCCCTTCATAAGGCAGACTTAGGGGCTGTCTTTGTCGGCTTGCGATACCATGGCCTCTTACCCCCAGGGGCCTGTCCCTGCGATCTACTGTTAACGTTGGATCGTGCAGGCGGCCGTCGATACTGCCTGGAATTTGAGGGCCCCGAGACAGGAAAGAGCTGCCTTTTAAATGTAGGACCCCGGAATGTCTTTTTGACCGGTAAAAGGGGTACTCTTGCCACTTGAAATAGTCTGAATATATTTATCCAGATCCTCTCCGAAGAGTCGTCCTCCATGGAAGGGAAACCCTGCCAGAAGCTTTTTGCATGGGGCTCTCCGCCGCCCAGTTCTTCAACCATAAGAGCCTTCTCATGTGCACCAAAATAGTGATAAACGAGAGGCCTGCTGGATGGAATCTTTTATAGCATCTACAGCAAAACACAGAGCTCTGGGAATGTCAGAAAACTCTTCTGCTTGTTGGGTAGGCATGTCCTTTAACATTTCTTTTGTCTGGTCTTTTAACGCCTGACAAAGTCCAATTGCAGCCACAGCTGGCTGTACCACTGCTCCTGCCGTAGCAAAGGATGCTTTTAAAAGTGTCTCTAACCGTTTATCAACCGGATCTTTAAACATATGTATGTTTTCCACCGGGCAAGTTAGTGATTTATTCACACATGAGATGGCTGCATCCACTACTGGGAGCCTCCACCTCTTGGAGAATTTTTCCTCCATGGGGTAAATGACCGCAAATCTTTTCGGTGGCCGAAAAATCCTGTCCGGCCGTACCCAATCCCGAAAGATCAATTCCTCCAAGAGAGGATGGACCGGAAAAACTGCGTTGCTTAACGGAGCTTTCAAAGAGCCCAGAGAGGATACCGGAGGAACCTGAGGCTCTGGCAATGGTAAACTAAATGCCGAGCGGACCATGTCCGTCAAAGACTGTACCCACAGTCTTTCTGTCTGGGAGTCTGAAAATGGTTCCTCAGAGGCAGATCCCTCAATCCCTGAACCCTCTTGGTTCAGGTCTAGTTGATCCTCCTGTGATTCCAATTCCTCTGGAGAGAGAATCTCAGCATCTGAGGATACACCTCTTGGTGATGGGGATCTAACCCGTTTCTTACCAGGAATAGCTCTAGCGATCAATGCTGCTATTCTCTCTTCTAGCCCCCCTAGGGATACGGCTAGCATCTCCTCTGTGATAAACACAGGGCTGGGCTGATCTGGGCCAGCCTCCGCACCAGATCCCCCTAATGGCTCATCCAAGGCGCCCTTTATGTTAATAAGTTGCGGGGAAGGTATCGGCATATCATCAGAATCAGAGGGGGAACCCCTTTGTTTTTTGGTCTTTTTTGTACCCTTTGACCCCGAACCTTTGGAAGCCATAATACAAAATCGAGGGACTCCGCCAACAACAACAACAGACTGTAGTGGCCAGGAGTACAAAACCAGAGCTTAGGGGACAATAGATCACTAATGCCCAAAAACTGATGGGGCCCCGTATGTTTTTCTTTTTTTTTTAAATATATATTAATATTTTTTTTTTTTTTTTTTTTTTAAAAACATACAGTGACCCCAAACTTAGTTTGCCAGCCTCCAACCTGCTGCAAAAAGGGGAATTTTTTGGCTTAACAAAAAAGGCATTGGAACAAAGTCCAGCATATACTACCCCTCTTCCGCCACCGGGAGTCACTGTTCTGCCGCTCTGCGTCCTCTCCTTCTGAAATCAGCCTCAGACTGAGCACTGACAATGCCTGCTGATCTATAACAGCACAAGGCGCGCCCCTGTATGACGCCGCAGGCACGCCCCCCCCGCCCTCCTCTCTGAACGGCGCGAAAAAACGTCTATAAGACGTGCGCGCGCACGCGCGCGCGCGTATGCCGGAACAGGAGGAACATGGAGGAGCCGCGCTGCTGGAGACCCAGGACTGCAGTATCAGGCGGCAGATTCAAACCCCCGGCCAGGTAGGACTCTCCAAAAGGCCCCATAGGGATCCTTACTAGTCCTAGGAAGAAAGCAGCAGGTTAGCTAGCAACACATTCTTAGACAGGGGAACCTAGTGATGGGGGAAAAAAGGGGTCATCCTGTCTTTCTCAGACATAGTGAACAAGGTTGCCAATGCAGAGCATACTTAGGCTATCCCCCCTTTAGGTTACCCCGGAGAGCCTGCTGTCGAACCAAGTCCCGCAGGCTCCCCTTACCTGCTCCATGCTGCAGGATGTTTGTCCAGCAAAACGATCCAATCTTCTCCCATCTCCGTGGGTAGCGTAGTAGACCTTCAGGCCCTGGGGTCCTATGAAGGTACCCACTGTCCTGGACCTATATAGCACCCTGGCAAACAGGCACTTATGGTTTTTACAAACTCCAAGTCCTGGGCCCAGGGTCCAGCCCTCCAAAGAGGAGCATTATAGGCAAAACCCCACGGTTTGGGGCCCGGGTACTGTCCACTTTGGCACTGAGGCTCCTTGGACAGATCCGGTTAGCCCGCCCTTAATCCCAAGGATGTGGAGCAAAGCTATTCCGTGACCAACACCTAAGACACTGGCGAAAAAACTGAGGGACTCCCTCTAGGGGAGGGGGTTATATAGGGAGGGGACTTCCTGTTTGAGATTGCCAGTGTCCACACCTGAAGGTACTCCATATAACCCATATAGTAATGAATATGCCGCTCTGTGTCCCGTGATGTACGAGAAAGAAAGTAGTTTGCCTGAATCTCCCTCAGCTAGTTCTTGGTTGCAGTCACTGACTGACAGATTGCCATTAGACAAACTCCCAGTGTCCGGTCACTTAGATCCCCGATGGTTTGTCTAGGCCCTATTGGATCGCATGCCTCCGGGCTTTCCTCAGACTGACTCCCCACCGAACAGCACAACTCGCTTGGGATCTTCTCTTAAGATGGTTGGGGGCCCAATAAGTCACTGGGTCCCATTGCAGCTTCAGTCACTCCGGGCCAGCATGGTCCCGAAACCAAAGACAATGCGTAGCAGTTGCGCCCCGGCCTGGCAGGCCATCTCGCCGGGGCCCGTGAAATGCGCACACCCTGAAAGTGGGTGCCGCACCCAGATCCAACCTCGAACTCCCTTTCCAAAAATGGCGTCTAAACAGAAGTACCCTCCCCCAGCATGCCCCGCGAGGAAAAACCTCCTCTGATTGGCTGCTGGCAAGAAGGCGCTCTCCCCTAAACTCCGCTGCCACCTGACGCCCCGGGGTGGTAAGGCACCTCTGGAACACAGAATGAACCGACAGCACAGTCCAGAAACTAAATTGACACAAATCACATGGATGAGAGCTGCATAACTCTCTCATCCCCCTCTAAATTTAAACAGCGTCCGTACTGAAAGTACAGGGACGCTACACAGATAAATATCATAAAATGCCTTAAATAGGAAGTAAACCCTGATGAGTTTTTCTTCCTTTCTTTGTCCCTGCAAAGTAAAGGCATAATGTACTATTATGCATTGCATACTAGCACATTATGTGAAACTTACCTGCAAACAAAGCCTGTGTTGTCCCCGCTGCAGGCTGCATCCATCTTCACCCATCTCCCTTCCGGGGCTGCGGACCCTGGCTCTGTAACTGGCCAGAGCCATGTGACATCACTCCCACGCATGCATGCAGGGGTCACGGCATTGTCTTCTAAAGAAATGGCACGGGTGGCTGTTTCTTCAGAACGCATGCACGGATTACATCATTGTCTCAGTATACAGGTACATTAAATATCTCCTAAAAGGTACAATTTTCCTAAAAGGTACAATCCTTATCAAAGCAGAGAACTTCGATAAGGCCAGAGGTTTTTTTTTTGGTTGATGATGGCGCTACTTTGGGGGACTTTTTTTTTTTTTAATAAAGGAATTGTCAAAAACTTGTGTACTGTCTGTTGTATCACTTTATACACTTTTTTGGTGACTGGGTGAATTCACATGGGGGGATCTTCTTAAAGGGAGCTTCCAGATTCCAAAAAGCCCCTAGCCCAACAGACCCCCACAACCGCAGCCCAGGGTTGTGGGGAAGATGCAGAGACCCCCTGCCCCAAAGCACCTCCCCATGTTGAGGGCATGTGGCCTGCTATGGTTCAGGAGAGGGGATGATCACTCGTCCCCGCCATTTCCTAGCCTGCTGTGCTGCATGCTCGGATAAAGGTCTGGTATGGATTTTGTAAGGGGACCCCACGGCAATTAAAAAAAAAAAAACTTTGGTGAGAGATTTCACTTAGAATACATACCAGACTCGAAGTTCCTGGTATGGATTGTGGGGGGACTCCATGCTGTTTTTTTCTGAATTTTTTATTGTCAGCTTTCTTTGCTTACATTTCAACTGTCAGTGGGGAAGCTAATGAGTCATCAGTTGTTAAGGATGCGGTGGCCGATTCCATGTCTACTCCTTAACAACCAGCTATTCTTCAAACAGAATTCAAATTGGGCAATCATTTTTTAACCGATCCAAATTTTAATTATTCCAAAAATTTGAAATTTAGAAAATAAACTAAATGTATTTCAATGAATTTCAATATGTTGGTTGTCAGTCTACAAAACAAATAAAATAGTAAACCTAAATGCTCTAGAAATGAAAGAATTCCTTTCTCCTTGTAGAAAGCTACTATTTTTTTTAACTCTGTTACTTTTCTTTCTGGCTTGGCAGTAAGTGTCACAGACATTTCTTAAAGCAAATACTACGAATGCCACATGTTTCTATTTCAACATATGGTGGTAGCTACTGTCTGTTTTTTGTAAAGGTTTAACTGCCCCAGTGCTAATCACTCTGACTGCTGGCTCTTGGATTGTGTTCCTGCAGGCTGGAAAATCTCTGTGCATGGTGAAGCTGAGAGTGTGATACGTCACATTCTGATGGTAGCTACAGGATTTAAGGCCGCGTACACACGAGGAGATATGTCCGCTGAAACTGGTCCGCAGACCAGTTTCAGCGGACATGTTCGACTGTGTGTATGGCCTAGTGGACAGGTTTCCAGCGGACAAAAGTTTCTAAGCATGCTTAGAAACTTGTCCGCTGGAAACCTGTCCGTCGGACATGTCCGATGGTTGTTAGTACGCCCAACCATCGGACCGAAATCCTGCACATGGGTCGAATTGATTCGACGCATGCGTGGAAGCATTGAACTTCCTTGTTTGAGCACGTCGGTGTCTTCTACGTCACCGCGTTCTCTGTCTGCGGGGATTTTGGTATGATGGTGTGTACACACATCAGATCAAAAGATTCCTGGAGAAATGTCCAATGAAAACGGTCCGTCGGACCTGTCTCATCGGACATGTCTCCTTGTGTGTATGCGGCCTAAGACTACTGCCTTCCTGTCTATATTGCCTCTTGATGAATGTCTGTTAATTAATGTTAGATTTTTTTCCCTAGCTTGTCTGTACACCAACCAGCTGGAGAATCCACATGTTGGTCATGCTGGTCATTTGTCTTGTGGTATCATTTGTGGTGGAGGTGAGTAACACTGTAACCTAATTTTTACAGTATGTTGAATATTACACACACACAAAAAAAAAAAAAAAAATAGCTATGCGTATTCTCTTGTAGGCTTAAATATCTACTTGCTATACTCTCCCTCTTTTTCTATTACTGCACAAAACAATTCAATTTAACCTTTTAAGCCCAACTGATGTCTCTTCATAGTCCCTAATATCACTTTCTCTTTGTAAACATGTTGCACCCTCAATCTTCAGTACTATTTGCTGTAAGAGCTGAGTTATAGACACGCCCTTACACAGACATGTACTGCAAAAAAAGAAAGAAAGAGCATGTCATGCCAATTCTGTTACTAATGCCGCGTACACACGATCGAATTTGTCCGCTGGAACTGGTCCGATGGACTGTTTCAGCAGACAAATCCGATCGTGTGTATGGGCTAGCGGACATGTTTGTCCAGCGAACAAATTTCAAAGCATGCTTTAAAATTTGTCCGCCAGAGACATGTCCGTCGGGTATGTCCGCTGGTTAGTACACTAACCAGCGGACATATCTGCCCGCACATGCGTCGAATGTATTTGACGCATACGTGGACGTTTTTCAATTCCTGGTTCGGTGACGTGGCGGCGTCAACGTCACCGCCACGTCACCACGTTGTCTGCCGGCGGGGATTTTGATCCGATCGTGTGTACCATCGACATGTTTGAGCGGACATGTCTCATCGTGTGTACGCGGCCTAACTCTAGTATCTATTAGGTTGCATGTTCATATTTAGAGTATTAGGCTCCATGCACACTGAAGCTGATAAACTTTTTGGCTTTTTTTTTAAAGCCCATAAACTGAACTCTATGTTAGCCTATGTGCCCATGCACACCTGGGCATTTTTCAGTGTTAATGAGCTATGGAGTTTATTGGCTTTTTTCTGAACGCCAGAAATTTGAGTTCAAAGTGCAGTTTCTTTTCGTTAAAAAACGCTAAAAAACGCAAAATGCTGAAAAACACTCAAAAACGCAGTTTTTTGCGTTTTTTATATCCATTGAAAAAAATAGTAAAAACAAAAAACCTAAAAAAAAAAAAAAAAGCTGATTAAAGCTACACTGAAAAACGCTGATTAAAGCTATTGCAAAAACGCTAAAAAACGTTGCAAGGCTCCCTGCAAAGCTCCTGGCGTTTTTTTATAGCTTTTATCTGTTAGCATACAAGGTTTGTATTATATGAGCAACATCTACTGTATGTCATTGCTGTGTGCCTATTACATTATATGAACACTAGATGGCAGTGTTACGTTTGCTAGTTTATGTTTTGTCCATGCACAAAAAGGAAATAAAGTTCAGTTCCTGTTTCTTCCACGAGCTACAGACTGTCTGCCTGTAATTTGTTTAGCTCCAAAAGTTTATATCTAACAGGTTATGGGCCCAGAGCATGTTACAGAAGCCCAGGATATAATACAGATTACCCCTGGATATAGCCAGATACAGTGAGCTAGAGCAATTGAGTGCAGAAGACAGCAACAGAAAGACAAACAGCAGTAATGGCAGCTGCCATCCCCTCAGCAAAGTTCTCCATTGCAAATCTGACAAATCAGAACTACCAATCTTGGAAATTCAAGATGAAAATGCTGCTTATAAGAGAAGGTACGTGGAAATGCATAAATGAACAAATACCTGCACAGCCCACAGAGGAGTGGTTAGACAGAGATCAGAAGGCACAAAGCACAATCTCCCTGTGCATAGATGATAATCAAATCATACATATATGTAACTGTCAAACTGCTAAAGACATGTGGGAAGAGTTACAGAAAGCACATGAAAGAGTTAATCTCAGCAATAAACTGTATTTAATCAGAAAGCTCTATCAGACTAAGCTACAGAAAGACCAGGACATGCAGGACTATATAAGACAGACCTTAGAGATGGTGGAGAGACTGCGAGGGATTGGAGAAGAGATGAAAGATTTCCATGTTGCAGCGCTATTATTAAGTGGACTTCCTGAAAGTTATGAGACACTTGTCAAAGCACTAGATGCACGTCCAGATGATGATCTGACACTGGAATATGTTAAAGGCAAGCTTGTGGATGAATACAAGCGCAAAACTGAAAGCATGAGTACTGTGAGTGTGTGTTCAGAGACGGCTTTAAAGACAAGATACAAAAATAAACACAGTAACGTGCAGCTAGAAAAGCGTGAATGCTTTGTGCGCAAGAAACCAGGACATCTAAAAGCAGATTGTAGAATCTGGAAAGCTAGAATGCAAAAACAAAGTGCATTCCAACAAGCTAAGAATGTCATAGAAACAAAGGAGTATGCATTCGGATCCAAAAATTGTGTCACCTCTGTCCAAGCATGGTGTGTGGACTCAGGCGCTACAAGTCACATGACAAATGACCGAAGTTTCTTCGCTCAGCTTGATGAAAGCAAAACAGAAGGGATAACTACAGCTAATGGACAATTCATAAAATCAGTGGGAATAGGAGATGGCTTTCTATACTGTCCTATCTCTCCAGATATCACTAAAAAGATCCATATGAGGAATGTTCTATATGTGCCAGATCTTGAAAGCAACCTTTTGTCAGTAAAGAAACTCACTAACCAAGGCAATGTAGTCACATGAAAAAAAAAAAAAAAAACAGAAAACTGCACTAAACCAAAAAAAACTAAAAACTAGAAGGCAGCGGCAATCGTGTGAAAACACAAAATAATACAGTTTGGCAAAGCCGCGCTCATAAAAACAAATGAGTTAGATGAGGACTGCTAGGCAACAGTCCTCTGTATTTAAACAATTAATATAACACGGAGCATCTCACATGGGGTAAAGGCAAAACCTGGCCACATAGGGTGATGACACAAAAGCTCTCTTGTAAATTAAATGATTAACATTGTAATAAAAATAAATTTACAAAATCCTAAATTGGAGTAAACATAAAATAATGTGTATCCCAGAAAGTGCTTCTAGGGCATTAGCACAGAAGTTCATACAGTCCTTGCAATTTCTGTGTCAAAGCAAAATTGAAAACAGTCCCAGAAAATAGAACAGCAGAAAGATCCTAATGGTTCACACCACCACAGTGACGAGATGACAGCATCAAAGTGATCCCTTCACCAAAATAAGGGGGGGCCGCTTACCAGAGGGCAAGCTCAATGTAGCAATTGGCTATAACCCAGCCGCGGCCTTTGAAATCCTAGATGGTTCCTGGACACGACTTCTAGCAGATAACAAAGCTGGCGGTACTCACGGACATCAACCATATAGTGGAGATAGAAGGATGGACCAATAGTGTGATTCCGTTTCAACAAGGAGGGTTTATTAAAACAAAAATGATACTCACAATTTGACAAGATATCAAAAGCATGTAAAAACAGATCGCCGGCCGGCAAACAGATCGGAGCCCTTCCTCCGTACGTGGTGACGTCACTGCGCGTCCTCCCAGACGCGTTTCGTCATCAAAAGGACGTCCTTTTGATGACGAAACGCGTCTGGGAGGACGCGCAGTGACGTCACCACGTACGGAGGAAGGGCTCCGATCTGTTTGCCGGCCGGCGATCTGTTTTTACATGCTTTTGATATCTTGTCAAATTGTGAGTATCATTTTTGTTTTAATAAACCTCCTTGTTGAAATGGAATCACACTATTGGTCCATCCTTCTCTCTCCACTATATGGTTGATGTCCGTGAGTACCGCCAGCTTTGTTATCTGCTGGAAGTCGTGTCCAGGAACCATCTAGGATTTCAAAGGCCGCGGCTGGGTTATAGCCAATGTAGTCACATTTCAGGGTGACAGTTGTATCATAACAAAAGGGGATTGCTTGCTTGCAAAGGCTAAAATCATAGATGAACTATATCAGCTGAACTGCAGTGAAATGGTTAAAATAGCCAAAGAGGATAAACATTCAAACTGCATCCACACTTGGCACAGACGATTGGGGCACAGAAATTCTGATACAATAAAGAAAATAGTTGAGAATAACTATGCAAGTGGTATTAAGATTAATCCATGTGATCACACAATGATTTGTACCAGTTGTATTAAAGGAAAAATGGCAAGGACACCTTTTCCCAAGCAGACAAACAGCAAAGTTCAAAAACCTCTGGACTTAATACATTCAGATCTTTGTGGTCCAATGAAAACTATGACTCCAGGAAAGAAAAAGTACTTCCTGATTGATGAATACTCCAGATATACCACAGTATTTCTACTTCACAATAAGGATGAAGTGCCAGAGAAATTAGAACAGTATCTCGCTCAAGTAAATAATATTTTTGGCAGAATGCCCAGAGTACTACGAACAGACAATGGCTCAGAATATACAAGTGGTAAAACACAAGCCATTCTCAGGAAGCATGGAATTATGTTCCAGACAACAGTTCCATATAACCCGGAGCAAAATGGAGTTGCAGAGAGAATGAACCGCACACTGTGTGAAAGTGGGAGGAGCATGCTATTTGATGCTGATATGCCAACTACATTCTGGGGAGAAGCTATCACAACTGCATGTTAACTTCAAAAATCGTTTGTGCCGGAAAAGCAACAACAAAAACTACATATGAACTAGGAACAAAAGGAAACCTATTAAGACACATCAGAATTTTTTGGAAGTAAAGCCTATGTACACATTCCAAAAGAAAAACGTACAAAATGGGATGCATGTGCAAAAGAAGGTGTACTTGTGGGGTACAGTGAATCTCAAAAAGGATACAGGATTTTACATCAAGACACAAACAAGGTAACAGTCAGCAGAAGTGTGATTATTGATGAAACCTCTATGTGCTCAAAGTTTGAACAACAGACACAAACTATTCAAACTGAGAAAGAATCAACATCAGTCACTCAAGAAAATAAGGAAAGTGATACAGAAATAGAAATTACTGCAGAAGAATCAAAATCTGAATCTGAACCAGAAATACCTTCAGTCAGAAAATCAACCAGAATCAATAAAGGTGTTCCAGCTGAACGTTTATCTTACATAGCTCGCAGAGCTGTTCAAACTGAACCAGGTTCATGGAAAGAGATGCAGAAACTGCCAATGCATGAGAAACAAGTATGGAATAAAGCCGCTGATGAAGAAATGACATCACTCGAAGATCTCCAGACATGGACACTTTCAGAGCTACCTCAAGGTAAACATGCCATAGGATGTAAATGGTTTTTAAAACCAAATGTAACTCTGAAAGGAAAGTCTGTCGGTACAAGTCAAGGCTGGTTGCTAAAGGTTACTCACAGAAGTTCGGTGAGAACTATGATGCTACTTTTGCTCCAGTTGCTAAACAAAGTACTTTCAGAACACTAATGACAGTGGCTGCCATGCGTACAATGATTGTGAAACATCACGATATTAAGACAGCTTTTCTTAATGGTGATATTGAAGAAGAAATTTACATGTCACAACCAGAAGGATATTGAAAAAGGGACAAGAGCATCTTGTCTGCAAGTTGAATAAATCTCTTTATGGCCTTAAACAATCAGCTCGAGCATGGAACCTGAAGATTAATCAAGTTCTACTAAATGAAGGATTTACAAGAAGCAAAGCTGATCCGTGCCTATACGCTAAACAAGTAGACACTGAGTGGATGTATCTGCTAATTTATGTTGATGACCTGATCATTGCTCACAAAAACAACAATGAAATTGCAAAGTTAACAGGAGTACTCAACAAGCACTTTGAAACTAAAGACCTAGGTGAAGTGACATATTATCTTGGAATTGACATCCAGCGTGAGAAAGATGGAAGTTTCCTGTTGAATCAGAGCGCAAAAATTGAATCTATTCTTCAGCAATTCAACATGACAGAGGCGAAAGGAGCAAGCACACCTATGGACGCAGCCTATCCAAAGTTAGAAGGAGAAGATGATCTTCTCACATCCAATGAACAATACAGACAAGCAGTGGGGGCACTTCTCTACATTGCAACCACTACACGTCCAGACATTGCAGCCAGCATGTCTCTTCTTTGCAGGCGAGTTGATAAACCACGTCTAAGGCCTCGTACACACGATCGAATTTGTCCGCTGAAAACGGTCCGATGGACCGTTTCAGCAGACATCTCCGATCGTGTGTATGGGCTAGCGGACAGATTTGTCCACCCGACAGATTTCAAAGCATGCTTTGAAATCTATCCGGTGGGAATCTGTCCGCCCGACATGTCTGCTGGTTAGTACACTTACCAGCAGACATGTCGTCCCACTCCGCCGCCGCACCGCCGGCGAATGGATTTGGCGCATGCGCGGAAGTGTTTTACTTCCTGGTGCGGTGACGTGGCGGCGTCAACGTCACCACCACGTCACCGACACGTCAGCGCGCTCTCTGCTGGCGGGGATTTTGGTTTGCTCGTGTGTACACGCGAGCAAACCAAAATCCCAGCAGACAGATTTGTTCAAATCTGTCGGACGGACAGATTTGAACAAATCTGTCCGCTCGTGTGTATGGGGCCTAAGAGATTGGAATGCGATCAAAAGAGTTATAAGATATCTGAAACAGACAAAAGACTTAAATTTGAAACTGTCAGCAAGTGGTGATTTAAACCTCGTGGGATATGTGGACTCCGATTGGGCAGGTGATCACAGCACACACAAATCCACAAGTGGTTACTTATTAAAATTGGGAGACAGTCCTATATCATGGTCCAGCAAGAAACAGATGTCAGTGGCCTTGTCCTCTACAGAAGCTGAATACATATCTGCAGCTTATGCCAGTCAAGAAGTTGTGTGGTTACAACAATTACTCAAGGATCTTGGAGAAGCGACATCAGAACCTACTGTCTTATTTGAGGATAATCAGGGTTGCATTAAGCTTGCAACAAGTGAGAAGATTAATGGAAGAACCAAGCACATCGATGTCAGACATCATTACATTCATGACTTAGTTGATCAGAAAGTGATTGAACTTGTGTATTGTGAATCGGAAAAAATGATTGCTGATGTTTTGACAAAACCACTAGCTAGAAATAGATTTGATGATCTTAGATCAGAGATGGGATGGGTGTTAGCATACAAGGTTTGTATTATATGAGCAACATCTACTGTATGTCATTGCTGTGTGCCTATTACATTATATGAACACTAGATGGCAGTGTTACGTTTGCTAGTTTATGTTTTGTCCATGCACAAAAAGGAAATAAAGTTCAGTTCCTGTTTCTTCCACGAGCTACAGACTGTCTGCCTGTAATTTGTTTAGCTCCAAAAGTTTATATCTAACATTATCAGCTTCAGTGTGTCACTTTTTGTGATGAAAAAAAACTACGTTTTATGTGATGAGACAAAACAACGTTTTTCAAACTTAATTTTCCAAAACGACGGCACATACACACCATCGTTTTTCCAAAATGCTCTAGCAAAGCGTGGTGACGTACACCACGTTCGACGGCACACTGTTCCATTGAAGCTCCGTCTCATAACTTGCTTCTGAGCATGCACGGGTTTAAAAACGTTGTTTTCAACATCGTTTTGCCCACACGGACGATCGGATTTGTCTGCTGAAATGGTCCGTCGGACCATTTCCAGCGGACAAATTCGATCACGTGTACGCGGCCTTAGAGTTCAGGGTTTAGCTTCCACCACAAATAACAGTAGACACCATAGGTGTGTGCAGTCAACTGCATTAGGGTGTGCACCTCAAAGCACACATGCATGTGTGTGTGTATATATACCAGTGTTTTTCAACTCCAGTCCTCAAGGCACACCAACAGGTCATGTTTCAGGCTTTCCATTATTTTGCACAGGTGATTTGATCAGTTTCACTGCCTTAGTAATCACCACAGCCATTTCATCTGAGGGAAATCGTGAAAACTTGACCTGTTGGTCAACCTGGAGTTGAAAACCTGTTGGTCAACCTGGAGTTGAAAAACACATATATACGGTATATATATATATATATATATGTGGCTTTTTTCTCAAGTACAGAAACTCAACCATAGGGAGTTCAGGGGTGAGTAGTTTTTAGAGTGCAGGGTTCAGGGGGCGCAATGTACAGAGTGCAGAGGTCAGGGGTGCGTAGGGTTAAGGGTGCAGAGCTCAGGTGTGTGCAGTGTACAGAGAACCGAGCACAGGGTTGCACAGTGTACAGAAAAGAGAGCTCAGGGCTGCACAGTGTACAGGGCTGCAGAGCTCAGGGGTGTGCAGTGTCCAGGGTGTGTAGGTTAGAGGTGCGCAGTGTACAGGGTGAGAAGCTCAGGGTTGCACAGTTTACAGGGTGCAGGGCTCAGGGGTGCGCAGTTTACAGGGTGTGGAGCTCAGGGGTGCACGATGTGCAGAGTGAGGAGCTCATGGGTGCACAGTGTACAGGGTACGGAGCTCAGGGGTGTGCAGTGTACAGGGTGCGGAGCTCAGGGGTGAACAATGTAAAGAGTGCAGAGCACAGGGGTGTGCAGTGTACAGGATGCGGAGCTCAGGGGTGCACAATGTAAAGAGTGCGGAGCTCAGGGGTGCACAGTGTACAGGGTAAGAAGCTCAGTGGTGCACAGTGTACAGAGAACCGAGCACAGGGTTGCACAGTGTACAGAAAAGGGAGCTCAGGGCTGCACAGTGTACAGGGCTGCAGAGCTCAGGGGTGTGCAGTGTCCAGGGTGTGTAGGTTAGAGGTGCGCAGTGTACAGGGTGAGAAGCTCAGGGTTGCACAGTTTACAGGGTGCAGGGCTCAGGGGTGCGCAGTTTACAGGGTGTGGAGCTCAGGGGTGCACAATGTGCAGAGTGAGGAGCTCATGGGTGCACAGTGTACAGGGTGCGGAGCTCAGGGGTGAACAATGTAAAGAGTGCGGAGCTCAGGGGCATGCAGTGTACAGGATGCGGAGCTCAGGGGTGCACAATGTAAAGAGTGCGGAGCTCAGGGGTGCACAGTGTACAGGGTAAGAAGCTCAGTGGTGCACAGTGTACAGAGTGCGGAGCTCAGGGGTGTGCAATGTACAGGGTGCAGAGCTCAGGGGTGTGCAATATACAGGGTGCAGGGCTCAGGGGTGTGCAGTGTACAGGGTGCGAAGCTCAGGGGTGTGCAATGTACAGGGTGCGGACGTTAGAGGTGTGCAGTGTACATGGTGAGAAGCTCAGGGGTGAAAAGTATACAGAACGCGGAGCTCAGGGGTGTGCAGTCTACAGGGTGCAGAGCTCAGTGGTGCGCAGTGTACAGGGGTCCTTGGTGTACAGAGTGCAGTGTTCAGGGGTGCGCCGTGTACAGGGGTGCGCCGTGTACAGGGTGTGTAAAGTTAGGGTGTAATTAGGCAGGTAAGAGCCGAGGAGGAGCTCTTCTACTCAGTGTGACAGGCTGTGGTCAGTGGGGAGAGGTGCAGAGGATGCTGGAGATTGCATCAGGGCAATGCCTGGATGTCCTAAACTAGCAATGCCATCGGCACCCCCCACCATCCTGTATATCACAGCTGCTGCGCACGGGGATGGCGGGGAGGGTTCGGTGCAGCCACTTAGAGGAGCGTTGTCACTTTTAAATACAGAAGCCTGGCTTCTGTATTTAGAAATGGAAGCGCTCCTCGCAGTGGAAAGCAGAGAGCTAGCACCAGCAATGTGTGCATGGGCAGATTAGGGTGTGCCCAGGCACACTCAGTACACCCCCTGTGCACGCCTATGTTAGACACTGTTATATTAGGTCTTAAAGTGGATGTAAACCCGAAAAAAAAAATTGTAAAAAAAAACAATGTACACTATAAGATTTCCTATCATCTGTGCCCAGTTTTGCCACACAGAGTTAATCCAGCTCTGAACAATCCTCTTTTATTGTTCAGGGGAATAAAACGGACTTACAGAGAAAAACCTTAGTCCGTTCCACCCCCTTGCTGTGAGTGACAGGTTATTTACATATCTCATGCACTAGCTTGGAGACAGGTATTATTTTATAATTCCCACCCCTACTGCTTTTCTAAAGTCATGTGGTTACTTTTCTGGATTTTGACTGGATGTTAATTGATCATAGCAGAATTCAGTGTAAGGGGAGTATAGAGGTGGGCGGGGAGTCTACTGACATCACAACTCCACCCACCGAGCTCCAGACAACAGATCCACCCACAGAATCTGCAGTTTTTCAGTTCTTATAACAGACAGAGGGGAAACATTTGACAGGTAAGGATACATGCAGGAGACATCTATATCCTTATAGATCAGCACTATGGCAGTAGTTTAGAAAGGATGAGAGTGGGTTTTACATCCACTTTAAGCTTGCTCCATGGGCAATCAGTCCTAAATAGCATGGATGCATTTCCATGATTTACCAATATTGAACTCAATGTGGAATAACAGAATATGCACTTGCATGGGGTTATTTGCATGACATTCTGTACCAGCCTATTCCCAAATGTGAACCCTCTTATTTCACAATAGCAGACAGGCGGGGTTTCCAAAATGTGATATCTTTATTTTTATGCCATGTTAATTGTGGATTTATTATTCAAATAAGTGTAATTAATATGCTCTGCTAACATTCTACATATGAAGCAACTTTATTAACTTTATAATTACCAGTTTTGTATACCTTTGCGATGCTCAAAACCTGTTTTTGATTATATGTATCTGAAAGCTGGCAACTTTGTTCTGCCACTTTGGGATATTCTTGTATAATCAAGTAACAATATATTTAAATTGTAATCTCATCTATAATGTTTAATTATAAGGTACCAAAGTATAGGAAATGGAGTAATACTTATAAATATTTATGCTGCTACACTTAACTCGCATGCATATTTATAAAGATATTGACATGCATGCAGGATTTGATTTATATTTTTTCCCCGTTAGGCCAACTGTCTTGTGTTGCCTCTCTCCAATCTTAGACAACTGGCTATCCTTAGTATCACACTAGCCATATTAGGTATAATAGCCACAGACACATAGGCTGGTTGTTGAGAGGCTGAAAGGGACTGCTTTAATACACTTCTACACTAGCAGGGACTGAAGCTACTTGTTATGTTGTATTCCTTCACTTTTCTACTGTCCATCTTCACTAAATGATAATTGTGAGCTTTATTGAAAATTTGGGCAGAGTTTCCTTTGCAAAATGGAGCCGAATGAAAGTGCTAAAGGTACAATTTCTGTATGGCCAAAGCAAACAATTAGCTTCCTTTATTTATTTTCAAATCTGAACTGTAGAATTGAATTATGTACTTTTTTTGGGTGTTATAACTAACAAGAAATTGTACCTTTAGCATGTTTTTATATCAACTGTTTTTCAACGATGGGCTATTCCTAAAGTATAGTTTTTTTATGATTTATAGTTTATTAAATGTTAACCTATCTAAAACAAAAATACCAGCAGTTGCTTTTAAATCAATAATCAATCAATTAAACATAAGATATTACCGACAATAGAATCAATGTATGAATTTTCTGTAAATCAATTAACCTTTTTTAGACATTTAAACTGTTAATCATATTATCAAGTTATTATATTTACATCATATATTTCAATTCTCTTTCTAGGAATTCATTTTGGATAACAGAGCCCTCTGGCTGGCCTTGAAGAAATGTCTAAAATTAAAACCTGGAAGTAACTACAAAAAATTAAGAGCTATACTGGACGAGGATAAAGAGTGGCCACCTATTGGAGACACATTGTATGAGAACAGTAAACTGACCAATGGAGACTCTAAAATGTACACTAACCCAGCCTATGAGCATGAAGAAGTTGTTTCAAATGGAAGGAATGGCATACATTGATGTTAAAGGAAGAAGAAGTAACAAAGGAAGTGAAGGGATGTATACAGCTGTAGTATGGAAAGTAAATTACATTTTAGAAGATCCAAGTATGCTGCTATCGATGAAATATTATGCTACTAACATTAAATATTATTAAAATATTAGCTGTCATTCTACATGTTCAACATACTGGGCTTGAATTTCTTAAGTCAATAAGTCACTGATCTCAGCATTTGGCATTTACTAAAGAAAATAAAAATGAAATGTTCGTGCAAATGTGTGTTTGCATATAACTCTCTCACAAAACTGTGATTATGTAGTATCCATCTCAATGGTCAAAAATACTGGGCCCGAGTATGAAAACAATGATGCCCCAGAAGGAGATATACATAAATTATTAAAGCGGAGGTTCACCCAAAAATCAACTTTCTGACATTAGATCCAGCATACTGCTAACATCTGCAGTATGCTGTTTTTTTTTGTACTTATCGTTTTATGAGCCGTTGTTATCCGGCTCCGAGCGGGGAATCCTGCGGGGAATGGGCGTTCCAAAGCCAAGAGGAGATGATTGACGGGCTGCTAAGGTATGTCGCGCCTTCCGAAAATACCCGAGTGTCACTTCGGGTATTTTCAGAAGGCGTGACACGCCTTAGCAGCCCGTCAATAAACTCCTCTTGGCTTAGGAACGCCCATTCCCCGCAGGATTCCCCGCTCGGAGCCGGATAACAACGGCTCATAAAACGCTAAGTACAAAAAAAAAAAACAGCATACTGCAGATGTTAGCAGTATGCTGGATCTAATGTCAGAAAGTTGATTTTTGGGTGATGCTCCGCTTTAAATAATTTTTTATGAAAAAGTTAATGTTAAATTTGGCATTTGGCATTATGCTGTAAAATATTCTTTTAAATATAACAACCTTTTTTTGAACATTTGTAATGTCAGTGGAATCATTTAAACAAATATCATAATCTTACTTGAATATTAATTATCCCCTACAACCATTCTAGTAAGAGATCACTTTTCTATAAATATTAACACATTTTTTTCTAGTGCTGCTAGTGGGGTTCTTGTTAGTGGTGGCACTTAAATTGACCTGACAACTCACCAACACAGCAGTAGTGATCAAGTGGGCTTTAACCTGGCTACACAAAATACCATTTTCTTGTACAATTTTCCATTAGATTTACCAAAACCATATAATGTGGTACAGGCCTAACTCTTCAGCAGGCTAGCGTTGGGGCCCAGTTATGCCATTGGTGCGCATGAGAACAGTTCAGTTAAGACTGAAGGCAGCAATAAGGCCATTGGTTGGTTTTATGGTCAGTTCCTCAAGGACTCAGTCTCTCGAGCAGCAGATGGTAAATCCCCACAGCAGCAGTTCACCAGTCCCAGCAATATTGCAGCTCCCCATCAGGTCAAACACAACAATTAGTGTACTCTTTGCTCTGCACACAGGGGACTCTGGCTGTTGGCACCCTCAAACTCAGTGCTTTGGATCCTGATCAGGTTCCTGATATGCAGCAGCGATGATGCATGCTGGACAGCGATGTTCACTCTCTGGTCTCCCTCACAGAAAGAGGAAGCTTTGTACTGTACAGCTTGAGAAAATACAGTTATTTCCCCTATACCAGACAATCTTCCTCTGGTAAATGCAGTTCAAAAGCTCTTGATTACAGTAGAGTCTCTCTCCTCAGGACCACCGTTCCCACAGTGCAGTGTTGCCTGACTGTCTATTGCCTGACTCCTGCTCAGAAGCCTCCTCCTCTTACTGATATAGCTGTTAACTAGTTCAGCACTGCAGGGTAGCAACTACAGAGTAGAGCTAAAGTCAGTGTTTCTCTCACTTTCCACTCTTACCCTAGCACCTGGCTACATACACAAATGTATATTTTATAGTTTTTTTTCCTATGATATTCTATATTTAAACATTTGAGAATGCATACCAGACTTACTAAGGATTTTATATTCTGTAGAACTTACTTTGACCTTGACAGCTCTCACTACTGTTGAACACAGGTATTCAGATCAACTGTGACTAATTATCTAATTTATAAAGTAGGGTGAAACAAATATACACATCCCTTCATGATTTGCCTCACCTTACATCTTAATACATTAGACTCATTGCTGTAGACACTCTTTAAAATTCCATTGCACCTCCTTACCACAATTGTCATTGCTTGCAACAGATTCACTTATCTCTGGGGAACAGATACATTTATTTGTTAGAGTAGGTGTCTGGCACCGAGGCTCAGCATTACTGCCACACAGGGGCATTGCCTAACAAGTGAAGCAAACTTGTACACACACCAATGTCATGTGAGGGTAAATTTGACAAAAAGGAAAATATGTATGAGGAGCAGTCTGATGGAATTCGGGACAGTGTCAATGTTAATATGTAGAGGTGACATTTCTGCAGAAGGGCCAAGGGGTATCAGATTTAATTCTGATATTAGTTTAAAGTGGATGCAAACCCACGCTCATCCTTTCTAAACTACTGCCATAGTGCTGATCTATAAGGATATCCATGCCTCCTGCATGTATCATTACCTGTCAAATGTCTCCCCTCTGTCTGTTATGAGACCCAAAAAACTGCAGATTCTGTAGGTGGGTCTGTTTGGAGCTCGGTGGGTGGAGTCATGATGTCAGTAGACTCCCCGCTCCTACTCTACACTACCATTGCCAACATACATTTTCTCTTGTATATTCCTTACACTAAATTCTGCTATAATCCAAACCATCCAGTCAAAATCCAGAAAAGTAACCACATGACTTCAGAAAAGGAGTGGGGGTGGGAATTAAAAAATAATGCCTGTCTCCAAGCTTGTGCATGAGATATGTAGAGAAGCTGTGATTGGGCTTTGGGAATGTCTCTGTGTGCTACAGAAAACTCATCCTAATCTATTGGCCATTCTGGAAGAAATCAGCCGAACAGGTGAGGGTCTGGTGGAGCAGATTCTGCTAGATGAACTTGGACACTCACTGACTCTGGAGCTGAAAGCACTGAGCACTTTACAGGTACATCATCCATTGAGATCAGTGCCATAACTAGGTGAATGAGACAGTTTTAGAGGAGAGAAAAATCGGGAAAGGATTGAGCCACGCATCCCAGGATACGCTTACACTCATGCTACACGCACTACTCAGTAGCAACAAGGTGAGAGTTTTGGGAGACTAGTCACGGATGTCCATTGCTATATTCAGATCCACTATTAAGAATTCCAGGGAAGATTGAGGCATTATTTGATCACCTCACCCTTTTGAAGAGGACAGTTCCTATTTATTTAAAGAACACTATTTTCCTTCCATTTTGTCTTATAGAACTCACTGGAGATTTTTTGTCAGGATTTTTTGTCACTATTTATATGATATCACCATTTATTCATTATTGATTTATTTATTTTTTTTAAAGTTTTTTTTATTAAGGTATTTCACAATATACAAGAAAAACATTATTGATTTATTTATTGATTTATTTTTTGTGGACACCTACCTCAGTAGTTTTTTCAACTACGGTTTGGAGCGCTTATCAATTTTTTTATTGCATTAGATATGTAAATAACCTGATGTTGCAACTGTGATCAGGTGACCTCAGACACACACACACACACTGCAATTCTGCCCAGATCTCACTAGATACATCTAACCTAAATCAGATCACTTGTCTGTGTATATTCTGCTTTCTGTTCTGTGTTTTCACTGCAATATACATGCATTTCCTCATCACACTGAGCTGTGGATCACACCCCATGATGAGAAACATCCAGTCAAAACACAGAAAATGCAGCCAATCCTAAGAGAGTTGGAAGGGGAGAGGGATGTGAATTGTGAACTTTTTACACAGGATGTGCCTCCGTCTCCTAGCTAGTGCATGAGATATGTAAATAACCTATCACTCACAGCAAGGGGGCGTAACGGACTAAGGTTTTTCTCTGTAAGTCCATTTTATTTCACTGAACAATAAAAAAAGGTTGTTTAGAGCTGGATTAACTCTGTGTGGCAAGACTGGCCACAGATAATAGGAAATCTTATACCCTACATTGTGACATGTGGATTTATAGGTTGCCCCAGGTGGCTGCACGCCAGTAGGAATTTGGGAAAGATAGGCCCAAGTCATGTTCCCACTTTAAACTCATATTCAATTTAACACATTTGTGGGAGCTGCTTAATGTAGTATAAAAGCGGGAAATACCCTTTTTTACAGATGCAGCTGGATCAAAAAATTAAGATATTATGGTACCCAAGTTAGTTTTCAGGGGGATTTTCAGAGGTTTTACAGAGGTGTGCTATTTGTATACATCTACAACATTTAGAGAGGGGGAGAGTGTATGGAGTTGAGTCTCCTTGAAGGATAACTTTGGAATCCTTTTGAAGTATCTACATGTACTTTCAGGTAACTTTAATCACATGACAGACCAAAAACACCATCCAGCACTCAATCCCAGAACTTCCCCAAACAGAACTAAGATAGACAATGGTATCAGTGATGCAGGCCTCCCTGGACTGGGTGGTCCTTCCAAGCACTGAAAAAATATACACAAGAGGGCACAAACGCCTAGTGCATTACCGCAAAAAAACATTTATTAAGGAAGCGCATGCACGGCTTCCGCAGGAACAGCTGCATGTGTGAGTAGCTCCGTACTACTCAGTCCATTTAGCCGGCTTCCTGGGCCCAGATCACGACCAAAGTTACCTCACTCACTCCTATCACCCCCAGGACCAAGCTGTGCATGCCGCAAAGGAAGAGGAAACAAAGGGGACCGTGTAGAGGTTTTTAACCAACTACCTGCTGCAATCACAGGAGAGATTCAACAAGTCTCAAAATGGCGCCGGCAGCCCTGCCTCTCCCTCCTCACAGCGTGCACAGAATTACTCTGCTCCACCTCAGGACAGTGAGTACACTTCCACCCTAACAAAGGAGGACTTGGATAGAAGCTTGGAATCGATATATAGCAAGAAAGCTACCAAATTCCAAACTAAGCTTCATAAAAGCACAAACACCCTGACTCAGGAGATTGCTGCTTTGGGGGCACATACTGATCATTTGGAAACCAAACATGACAAGCTCAGCATTGCTCACAATAATCTTTCCAGAGAATAAGACACTCTTGGCTGCCACTGTCACACAGCTGTAATCACAAGTCGAAGACCTCAACAATCGTAATCTCAGGAACAATCTGAGAGTGAGGGGGATCCCTGAATCTAACATTGAATTGACCCCTGCCATTTGCAAGTTGTTCCAATTACTGCTACCAGATCATGAAGTGGATTCATTTACTTGTGACCGCATTAATCGTGCTTTGCACCCAAAGCCACCTCCTGATAAACCCCCTAGAGACATTGTACTCTGTCTGAAAGACTTCCTTATTAAGGAAGAGATCCTCAGGGCTGCCCGCAAATCCCAGTCTATCACCCTGGATGGCACCCCAGTGCAAATATATTTGGACATCTCACCTGCGACCCTGGATAGGCGCCGCAAGATAAAGGAGGTGATCACGCTGTTAGCTGCTGCACACATACGCTACAGGTGGGCATTCCCCTTTAAATTGTCCATCCCTCATAATGGAACCACATATACAGCCACCACTCTTTTGGAAGGACAAGAAATTTTAGTGAAGTTGGGCCTGCTGGACGCTGAAGCGCTGCCCTGCCCCCAGATCATTACTAGTCTGGTGAACGCCTTCTCCTAGACGCAATAGAAGAAATGTCAGGCAGGACATTGGTCTTAACCTTAATTAAAGACCTGGATGACAACTAGCTTTATCCGGGTGCTGACTCTGTTTTACCATCTATCCCGGTCTGAAATCGTCCACTGTTTTATGTGGATAGATCGCCACCTAATGCCCTTTATAGGAATTCCCTCTGCATAGCATTTGCTATCCTGTCCACCAGAGACTACCATCTGGATTATTCATCTACCTATACAACTCCCCTATACCAGATGACTTCTGGACCTCTGCAAGATATCTCCAGGACTCTCGAAGCTCCGCTTGTCGGATTACAGAGATGCATGTGGACAACAGTTCGATCATCCCCCCTTTTTTTTTGTTTATGTGGACATAACGCTCTATGAGCACTCGGATGGAGAGGATTATAGAGCCCACTCCCACGTATCCTAAATGGACCTGCCTCTGAGCCCTGGATATTGACACTGATGGTGATTTCTGGCTCTCGGTCCCCTGATGAGTATGATTTTACCATGCACATGCTTTGCATTCTTTTTTTACTGTTGTTGGCTGTTCCGACGTCGCTACCATGCTACTCCACTCATATCTCTAAAGCCCTGTACACATGATCGGTCCATCCAATGAGAATGGTCCGACGGACCGTTTTCATTGGTTCACCGATGAAGCTGACTGTTGGACTGATGTGCCTACACACCATCGGTTCATGAACCGATCATGTCAGAATGCGGTGACGTAAAACACAAAACGACGTGATGAAAAAAACGAAGTTGAATGCTTCCAAGCATGCGTCGACTTGATTATGAGCATGCGTGGATTTTTAACCGATGCTCGTGCGTACTAACGATCGGTTTTGACCCATTGGTTAGCCGTCCATGGGTTCAATTTTAAAGCAAGCCATCTGTTTTTGGACCGAAGGATAACGGACTGATGGGGCCTACACACGATCGGTTTGGACCGATGAAAACGAACTTCAGTCCGTTTTCATCGGTTTGAACTGATCGTGTGTACGCAGCTTAATTCCTTCCAAAGTCCAGATGTGAATTCTGGAGTTAGAGGCGTTTTCGCCCCTCACATAACTACTGTCTCTGTTTCAGGTTTATGCGGTTTGCTAAAATATCCAAAAAGAGTGCTAGTGTCGCCCTACCTAAAAATTAGCACTACTCAGTGCTCAAGAGTAAGCAATAAAGATAATTGGCAACAGATGTGAGTGTGAATATACGAATAAAAGCAAATATTGGGATGGTGGCGCTGCTATATGCGTCAAGTGTACAAAGCGTCTAAATAGACAAAGTGTTGGGTAACTTGTAAAAGGGGAGTCCCAAGAGAAAGGTAGACCCCTTTTTTGGCCTCTCAGAAAGGCTTTTATAGTTACCGCTTTAATAATATGGACTGACTAAATGTCCTGTTTTAGTGAGTCATCTGACGCGTTTCGTCGTATGACGTTTTCAAAGGTGATATCATATCACCTTTGAAAACGTCATACGACGAAACGCGTCAGGTGACCACTACGTCAGAACGTACGCACGCCTAGTACGCTCAGCTACACAGCTACACAGCTGATCCACACGCTGCGCTGCGGGTTAGCGAGTTACCGAGGACGGACACCACCACCCACGGATTACACACTCCGGGTGCAACGGTGGACTCGTTTCCATAGCAGCCCGGCTTAGGGGCAGGTGGACAGCACAGATAGCTGCGGCTTACACTCCTACTATCCAACTTTGTTTTGTTTTAAGTTTATAATTTTTAGTTTCATATATATCTTTTTTAACCAGCCCAGATGCCTCTGGGATTTTAAGTGGAAATGACCGCTTATAGCAGTTTTTTATAATAAATGCACTCAGTGCTTTTGGAAACATACTACACTATGTGGATACTTCACTTTTTGTCTCTCTGAGTGACACCGGAAGTTCATCACTGCAAATAACGTGAGGATACCCCTACAGCTGACAGCAGGTGCTACGCGGATAAAGGGATTTGTGGAATAGTAACACCTAAGGTACCACCACCATCTGCCGTTAGCCCCTGGAGGGTGCCATCATCTGGTGAGTGGGGACCCACGTGGGGGAGCACTGAAGTCACGAAGCAGCATCTTAATAGGAAAATAATTGCACCAAGTCACCTATAGACTTTTACCCTCTTTTTCTTCTTTTATGTATGGTCTGCAAATGATTCTCCTTGTTTGAAGTTTTTTATATGCATATATATATATATCAGCAGAATCCCTGTTGAAGGGAGGTACATTGGATCCATATCTGATGTTCATGCATGTTCTGATATATATTCCCCTCTTAGCTCACAGCATTCATATATCTTACCTAGTGGCTCGCACAGTGTCCTGCCGATACTGTAGATCATACCTGGGTTATACATGTTGGGAGAATATTTGTGATTTATTAGATCACCTGACATATATCACTGTTTGGGATTTGTCATTTTGTTGTGTTTGATTTGGAGGAATCACTTAGTGCGGTCAACAGACCCACCACCTTGGATTATTAGAATTTATATTTGGCACATTAGTCACAAGTTCAACACTATTATTGTAAGGTATTCTTCCATTTACCTGCACAGAGTCCTGACCAAAAAAATTTGGCTTTCTTATTTTATTTATTTTGGGTACACATGCTCATTTTTTAGGAATCACTCCATACACATCAGAGGACACCACCTAGTGGTGGGAGCCTCCAGCACTCACTAAAACAGGACATTTAGTCAGTCCATATTATTAAAGAGGTAACTATAAAAGCCTTTCTGAGAGGCCAAAAAAGGGGTCTACCTTTCTCTTGGGACTCCCCTTTTACAAGTTACCCAACACTTTGTCTATTTAGACGCTTTGTACACTTGACGCATATAGCAGCGCCACCATCCCAATATTTGCACACTTATGATTTGATCTCCAAGGAGATCCTTAGGGAGGCAGCAGCTACATCACACATCCAAAGCGCGGATTCTTCATTTTATTATATACGAATAAAAGCAGCTGCCTAAAATACATTAAACATCAAACATACAGTAATGTAAAAACTCTTAAAATTTCCCAGAGTCCAGTATACTACTGTAGCAGCGCTACTCTCAAACCACCGTTTGAGAGACCTCTATATCTAGTGCATATAGGAAACAATAATGGTGCAGGGCAACGAGATGTAGTTGATCACAACAGTTCTTTTTTTAAATACCTTTTTATTGAAGATTTTACAATACATAGTCATACAGAACAGGATCATCAAAAACATTCATACAGATAGATCAAACGAATACATAGAAAATAGGACAACACCGCAGTGTAGAATATAGCGTAAACAGAAAGCATAACAACTATTAATAGTCACATCTTCTCATGAAATGTAGCTGACATCACCTTCAAGATTATGCGTCACTTCAATAGGGTCAAAGGTATGGACCTGAAACTATAGAGAACCTAGTTAGCTAATGTGGGAGACACCCACACCCACTCACCCCCACCGGGAGCTGATCTGTGAGCAGGGAGGCACCTCTAAAGCCTAACAAAATACCAAGACCGTAAAGGTTCCAACAATTGTAACCCCTAATCCCCCAGTTTGTGTAAAGTAAGCAACGTTGCTCTAACTACATAATTTTGGAGAAATCATCTACCATTGGTATAAAACGATCAATCTGAAGCAGGGGAGGTAGTATGTGGGACTGAGGGCCCTTCTGAAAATTACAAGGAAGAATACTCCGGTAGCAGTAGACACAAAACAGGGGAGCATGGAGGAGATCACAACAGTTCTTAACCAGTGCTCCTTTCACCAGGGGGTAGTCACCACGTGGGGGGATATTCTCCCCTTTTGGGGATGCACTCACGTTCGCAATTCCATATAAGAAAATAAAAGTTGTATAGTGCAGTACCGTTTAAAACGTTTATTAAAACACCTCACCAGTACCCTTTATACAAATATGCCTACCCCAAGAAAAAAGATCTCAAGCATATAATGTGTTACTTGTGCCTGTGTTAGCTCCGGTCACCACTGATGCCAGTATATCTGCAGACTTCCTTGTTCCTGGTCCTTGGAACACTCACAGTGCTTCCGGTCGTGCGATAGGAGTCACGTCTGATGCGTTTCGTCATTGGCTGACTTTGTTTGAGGGCATCTCAGACGAAGTCAACCAATGACAAAATGCGTCAGAGGCAAGGCAAGTAATTTGCGCCCCCCCCAACCTGTGGACTTTTAGCACTCCCCGAGTCACTTCAAATACAATAGTAATGACCAACCTGATACCTATACTGACCACTAGGGTTGTCCCAATACCACTTTTTTTAGACCAAGTACCGATATTTTTATTCAAGTACTCGCCGATACCGATTACCGATACTTTTTTTAATGTCACGTGACAGTGGCAGTATTTTTTTTTACAATTTTTATTTTTTACAATTTTTTTACAGTGATTTCTTTTTATTTTTAGGGGGGTGGGGTGGATTGTCAGTGTTTTTTTTCTATTTTTTTTTTATTATTTATTGTAATTTTTTTTTTTTTTAATCAGCCCTGTTGGGGGTCTTTGGTGAGATATCAGGGATCTTAACAGAACTCTAACATCTCCCCTTCAAGACAGAGAAAGGGACTAAGGACACAGATTCCACAGTCCCTTTCTCAGCAGCATCAGCTAAAATGAATGTAGAGAAGCTCCTCTCCATTCATAAACTGAAGCATCGTAAACACAGGTTACGATGCTCAGTTATGTGAATGGACAGAGTCTGTGATCACTGACTGACTCTGTTCATTCGCAAAAGGTAGGAGCCGGGTTTAGTGGCTCTTACCTCTGCTCTCCATCCTGACAAATTGAGGGGGGAAAGCAAGCACGAAGGGGGGAGAAGACAGCACAGAGGGGGGAGAAGACAGCATAGAGGGGGGAGAAGACAGCACAGAGGGGGGAGAAGATAGCACAGAGGGGGGGGGGGACAGCACGGAGCATGGAGGGGGGAGAAGACAGTACGGAGGGGGGAGAAGACAGTACGGAGGGGGGAGAAGACTGCATGGAGGGGGAGAAGAAAGCATGGAGCACGGAGGGGGATAAAGACAGCACGAAGGCGGGGAGAAGACAGCACGGAGGGGGGGAGAAGACAGCACGGAGGGGGGGAGAAAACAGCACAGAGAGGGGGAGAAGACAGCACGGAGGGGGGGAGAAGACTGCATGGAGGGGGAGAAGAAAGCATGGAGCACGGAGGGGGATAAAGACAGCACGAAGGCGGGGAGAAGACAGCACGGAGGGGGGGAGAAGACAGCACGGAGGGGGGGAGAAGACAGCACGGAGGGGGGGAGAAGACAGCATGGGGGGGGGAGAAGACAGCATGGGGGGAGAGAAAACAGCACGGAGGGGGGGGGGGGGAAACAGCACGGAGGGGGGAGAAAACAGCACGGAGGGGGGGAGAAAACAGCACAGAGGGGGGGAGAAAACAGCACGGAAGGGGGGAGATGACAGCACGGAGTCTGGAGCACAGAGGGGGGAGAAGACAGCACGGTGCACGGAGGGGGGAGAAGACAGCACAGGCGCGGCTTTGGGGGGAGTTACAAGCACCGATCACCACTGTATAACTTTAACCAAAACAGCTGAAAAGGGGGCAGATCAGTGCTTGCAACTCCCCTGCCGCACCGATCACCCTGACTGCCCAGGTATCAGATGAAGCATCGGAGCATTTCCCCGAGTACAAGTTGTGACGAGACCCTTTCTCGCCCAGGTCCTGCTCTCCCGACACTCCTCTGCTTCTATCGGATCAGATTGCAGCTTGCAACATCTGATGGTCCAGTCATCCAATATTCCAGGATCCAACCTACAGCTATGTGCCGATTGGATCCATGAAGAACACACACCAAACGAGTTGTATGTATGTTCAACCAGAACTCTTTATTGAAAGTACACAGCACACTTTTATACAGAATTTGGAACATCCCGCCCCCAACAACCGCTTTTCTATTGGTCAATTGTAAAGTACATTTGTGGTTTCCACTCAGGTCCTCTTCCATGCAAATGAGGACTTCAAAATGTCTCAGCAGAGATTGGTCCCAAAGCTTGAATAACCTGACTATGTGTGTTAAGACAGAAGCCCCCAGGGGGTAATCACTACAATGAAGCAATCAGAACAACAATTAACACCTCTACACACTGGACAATAAAATGTCTCTCACAAGCCCGGCTCCACTTATTTCACTAGTCGGAGCCAAGCATTGAAGGGTCATTGTCCTAGTGACCTAGTCAGGACCAATTAAGCCACTTCCAGTATCTCTTGCAATATGTACTCCACAATGTCTCATCTTCTGCAATACATTAATTTGGATTTCACGTAGAAACACTTTAATATCTCACGATCCATGACATTACTCCCCCTGGGAAGTAGTCCAACAGCCGCAGTGGGACCCAAACGGGTCCACTCGAGGATGTTGGAAAAGTAGTCTTTAGGTTCCAGGACTGTCTGCCGGGATAAACCATCCGCCTTCCTGGTTTGAGGCCCTGGCCCATAATCGGACGACAAGAGGCTCGCACTCAGTCCTCTTCAAAAGCCCCTGTCCCGGCTAGGTCTGGCACACAGCTCCCCTTTTGGCAGGAGACTAACACAGTAGAAGACACCAGATGGGTTGACTCTGAACTTCGTCAGTAGTTCCAATCCCCCAATGCCCGTATCCATACAGTACCCCAAATAACTTCCAAACAGAGCATTACTCACCCCGCCATCCTCTGCCTCTTTCAGGGAATACGCCTACCACTGGGGCGAGGCCTGGACTGGCCCTTCTCCCTGGAGTCCTTTCAGCCGCTGGAGAGAAGACAGGGTGGCCGGGCTCAGTTCATCATGCTGTTGGGGATCTGGGCCAACTAGCCACCATTCCTGGGGTATACCAGTGGAGACTGAAGTACCAACCACTGGTGCTAGGTGAAAATCCCCCGATGCTTGTAAAGCAAAGCTGACATCCTCCTGTCTCAGGGCCATATCATTTTCTGGGGTTGAGTCCGTGAAGATCGAAGTCCCATCCACTACCACAGGAACCCCCTCTTCTGTTAGGTGAAAGCAGAGGCCCGGGGCACTCTGCTCTGTTGCCAGCTCTTCCGCTGGGTTGCTGTGAGTGGAGACCACAGTCCCATCCACCGATATCTGCTCAAGCTGTAGTGTGGTGCAGCCGCCAGTAGCATCCTGTCCTGCTGCCAGTGATTCAGCTGGGAGTAAGAGCTTCACCACCTCAGCTGGTTGCTGGGGAGGGGGGACAACTGCCCCGGCTCCCTGGAACTCCACAGTTGGTCCCGGTGCTGGGCAGAGATGGCTGGCACTCTGCCCTGTTGCCAGCACTTCTGCTGGGGGTGCATAATCCATAACATCCTCTAAACAGTCCATACATTCTGTAATCTGTGGCTGGGGAGTGATCGCCATCTTCTCACCCTGAGCCTCCGGAACTGTCACAGGGGTGGGGCAGAGGTCTTGAACCCTCTGTCCAGTGACCAGCACTTCAGCTGGGGAAGTTCCTTGTAACTCCACAACTACTGCCCTTGGTGCTGGGCAAAGCACAGTGAAGTTTGGCCCTGATCCCAGCTCTTCTGCTGGAGGCTCATCAGGTTGTTCTTCCTCAGCCGAAAAATCTATCAAATCCCCTGTCTCTGCAACTGGGGTCTGGGGATAGAAGTTCACCATCTCCTGTCCATGTAACCCAGAAGATGCTATAGGTACTGAGCAGAGGTTAGCAGGGCTCGGCCCTGCGGTCAGTACTTCAGCTTTGGGAATGGCAATCTCCGGATTTTCCACTGCCAATTCACTGCCATACTGCTGGACAGGCACATTCCTCCATTCAAGATCATCCCATGCAGAAACAGGATCATCAAGGCCAGTCAACACTTGCTGCATCCGCCACAAGACTTCCGGGTCCATAGCTGCAGGGGCAGGTTGGCAAAGCACACTGTTCCCCTGCTATATGGACGATTCTTCAGCCAGGATTTCAGCCAGAATTTCAGTGTTGTCAGCTGATATTTCCTCATAGTCCCAGGCAAAGGGAACCTCACCCTGCTGCTGAGCGGAGTCTAGCAGCTGTTTGTAGGCGATTTCCAGTTGCCATTCCTGAACGGACAGAAATTGCAAATCTTCCTGTAGCCAGTGCACTTTCGAGAGATTCAGTCTTTGCTCTCTGTGCTCCATTATGTCCTCCCAACGCCATTCCCGATCGCTCCCAAAGTTGAGATCCCTGGACATCCTCCAATACAACAATCCCAGGCCATCATAGTCAAAGCCTTCCGTGGGGCTGTCATCCGCTGACCATGGGCACTCTTGGACTACATACCACCGGAGGGCTCTGTAGCTCTCGTCCAACCGCATCTCTGCCCGGATCAGCCTGCTTAACTTTGTTGTCCACTCCTGCTTCAGTTGTTCCCCCAATAACAGCATTCTTACTTCATACTGTGACCAGTACCTTCTATGGATGGAGGGGAGAGCTTTTCCCTGGTGTCGCTGCTCGCGGGCTAGCGCTTCTTTCCAGAGTTCGCAGCGGATCGAATCAGACATGCTGTATATGCTTCTCTCGCAACCTCCTTCTGAATTCCTCTTCCATGGTTACTGGTATCTGTACCTCTCCTCTTCTTTCATTTGGTGCTGCTTCTTTAGGTGTTGTCACCGATCGCCGTATTTCTGCAAATCTCAGCTCCTGTTGCCGCTCTCGTTCTCTCTGTTGACGCTCTCGTTCTCTCTCTTGACGCTCTCGTTCTCTCTCATCCTGCCACTGGAGGTCTCTAATGGTATTCTGTCTGGCGGTCTCTGATGGGTTAGCACCATATAATGCCAACCGCTGTTGAACTCGCTGCTGGAACAAGTCTTCATCCGACCGGGGTCCTGCATCACCATCCCTCTGATCCATCTCGGCTAGCGTAATGATCAGGGTGGCCATGTTCTTCCCACCAGTCCCTCCACGGCTCTTCAAGCAAGTCTTTTAGCATGGTTCTCCTGCAGGCTGCATAGCTGGTCATTCATGGTGGTGGTTTGGAGTTGTCCTAGTAACTGGAGAGCAAATCCCACTGCTGCCACCAATGTGACGAGACCCTTTCTCGCCCAGGTCCTGCTCTCCCGACACTCCTCTGCTTCTATCGGATCAGAATGCAGCTTGCAACATCTGATGGTCCAGTCATCCAAGATTCCAGGATCCAACCTACAGCTATGTGCCGATTGGATCCATGAAGAACACACACCAAACGAGTTGTATGTATGTTCAACCAGAACTCTTTATTGAAAGTACACAGCACACTTTTATACAGAATTTGGAACATCCCGCCCCCAACAACCGCTTTTCTATTGGTCAATTGTAAAGTACATTTGTGGTTTCCACCCAGGTCCTCTTCCATGCAAATGAGGACTTCAAAATGTCTCAGCAGAGATTGGTCCCAAAGCTTGAATAACCTGACTATGTGTGTTGAGACAGAAGCCCCCAGGGGGTAATCACTACAATGAAGCAATCAGAACAACAATTAACACCTCTACACACTGGACAATAAAATGTCTCTCACAAGCCTGACTCCACTTATTTCACTAGTCGGAGCCAAGCATTGAAGGGTCATTGTCCTAGTGACCTAGTCAGGACCAATTTTTTTTTTTTTTTCCACATCAGACTTAACCCAAGGTTTTGAGGTGTTGGAGGGGTTCATCATTAATCCGCCCTTCATATTTCCACCTCAGATTGCATCATTTGTGGTTGTTTCTGTATGTTTTTATTATTTGATCTCATTATTTCTTCTTTTTTTTTTTTTTTTTATATTCTTTATTATAGGAACAAAAGTATATTTTACCACTAACATCACATACTCTAGGTGGTAGCTCTTATAGACTCCCGTTGCTCCCCACATCACCTACCTCCTTGGGTCTCTGTGCTTTCCCACTCTTCTCGTACATATTTATTTATCCCCCCCCCTAATTGTGTCCCTCCCCCTACTTCTTCCCATCTCTGCCTTATTGGATCGGGTCGAGAACTTTTACTGATTTATTTCTGTTAGTGTTAGGGAAAATTTTTCAGATGTTTTATAGGTTCGCCACTGATCCCAAAGCCTTCCACCCCTGCCTCCCTCCTCCTCTCCTAGATCAGCCCTTTTTAGGTACTCCATCTCTGCAATATGGTCGATCCTGTGTATGAATTCTTTTAAAGGTGGTTTATGTGGGTAGAGCCAGAATTTCGGGATCAGCCCCTTTGCTGCATTTAACAGCACCGGGGCTAATGTTGAGGCATATTTTTTTGTCCCTTTTACTATGCCCTGTCTGTGAAATAGGCAAGACAGGGGGTCTAGTGGGATCTTTTCTCCGGAGATTTCCTCAATTAAGTTGACAATCTCCTTCCAATATTCCTGAATTCTCGGGCATTCCCACCATATGTGCAGGGCGGACCCTGTTTGGTTACAATTCCTCCAACAAAGGGGAGAATTTACTGGAGATATTTTATTCAGTCTGACAGGTGTCAAGTGCCAACGCATCATACATTTATAGTTAGCTTCTACTGTTGTTATATCTTTTGCGTAGTTGAAGGTCGCTCTGGTCAATTGTGCTTCTTCTATTCTTTCTCCAATTTCTTTCTCCCAATTTCTTTCTCCCATGCCTCTACGCTTTGTAGAGTTTCTTTTGTCCCCATTTCTGTAAGAATTTTATATATCTTAGCGATTCCGTGTTGTAGTGATTCTCCCCGCGTGCAAAGTTTTTCTATAGAGTTTTGTGCTGAATCTTCTCTTATTGGTGCTGGAAGTGTGTGTACAAAATGCTTTAGTTGTAAATATTCCCAATCAGTTATTTGTTGTGCCCCTTCTACTACCTGTATCTCTTCTTTGTTTTTTATTTTTCCTTGTGCCACAATATCCCCTAATCTTTTACTACCTAATTTTTTCCCAAATTTTGTCCTATTTCCGGGTGCAAATAAATTTGTGTTTGCTAATGGAATTAATGGGGAATTATATTCCCATTTTTCCCTCCTATGTGCCAAATCCCATATCTTATAAACCTGTTTAGTGATACTATGTGTATTTGGGTTGATTATTCTATATTTAGGTGGAATCCATATATTTGTGTTAAGATGCTGGTTACTTAACGCGTTTTCCATACGGGCCCATTTTTTTACTGAATTCTTATTTGACCATTCAACTAGCCTTGCTAAAACTACGGCTTGGTAATATCTTGTGATATCTGGTAGTGCCAGTCCGCCTCTTTTTTTTTCCCGAGTTAAGGTTGTATAGCTTATTCTAGGTTTTTTTTCGTGCCATATAAATTTTGAAATTATAGTTTTTAATATCTTGAAGAAACTCTGTGGGACGTTTATTGGGAGCATTTGGAATTTATAGATTATCTTTGGTAGAAGTGTCATTTTAAATAAATTAATCCGTCCCATCCAGGAAATTTGCTTATAGGAAAAAGTTTTTATATCTCGTCTTAACTCGTTGAGGAGGGGGATGTAGTTTGCCTCGAAGAGGCCGCCGACATTGGGAGTTATCTTTACCCCCAAGTAAGTAAGCGATTTTTGTTCCCATGTAAAGGGAAAGGTTCTACGTAAATCCTCCTCCTCCTTATGGTCGATTCCTATATTCATAATTACTGTTTTTACAGGATTTATTTTGAAATTAGAGAGTCTACCATATCTTCCTATTTCCTCTAGTATGTTAGGGATTGATATTTTAGGCTTGGTAACGTAAAGGAGGACATCATCTGCGTATGCTGCCAGTTTCTGTTCCTCGTCTCCGACTCTCACCCCCCCTATATCTGGGTTGTTCCTAATCTTACACAACAATGGTTCCAGCGCTATTACATATAAGAGGGGGGAGAGCGGGCATCCCTGCCTAGTGCCGTTCATCATGTCTATCGCCGAAGATTCCCTCCCATTTACCTTTACTTTTGCCGAAGGAGACTTATATAGATTTCCTACCCATTTCATAAATCTGGAACCTATTCCAATACTTCTTAATGTTTCCATCATGAACCCCCAGTCGACTCTGTCGAACGCTTTTTCAGCATCCAATGACATGAGTACAGCTGGGGGTCCCGCCCTCTTACCATCTTGGAGCAATAGGAGTGTTCTTAAGCTATTATCCCTGCCTTCTCTGCCACGTACAAATCCCGTCTGGTCTGAACTTATCAAATCTGGCATATATGATTTTATCCTCGTTGCCAGTATATTTGCAAAGATTTTTATATCAGCATTTAACAATGCTATTGGGCGATAATTAGAACAAAGAGTCTTGTCTTTTCCTGGTTTAGCTATGATAGCTATATTAGCAAGGAGAGATTCTTTCCTTATTTATTCTATTCCCCCTAATTTATTAAAATAAATACACATTTCTGGAATTAATGTCTCTTTAAATTTTTTATAATATTTTATTGGCAGTCCATCTGGGCCTGGACTTTTCCCCCCTGGAGTTGCTTGGATTGCTTGACTGATTTCTGTTCGTGTAATTGGATCTTCTAGAAGTTCCGCTATTTCCTGCGTTAATTTTGGTAGGTTGGCTTCTCGTAGATATTCTCTGATTTTTTCTTCTCTGTTTACCTTTTCTTCTTGTGTCTCACCTTTCCTGATAGAATACAGTGAAGTGTAGAACGTCCGAAAGGCTTCAGCGATCTCGGACGTCCTAAACCTCATCTGTCCTTCCTGATCCCTTATTTTTTCTATATAATTTAGATTTCTCTTTTCTTTTAAGATCCTAGCCAGGTACTTCCCTGGTTTATTGCCCCAGAGGTACCTTTCCTTCATGGCGTTTTTAAAAATATTCCTGGTTTCAATCTCCATTAAATCTTTTAATTGGGTTCTCTTATATAACAGTTCCTGGTAGACTTTTTTGTTATTTTTTTGATTTTTATGTTTAGTTTCTAGGTCTTGTAGCTCTTTAATTAACCTATTTCTATTTGCTTCTCTATCCTTTTTTTTTTTTACTCCTAGGGAAATTAATTTTCCTCAGATGGTGGCCTTATGAGATTCCCAGATAGTTGCTGTGCTTACGTCAGTGGTGTTATTGATCTTAAAATATTCATCTATGTCTGTTCTTATTGTATCGGTGATTTCTATATCTTCTATTAATTCCTCATTTAATCTCCAGGGTCCCCTTCTCCCTTCTATTTCTGGGAATAAGATGCTCACCATAACCGGGGCATGGTCTGAGATTGTCACTACCCCTATTGCGGCGTTGACTACATGCTCCAAGGTTTTGTGGTCTACCATTATATAATCTAGTCTTGAATACATATTGTGTACTGTAGAATAGAATGTATAATCTTTTTTAGTTGGATTAAGAACCCTCCAAGGATCTATTAACTGGTTCTTATATAGTTTTTTTTTTCACTAATCGTTGTTGCTTGGTATTTCCTATGTTAACAGTTGATATTCTATCTAGTTGTAAATCTAGGGTAAAGTTAAAGTCCCCAGCTAGGATCACGCTTCCTTGTTTGTATTCCATTAGTTTATTCAGGATCATTGCTAAGTACTTCTGAGAATGTTTATTTGGACAGTAAACATTAGCCAGCGTATATCGTTTGCCGTTTAAGGAACCTCTTAGGAACATATAGCGCCCTTCTGGATCCACTATCCTATCAGCAACTAAAAAATTTAGGTTTTTTCCTATCCCAATGGCTACTCCTCTAGATCCCCTCTGCGGGGTGTCTCCATAGTACCATATTGGGACTGCCCGAGAATTAAGCCTCACTCTTGAGTCAAGGGTTATATGTGTCTCCTGAAGAAAAACTACATCTGCGGAAAATCTCTCAATCTCTTTTAAAATCATGTGTCTTTTTCGTGGAGACCTAAGGCCCCTTACATTATAGGTAATTATATTTACCTTAGTCATGTATAATTTTTTGTTCTCTATTTATCTTTCCCTCACTATTCCATCTTCTTGCTGTGATCTGGTAATCGCCCGATCCTATATTTCCACTTCTCTCAGCCCTTTCTCTGTCAAGTATTGGGTTACATATTCTCCGAATAATTTCTGGGAGATTTTCTGACTGTAAGGAATCGGGGACTCCACGTATCCTAATGTTTTTTCGTCTGTCCCTGTTTTCCTGATCTTCTACTTTATATGCCTGTTCCCTTTGCTCTTTTTTTATTTCTGATAATTCCGCTTCCAATTTTCTGATGGTGTTAAAATTGTGGTCTGTTTTTTTTTCCACTTCCTCCAATCTTTCTAGCATAAATCCCATGTTTCTCTCCATTCTCTCCATTTGTGTTGACAGTACTTTTTCTAAGGCTGCAAACATTTCCTGCATTTCAGTTTTTGTTGGTAGTGCCAAAACTGTTAATTGTTCTTCTATATCAGGAATTGTTACTGTTTCATGGTCGCAGTCTATCGCCGTCTCTGATTGGGATTCTGGCTCTGTTAGGCTGTTGGAATTAATTGGTGCTAATTTTGTCCTATCCTTTTTTTTTTCCTTCTCTCTCTCGTTTGTTGCCTGCGTTACATATTTATTCATTGGCCCCGGACTTTGGCTCAGACGAGGGGTCGAGGAGGTTCCCCCCCTAGCCCCCCTCGCTCTGGTACTCATATCTATAGGTTATCTCCGCTAGGGATATGCGCCGTATCGCTGTAATTTTGTCCTCAAAATATCGCCTCTGTGAACCTCTGTGAATGGGGCGAGAAGAGAGAGGGAAGAAAGAAAAAGAAAAAAAAAAAAACTTCCAGGCAAAAGCAGGGAACAAAAAGTCTTCACTATGTGCAACTAAGTAAACTAAGTTCTCGATCGGTACAGCTCGCAAAGAAATTTTTTTTTTTTTTTTTTTTTAATTATTTATCTACTTTTCCCTGTTTTTACCCCTGTATTTCAACCCTCACGTTCTGATTGATAACCGCCTTGGCTGTTCGCAAAGGGATTCACGTTTATGTATTTGTTTCAAAATTCAACGAAGAGGGGAAGGTGAAATGATGGGGTGATGATTTGCTCCCACAGTCCACAAGTCTCACAGTCCACGTGTCCACCTGCAGTCACAGAATTTAGTGGGGACTTAATAGTTCAGTCAGTGGGTCAGTAGGTTAGCTTAAATACCTTTGGTTATCTAATGAGTAGTGTCCAAGCACCGTCTGACAAAGGACATCCGACAAAAGAAAGAAAAATCTGAATTACATCATCTCTGTCTCATCTCTCTCCATCTATTAGGATTCCATCTCCACCAATCACAATTCCCAATTCACTGTGGGGTTCACATTTGTTTATAATCAGCAAGAAACATCAAGAAAAGGAAGGTATAGCTTGGTGTTTTTACTCACTGTCCGTGGGTCACTTAGCGAGTGATCTGATCCGGCGTCCTAGAGGGACATACTTACAAGATCGCCAAGGCTGTAGCTGTAGCTGTAGCTGAACCATGTGTATCTGTGCGATACGATTTTCAAACTCGCCTGGGAACTGCAGCTCTTCCCTTGACGTCCTCTTCAGGCTATCCCCCCATCTCCATTTTATTCCATTGCAATAAGGACAAAAATGTCCAGAATATCTGGGACTCCTGCCGCCTCCGCTTCTCGCAGAACCCCCCCCCGCTTACCGAGCCTCTATGTCTAATCTTGCACGACACCGCGCGCTAGTAGTCAGGACCAATTAAGCCACTTCCAGTATCTCTTGCAATATGTACTCCACAATGTCTCATCTTCTGCAATACATGAATTTGGATTTCACGTAGAAACACTTTAATATCTCACGATCCATGACACAAGTACTCGGGGAAATGCTCGGTATCGGTACCGATACTAGTATTGGTATTGGGACATACCTACTGACTACTATACTATATTGTCCACTACACTGACCACTATACTATACTGTCCACTACACTACACTGACCGCTATACTATACTATACTATCCACTACACTGACCTGCCTACAGTAACTCTCCCTCTCTCTTTTTCTCTCTCTCTGCCTCTGTCTCTCTTTGCCTCTGTCTCTGTCTCTCTCTTTGCCTTTGCCTCTCTCTCTCTCTCTTTTTCTCTCTCTCTGCCTCTGTCTCTCTTTGCCTCTGTCTCTGTCTCTCTCTTTGCCTTTGCCTCTCTCTCTCTCTCTCTCTCTCTCTTTGCATTTGCCTCTGTCTGCCTCTCTCTCTCTTTGCCTCTGTCAATGGTCCCAAAAAAGTGTCAAAAGTGTCCAATTTGTCTGCCACAATGTCACAGTCCTGCTAAAAAGTAATTTTCCTCCCCTGGCACCATTTAAAGGGGTTATAAACCCACATGGTTTTTCACCTTAATGTATTCTATGCATTAAGTTGAAAAACCTTCTGTAGTGCTGCAGCCCCCCTTGCCCCCATTTTACTTACCTAACCCTGATCTTTCATCGTCCGGGAACGAGCACACCAGCTCAAGTTGGCGTCTCGTGTCCTGATTGATAAAAATAATTCTGCCTTTATTCTGTTTTTAGAACCACTTTAATGTTTATTATTATACATGATTTATATAGTGTCAACTTTTTGCACAGCGCTTTACAATAATACACTGTTTATTGCATTTATTGATTAGTGACATAGTGATTATAAGGCTTAAGCCCCTCTCACATTTGTGTGACTTGTCCGTCGACTTGGGACTGTGTAAAAAGGGGCTTTAGTGGACTATATCTGAACCTACCTTTTGAGTGTTCTTTTATGCTCAAACCACTATTGTACCAATACATTACAATACCTGTAAGCTGATTGGTTACTATGCACAGTTGCACCAGCCTCTGTGTGCACCAGTTTTAGTAAATCTCCTCCACTGAGTTAATTTACAACAAAACGGTTTGGGGTCTATTTGCTGGTACTAATTCACAGCCAAATGAAAGGTATCTATACTCTATTCATATAAATTTTTGCAGGTGTGCCAGAGGGGCTGAGGGTACTCTTGGAGTCGAGGCGCAGAACAGGGAATCCAAATTACCAAGCGGCTCCAACGGGGGGTAGCGCTACAAGTGAATTACTGTAGGGGAAATATTGCAAGTAGATCCCTGGATAACATTAAATCCCTGACAGGGGTTTTAATCATTTTCCATTTTGACCACAACTAAAAAAAAAAATGTTTGGCTGGACACCCTAATAGAGTTCTTATTAGTGCTTTAAATATTGGTGTTGTACAGTACAGTACATGCTTCTGTCATACATATACTGTAAGTAACAACAGTCAGAAATGTACTATCGGATCTCTATACCAATCAGTCCAAAGTCTAATAAGCTATGCATGTAACACAACTAAATGATTACTTATGGGATTTAGCTTTTTACTACCAGCAGAGGTCAGTAAATCCTCATTTTAATTTTCTTAGTTCATCTATCACTGTCTTCAAAACGTCTTCTCTTTCTTTTTCTTTTTATTAGAAATAAAATTGTCGTAGGGATGATGCCAGTGAGGAAAAAAAATGTTACTGTTAGGGGCTCCTTTTTTGTTATACCCATGAACAAAGCTGCATGTTATTGAATGTGGCCATGCACAAAAAGGTGTTTCTGTACGTATTTTTTGTGCAAAAGCTGTATTTGGAGAGAAATGTATTAGCATAATTTATGTGCATATGTGCATAAATGCATATGCATGTAAATTTATTCTATTGGCTAGAATACATAAATAACCAGTTAACGACCATCCACCGCACATATACTGTGACAGGGTACCTGCTCTGCCCCAAATCACATACCTAGTACGTGATCTGATACTTTCAGGTCTGGGGCGCCGTCAACCTGCGAGCTACTCCCGCTGTGATTATACACAGTGGGAGCCCAGCAGAGGATACCGCAGACTCAATGTTTGCTGGCGTCTGCCGATTACACAGTAAAGAGCAGTGGAAACTGGTCCACAAGGGGCACAGGGGCATCTGTGTGGCTGTGCACTGTGCAGGGTGAAGGACCAACAGGACTCTACCTGGTCCATTACCCCCTCACAAGCACATGACCACAGCCCCAATTGGGCAGTTTTATGTTGTCCTCGGGTCGCAGAGCACTGCCCTCCCACCCTGCGATACCAGTAAATCAGCATTGGCTTCCAGCTTCCTGCCCTGGACAATCAGGACAGGAGGCTAAAGACCGTGTCATAGCAGAAACCATAGCGCCGGGCACCAGGGGAGCCATGACTGCTGGAGGGCTCCGCCTGCAGGGTGAGTTCAGAGTCTGGGCGAACTGGGTCTAGCCCAGCCTGCTGCCCGCCGACACTCTCCATCGTTGGAGCGATTAGTCGCTAGAAACAGGAACCGCTCACAGTCTCCCTTCCAATGACTGAAGCCGATAAGGAATACAAGATGGCCACCGCACAAGACACAGACACAGGTACTGCAGCTGACAGGCCATGCTCTCCTTCTTCTGCTTCTTTCGCAACCCCCCAAAATCAGCCGCTACTGGTACAGAGGCAGTCAATCTGCCTATGTGAACGAGGCAGAATGTCCTTCTGTCAGAGGGGAAGGTATTGGTACTGTGTTTCTGATAAGCAGGAACACGGATCTTTGCCTTCCCCATGTCATACATTTAACCCTTTGATCGCCCCTGATGTTAATCCCTAACTTGCCAGTGTCATTAGTACAATGACAGTGCATATTTTTAGCACTGATCACTGTATTAGTGTCATTGGTCCCCAAAAAAGTGTCAAAAGTGCCAGTTAAGTGTCCGATTCGTCCACCCCAAAATCGCAATCCCACTATAAGTCGCTGATCACCGCCATTACTAGTAAAAAAATAAAAAAATACTCCATTGTTAAATATTTGTTTTTTTCAAAATTGTCTTAGCCAGATTCAGAAAGACTTACGGTAGATATGGTACGGTAGTCCGAATGCGCGCCGTTGTATGTTTAAGCGTATTCTGGAAACCAGATACACTTAAATTTTGCCAAGATACGCCCGGCGTAAGTCTCCTACACCGTCACGTCGTATCTTAGCTGCATATTTACGCTGGCCGCTAGGGGCTTGTACGTTGATTTACGCCTAGAATATGTAAATGAGCAAGATACGCCTATTCACAAACCTACGCACGCCTGTCGCAGTAAGCTACGCCATTTACGCAAGGCTTTTTTCAGGCGTAAAGATAAACCACCAAAAAGATGGCGCAGCCAATGTTAAGTATGGACGACGGAACAGCCGAATTTCACGTTGTTTACCTCGTTTGCGTAATCCGGTCCAGAATGGGGCTGGCCGTAGGTTACATTCACGTTGAAAGCATTGACTATTTGCGACGTGATTTTGAGAATGCGCACTGGCATACGTCCATGGCCGGCCGTTCGCATGCACTGTCGTTCAGCGCGTCATTTACGTGGGGTCACGATTCATTTACATGTATCACGCCCACCTTCCAACTACTTTGAATTACGCTGACTTACGCCGGCCCATCTATGCTACGCCACCGTAACTTAGGGAGCAAGTGCTTTGTGAATACAGCACTTGCCTCTCTAACTTGCGGCGGCGTATCGTATATTCGATACGCTACACCCGCTTACCAATACGCCGCCCTACCTGAATCTAGCTAATTGTCTTTGTTTATAGTGCAAAAAATAAAACTGCAGAGGTAATCCAATGCCACCAAAAGAAGCTCTATTTGAGGGAAAAAAATGGCAAAACAGTGTTGCTTGAACGTGCAATTGTCAGTTAAAATAACGCAGTACCATATCTCAAAAAATGGCCAAGTAATGAAGGGGGTACATTTTCCAGAGCTGAAGTGGTTAAAGATAAAAATCTCCACACAAAGTCTACACACCACTTATATACCTTTACTCATATAGACTATCTTCAGAAATGACTCCTGAAAAGTTCTCTGTACATAATAAGCCAAAACATTCCTGTTACTTTACGACTAAAGCCCCATACACACTATCAGTTTTCCTGATGGTTTTCTCTTCAGGTTTACCAAAACTATCTAATATGAGGTCAAACCTCGAGAGTTTCAATTTGTATGCAATCAGGCAGGCCCTTGTACTACATGGTTTTGGTAAACCTGAAGAGAAAACCGTCAGGAAAACTGATAGTGTGTATGGGGCTTTAGATATCATTGCAGCATGACAAAATAAATTAAATCATTTCAGCACCATATTATTGAATCTAAGCAGCTCTTGTACAGCCGTTGCCACAAGTTTTGAGATCTTTTTGTCAGATGTTACTATGATATACTGATGTATAATTACAAGCGTTTTATCAGCGACAAAGGCTTTTATTGACAATTACATTAAGATTATGCAAAGTTTTTCAAGACCTCTGCAATTCACCCTGGCATGCTGTCAATCAACTTCTGGGCCACATTCTGACTAATGCCAGTCCATTCTTGCATAATTAATGCTTGGAGTTTTTGCCAGAATTTGTGTGTGTGTGTGTGTGCGGGGGGGGGGGGGGGGGCTTTGTTCACCGCCTCTTGAGGATTGACCACAAGTTCTCAATGTGATTAAGGTCTGGGGAGTTTCCTGGCCATGGACCCAAAATGTTGATGTTTTGTTCCCCAAGCAACTTAGTTATCACTTTTGCTTTATGGCAAGGTGCTCCTTTAATGCTGGAAAGACATTGCTTCCCACCAAACTGTTCTTGGATGGTTGGGAGAAGTTGCTCTCAGAGGATGTTTTTGTACCATACTTTATTTATGGCTGTGTTCTTGTGCAACCTCACACATGAATGGTCTTGGGATGCTTTACTTTTGGCATGACACAGGACTGATGGTAGCGTTCACCTTTTCTTCTCTGGACATGTTTTTTTCCCGATGCCCCAAACAATCAGTAAGGGGATTCATCAGGAAAAATTACTTTACCCCAGTCCTCAGCAGTCCAATCCCTGTACCTTTTTCAGAATATCAGTTTGTAGTCAGAGTCTTCGAGTAGGAACTGTGATAACCCTAACAACCCAAGGCCTGAGGTGTGCCTTGGCCTAGCTGGTCGGTATGCCTGAGAATAGGGCATACCCTGAATGTAAGAATAAGAAAATGTAAAGAAAAAAAGAAATACAGGCATACCCCGCTTTTAAGTACACAATGGGGTTTATTTACTAACGCTGGAATTCGCAATATCAGGCTCACTTCTACAGTACATAGAAACCAATGAGCTTCTAACCCCAGCTTGTTCAATTAAGTCTGGTAATAAAACCTGGAAGCTCATTGGTTTCTGTGCAGAATTGAGCCTTATTTTGCGCTTTCCAGCTTTAGTAAATAAACCCCATTGTGTACTTAAAAGTGGGGTATGGCTGTAGTGTGTATGAAAGCTGGGGGAACGGGTGGGTGGGAAACCTGAAAATGGCGCCAACACAGGACCCGACAGAGGAGGAGTCTTAAGTACTCAGCAGACTCCTCCTACAAACACATCTCCCTGATGTTTTTCCTGCCCTTCTTAACACCAGACCATCCTCCAAAAGTCTTCTCCTCACTGTGTGTGCAGACGCACTAACACCTGCCTTCTGCCATTCCTAAGCTCTGAACTGTTGGTGCTCCTATCCCGCAGCTGATTTAACTGTAGGAGACAGCATTGGCGCTTTCTGGACTTTCTTAGGCATCTTGAGGCCTTCTTTATAAATGCATTGGAAATGTTTTTTTATGAGATTAAGTTAATTTCCAAGGCAAAGAGAGACTTTGCATTTAATTGCCATTCATATGATCACTTTTCATAACATTCTGGAGTATTTGCAAATTGCCACCATAAAAACCGAGGCAGCAGACTTTGTAAAAATGTATATTTCTGTAATTGTCAACACCTTTGGCCATGGCTGTACATTTCTATTGTCTCCTAAATAGTGCTGAAAAATTGCGGCTCCAACTGCCTACAACAGAAAAGAAAGCAGTTCGATCTGCTCATGCATATACTGCTTTGGTTTATTAAAAGGGGAGCAGATTTTTAGGCAATATTGAAATTATAGTTTTGCAAGTGACAGTTTTCTTTTGTTTTTAACCAGTTTCCATCTGCGCTATAGCCGAATGATGGCTACAGCTCATACCTATATTGGGAGGGTGTCAATAGACGTCCTCCCCTTTCCTTGTTCCTTGCGAGCATCGGGAGAAAATATGTGATGGCCGTGTCCCTTGGATGGCCAATCACAGCAGCCGGTTACTATGCGAACAGCATAGCCAATGAGAGATGATCTCAAATGTAAACAATTTAGATCATCTCTCATTGACAGCCCTCCCTCCTCACACAGAGACCGCGTGTGAGGAGAGAGAGGATCTGTGAGTTCTTTGAGAGAGATCCTACCGTATTATAGTGAATATAAATCAATACCCTGTGCCCAAACAGTGCCCAATCAGTACCACAGTGCCACGGTGCCAATTATCATCAGTGTCAGTTTGTGCCATCAATAATTGGTGCCCATCTGTGCCCATTAGTGCCCATCTGTGGCATCAGTGATCAGTGCCATTAGTGATCAGTGCCCATCTGTGCCATCTCATCAGTGCATATCTGTGCCAATCAGTGCCCATCTGTGATGCCTCATCATTGCACATCTGTGCAATCAATCAGTGCACATATGTGCTGCCTCATCAATGCACATCTGTGCCACTTCATCAGTGCCCATCTGTACCACCTCATCAGTGCCCATATGTGCAACCTCATCAGTGCATAAATGTGCCAATCAGTGCCCATCTGTGCCACCTCATCATTGCACATCTGTGCAATCAATCAGTGCACATTTGTGCCGCCTCATCAGTGCAGATCAGTGCCACTTCATCAGTGCCCATCTGTGCCACCTCGTCAGTGCATATCTGTGCCACCTCAACAGTACCCATCTGTGCTGCCTCATCAGTGCACATCTGTGCAATCAATCAGTGCACATCTGTGCCGCCTCATCAGTGCAAATCTGTGCCACCTCATCAGTTCCCATCTGTTCCGCCTCATTAGTGCACATCGGTGCGATCAATCAGTTCCCATCTGTGCCACCTCATCAGTGCACATCTGTGCCATCAATCAGTGCCGCCTCATCAGTGTACATCAGTGCCCATCAGTGCAGGCTTAGCACACATCTGTGTCACCTCATCAGTGCAAGCTTATTAGCACACATCTGTACAGGCTCATTAGTGCCATCTCATCAGTGCCCAAAAGATGCTTTTCCGCCGAGGAAGTGCACCAAATACTTTCCATGGCCGACAAAAGCAACGGGGAGTTCTCTTTTTCGGATTCCCTTTCCAATTCGGATTCTGAGTCTGACGTAATTTATGAGCTAGTCCTCAGTAGTGGAACACTGACAGACTCAGAGGAGGAATATATTCTGCCCTCCAAACAAAGGCTTTCTGGTGAGGAGGCAGTGGCATCCACCAGCACCGCAGTGCCACCCACAAGCACCGCAGTGCCACCCACCAGCACTGCAGTGCCACCCACCAGCACTGCAGTGCCACGCACCAGCACCACAGTACCTTGGCAAGAAAGGCCAAGTACCAGTGGGGTGTCACCTCAGTCCCAAAGGGTTAGAACCCATGCCAGCCTTTCCTATGGCCTTCAGAACCCCTTGTGGCTTCCTCCTAATTCAGGAGAAGCTAACATTCCCCCTTTCACTACCCAGCCTGGAGTCCAGGTGGACGCAGGTAATTTTTCCCCAATCAAATGCTTTGATTTAATTTTTACGGAGGACATGCTCGCATCAATTGTAGCTCAGTGCAACCTATATGCACAACAATTTATTTTTAATAATCCAACATCCTATTACGCCCGTCCTTACGAGTGGAGAGACCTATCAGTGGAGGAGTTGAAGGTTTTTTTGGGCCTCACATTTTGTATGGGACTCACCAATTTTTTTTTATAATTACGTTCCTATTGGTCAACCCACAACATCCACCACATGGCGATCTTCTCTGCCTTAATACCAAGAACCAGATATCTCATGATCATGAGGTTCCTACATTTCAATGATAATACCCAGTGCCCTCCCCGAAATTACCCAAATTATGACAGTTTTTTCAAAATTCGGCCACTACTAAATAATTTTTCAGAAATATTCCCACAGTTCTTTTTCCCCTGGATCAACACATATGTGTGGATGAGCCCCTTGTTTAATTTAGCGGCAGACTTACAATCAAACAATTTATCCCAGCAAAAGAGCCCGCAATTGGGTGAAGGTGTACAAATTATGTGACTGAGCCACAGGGTACACATATGCCTTCATAGTGTACGAAGGGAAGGATACCCAGACTCATCTCCCTAATTTCCCAGTCTACTTCGATCAAGCGGGAAAGCTGTTTGGGACCTCATATACCCCCTACTGGAGAAAGACTACCACTTGTATGTAGACAACTTCTACACCAGTCTGCCCCTGGTCCACAACCTTCACCGGAAGACACCAGCATGTGGCACCATAAGAAAGAACCGTAAGGGCTTTCCTCAAAGACTTGTCAATATGAAGTTACGAAGAGGAGAGATGGAAAGTCTGCGAAACAAGGAGATTCTGGCAGTGAAGTGGAGGGACAAAAGGGATGTCTACATGTTATCTTCGATCCACAATAATACCTGTGTGGAAATCCCCAGAAGGAATGGCCCCATCCAAATGCCAACATGTGTCCATGAATATAATTTGTTCATGTGGGGAGTCGACTTCAATGACCAAATTCTCAAACACTACCTTGCCAAAAGATGGGCATACCATTGGTATAAAAAAGTAGCAATTCATTTTTTTCATTTGGCCATATACAACTCCTATATAATTTACTGCAACTCCACCCAAATCCTCAACCCTTCCTTGCCTACCAGGGACTCAAGGGCTTGTTAGGGACTCAAGAAATATAGTACATCTGCCAGTACATCAGATGTGATACATTTTTTTTTATGATTTGCACCTTGTAGACTCTATAACTTTCACTAAAACCACATAATATCCATTAATTTGGGACATTTTTACCAAAGATATGTAGCAGTATAAATTGTGGTCAAAATGTATGAAGAAAAATTACTAATTTGCAAAATTTATCACAGAAATTAAACTTTTTTTTTTTTTTTTTACAGCGGAAAAAAGAAACAGAGGTGATCAAATAGCACCAAAAGAAAGCTCTATTTGTATGAAAAAGGTACAAAAAAATAATTTGGGTACAGTGTTGCATGACTGAGTAATTGTCATTCAAAGTGTGAGAGCACTGAAAGATGAAAATTGGTCTGGGCAGGAGGGGGGTTTAAGTTCACAGTAAGCAAGTGGTTAATTATGTATATTACTTTTAACATACAGTGCAGAAAATAAGTATTTGAACACCCTGCTATTTTGCAAGTTCTCCCACTTGGAAATCATGGAGGGGTCTGAAATTGTCATCGTAGGTGCATGTCCACTGTGAGAGACATAATCAAAAAAAAAAAATTCCAGAAATCACAATGTATGATTTTTTTAACTATTTATTTGTATGATACAGCTGCAAATAAGTATTTGAACACCTGAGAAAATCAATGTTAATATTTGGTACAGTAGCCTTTGTTTGCAATTACAGAGGTCAAACGTTTCTTGTAGTTTTTCACCAGGATTGCACACACTGGAGGAGGGATTTTGGCCCACTCCTCCACACAGATCTTCTCTAGATCAGTCAGGTTTCTGGGCTGTCGCTGAGAAACACGGAGTTTGAGCTCCCTCCAAAGATTCTCTATTGGGTTTAGGTCTGGAGACTGGCTAGACCATGCCAGAACCTTGATATGCTTCTTACAGAGCCACTCCTTGGTTTTCCTGGCTGTGTGCTTCGGGTCATTGTCATGTTGGAAGACCCAGCCTCCACCCATCTTCAAAGCTCTAACTGAGGGAAGGAGGTTGTTGCCCAAAATCTCGCAATACATGGCCCTGATCATCTTCTCCTTAATACAGTGCAGTCGCCCTGTCCCATGTGCAGAAAAACACCCCCAAAGCATGATGCTACCACCCCCATGCTTCACAGTAGGGATGGTGTTCTTGGGATGGTACTCATCATTCTTCTTCCTCCAAACACGGTTAGTGGAATTATGACCAAAAAGTTCTATCTTGGTCTCATCTGACCACATGACTTTCTCCCATGACTCCTCTGGATCATCCAAATGGTCATTGGCAAACTTAAGACGGGCCTTGACATGTGCTGGTTTAAGCAGGGGAACCTTCCGTGCCATGCATGATTTCAAACCATGACGTCTTAGTGTATTACCAACAGTAACCTTGGAAACGGTGGTCCCAGCTCTTTTCAGGTCATTGACCAGCTCCTCCCGTGTAGTCCTGGGCTGATTTCTCACCTTTCTTAGGACCATTGAGAACCCAAGAGGTGAGATTTTGCATGGAGCCCCAGTCCGAGGGAGATTGACAGTCATGTTTAGCTTCTTCCATTTTCTAATGATTGCTCCAACAGTGGACCTTTTTTCACCTAGCTGCTTGGCAATTTCCCCGTAGCCCTTTCCAGCCTTGTGGAGGTGTACAATTTTGTCTCTAGTGTCTTTGGACAGCTCTTTGGTCTTGGCCATGTTAGTAGTTGGATTCTTACTGATTGTATGGGGTGGACAGGTGTCTTTATGCAGCTAATGACCTCAAACAGGTGCATCTAATTTAGGATAATAAATGGAGTGGAGGTGGACATTTTAAAGGCAGACTAACAGGTCTTTGAGGGTCAGAATTCTAGCTGATAGACAGGTGTTCAAATACTTCTTTGCAGCTGTATCATACAAATAAATAGTTAAAAAATCATAAATTGTGATTTCTGGAATTTTTTTTTTGGATTATGTCTCTCACAGTGGACATGCACCTACGATGACAATTTCAGACCCCTCCATGATTTCCAAGTGGGAGAACTTGCAAAATAGCAGGGTGTTCAAATACTTATTTTCTGCACTGTACATGGTCTCAGGTCAAACTATTTATTGCAGGTGTTACTAAAAACCCAGCTCTGACAGTGGGCAGAAAGAAGGGTGTAGCTTTAAGGATTAGATAGTCATGCATTCCAAATGTGGTTATATGTTAAGGCTGTTGAAATATAGTACACGTGACTTAGCACTAATTAGCACTGAAGACGTACTTCTCTGAACTAGAAAACACAGAAGACCATTTACACCGGAACAGAGGAAATCTGATATGAATACTGGAACAATCAAGTGTTTGTACAGCTATTATTTTTGGATTATGAAAATGAAACTGGTTTAGTAGGTAAAACCTCTCTTAAAATAATGGATCTTGTAAGGCTTAACTATGAATAAATATTAAAGCTCAAGGCTGATTACAGTACATGTGTCTATCAGAGCCCTCATTGAAAGCTGTTTATTTCAAGCATGCTTGCATAAAACTGAGACTATTAGTTTCCACTTTAGTTCTATAGAAGACTTTCTGAAGTAAGTCACTATAACAGTGATTGTGTTAGCAAAGGCCTTAGAAAAACACTTAGGGCCAGATTCTCAGAGGCGCTATAGCCGCTTTTTTCCCCGGGTATCTATGCGAGTGATTCCTAGAATCACTTTGGCATAGATACGGGTGAAGATCCGACAAGTGTAATACAATTACACTTGCGGATCGTAGATGTAATGACAACTCCGGCCACTAGGTAGCCTTTACGTTGTTTTCTCATTTGCCTATGCAAATGAGGCTACTACTCAGATTCCCGAACGCTTTTACGCCGCCCCGTCATCGCTTACGTCATTTTCGTCCGCGTAAGGTTACCCCTGCAAAGATGTGGAGTAACCTTACGCAGTACCGTCGGATGCCATCGGGTGCCGTCGGATGCCATGTTACGTTGTTACGTTGTCGGTTACGTTGTTTTACTAAGTCGTTCGCGAATAGGGCATTGCGTAAGTGACGATCACGTCGTTTTGACGTCGGTTTCACCGATGCTTTCCGACGTGAGCTGGAGCATGCGCACTGGGCTTTTTGCCCGGCCGGCGCATGCGCAGTTCGATCGACGTGGGGGCGCGCTTAATTTAAATACAATCCGCCCCCTTTGAATTACGCGGCCTTACACTGTGCCATTTACTCTACGCATCCGCAAACTACGGAGCAAGTGCTTGGAGAATACGGCACTTGCTCTGTTAAGTTGCGGCGGCGTAGTGTAAATGGCTTACGCTACGCCAGGGCAAATCTATGAGAATCTGGCCCTTAGATTAGGGTTGCACTGATACAGTTTTTTTTACCAGCGAGTACGAGTACCGATACTTTTGGTCAAGTACTTGCCGATACCGAGTACTGATACGTTGTGGTGCAATTTGCATCAATACATAAAAATTTGGCACAATTCACAAGCCATTTGAACAGGAATGTGGTGCGATTCCTGTATGAATTGCATGCGATTTTCCCCCACTGCTCCTGTGTGTGTGAATAGAAAGGGAAAACCATCTAGTGGGCAGTTTAAAAAAATTAGAAGTTTTGAGACTCCGTGGGTATAGGGTAGAAGTGATGTCAGCTTGGGGATGGACTGCCCCTACATCTGCTCTGTGAGCACCTCCTGCGGCCATGATTTGCTATCATCAGCAGACTGGGATACATATGTAGATTATTTTTCATGTGGCCAGATATGTACTGTGAGTTCTAACATTTTTTAAACTGCCCACTAGATGGTGCTTTAATCTCTTTCTGTACACACACACACAGGAGTGGTGGGGGGATCACATACAATTCGGACAGGAATCGCAACGCACTCCTGTTCGACTCACATGTGATTCTTTGCAGTGCGATTAGAGCCCATTAATTTTGTATTGATGCAAATCGCACTGCAAAGTATCGGTTTCGGTATCGAGATCATTTGGGCGAGTACCGATACTTGTGAAAATGCCTGATATAGTCACCAATACCGGTATCAATGCATCCCTACTTTGGATATATCGGGCCAGATCCACAAAGCCCTGTGTATTTCTGCGGCGGCATAGCGTATAGTATTTTCGCTACGCCGACGTACACTAGGAAGGCAAGTTCCGTATCCACAAAGGACTTGCGTCCTAAGTTACGGTGGTGTAGCAAAAATGGGCCGGCGTAAGCCCGCGCAATTCAAATGGGGAAGAGGTGGGCGTGTTTTATTTAAATAATTTGTGACCCGACGTAAATTACGTTTTTTTTTAACTGCGCATGCCCTGGCCATGGACGTATCCCAGTGCGCATGCTCCAAATCACGTCGCAAAACATCAATGAAAACTACGTGAACGTAACTTACGCAAATCCCTATTTGCGAACGGTTTACGCAAACGTCGTGAGCGACGGAAAATTTGACGCTGGCTCGACGTCCATACTTAACATTACGTACACCTCCATACAGCAGGGTAACTTTACGCCAGACCTACGCTTAGGCAAACTACGTAAAAACACTGCACCGGGCGTACGTACGTTCGTGGATCGCTGTATCTAGCTCAACGTGAAAAATATACAGAACCGCCCCTAGCGTCCAGCGTAAAAGGGAAACTTTAAGACGATGGCATAAGACGGCGTATCTACGCAAAAAAAACTGCGTATCTTGTTTTGTGGATACAAAACAATGATACGCCGGCGCAGATTTGAAATTACGGCAGCGGATCTGGAGATACGCCGCCGTAATTGTTTGTGGATCTGGCCCATCATGTTTATTTCTAACAGACCGTTGCACATATGCGACGGATGTTGGCCGTTTTTTTTTTCAACCAGCTATTGTCTCCTGACATTCAGCCTGTGTGTACCTGGCTTAAAGGGGTTGTAAAGGTTTGTTTCTTATTTTCTAAATAGATTCCTTTAAGCTAGTGCATTGTTGGTTCTTTTACCTTTTCCTTCAAATTTCCCTTCTAAATGTTTTTTTTCTTTGTATTCTGTCTGAATTTCTCACTTCCTGTTCCTCCTCAGTAAGGTGTTCATTAAGCTGTTCTGACTGACTTTCCACCGCTCGGATGATGGTGGAAAGCTTACTAAGGAGAAACAGGAAGTGAGAAATTCAGACAAAGAAAAAAAACATTTAGAAGGGAAATGGAAGGAAAAGGTAAGTAAACCAACAATGCACTAGCTTAAAGGAACCTATTTAGAAAATAAAAAACAAACCTTTACAACCCCTTTAATTGTTTCTGGTACTAAAGATCCAACAGTGCATAGCAATTTTGTTTGTGCACTAATACTCAAAGTTTAGGTATCAAGGTTTGTAAGCTGACAGCTCTTATATCTAAAGATAACTTGGACTTTTACAATTAAAGGACCAAGGCATTTCTGGTTCAATATTATCTATCATGATAAATGCTAGGTAGCCAGTTTCTAGAAGTATCAACTACAGGGTCTGGGGATCCTATCTATATTGCCTGGTGTGAGGCCAGGAGGTGGCACTCTCAAAGATATGTCATCGGGATAGTTTTGGCTTTTCTGCAAAAAGGGGAAAATATGAAGCTGGCCTTAAGTACAATTAAGGGTCAAATTTCGGCCTTAGCAATCTTTTTTTCAGAGGCTTATTGCCTCTCACTCCTTAGTACGAACATTCGTACAGGGGATGATTCAGGTTCTTTCACCAGTCAAGCCCACTCTGTGTCCTTGGGATCTAAATTTAGTCCTGGGAGTTTTACAGAGGCAGTCTTTTGAGCCTATCTGGTAGATCCCTCTGGTCCTCCTAAAAAATATTTTGTTTTTCTTGATGGCAGTGACACCAGCCAGGAGGGTGTAGTGTTGACAAAGTTCATAAAGTGTTGGTAGTCAGCTCCAGGGAAAATTCAAAGTTCAGTGAGTACAGAGAAATATCCCAAATAGGAGATTGAGATTCTGCAGGACAGAAGAGAAGCCTCCACCTCCACCTCTTAATGCAAATCTGCTTACCAGATGGATAATAATCGCGAGCATTAACAGCACAGCAGGCTGGATTGCCTTAACGAGTATCAACGTGGAATCCTGTGTGAATCTCCAAACTTGGTCTCAAATGCGGCTAGGTCCCAAAAATCAATCACTCCCAAAGTGTAGCCAAGAAAAGAAAAGGGATGCCAACATAGAGTAGTAACGCTTTAAAAAGTTTAATAAAAGAAATTCGATTGCACTTACAAGTAACGAATCCTTTGGAAGCATATAAATAGTAAGCCGGCCGGCTCTCACAATCCGCCCGTCCTTCCGGATGGTCGTGAGGATAAAAACAATGGTGTCGTCAGCACGCCGTTCCTCCCTACGCCGTTTCGTCCAATAGCAGACTTCATCCAGGGGCACGAGCGGCGTGCTGACTCGCCACCTTTTAATTCGTTTGTAACATTCTAAGACCGCCCTTCTCTGACGTCTGGGGATCATGAATGGCGATCGGCCATCTTTAAAGAGGGATCGCTTGCCAATAGTGTAAGCACTATCAGTGCCTTGAACTTTGAAAATTTATTTGGGATCACCCTTTGTGATAAGGTCATCTCAAACAGACATGCGGGAAACTCAGGCTGCAATCAACCTTTTTTGAAAAAGGAATCGCTTGCCTTAAACATTGGAATCACCCTTTGCGGTAAGGTCGCCCTAAACAGACATGCGGGGATCTCAGGCAGCAATCGACCATTTTGGAAAAGGGGTCGCTTGCCAGTATTATGTTAGCAGGAATTGATAACTAAAAATAAGAGTCAACCTATAAATAGAAAAAATGTATAAAAGAGCCTCAATATGGAGTATGAGAGTTGTATGGCAAATATAGCTGGTATGACCACCTCCAAATCTGCCACACATTAACCCACTAATGGAGGAAAAGAAATTAATTATATATAAAAAATTAATTCTATATGTAAAAAAATATATATGCAGATTTGTTCTATATATATATAAATGTATATTAAAATTATATATTAAAAAAATATATAATATATATTGAAAAAAGGAGCAAAATAGGAACAATCATTCCGTCTACACTGAAGTGCACTCAAAAAAAGGGGATTAATGGAGTATACAAACTAAACGATTCCTTTGTATACTGATAGTGTATAACAATATGGTATACCACTACCAGATAGTATATTGAAAAAAAAAAAAAAAGTGAATATATATTATGCCCTTTATGAAAAGTGAATATAGCCAAACAGGGGAGACCATCTGTGTTGGCAATAACTGTAGAAGCAGAAATCCAACTTGCAGCATATATTAGCCATGTTAGAAAAATCAAAAATAAATGTAAAAGGACAGGAATTAATTTAAAATTAATTCTATATGTAAAAAAATATATATGCAGATTTGTTCTATATATATATAAATGTATATTAAAATTATATATTAAAAAAATATATAATATATATTGAAAAAAGGAGCAAAATAGGAACAATCATTCCGTCTACACTGAAGTGCACTCAAAAAAAGGGGATTAATGGAGTATACAAACTAAACGATTCCTTTGTATACTGATAGTGTATAACAATATGGTATACCACTACCAGATAGTATATTGAAAAAAAAAAAAAAAAAAAGTGAATATATATTATGCCCTTTATGAAAAGTGAATATAGCCAAACAGGGGAGACCATCTGTGTTGGCAATAACTGTAGAAGCAGAAATCCAACTTGCAGCATATATTAGCCATGTTAGAAAAATCAAAAATAAATGTAAAAGGACAGGAATTAATTTAAAATTGATGGTGAGAATCATCTAGGCTAAACAATGTAACAGTGTGAAATTGTTACTGAGCCAGAAGGGCAAGGGGAAGGTGAGACTAATTTGAACTTAATGATTCTCAGATCTACCCAGACATCAGAGCAGGTACACACTACAGTAATGGTAAAAAAAGGAGATCAGCTGTTATCTATAAAGGCATTGACATCCGTGTCCACATTCAACCCATCGAGTCCGGACTTACCTACCTTATGGGTTGAATGTGGACACGGATGTCAATGCCTTTATAGATAACAGCTGATCTCCTTTTTTTACCATTACTGTAGTGTGTACCTGCTCTGATGTCTGGGTAGATCTGAGAATCATTAAGTTCGAATTAGTCTCACCTTCCCCTTGCCCTTCTGGCTCAGTAACAATTTCACACTGTTACATTGTTTAGCCTAGATGATTCTCACCATCAATTTTAAATTAATTCCTGTCCTTTTACATTTATTTTTGATTTTTCTAAAATGGCTAATATATGCTGCAAGTTGGATTTTTGCTTCTACAGTTATTGCCAACACAGATGGTCTCCCCTGTTTGGCTATATTCACTTTTCATAAAGGGCATAATATATATTCACTTTTTTTTTTGTTTTTGTTTTTTTTCAATATACTATCTGGTAGTGGTATACCATATTGTTATACACTATCAGTATACAAAGGAATCGTTTAGTTTGTATACTCCATTAATCCCCTTTTTTTGAGTGCACTTCAGTGTAGACAGAATGATTGTTCCTATTTTGCTCCTTTTTTCAATATATATTATATATTTTTTTAATATATAATTTTAATATACATTTATATATATATAGAACAAATCTGCATATATATTTTTTTACATATAGAATTAATTTTTTATATATAATTAATTTCTTTTGGGAGCTGTGGTGGCTCAACGTGATTGGCACTGCGCTGACAAGCCGTTCACCTCTGCAGCCAAGGGTTCGGATCCCGGTCTCGGCTACATGTGAATTGAGTTTGGTGGTCTCAGCCCGGCTCCCGGTGGGTGTGCTATGCAAGGTACGCCTGTGCTTAGTACGCCCACCCCCCCCCCCACAAAAACCACCTCACTTGCACGCACACAAAATTGGTTTAATACGCACGCACTTTGGCCATGCGGTCTCCTAAAGAGAGGCGAAGGACCTACGGGGCTGGCTTGGTGGGTCAGGCCCCCTCACTCCCTCATAGGGGGAGTCCCTCTGCCCCGATGGGGTCCTGTTGGGCCCCAGTTGGGCTCCCAAGTGGAGCAGGTAGGGCGGGGTGAGTGGGAGGCCCCCCCTCACACCCGCCATTGCCACCGGGGGCATGGAGAAGGATGGCGATTGCCTCCGGGGGGAGGGTCTGCCTACTCCTGCAGTCCGGCTCCTCTCTCTCTCGAGTTCACGCACAAAATACACTTTAAAAAAAAAAAAAAAAAAAAAAAAAAAAAAAAATTAATTTCTTTTCCTCCATTAGTGGGTTAATGTGTGGCAGATTTGGAGGTGGTCATACCAGCTATATTTGCCATACAACTCTCATACTCCATATTGAGGCTCTTTTATACATTTTTTCTATTTATAGGTTGACTCTTATTTTTAGTTATCAATTCCTGCTAACATAATACTGGCAAGCGATCCCTTTTCCAAAATGGTCGATTGCTGCCTGAGATCCCCGCATGTCTGTTTAGGGCGACCTTACCGCAAAGGGTGATTCCAATGTTTAAGGCAAGCGATTCCTTTTTCAAAAAAGGTTGATTGCAGCCTGAGTTTCCCGCATGTCTGTTTGAGATGACCTTATCACAAAGGATAAATCCCAAATAAATTTTCAAAGTTCAAGGCACTGATAGTGCTTACACTATTGGCAAGCGATCCCTCTTTAAAGATGGCCGATCGCCATTCATGATCCCCAGACGTCAGAGAAGGGCGGTCTTAGAATGTTACAAACGAATTAAAAGGTGGCGAGTCAGCACGCCGCTCGTGCCCCTGGATGAAGTCTGCTATTGGACGAAACGGCGTAGGGAGGAACGGCGTGCTGACGACACCATTGTTTTTATCCTCACGACCATCCGGAAGGACGGGCGGATTGTGAGAGCCGGCCGGCTTACTACTTATATGCTTCCAAAGGATTCGTTACTTGTAAGTGCAATTGAATTTCTTTTATTAAACTTTTTAAAGCGTTACTACTCTATGTTGGCATCCCTTTTCTTTTCTTGGCTACACTTTGGGAGTGATTGATTTTTGGGACCTAGCCGCATTTGAGACCAAGTTTGGAGATTCACACAGGATTCCACGTTGATACTCGTTAAGGCAATCCAGCCTGCTGTGCTGTTAATGCTCGCGATTATTATCCATCTGGTAAGCAGATTTGCATTAAGAGGTGGAGGTGGAGGCTCTCTTCTGTCCTGCAGAATCTCAATCTCCTATTTGGGATATTTCTCTGTACTCACTGAACTTTGAATTTTCCCTGGAGCTGACTACCAACACTTTATGAACTTTGTCAACACTGTTTGCTTTTTTATGTGATTTTGTTACACATCGGAACACTTGGTGTTGGTTTTCTATATATATAATTTTTTTTTTTTGTACTCAATGCACATTTTGTTATCACATTCAGTATTGATGTATTAATTTTAGCAGCGCAGCACACCCTACCTATTGTTTACATTTTGTTTATCTGACATTTGTGCTGCAGCAGCATTCACGTTTATTCTTATTTAAGATTGTTTGGTCTTGCCACCAATCCAATTTTTGTTTTATATTAGACCTGCGCAGTATTTTCCACTGTTTTTCAGGAGGGTGTAGTAGTTGGCGGCTCTGTCCTATAAAGAGCCTTATCTGGTCTTGAACCAGGATAGGACGGTTTTGTGACCAAAACCCAGAATTTTTTCCGTCTGAATCATGACATTTTTTTACCTTCCTTTTTCCGAATCCACAGTCTGCAGAGGAGAGATTATTTCATTCTCTAGATGTGGTACGGGCCTCAGAGTCTATCTAAGATTGACGGCTTATTTGCGGAAGACTCATATTTTGGTTATATTGCCAGAAGGTTATATTGCCAGGCTTCTTAATCAACTATTTCTCATTGGATCCACCAGATGATTGTTCAGGCATGTGGTTTAAGGGGCAAATTTAAACTTTCCCAGTAAGAGCACACTCTACTAGAAGAGTGAGTGCTTCATGGGCAATTCATCATCAAGCATCAATGTCTCAGATTTGCAAGGCTGCTACCTGGTCTTCGGTGAATACATTCACTAGATGTTTATGAGGGGGGAAAAAGATTGGGGACTTTAAATGAGGTGTATAAGTATAGCACCTCCATCCTTGGTTCAAGAGATAAAGAAACAGAAAAACAACTGGTAAGGGAATATTGGGACTTTAAGCGAGGTTGCAGACAAGGTGAGAGTAGTATAAAAGTACAAATTTATAAATTTATTCATGGGAGTGCAGGCATACATCAACATACCAATAAACATGTAAATGAAAACATATGTATTTCAAATAGAAGGCATTACTATATACTGAGAACACATAGTATGTGCATATACAGTAAGCGCAGCAACAAGTGCAGCAATGCCTGGCCATGTGCCACATGCTGTTGTGCATGGATATGTGGATGTATCCAATGACAATATAAGTACAAAAAAGCATATTAACAGTTATAGCGAGATGGTTACAATAGTGAGAAGCTGGTAAAAAGCATATAAAATACCAATGCTAAAATATGACAACATAGGATATGTGTAGCATCCATATTAGCCCAGGATATATACAGCATCCATATTAGCCCGACGCGTTTCGTGTCTGTGGACACTCTTCAGGGGCAGGGTGCTTGAATTGTCTAAAACGGGTAGAGCATAATTAGTAAACAGTTCATGGGTAAATAACCAGTGTAAGGTAGAAAGAATGTCCACCTAGGGTACTCACATAGGGTCTAAGGTACCGAGATATGGATTTGCATGAAGCCATCGCCAAAAAGATATGTCTGCCAGGGGAGCTGTGGCAGCATTGCAGCTCACACGGGACAGGGGCATCAGGAGACCTCCCCAGGCAAAGTAAGCACAGGATCAAGTGTGCATATAGTATATGGACTAAAGCAGGTAGCCAACTGGAGTCTGTTAAAACAATAAAGTTTAAAAATAAATCAATAAGTATAGGGGCCAAGCCAAAGACAGCCAACCCAAAAAATGAGGGTAGGGAAAATAACCTGATAATGGCGTCCCAGGCTCCTAAGACATCCAGGGGAAGAGATAATGTGGCATAACCTGATGAGCTAGTAAGCAAAGAGATGCCGGGGGGGGGCCCTTTTTATACCCAACCTACACACGTGCATGCCGACAAGCCGCCAGCGTCATGTGGGCGGAAAGTAAGTCCGGAAGAGCGTCGGAGTGGGCAGACCTGCCTGCAGCGTCCACTCCTATGTGCGAGTAACGCACGCTCAGATGAAACCGCGTTCAGCGTGGTGACGCCAGTACTGACGTCACGGGCTGGGCGGAAAACACATGGCGCCGACGCGAGATGCAAACCGCCCCCACCTCCAGGCAGTAAACCGCCCACAGGGGGCGGAGGAAAGGATGGGGAGGGGGCAGTGCCAGCGCGCGTCGCAGCTCCCGAGCTACAGACAGACTAGAGGCAATGGACATACAGTAAACCATAACAAGAGTACCAGACCTAAGGCATCCCGCTAATGCATTGTTAATCTCAGGATTAATTCTGAGTAGGCTATGTCTGGGATAGGTACTAAAACCTGTCCCAAACTAGGTCGTTCACCATTTGGCTGGCAGGGGAACACTGCCAACCCTGTCTGACACACCTCCATCCCTAGACAACGATATATATGAGGGGGGAAAAAGATTGGGGACTTTAAATGAGGTGTATAAGTATAGCACCTCCATCCTTGGTTCAAGAGATAAAGAAACAGAAAAACAACTGGTAAGGGAATATTGGGACTTTAAGCGAGGTTGCAGACAAGGTGAGAGTAGTATAAAAGTACAAATTTATTCATGGGAGTGCAGGCATACATCAACATACCAATAAACATGTAAATGAAAACATATGTATTTCAAATAGAAGGCATTACTATATACTGAGAACACATAGTATGTGCATATACAGTAAGCGCAGCAACAAGTGCAGCAATGCCTGGCCATGTGCCACATGCTGTTGTGCATGGATATGTGGATGTATCCAATGACAATATAAGTACAAAAAAGCATATTAACAGTTATAGCGAGATGGTTACAATAGTGAGAAGCTGGTAAAAAGCATATAAAATACCAATGCTAAAATATGACAACATAGGATATGTGTAGCATCCATATTAGCCCAGGATATATACAGCATCCATATTAGCCCGACGCGTTTCGTGTCTGTGGACACTCTTCAGGGGCAGGGTGCTTGAATTGTCTAAAACGGGTAGAGCATAATTAGTAAACAGTTCATGGGTAAATAACCAGTGTAAGGTAGAAAGAATGTCCACCTAGGGTACTCACATAGGGTCTAAGGTACCGAGATATGGATTTGCATGAAGCCATCGCCAAAAAGATATGTCTGCCAGGGGAGCTGTGGCAGCATTGCAGCTCACACGGGACAGGGGCATCAGGAGACCTCCCCAGGCAAAGTAAGCACAGGATCAAGTGTGCATATAGTATATGGACTAAAGCAGGTAGCCAACTGGAGTCTGTTAAAACAATAAAGTTTAAAAATAAATCAATAAGTATAGGGGCCAAGCCAAAGACAGCCAACCCAAAAATGAGGGTAGGGAAAATAACCTGATAATGGCGTCCCAGGCTCCTAAGACATCCAGGGGAAGAGATAATGTGGCATAACCTGATGAGCTAGTAAGCAAAGAGATGCCGGGGGGGGGCCCTTTTTATACCCAACCTACACACGTGCATGCCGACAAGCCGCCAGCGTCATGTGGGCGGAAAGTAAGTCCGGAAGAGCGTCGGAGTGGGCAGACCTGCCTGCAGCGTCCACTCCTATGTGCGAGTAACGCACGCTCAGATGAAACCGCGTTCAGCGTGGTGACGCCAGTACTGACGTCACGGGCTGGGCGGAAAACACATGGCGCCGACGCGAGATGCAAACCGCCCCCACCTCCAGGCAGTAAACCGCCCACAGGGGGCGGAGGAAAGGATGGGGAGGGGGCAGTGCCAGCGCGCGTCGCAGCTCCCGAGCTACAGACAGACTAGAGGCAATGGACATACAGTAAACCATAACAAGAGTACCAGACCTAAGGCATCCCGCTAATGCATTGTTAATCTCAGGATTAATTCTGAGTAGGCTATGTCTGGGATAGGTACTAAAACCTGTCCCAAACTAGGTCGTTCACCATTTGGCTGGCAGGGGAACACTGCCAACCCTGTCTGACACACCTCCATCCCTAGACAACGATATATATGAGGGGGGAAAAAGATTGGGGACTTTAAATGAGGTGTATAAGTATAGCACCTCCATCCTTGGTTCAAGAGATAAAGAAACAGAAAAACAACTGGTAAGGGAATATTGGGACTTTAAGCGAGGTTGCAGACAAGGTGAGAGTAGTATAAAAGTACAAATTTATTCATGGGAGTGCAGGCATACATCAACATACCAATAAACATGTAAATGAAAACATATGTATTTCAAATAGAAGGCATTACTATATACTGAGAACACATAGTATGTGCATATACAGTAAGCGCAGCAACAAGTGCAGCAATGCCTGGCCATGTGCCACATGCTGTTGTGCATGGATATGTGGATGTATCCAATGACAATATAAGTACAAAAAAGCATATTAACAGTTATAGCGAGATGGTTACAATAGTGAGAAGCTGGTAAAAAGCATATAAAATACCAATGCTAAAATATGACAACATAGGATATGTGTAGCATCCATATTAGCCCAGGATATATACAGCATCCATATTAGCCCGACGCGTTTCGTGTCTGTGGACACTCTTCAGGGGCAGGGTGCTTGAATTGTCTAAAACGGGTAGAGCATAATTAGTAAACAGTTCATGGGTAAATAACCAGTGTAAGGTAGAAAGAATGTCCACCTAGGGTACTCACATAGGGTCTAAGGTACCGAGATATGGATTTGCATGAAGCCATCGCCAAAAAGATATGTCTGCCAGGGGAGCTGTGGCAGCATTGCAGCTCACACGGGACAGGGGCATCAGGAGACCTCCCCAGGCAAAGTAAGCACAGGATCAAGTGTGCATATAGTATATGGACTAAAGCAGGTAGCCAACTGGAGTCTGTTAAAACAATAAAGTTTAAAAATAAATCAATAAGTATAGGGGCCAAGCCAAAGACAGCCAACCCAAAAATGAGGGTAGGGAAAATAACCTGATAATGGCGTCCCAGGCTCCTAAGACATCCAGGGGAAGAGATAATGTGGCATAACCTGATGAGCTAGTAAGCAAAGAGATGCCGGGGGGGGGGCCCTTTTTATACCCAACCTACACACGTGCATGCCGACAAGCCGCCAGCGTCATGTGGGCGGAAAGTAAGTCCGGAAGAGCGTCGGAGTGGGCAGACCTGCCTGCAGCGTCCACTCCTATGTGCGAGTAACGCACGCTCAGTTGAAACCGCGTTCAGCGTGGTGACGCCAGTACTGACGTCACGGGCTGGGCGGAAAACACATGGCGCCGACGCGAGATGCAAACCGCCCCCACCTCCAGGCAGTAAACCGCCCACAGGGGGCGGAGGAAAGGATGGGGAGGGGGCAGTGCCAGCGCGCGTCGCAGCTCCCGAGCTACAGACAGACTAGAGGCAATGGACATACAGTAAACCATAACAAGAGTACCAGACCTAAGGCATCCCGCTAATGCATTGTTAATCTCAGGATTAATTCTGAGTAGGCTATGTCTGGGATAGGTACTAAAACCTGTCCCAAACTAGGTCGTTCACCATTTGGCTGGCAGGGGAACACTGCCAACCCTGTCTGACACACCTCCATCCCTAGACAACGATATATATGAGGGGGGAAAAAGATTGGGGACTTTAAATGAGGTGTATAAGTATAGCACCTCCATCCTTGGTTCAAGAGATAAAGAAACAGAAAAACAACTGGTAAGGGAATATTGGGACTTTAAGCGAGGTTGCAGACAAGGTGAGAGTAGTATAAAAGTACAAATTTATTCATGGGAGTGCAGGCATACATCAACATACCAATAAACATGTAAATGAAAACATATGTATTTCAAATAGAAGGCATTACTATATACTGAGAACACATAGTATGTGCATATACAGTAAGCGCAGCAACAAGTGAAGCAATGCCTGGCCATGTGCCACATGCTGTTGTGCATGGATATGTGGATGTATCCAATGACAATATAAGTCCAAAAAAGCATATTAACAGTTATAGCGAGATGGTTACAATAGTGAGAAGCTGGTAAAAAGCATATAAAATACCAATGCTAAAATATGACAACATAGGATATGTGTAGCATCCATATTAGCCCAGGATATATACAGCATCCATATTAGCCCGACGCGTTTCGTGTCTGTGGACACTCTTCAGGGGCAGGGTGCTTGAATTGTCTAAAACGGGTAGAGCATAATTAGTAAACAGTTCATGGGTAAATAACCAGTGTAAGGTAGAAAAAATGTCCACCTAGGGTACTCACATAGGGTCTAAGGTACCGAGATATGGATTTGCATGAAGCCATCGCCAAAAAGATATGTCTGCCAGGGGAGCTGTGGCAGCATTGCAGCTCACACGGGACAGGGGCATCAGGAGACCTCCCCAGGCAAAGTAAGCACAGGATCAAGTGTGCATATAGTATATGGACTAAAGCAGGTAGCCAACTGGAGTCTGTTAAAACAATAAAGTTTAAAAATAAATCAATAAGTATAGGGGCCAAGCCAAAGACAGCCAACCCAAAAATGAGGGTAGGGAAAATAACCTGATAATGGCGTCCCAGGCTCCTAAGACATCCAGGGGAAGAGATAATGTGGCATAACCTGATGAGCTAGTAAGCAAAGAGATGCCGGGGGGGGGCCCATTTTATACCCAACCTACACACGTGCATGCCGACAAGCCGCCAGCGTCATGTGGGCGGAAAGTAAGTCCGGAAGAGCGTCGGAGTGGGCAGACCTGCCTGCAGCGTCCACTCCTATGTGCGAGTAACGCACGCTCAGATGAAACCGCGTTCAGCGTGGTGACGCCAGTACTGACGTCACGGGCTGGGCGGAAAACACATGGCGCCGACGCGAGATGCAAACCGCCCCCACCTCCAGGCAGTAAACCGCCCACAGGGGGCGGAGGAAAGGATGGGGAGGGGGCAGTGCCAGCGCGCGTCGCAGCTCCCGAGCTACAGACAGACTAGAGGCAATGGACATACAGTAAACCATAACAAGAGTACCAGACCTAAGGCATCCCGCTAATGCATTGTTAATCTCAGGATTAATTCTGAGTAGGCTATGTCTGGGATAGGTACTAAAACCTGTCCCAAACTAGGTCGTTCACCATTTGGCTGGCAGGGGAACACTGCCAACCCTGTCTGACACACCTCCATCCCTAGACAACGATATATATGAGGGGGGAAAAAGATTGGGGACTTTAAATGAGGTGTATAAGTATAGCACCTCCATCCTTGGTTCAAGAGATAAAGAAACAGAAAAACAACTGGTAAGGGAATATTGGGACTTTAAGCGAGGTTGCAGACAAGGTGAGAGTAGTATAAAAGTACAAATTTATTCATGGGAGTGCAGGCATACATCAACATACCAATAAACATGTAAATGAAAACATATGTATTTCAAATAGAAGGCATTACTATATACTGAGAACACATAGTATGTGCATATACAGTAAGCGCAGCAACAAGTGCAGCAATGCCTGGCCATGTGCCACATGCTGTTGTGCATGGATATGTGGATGTATCCAATGACAATATAAGTACAAAAAAGCATATTAACAGTTATAGCGAGATGGTTACAATAGTGAGAAGCTGGTAAAAAGCATATAAAATACCAATGCTAAAATATGACAACATAGGATATGTGTAGCATCCATATTAGCCCAGGATATATACAGCATCCATATTAGCCCGACGCGTTTCGTGTCTGTGGACACTCTTCAGGGGCAGGGTGCTTGAATTGTCTAAAACGGGTAGAGCATAATTAGTAAACAGTTCATAGCCTACTCAGAATTAATCCTGAGATTAACAATGCATTAGCGGGATGCCTTAGGTCTGGTACTCTTGTTATGGTTTACTGTATGTCCATTGCCTCTAGTCTGTCTGTAGCTCGGGAGCTGCGACGCGCGCTGGCACTGCCCCCTCCCCATCCTTTCCTCCGCCCCCTGTGGGCGGTTTACTGCCTGGAGGTGGGGGCGGTTTGCATCTCGCGTCGGCGCCATGTGTTTTCCGCCCAGCCCGTGACGTCAGTACTGGCGTCACCACGCTGAACGCGGTTTCATCTGAGCGTGCGTTACTCGCACATAGGAGTGGACGCTGCAGGCAGGTCTGCCCACTCCGACGCTCTTCCGGACTTACTTTCCGCCCACATGACGCTGGCGGCTTGTCGGCATGCACGTGTGTAGGTTGGGTATAAAAAGGGCCCCCCCCCGGCATCTCTTTGCTTACTAGCTCATCAGGTTATGCCACATTATCTCTTCCCCTGGATGTCTTAGGAGCCTGGGACGCCATTATCAGGTTATTTTCCCTACCCTCATTTTTTGGGTTGGCTGTCTTTGGCTTGGCCCCTATACTTATTGATTTATTTTTAAACTTTATTGTTTTAACAGACTCCAGTTGGCTACCTGCTTTAGTCCATATACTATATGCACACTTGATCCTGTGCTTACTTTGCCTGGGGAGGTCTCCTGATGCCCCTGTCCCGTGTGAGCTGCAATGCTGCCACAGCTCCCCTGGCAGACATATCTTTTTGGCGATGGCTTCATGCAAATCCATATCTCGGTACCTTAGACCCTATGTGAGTACCCTAGGTGGACATTCTTTCTACCTTACACTGGTTATTTACCCATGAACTGTTTACTAATTATGCTCTACCCGTTTTAGACAATTCAAGCACCCTGCCCCTGAAGAGTGTCCACAGACACGAAACGCGTCGGGCTAATATGGATGCTGTATATATCCTGGGCTAATATGGATGCTACACATATCCTATGTTGTCATATTTTAGCATTGGTATTTTATATGCTTTTTACCAGCTTCTCACTATTGTAACCATCTCGCTATAACTGTTAATATGCTTTTTTGTACTTATATTGTCATTGGATACATCCACATATCCATGCACAACAGCATGTGGCACATGGCCAGGCATTGCTGCACTTGTTGCTGCGCTTACTGTATATGCACATACTATGGGCCAGATTCACGAACACTTGCGCTGGAGTATTTGGATATGCGCCGCGTAACTGTGATGATGCGCCGTCGTTTCTATGTGCCCGTACCCAGCAAACTAGATGCGCCCAATAACGGGTCATTTGCGACCGGCGGAACGTTCCGACGCCAGAGTATCGTCAGCGCTTATTTTCGCTGGGCGCATCAGTCGCGCCCATTGATTTCCCCTGCAAATATGCAAATGAGGTATTTTTCCCAATTCACGAACGGATTAGCACCATACGCTGGCTACATGCGCCGCGCGTATCTGGTCCGTCCGGCGCAAAGTTATTTCTACAAAAGGCTGCTTTATCTTTACTCCAGACGGTCACAGGTCAGCAGGAGAGCAGCTACAGCAGCGTTACCGATGATAGGAGCTTGCTGAGCACCCCCACTTGCAAGGACAACACCTCTGTGTGCCAACATGCCAGGGGCAATTGTGGTCCTAGAACTACTGATGGGTCCCCCGGAACCAAGAAGGCGGCCACGTGAGAGGATATACCGCACTCGTATGAACCTCTTTGGCATGGGGGAGGAGGAGGTGTATCGCCTCTTCAGATTCTGCCCTGTTGCAATACTTGAACTAACCACAACCCTGCAGGGTGACATCACCAGCAAGACATACCGCTCACAAGCAGTGCAGCCACTGGTGAAGGTCCTGGCAACACTTCATTTCCTTGCCAGTGGATCATTCCAGCGTACAAGTGGAGTGGTGGCTGGGATGTCACAATCCTCCATAAGCAGATGTGTGCACCAGGTTGTCCCTGCAATCCTCAGACGCATGTCCAACCAGTTCATCAGACCCACCAATGAGGAGCTGCGGCAGAAGGCAATGACAGATTTCTACAACATTGCCAGATTCCCACGCACTGTGGGGGCCATTGATTGCACACATGTGGCCCTACAGCCCCCCAGTGCCACAGAGCACATATACCGCAATCGGAAGCATTGGCATTCCATCAACGTACAGGTGATAGCCGATGCCCAACGCCTCATATGGCACGTCCGTGCCAAACACCCCGGATCCAGCCATGACAGCTACATATACAATCAGAGCCCCATCCCAACGGAATTTAACCAGAACATGTATGGGGACAGCTGGCTGGTTGGTGAGTGACATGGGTGGCAGGCATGACTATCCCCTCCCGTGATGCACAACAGAAATCGCACATGCATGACTAACATTCTCCTGTCTTTTACCTTACAGATGACTCTGCATATGCACTGGGACCCCATCTAATGACTCCTTTCCGGAACCCCCAAACCAGAGGAGAGAGAAAATACAATGAAGCACACATCAAAACCCGTGCAGTGGTGGAGCAAACATTTGGGCTCCTGAAGTCCCGTTTCCGCTGCCTGGATAAGTCCGGGGGGACCCTATTGTATTCCCCTACCTTTGTGTGTCAGATCATCGCTGCATGTTGCATACTACATAACTTTGCTATGAAAAAAGGCCTGCATATTGACATACGTGATGACCTGACCCCCGACCCACACAGCCCCCCCCTGCCAGAGGACACCCAGTCTGCTGATGGAAGAGCAGTCAGGAGGGTCCTCGCCGTAGGCATCTTTGGACACTAATCCAAAACATTAATCACACAGACAGTGCACGCGTGTACACCACTGGATCACACACACCACAGGCACATCGCATTGGATTAGCCCAAGTCCAGCATGTAGGAGTTGGGAGCAGTAACGCCAGCGTCAAGGCCCCAATGATGTCACTGTCCATTCACACACCTTTCACACGTGATTCATTCAGCCGTGGGGTTAACTTCACCACCACGGCCGAGGGTGACACCCCTTACTTTCAGGAGTGCCACCCCCTCACATTCACACACCATTCACACTGTCCCCTGCACTCCTGACCGTGTGCAGTACAAAAATAAATTAATAATATCATATCCTGATAATAAAAAGAAACAAAATCTCATAACCTGAGAAAAAGAAAAAATAAACTCATGACCTGAGTATGTCCAAATCAAAAATATAAAACAACCAAAAAAAAAGGCCTCATCGGGGATGCCGGGGGCTTCTTCTGGGGGCCCCTCTCTGGCTCCGCAGCTGCCTGGATGGAGTGGGTGGGGGTGGGGGGGCATCTGGAGGTGGCTGATCCCCAGGTGGGCCACTCCTGGCAGGTGTGGCCTGCGTGCCCTCCAAGGCCCTGGCTATCCGTCCAAGGTAATTGTTCGTCTGGGCCTGCATCCGGAGCTGACGGGTCACCTGGTAATGCTAGGCACGCCGACTCAGCCTCCCCTGCTCCCGGATGGCAGCACTGTTCCCATGGATGGCAGCAGTGTTGGCCTGGACGGCTGCAGTAAGGTGCTGGATATCCCCCTGCACCTCCCCCAAAGTGGTGACCACTGCAGCGCAATTAGAGCTGACATCCTGCACTGCGTTGCTGAGGTTGGCAACGGAGCCCAGGCTGTCAGCCACTTTCTCCAAGTGCACCGCTATGGCCCCCATCTGTTCCGTCTGCCTGGCGTGATCCCTCGCCAACTGGTCCTGGACACCATCAGACACCCCCCTGGTCTTCTGGGTCGCCTTCCTGGGGCCAGAAGATGGATGTCCTCGGGTGGAAGGTGTCGCCCTTGAGGGGCTTCCAAGGATGGGGGAGGGGACGACAGACGGGCCAGGAGAAGGGGAGGAGACAGACAAAACCAAAGAAAAGTCCTGCTCTGCCACAGCAGGATCCTCCACAACCACCTCGGCAGGTGTGGTGTGGCCACTCTCCTCCTCCACAACCTCTTCACCACCCAGTGGCTCGGGCACATGATGGCGTGGGGGGGATGGGGTGGAATGCAGGCTGACAGATGATGGCCCAGCTCCGTCATCTGTGGATGACACAAAGCAGACACATGTTGGTGGTCCCACACACTTGGCACATGTACCCCCCCCCCAAATGCAAAACAACAAATAGGGGATTATAAAACACTTACCTGTCCTTGTGCCTTCCTCCACGGAGTCATAGCCTGCGACCCCCTCCACCTGCTCCCTCTCCAGGCAGCGAGCAACCACCTCCTCCTCTGCGGTCAGGGTGACAGGACATGGGGGACCACCACCTGTGCCCCTCTCATACCTCCTGATGGAGGCCACCTTGTCCCTCACCTTGCGCCGCAGGTCATTTTTTTTTTTTTGTATGTCCCCAGCAGTCCGGGTGGAGTAGCCCAGGACATTGACCCTGGCAGCAATGGACTCCAGGATGCCCTGCTTCCTCTCCCGGCTGGTCTTCCGGCTTTTTTTGCCATGGAGAAATTCATTATCCGTCTCCATTGCCGAGATAATCACTGAGACCTCCTGGGAATTAAAGTTGAGGTTCCTCCTCTCTCTGGGGGTAGCGGGAGCAGCCATTACAGTGCAAAAGTATCTTCCCTGGGGTGGGGGGAAACGGAACTACTTTTGCGCCGGAATGGCGTTTCCGCCAGCGCTTTTAAGCGCCCAGCGGAACGCATTGCGCTGACGTTTCCCAGGAAGTGGTGCCGACGGAAGTTGTGAGCATGCGCACAAGGGGGGCGAGTGGAGCCGCACTCACTGCGCATGCTCCGTGGATGATGCGCTGAACGTAAGCCTCTGCGCTGGGCTCCGCCCATCATTTACATATGATCACACCCACTTCCACTTGCGTCGGGTTACGCCAGCGCATTATCGTTACTCTGGCGCAAGTTTACGCGCAACTGCTATGTGAATTACAGGACTTGCGCTGAAAGGGTCTTCAGAGTAACGTAAATGAGAAGCGTTACTCCAGAGGAAAGATACTCTCATCTACCTGAATCTGGCCCTATGTGTTCTCAGTATATAGTAATGCCTTCTATTTGAAATACATATGTTTTCATTTACATGTTTATTGGTATGTTGATGTATGCCTGCACTCCCATGAATAAATTTGTACTTTTATACTACTCTCACCTTGTCTGCAACCTCGCTTAAAGTCCCAATATTCCCTTACCAGTTGTTTTTCTGTTTCTTTATCTCTTGAACCAAGGATGGAGGTGCTATACTTATACACCTCATTTAAAGTCCCCAATCTTTTTCCCCCCTCATATATATCGTTGTCTAGGGATGGAGGTGTGTCAGACAGGGTTGGCAGTGTTCCCCTGCCAGCCAAATGGTGAACGACCTAGTTTGGGACAGGTTTTAGTACCTATCCCAGACATAGCCTACTCAGAATTAATCCTGAGATTAACAATGCATTAGCGGGATGCCTTAGGTCTGGTACTCTTGTTATGGTTTACTGTATGTCCATTGCCTCTAGTCTGTCTGTAGCTCGGGAGCTGCGACGCGCGCTGGCACTGCCCCCTCCCCATCCTTTCCTCCGCCCCCTGTGGGCGGTTTACTGCCTGGAGGTGGGGGCGGTTTGCATCTCGCGTCGGCGCCATGTGTTTTCCGCCCAGCCCGTGACGTCAGTACTGGCGTCACCACGCTGAACGCGGTTTCATCTGAGCGTGCGTTACTCGCACATAGGAGTGGACGCTGCAGGCAGGTCTGCCCACTCCGACGCTCTTCCGGACTTACTTTCCGCCCACATGACGCTGGCGGCTTGTCGGCATGCACGTGTGTAGGTTGGGTATAAAAAGGGCCCCCCCCCGGCATCTCTTTGCTTACTAGCTCATCAGGTTATGCCACATTATCTCTTCCCCTGGATGTCTTAGGAGCCTGGGACGCCATTATCAGGTTATTTTCCCTACCCTCATTTTTGGGTTGGCTGTCTTTGGCTTGGCCCCTATACTTATTGATTTATTTTTAAACTTTATTGTTTTAACAGACTCCAGTTGGCTACCTGCTTTAGTCCATATACTATATGCACACTTGATCCTGTGCTTACTTTGCCTGGGGAGGTCTCCTGATGCCCCTGTCCCGTGTGAGCTGCAATGCTGCCACAGCTCCCCTGGCAGACATATCTTTTTGGCGATGGCTTCATGCAAATCCATATCTCGGTACCTTAGACCCTATGTGAGTACCCTAGGTGGACATTCTTTCTACCTTACACTGGTTATTTACCCATGAACTGTTTACTAATTATGCTCTACCCGTTTTAGACAATTCAAGCACCCTGCCCCTGAAGAGTGTCCACAGACACGAAACGCGTCGGGCTAATATGGATGCTGTATATATCCTGGGCTAATATGGATGCTACACATATCCTATGTTGTCATATTTTAGCATTGGTATTTTATATGCTTTTTACCAGCTTCTCACTATTGTAACCATCTCGCTATAACTGTTAATATGCTTTTTTGTACTTATATTGTCATTGGATACATCCACATATCCATGCACAACAGCATGTGGCACATGGCCAGGCATTGCTGCACTTGTTGCTGCGCTTACTGTATATGCACATACTATGTGTTCTCAGTATATAGTAATGCCTTCTATTTGAAATACATATGTTTTCATTTACATGTTTATTGGTATGTTGATGTATGCCTGCACTCCCATGAATAAATTTGTACTTTTATACTACTCTCACCTTGTCTGCAACCTCGCTTAAAGTCCCAATATTCCCTTACCAGTTGTTTTTCTGTTTCTTTATCTCTATTCACTAGATGTTATCATGTGAATGTTAGGTCTCAGGAGGATATTGCACTTGGACGCAGTGTACTGCAGAGAGCAATAAAGATCCGGTTGGTCTGTTGATGTTTTTGCTTTGGTCATAATGGGTTCCCTCCCCTCAAAAAGCATTGCTTGGGGACATCCCAGTTAGTTTTGGTAGAATAGATTTATGGCATTTTTATTTCATTTTTATTATACTTATTTGTTTACTAGCAATGGCGGTGATTTGCACTTTTGATACTTTTTTGGGACCATTGAAATTTATACAGCAATCAATGCTATAAATAGCCACTGATTACTGTGTAAATGTCACTGGCAGGGAAGGGGTTAACACTAGGCGGCATTCTAACTGTGGGGTGGTGGGCTTACTGGGACATGACAGAGATCACTGTTCCTGAACACTGGGAACATTACATCCCTGTCATGTCACCCGTCAGAACAATGAAATGCCTTGTTTACATTTTCCCATTCTGCCTGTGTACAAGGTAATCACGAGCCGCTGGAGGACATTGAGTCCTCCCGGTCCACGGGCACGCTCAAGTAGCGTGCAGCAGGAGCGAGCCCTTACCCGCGGTGGCGCAAGCCCACCTGCAACTGAGCCCGTGCGAGCCGCCGTACACCTACGACAATTCGCGCAGGAGAGCCATTGTGCAGGTGGCCGGTCTTTAAGTGGCTAAACATACAGCCAGAGCTGCAATGGAATGGTTTAAATCAAAGCATATACATGTGTTAGAATGGCCCAGTGAAAGTCCAGACCTAAATCCAATTGAGAATCTGTGGTAAGATTTGAAAATTGCTGTTCAAAGACGCTCTCCATCCAATCTGACAGAGCTTGAGCTATCTTGCAAAGAAGAATGGGCAACAATGTCACTCTCTAGATGTGCAAAGCTGGTAGAGACATTCCCAAAAAGACTTGCAGCTTTAATTGCAGCAAAAGGTGTTTCTACAAAATATCGGCGGGGCTGAATACAAATGCACTTCACATTTTCAGATATTTATTTGTAAAACAAAAATTAAAAACATTTTTCATTTTCCTTCCACTTCACAGTTATGGGCCACTTTGTGTTGGTCTATCAAAAAAAAAAAAAAATCAATGAAATACATTTACGTTTTTGGTTTTAACATGACAAAATGTGAAAATATGGGGTATGGATACGTGTTCAAGGCGCTGTAAGTAGGATAGTAAAGGAGTGCATGGAGGCTTTTGCTTGTTTATTTAATTTTGGTATTGTGGTGGCTGCTGTGTTGTTGTTGTTAATGGTGATCGCTTACTTGGTATTGTTAGTACTAGTGTAATTGTCATTTATTGCTGACTAACTGTTAGGAGTAATAGGTGCAGTACAATTAGCATATGTAAGAAGGGTAAGCCATTGTGCTAAATCGTGGTATTTATGTGAATTAGTAACAGAAGTGCAATGGACACAAGTATATACTTTGAACACCAGTAGTTTGAAAACAGCACAGGTTTGGGGAGAGCGGACTGTCCTTGGTAAGTATTTGTGTTTAAATTTTAGTAAAAAGTTTTTACACTGTCTGGTTTAGTTCAGGGAAATACTTGTTTGACTTGGCAGTTGTTTTTCACGGTACTCTTTGGATGCTAGTTTGCTGACCTGTCTGTATGCAGTTTTCCAGGCTATGTGGAAACGTTACTTGTCTAGATTATTTGGCTTGTGTCCTTCAGTCTATTATCAGGAATCTAGCCATTTTTTTCTGCAAAGCTACAGTCAAAAAGCCACCTCTTCCTTAAAGGCTTTGCATGGGACAGGAAGTGTGGACAACTGTTGGATCTGAAAGAGTGAGGACTGTAGACCATAAAAAAAAGTGATACAAAGTTTGCAAGCATAGCTAATTGTGATGCCGTGTACACACAATCATTTTTCAGCTTGTAAAAAACAACGTTTTAAAAAAAATATCATTTAAAATGATTGTGTGTGGGCTTCACATCATTTTTCAGGTTCTGAAAAACGACAAAAAAAATTAAAAAATTTGAACTTGCTCTATTTTTTAACGACGCTTTAAACAATGTAGTTTTTCGGGTTGTAAAAAATAAATAACACAAATAACACAAAATCAGCTAAAGCAGCCCAAAGGGTGGCGTCATCCCAATGGAGCTTCCCCTTTATAGTACGCGGCATGAGAATTGTGATCCTTCAAGGCATAGAATGGAGATCCCTGAGAAATACATTTCTTTGGGAAAAGTACATTTTGTATCAGATGTTGCAAACTAAATGAGTGTTATGAATGAGCTTTTCTTGAGGGAGAAGCCATTGTTTTGTTAACAATTCAAATGTAGAAAGTGTTTCTTTAGGAAATGGTGTAAAGGTGTCAGAAGAAGTTTGGTTTTTACCTGGTGATGCTGTCAGTAGAGATAAGGTAGATTGCACCCTTACATTTTCAGAAGTCTTATCTGTCTATGATGTACAAAGAAGGTAAAGTCTTTCAAATTGCAATGTGTAGTTACTGTTATCCTAGATGATATCATGTGGTCCGATATTGAGCTGTACAAAAACATGATTTGAACTACTTTTTATGGAATTTAGTAGTATTTTGGATATGCATTTAAAATTGACAAATGGGTGTCAACAATTGATTTGACAAGGAACATTTCTTTTCACAGCAGGTAACACAAATGCAATGGTTTGTGTCTCTACAGATCTGCCTAATGAGGTAGTTAATCTAGTTAAAGATTCTGGCAGACAGCAGTGTTTGTCACGTAATGTGCGCTAATGATCATAGTTTAGTTAACCACTTAAGACCCGGACCAAAATGCAGGTAAAGGACCTGGCCAGTTTTTGCGATTCGGCACTGGGTTGCTTTAACTGACAATTGCGCGGTCGTGCAACATTGCTTCCAAACAATTTTTTTCCCACAAATAGAGCTTTCTTTTGGTGGTATTTGATCACCCCTGCAGTTTTTGCACTATAAACAAAATAGAGCGACAATTTTGAAAAAAATGCAATATTTTTCAATCCCTTTTGCTATAATAAATATCCCTCAAAAATATATAAAAAAAACGATTTTTTTCCTCAGTTTAGGCCGATGCGTATTCTTCTACCTATTTTTAGTAAAAAAAATCGAAATAAGCGTTTATCGATTGGTTTGCACAACATTTATAGTGTTTACAAAATAGGGGATAGGGGATAGTTTTATTGCATTTTTATTAATACAATTATGACACATTTTTGGGACAATTGTCATTTTCATAGCAAAAAATGCTACATAAATGCATTGTTTACTGTGAAAATGGCAATTGCAGGTTGGGAGTTAACCACAAGGGGGCGCTAAAGGGGTTAAGTGTGACCTCATATGTGTTTTTAACTGTAGGAGGGTGGGGCTGGACGTGTGACGTCATTGATTGTGTTTCCCTATATCAGGGAACACACGATTAATGACAGCGCCACAGTGAAGAACAGGGAAGCTGTGTTTACACAGCTCTCCTCGTTCTTCAGCTCTGGGGACCCATCGTAGGACTCCAGCGGGGATCGGGTCTGCGGGTCCCGCGGCCGCGGTCACGGAGCTTCGGACTGGGTCACGGGCCCGCGACCCACGGCTGGGCGCTTAAAGAGGACGTACAGGTACGTGCTTGTGCTCAGCCGTGCCATTCTGCCGACGTATATGTGCAGGAAACAATGGGATATAAAAAGCCGCGCCATTGTTTCTTGTTTATCACACGCTTGCTGCAGCCTGTAGTCTTTTCTGGGGGGAGGGGGTTTTCCTAGCGCGGTTTTTTGTTGTTTCGTATATGTGCAGGAGGCGGTCTTTAAGTGGTTAAGAAGCTTTTTAAAGGGATAACATGGACTTTGTTGCAATTAGAAACACATGGTCCAGGGATGCAAATGAATACAAAATAACTATATCAGTATACACACTACCATCCTGAAGGCATTTTCTTGTACACATTTTTTTTAGATTTGCCAAAACCATATAATATGCGGTCAAACCTAAACACTTTCAGTGTGTATGCAATCAGGCAGGCCCTTGCACTACATAGTTGAAGGTAAATCTAAAGGAAATTGAATATGAAAATTGTATAATGTATGGCCAGCTTTGAAGGAGAAAGAACAATATGGTTCACTACTGAGGTAAGAAGTAGTGATGAGCGGAATACGCCATATTCGATTTCGCGATATTTCGCGAATATTTCGAAGAATATTCGCGAATATTCGTTAATATCGAATATTCGTGATATTTTATAAAAAAAAAAAAAAAATTGCGAATTTTCGCCAATGCGAATTTTCGCCAATGCGAATTTTCGCTAATGTGAAATTTCGCGATTTTTTTTTTTTTTTTTTTTTTATAAAATATCACGAATATTCGATATTAATGAATATTCGGTATATTTTATATAAAAAAAAAGCGAAATTTCACATATGCGGTTGCGAATATTCGTTAATATCGAATATTCGTGATATTTGATAAAAAAAAATTGCGAATTTTCGCTATTGCGAATTTTATTGCGAATTTTTTTGCGAAATTTGAAAAATAGCGAATATTCGAAATAGCGAATATTCGCCGCGATATTCGAGATATTCGCGAATACTCGAATATGCAATATTCGTAGCGAATATTCGCAATGCGAATATTCGTGAGCAACACTAGTAAGAAGGATAGTAATAGAGAAGAAAATAAGCATATAGGAGATACATGGAAAAATAAAAAGTAGCCAATAGAGAAGTGTATAAAATAGGCAAAAGGATTATTTGTGGTACTAAAGCACAGAAAGAAGAGGAAATGGCTAAATCTGATAAGAAAAGGGACACAACTCTTTTTTTTTGTTTCTTAAAAGTTTTATTGCAAAAGATTAAAATAAAGAAGACAAACTCTTAAGCCCTGTACACACGATCGGATAGCTGATGGAATTTAATCCGATGGATTTTTTTGTCGGATATCCGATGAAGCTGACTTTCATCAGTCCTGCCTACACACCATCAGTCAAAAATCCGATCGTGCCAAAAGCGACGACGTACAACACTACGACGAGCCAAAAGAAGTTCAATGCTTCCGAGCATGCGTCGACTTGAATCTGAGTATGTGTGTACTTTTGTCCAATGGTGTTCCACACAGACGATCAGATTTTTCTATTGTTTTTTTATCCATAGGAAAGAGGAGGTTCACCCTAAATATACACTTTTCCAGGTGATCCAGCATACTGGCGTCAGCGCCAGTATGCTTTTTTTTTTTTTAAATGCCCCACTTACTGTATTATCTTCAATTTTGATTTATCTCCCCAGTGGGGGATGGCGCCTGTATAGCCCGTCACTGGTACCGAAAATACCCGATTTAGGACTCGGGTATTTCCGGCGCAATACGGCGCCTGCGCACAGACCTAGGAGCTGACTGCGCAGGCGCCGTATTTCTCCGAGTCCTATTTCGCCTTTTTTCGGAGGGCGTGACGCGCCATAGCCGTAGGACTTGGAGAAATACGCCTGTGTCGTATTGCGTCGGAAATACCCGAGTCCTAAATCGGGTATTTTCGGAACCAGTGACAGGCTATACAGGCGTCATCCACCGCGGGGGAGCTAAATCAAAATTGAAGATAATACAGTAAGTGGGGCATTTAAATAAAAAAAAAAACAGCATACTGGCGCTGACGCCAGTATGCTGGATCACCTGGAAAAGTGTATATTTAGGGTGAACCTCCGCTTTAAAGTATGATAACTAGGCAAAAAGAAACAATCGCTGGGATAGTGATTGATGGTCGGACTTTGAGGCAAGACGGAAGTATATAAAAAATATATGTTTATTACAAAGTAGAAAAAATATACAGGAGTAATAGAAATAAATAAAACCATATAAATTAATAATTGAATATGGACAAATCCTTTGAAGTCGCCTACGCGTTTTGCCGTTGGGCTTCCTTAGGGCAAGAAAAAAGGGATTTTTTGACAATGTACAGATATTGTTGTATAGTCTGAAATAACATACATTGCATTAGTACAATATTATAACATCTTTAATGGTTTTGCGAAAATAAACAATGGTTAAAACACACACATATATATATATATATATACACACACACATCATAGTTACATCACCTGTTTCCTTTTCCCTCTCCTTTTATTTTATGATAACTAGGACTCAAATGTTGTCTGGTCCAAACCAGACAGAGGTCCTGATGTAAGCAAAGGCAAAAAACAACCAAAAACGTATTTAAGAATAGGAAATTAAGGGAAAGGAACCCCGGAGGAAGTAAAAGAGAAGTAGGAAAGCAAAGAAGAGAGAGGAGGTTGAGAAGAGATAAGAACAAGAAAGAGAGATAGAAGAGAGAGAAGAAAAGACAAAAGGGGAGGGGGGTGTAGGGTGTGAGGGAGAACTGCTAAAAAAATAAAAAAATATATAAGTACCATCTTCAAGAGTACGACCACTCAATACCATGTCTTTGTGAATTTTTACATCATGTCATGCCGATATAAATTAGCTCTTCTATCTCCTCCATGTGGTTAATCCTGTGAAACCATCCATGGAGTGACTGTGGAGTGCCAGTGGTATGGTATACAGAGTTTGGTTCTGTTTACCATGCACATTACCAAAGATTTGAAGTATATAGTCTTCTACAAGGAGGTATGGTGCAATAAAAATAATGCCAGGGTGTAGTCTAAAATGTAAGGGCTCTTTCACACGGGGCGGATCAGTAATGATCCGCCCCGTGCACCTCCGTTTGCTCAGCGGTGATCGCTCTGTTGATCTCCGCTGAGCTGCCGGATGACAGGACGGTCCACGCACACTGTGCAGGGACCGCCCTGTCTTTTCTCCACTCTCCCCTATGGGGGGATCGGATGAACATGGACCGCCTGTCCGTGTTCATCCGATCCGATCCGCCAGACGGAAGGAAAAGTAGGTTTTTCCTCCGGCATACTTTGGCGGATCGGAGCGGGTCGGATGTCAGCGGACATGTCTCCGCTGACATCCTCGGCTCCATAGAGAAGCACGGAGCGTCCATTCAGGTCCGCAAAAAAAACTGGCAGGCGGACCTGAACGTACACACGACCGTTTTTCTTGGCAGGAAAAAAAAACAATGTTTTTCTTGACAGAATTCTTCTCAAGCCTGCCTTGCATTCACATGTTCAAGCCAAATACCGCCTGTCCAAAGTACGGTGACGTACAACACGTACAACTGGACAATAAAGGGGAAGTTCCATTCAAACGGGGCCACCCTTTGGGCTGCTTTTGCTGAACCTCTTGTTAGTAAAAGTTTTGTGAGAGACGATTTGCACTTTTCATGCACTGCATTAAACGATGCAATAATTTGCAGCGTGACAAATGTGATATCTCTATTCTGAACGCTAGTTTTACCAGAAAGAGCACTCCTGTCTCATACTTGATTCTGAGCCTGTGCATATTTTTCCCCTCTGAAAAGCTTACACGTGACTGGTTTTCCTGACAGGAAAAAGTCTGTCGGAAATGCCGACGGGAAAAAAGAAAGTTGGTTCTCTTTTTTTCCCAGCAGTTTTCTCATCGGGAAAACTGCGATGGAGCATACACATGGCCGGTTTTCCCGGCCAAAAGCTCTAATGGCAGTTTTCCCGATGGGAATACCTGTCGTGTGTATGAGGCATAAGAGGTAACTCTCTTGATTATATTGTGTACTTGTGACCAAAAAGGCTGAAGCTTAGGCCACGAACACAACACATGAAGCATAGTATCAAGTTCTGTTCCACATCTCTAGCAGAGGGTGGAGGCGGTAGGGTCAAATTTATGAAGCAAGGGTGGGTGATATACCAATGAGAAATCATTTTGCTATCAGCATGATCATTGAAAAGTAAAAGGATAGTCACTCAGCATAACAGGATAGTCGCTCAGCATCAGCATAGGCAGTCTTGAAGGGATCTGACATTTAAAAAAAAAAATATTCAGTTACATCAGCATCAGGTGCTTGGTAGCTGGTGGTGATCCAAGCCTGATTCATTTTTATGAAGGTCAGTCGATCGACTGAGTCGGTGGAGAGGCGCACCCTGTGATCGGTTACAAAGCCTCCAGCAGCACTGAATGTGCGTTCTGAAAGAACACTGGATGCAGGACAAGCCAGTAGCTCAATTGCGTACTGTGCATGCTCTGGTCAGTGATCCATCCTCAAGACCCAGTAAGCCAGAGGATTTTCGGTGGGAAAGGTGTCCAAGTCTGATCTTGCCCCTAGGTATTCCCACACCATGTAAAACAGACGCTGGCGATGGTTGCTGGAACCGGTCATACCTTGGGGCTGCGGACTAAAAAATTGTCTAAACGCATCGGTCAAATGGCCACCTTCTCCTCAGCAACACGTTGTCCATGGATTTTGTAACCTCCCAGTATCTGGGAACGCGTTGCACAGATCATTCTGCAAGGCCTCCTGAAGATGTTTCATCTTCTGCTCCCTCTGTGCCGGCAAGATAAGGTCTGCAACCTTACTCTTGTAACGTGGATCAAGGAGGGTTGCCAACCAGTAACGATCCCTCTCCTTGATAGCACGAATATGAGGATCCTTCCACAAGCTTTGCAGGATCAGGGAGGCAGCCACCTCGTCCCAGCCACGTACAAGTCCATGGGTTCCTTGGGACTGTAATTGATCCCTTCAAGACTGCTGCTGATTCTGAGTGCTAGGCTCCACCTCCATGCTGACACAATCCTCCTCGTCCTCTTCCTGTGTGATAGGCGGGCAAGCAGGAACACTGTCTGGATAAAGGGGGCCTTGAGAGGTAAGGAAGTCCTCCTCTTCCTCCCTCTGTTCTGCCTCAAGGGCCCTGTCCATTATTCCACTCAGCGTGTGCTACAACAGGTGAATAAGAGGGACAGTCTCATTGATGCATGCACTGTCACTGCTCACCATCCTCGTGGCCTCCTCAAAAGTTGACAGGACAGTGCATGCTTTCCTGATCATGGCCCACTGGCGTGAGGGAAAAAAACAAGCTCCCCTGACCCTGTCCTGCTGACCCTCTGCTGCGTGTGCAGCTGCTGCAGTATGGCCAACGTAGAGTTCCACCTGGTGATCATGTCACAGATTAGGCGGTTCTTGGGCAGGTTGTATTCCTTTTGGTGGTCAGCCAGCCGAGCACTGGCATTATAAGACCGTCGGAAATGCACATAGATTTTCCTGGCCTGCTTCATAACATCCTGTAAGCCAGGGTACCTGCCCAAGAACCGCTGCACCACCAAGTTAGGGACATGAGCAAAACAGGGCACATGGGTCAGTTGTCCCTGTCGCAGGGCGGAGAGGAGGTTGGTGCCATTGTCGCAAACCACTATTCCTGGCATAGATTAAGGTGCACACTGCAGAGGACACAGGCAGTACACCTTATTAGAATACTGCAGCTAGCACAATCACCTGGCTGCCAGTAAATTAGGAAGAGCGGATCTAGCTAAATTATACAGTGTATAAATATATATACATCACCTGGGGTGCATATTAATCCTCTACACACTGTACATTTAACTGACTAGCCTGCCTGCTCTATCTACCTACACAAAAATGACACTATCTCTCTCTCTCTGTCGTCTCTCTCTTAACCTCCGCAACACACTACACAAGGCCGACCTGCAAGCGGCCTTTTATAGTTTGGGGCGTGTACTAAACCCCCTGAGCCATAATTGGCCAAAGCCACCCTGGCTTTGGCCAATTATGGCTCTCCTTTTTTTTGCAAGCTGTGATTGGCCAAGCATGCGGGTCATAGTGCATGCTTGGCCAATCATCAGCCAGCAATGCACTGCAATGCCGCAGTGAATTATGGGCCGTGACATGCCACTCGAATTTGTCACCAACGGCCCGTAACGTTCGTATTTTGACGAACGGTCGAACATACAATGTTCGAGTCGAGCGTGAGTTTGATTGGAACACAAAGCTTATCCCTGCTTACTACTGTAATGTGCCGAGTGCGCTCCTGCACCCGACACAAGCCTACACAGTCCAAACCAGCTATACATGTCAGAGCTGCCCCTTATCTCCCCCTATGAAGGGACTTTGTAGTCCTGGCGGCGTGACATCACTCACGCCTGGAGGCAGGAGAGGAAGAGAGTAGGGAGCTACTGCCGAAGCTGCGGGAGGAGCCACCGAGGAGGAACCAGCAGAAGTATAGCAACAAAGTGTGTGTATCACCAGGACTTTTTTCACCTCTGGCAGCCCTCTCCTCTCCTGGCTTTTCTGTGTTAGCTCTGGGCACTTACTGCTGCTGCCCTCGGGCACAATTCTGCCCCCAGCACTGTAAGCTAGTGATTCCAGAGGCAGCTTGTCCCTGCTTGCTGCTCCTACTGATACATTGCAGCACGGAGCCAAGGAGCTCTGAAACTCCTCCTCGGCCCTGTGCTGCAGCAGGCAGAGCTCTCTGTACTCTGCTGAATTAAGAAAAAAAGCCTGCACATACCATAAAGACCGGTGGCCACCAGAAGAGGTGAGGGATTGCAAAAGCCTGAGGTTGTGCAGAGAGGAGTTCACTGTAAAGTTGTGGGGGAATATGTGCTGAGAGAGGAAACAGTGAAAGGGGGGATTAGCAGAAATGAGAGCTGGGGGGGGGGGTGTGTGCATAGAGGGGATCTGGGGGGATTTGTACATGGAGGAGAGCTGGGGGGTATGTATGCAGAGAGGGGATCTGGAAGGATTTGTATATGGACGAGAGCTGGGGTGGATTTTCACAGAAAGGAGAGCTGGGGGATGTGTGCAGAGAGGGGATCTGGGGGGATTTGTACATGGAGGAGAGCTGGGTGGATTTGCACAGAAAGGAGATCTGGGGGGTATGTGTGCAGAGAGGGGATCTGGAAGGATTTGTACATGGAGGAGTGCTGGAGGGATGTGTGCAGAGAGGGGATCTGGAGGGATTTGTACATGGAGGAGAGCTGGGGGGTATGTGTGCAGAGAGGGGATCTGGAATATCTGGGATATGGAGGAGTGATGGAGGGATGTGTGCAGAGAGGGGATCTGGGGGGATTTGTACATGGAGGAGAGCTGGGGTGGATTTGCACAGAAAGGAGAGCTGGGGGGTATGTGTGCAGAGAAGGGATCTGGGGGGATTTGTACATGGAGGAGTGCTGGAGGGATGTGTGCAGAGAGGGGATCTGGGGGGATTTGTACATGGAGGAGAGCTGGGGGGTATGTGTGCAGAGAGGGGATCTGGAAGGATTTGTACATGGAGGAGAGCTGGGGTGGATTTGTACAGAAAGGAGAGCTGGGGGGTATGTGTGCAGAGAGGGAATCTGAGGGGGGATTTGCACATGAGGGAGAGCTGGGGGAGATGTATGCAGAGAGGAGAACTGGGAAAGTGTGGAGGGGGTGGATTTGTGCAGAGAGGGAGAGGAGAACTGGGAAGGGGGAGCCCTGTGCAGAGGGGAGAGCTGCAGATGGCAGGTTGTGCAAAGTGAGAGCTGTGGAGGGTGGGACAGGTTGTGCAGAGGCGAGAGCCATGGGGGAAGCTGGGGGTGCAGAAGTGAAACATGGGGGGTGGCAAAGGTGAGAGCTGTGGATTAGGGCAAGCTTTAGATTGAGGTGCAGAGATAATGTGGATGGGGGTGCAGAGGTGAGTTGTGGACTGGGGGTTTAGAAGTGAGATGTTGATGGAGAGGGGCAAAGGTGAGATGTGGAAGAGGGGACACAGAGGTAGAATACTTGAGGGAAGGGGGGTTTTTGCTTGGGGAAGACCAGGGATGGGGGACAGTAAAGCATACAGAGTTTAGTGAGCAAGAGAATGTAATTGCATGTCTGTATGTTACATATTAAAGGCCTTGGAATGGTACTACTGCATGCTGTATTCTGTACAATGGGTTTTGCGTTACATACTCCTGGGCCCTGCATTCTGTATGCTGAATTGATCTGCATATTACATACGCTTTACCACTGCACGCTGTGTGACACCCTCTGTTACATATTCCTGACCCCTGCACTCTGTACACAGGGCTATATGCTGCATATACCTGAGGGATGCTTTGCATTGAATGTAAGTACTGTCCCTTTTGCTGATTTTTTTTCTGTGCCTTGTGTGATATGCACCACATGCCTTGTATGATATGCACCACCTGCTGCAAAATAATAATGAACTAGATCCGATTGGAGGAGGGAGAGGAGGCTGATGGGGAGGTTAATTACTAATGCTACCTATTTTTAATTTCTGTAATATGCAGCGTGAGGGGATTAATGTACTGCCACTGGTCACCGATGCATTAGTGGCTGACCAGTGCCAGTTGATTAACCCCTTTGTGCTGCTTAGGGCATTAATTAACCCTGACACTGGTGCAACTAATGCAGCACAAAGGGGTTAATTTACTGCTACTGGTCAATTACTAATGCATCAGTGACTAGTAGGGATGAGCCGAACACCCCCCCCCCCTCCGTTTGGTTCGCACCAGAACCTTGGAACGGACCGAACGTTCGCACAAACATTTAGAACCCCATTGACGTCTATGGGACTCGATCGTTCAAATTCAAAAGTGCTCATTTTAGAGTCTAATATGCAAGTTATTGTCGTAAAACGGGTTTGAGAACCCGTGTCTTGCCCCAGGGAATCAATGGATTTTTTTTTTTAAACGGTCGTTTTTTCTGGAGCAGTGATTTTAATGATGCTTAAAGTGAAAGAAAAATAAAATAACAATTCCTTTAAATATCGTACCTGCTGGGTGTCTATACTATGCCTGTGAAGTGGCACGTGTTTAGAACTGTTACTGCACAAAATGAGATTACTATAAGAAAAAAGTAATTTAAAACTGCTTGCGGCTTTAATGTCTGGTCCCTGCAATATGGATGAAAATCATTGGGAACAATAGCATGGGTTTCCCCGCCCCCCTCCCCCAGGTCATTACCAGCCCCTTTGGCCCTATATAGTAGAATCTGTTTGTAATTTTGAACTTTTTTAAAGTGTAGCTCCAGCCATAAAATCTATTTTTAAGCTTTTCTGAAAACATAGAGAAGGGTTGTCACCCCTCTAACATTTGTTTTGCTGTCTGTGTGCATCTGTTCAGAAGTGTCCCAATGACAAATGATTTTTTGAAAATTTGGGTTTTTTAGTGAAACAAGGATTGGTGATAAAGCATCAGTGGACAGGAGACACCTCTTAAAGAAGAGAATTTCCCTTCCTAGGGGTAGATTTCCTCTTACTTTCTGTTGTCTCCTTCCGTTTGCAAGTAGGAGTCGTTTGTAAGTTGGATGTTTGAAAGTAGGGGCCTGCCGTATATACTCTGCAGAAATTTGGGCCCTAGGTGTTGGTGTTGCCACAACACTGTAAGCCCTCACAGTTAGTGAGTCTTGGTGGGCACTGGAACGCCCTGCTGTGTGAACTATTATATCAAGAACTGTAATTACATGCCATTGTTGAACAGTGGTAGGAAAATTGGGCTTTAGGTCCACACTGCAGAGGACACAGGCAGTACACACCACGTAGCTTTAGGTGCACACTGCAGAGGACACGGGCAGTACACACCACGTAGCTTTAGGTGCACACTGCAGAGGACACAGGCAGTACACACCACATAGCTTTAGGTGCACACTGCAGAGGACACAGGCAGTACACACCACGTAGCTTTAGGTGCACACTGCAGAGGACACAGGCAGTACACACCACATAGCTTTAGGTGCACACTGCAGAGGACACGGGCAGTACACACCACATAGCTTTAGGTGCACACTGCAGAGGACACAGGCAGTACACACACCACGTAGCTTTAGGTGCACACTGCAGAGGACACAAGCAGTACACACACCACGTAGCTTTAGGTGCACACTGCAAAGGACACAGACAGTACACACACCACTTAGCTTTAGGTGCACACTGCAAAGGACACAGACAGTACACACCACGTAGCTTAAGGTGCACACTGCAGAGGACACAGGCAGTACACACCACATAGCTTTAGGTGCACACTGCAGAGGACACAGGCAGTACACACACCACGTAGCTTTAGGTGCACACTGCAGAGGACACAGGCAGTACACACACCACTTAGCTTTAGGTGCACACTGCAGAGGACACAGGCAGTACACACCACATAGCTTTAGGTGCACACTGCAGAGGACACGGGCAGTACACACACCACGTAGCTTCAGGTGCACACTGCAGGAGACACAGGCAGTACACACACCACGTAGCTTTAGGTGCACACTGCAGAGGACACGGGCAGTACACACATCACATAGATTTAGGTGCAAACTGCAGAGGACACAGGCAGTACACACACCACATAGCTTTAGGTGCACACTGCAGAGGACACAGGCAGTACACACACCATGTAGCTTTAGGTGCACACTGCAGAGGACATGGGCAGTACACACACCACCTAGCTTTAGGTGCACACTGCAGAGGACACAGGCAGTACACACACCATGTAGCTTTAGGTGCACACTGCATAGGACACAGGCAGTACACACCGCGTAGCTTTAGGTGCACACTGCAGAGGACACAGGCAGTACACACCACGTACCTTTAGGTGCACACTGCAGAGGACACAGGCAGTACACCACGTGAGAATACTGCAGCTATGACAATCACCTGCCTGCCAGTAAATTAGGACGAGCAGATCTAGCTAAACTATACAGTGTATTAATATATATACACAACACCTGGGATGCATATATATCCTCTACACACTGTAACTTTAACTGACTAGCCTGCCTGCTATATCTACTGTACCTACAAAAAATGAAACTCTCTCTCTCTGTCTTCTCTCTCTTAACCACCGCAACACACTACACAAGGCCGACCTGCAGGCAGCCTTTTATAGTGTGGGGCGTGTACTAAACCCCCTGAGCCATAATTGGCCAAAGCCACCCTGGCTTTGGCCAATTATAGCTCTCTGTTTTTTGCAAGCTGTAATTGGCCAAGCATGCGGGTCATAGTGCATGCTTGGCCAATCATCAACCAGCAATGCACTGCGATGCCGCAGTGAATTATGGGCCGTGACACACCACTCGAATTTGGTGCGAAAGGCCCGTAACGTTCGTATTTCGACGAACTGTCGAACATACGATGTTCGAGTCGAACGTGAGTTCGATTTGAACACAAAGCTCATCCCTAGTGACCAGTGGCTGTGCTCAGCATAGATCAAGTGACAGAGGAGTCATGATAAGATAAGATAATACATGGCAGGTAGTCATGCATGACATTTCCGACCCCATCCATAAGACATATAGAAAGAGCTTGACATGAATTTGGGGCAGGAAATGGGGAAGGAGGAGGACATTCTTATAAAAGGTCATAATAAAAGCCCCATGGAAGCAAGGAGGACTGGGTTTTAGGGTACTGTGTTTAAAAGTAGTGCAAGAAAAAGACCCCCCCATGTAAAATACAGGGTGGGGGGGGGGAGCATACAGTAACTACCACTGTTATGGGTAGCAGGAGAGAAAATGTTCCATTCTTCCAAAAGCCCTTTATAAGGGAGAAGTACCTTTTAGCAAAAGGTTAGGGCAAGAATACCTGCAGAAATCTCCAGAGAGGCACAGATAGTCACAATGGTGACGATGAACGGCAACGATAATTGGGGGGGGGGGGGGCTCAGTTTGCCTCCTTCGCCCTGGGCACCAAATTATCTTGTCCCGACACAGATGAGCAGTATACATACTTCCATAAATGCTGTTTAATGTGGATGAAGGACTCAACTGAGTCCCTCATCCACAGCTCAGGCTTAAAGCGCAGCTAAAAGGACATGGTGCATGCAATGGCTTTGCAATCGTTAGAAGTACTCTCATATGGCTCTTCTGACAGAGTTGCAGGAGAACAATCCAGACAATTTTAGAAATTAGCCTAGGTTCACATTGGAGTGGGTTAGAAATCGTGCGGGTTCAGCTGAACTAACCTGGCAATAAAGTTCCACTTCAGTGGCAATTTGACAGACATCTGTGCTGGTTCCTGCACAGAAGTCTATACAAATTGCACACCGAAGTCCCCAAAAGTAGTACAGGCACTACTTTTGGAATCGCTGCAGTGCTGCAAAGTCAGCATCACACTGATTCGGACAGTGCCATTGCCAGCAATAGCCGCTGATTTGACATGTGATTTGACATGTCAAATCGCATGCCAAATTGCTTCAATATGAACCTAGGCTTAGCTGCGGATGAACGATTAATATTTTCACAATTTACTGCAAGCTGTTATGCCACGTACACACGATAATTTTTCGGCATAAAAAAAAACGTTGTTTTAAAAAAATGTAATTTAAAATGATCGTGTGTGGGCTTCACATAATTTTTCGGGTTCTGAAAAACGACAACTATGTCGTTTTTCGGGTTGTAAAAAATGATCGTGTCTGGGCTAAAACTACGTTAAAAACCTGCGCATGATCAGAAGCAAGTTATGAGACGGGAGCGCTCGTTCTGGTAAAACTACCGTTCATAATGGAGCACATTCATCACGCTGTAACAGACAGATGAGCGCGAATCGTCTTTTACTAACACAGAATCAGCTAAAGCAGCCCCAAGGGTGGCGTCATCCGCATGGAATTTCTCCTTTATAGTGCCGTCGTACGTGTTGTACGTCACCGCGCTTTGCTAGAGCATATTTTTTAAAACGATGGTGTGTGTGCAACGTTGTTTTAATGATGAAGTTGGCAAAACATCAATTTTCTACATGCTGAAAAACATGTTTTTTTTTAATGCCGAAAAATGATCGTGTGTACGCGGCATTACACCCTTAACCCAAAGAAATGGACACTCCAAAGCAGGATCCCATTAGTCTTGAACAAAAGCCAATCAACACGCTACATTACCTGGTGACAGGGAGAAGCCAACAAGACCACGGGTGAATCACCACAAGCTTCTTAAATATGTGCCTGCATTGACTTGGTTTGTTTTTATAACTCATTCTTTGCCAATAAAGAAGTGCCAATTTTTGCAGTTGACTTTCCGTAACAAGCTCACAGAAATACCTTGGAGGTTTCTTCAGAAAGTTCAAATACATACTATTTCAATTAAAGTGATTATTCAGTTCTCTCTTTTTTTTATTTATATCTGTTTATTAATATTTTTCTCCATCACATACACCTCATAAAACAAACATGAAAAAAAAAAATATAAAATACAATACCAAAATACATATGAAAATAAGATATTACATTCTATGAACGAATGAAAATGAGAAGGAAAACCCACCACTTCCTAATATATACTGTATATATAAATTCTCTCTCCCTCACCCTCAACCCCTATACTTCTGTCTGATCCCAATGTAAATGGTGTCAAGCCTGGTAACATCAGCCACGGTTCCCACATTTTATTGAATTTTTTTACTAAACATCTATACTTAAATTCCTGCCATTCCTTAGCAGTGCATCATTTACCTGTATCCGCCATTCCTCATATGTTGGACTTCTCAAGGATTTGCATTTTGGGGGCATAAGAAAAAAAAAACTATCCCAGGCCTGAATTTGAACATCCATCCAGCTGTTTCACAATCCCCTGCCTTTAGCTTTTGATATTTAGGACAACAAAATGAAATACATAGAAACGTACCAGCTTGATATGTCCCTGCAATTAGAAGACAGATGTTGCTCATTTTTATCCAACCATATTGAGACCTTTTTAGGGTTAGCAATAAAAAAAAAATGTCTCATCCTTAACAGAGATCCTCAACTTGACCGGATATAACATTCCATATATTATTTGAAGTTTGCAAAGACGATTTTTTAACTTCTATATATTCAGCTCTCATTTTTTGTATTTCGATTGAGTAATCTAAATAGAAGGAGATTTTTAAACCTTTAACATCTACAATGCCCTTTGTTCGTGCCTGGGCCACGATTTTGTCTCTGTCTCTAAAATGCAGCATTTTAACTAGTACTTGTACTCCCGCAAATACCCCCGATGCATGAATAGGCATACGCCGCCGCCGTATATCGCAAAGCCTCCGCCGTGTATCGTGAAGCCGCCGCTGCCGCGTTAATCACCGTGCGGGGAACATTACAGTCAGCTTTCGTTTGAATAGCTGTTTTCCCCGCCACGCCGTGTCACTCCCCCTTGCTCGGGATTGGACGGATCTGTCCAATCCCGAGCAACGGGGAGTGTCTCTATACAGGGCGCGGCAGGGAAAACAGCTATTCAAACGAAAGCTGACTGTAATGTTCCCCGCACGGTGATTAACGCGGCGGCGGCATCATTTAGGTACAGGGGACATGGCTGCAATATGTTTGGGGACTTGGCTGGATATATGTGGATATATGTGGGGGACATGGCTGCGTATATGGGGGACATGGCTGCATATATGAGGGACATGGCTGCAATATGTTTGGGGACATGGCTGCAATATGTTTGGGGACATGGCTGCATATATGTGGGGGGACATGGCTGCGTATATGGGAGACATGGCTGCAATATGTTTGGGGACATGGCTGCATATGTTTGGGGACATGGCTGGATATATGTGGGGGGACATGGCTGCATATGTGGGGGACATGGCTGCGTATATGGGGGACATGGCTGCAATATGTTTGGGGACATGGCTGCATATGTTTGGGGACATGGCTGGATATATGTGGGGGGACATGGCTGCATATGTGGGGGACATGGCTGCGTATATGGGGGACATGGCTGCAATATGTTTGGGGACATGGCTGCATATGTTTGGGGACATGGCTGGATATATGTGGGGGGACATGGCTGCATATGTGGGGGACATGGCTGCGTATATGGGGGACATGGCTGCAATATGTTTGGGGACATGGCTGCATATGTTTGGGGACATGGCTGGATATATGTGGGGGGACATGGCTGCATATGTGGGGGACATGGCTGCGTATATGGGGGACATGGCTGCAATATTTGGGGGGACATGGCTGCATATGTTTGGGGACATGGCTGCAATATGTTTGGGGACATGGCTGCAATATGTTTGGGAACATGGCTGCAAATATTTGGGGACAAGGCTGCATATGTTTGGGGACATGGCTGCATATGTTTGGGGACATGGCTGCATATGTTTGGGGACATGGCTGCATATGTGGGGGACATGGCTGCATATGTTTGGGGACATGGCTGCATATGTGGGGGACATGGCTGCATATGTTTGGGGACATGGCTGCATATGTTTGGGGACATGGTTGCATATGTGGGGGACATAGCTGCATTTATGGGGGGACATGGCTGCATATGTGGGGGACATGGCTGCATATGTGGGTCACATGGCTGCATTTATGGGGGGACATGGTTGCATATGTGGGGACACATTTAAAAAAAAGTATCGGTATTCGGTATCGGCGAGTACATGAAAAAAAGTATTGGTACTTGTACTCAGTCCTAAAAAAGTGGTATCGGGACAACCCTAATTTTAACAATGAATGGGCGTGGGAGCTTTGCAAGAGGAGGGAGTCTTAATGGTTTCCTATGAGCACGCTCAACAGAAAAAAAGGGAGAAAATGCTTTTTATCAAAAATCTCTAGCAGCCATTGTTCTATAAATTCTATAACATTTCTTCCTTCTATCTGTTCCGGGAGGCCCAGTATCCTAACATTATTTCTACGTAGCCTGTTCTCTATACAAACATTGAACTGGTGCCACTGGTCTTACAACCAGTGTTTTAAAAATGCAAATGAACACATACTTTCACTTTTGCATTATGTATTGCTGACTCTTAATTTGTAGCACACGTGCAAGGAGCCGGTGATCTTTTTCCTAAAAAAACTATCAACATATTCTGCAGTGATATGAAATTATGCTGATCTTGACCAAGACAAATGCCAGCGTCCCTTGCATTTGGATAAAAACACACTTTTCCATTTAAAACAACCATGAAATAAACTTGGATTTCCTTTCATGAATCAAACATGGCTGTTAACAGCATGTAAAATACATATTACCACTGTGCATAAAAAAAAAATGGTTTGCACAAAAGTTATCGCATCTACAAACTATGGGATAGGTTTAGGGACTTTTTTTATTGTTTTTACTAGTAATGATGGCTAAGGATGGGTTGAACACTGCCCGGTTCGGTTCGCATCCAGAACTTGGCGAACAGGCAAATAATTTGTTCGAACACGCGAACACCGTTAAAGTCTATGGGACACAAACATGAAAAATCAAACGTGCTAATTTTAAAGGTTTATATGCATGGTATTGTTATAAAAAGTATTTGGGGACCTGGGTCCTGCCCCAGGGGACATGTATCAATGCAAAAAAAAAGTTTTAAAAATGCAGATACAAGTCATTGAAAAAAACGGCATGGGTTCCAAACCAAAATTAAAAAAAAAATTGCGTGGGGTCCCCTAAATTCCATACCAGACAGGTCTGGTATGGATATTAAGGGGAACCCTACGCCAAATAAAAAAAATTACCTAGGGGTCCCCCTCAGAACCCATACCAGACTCTTCAGGTCTGGTATGGATTTAAAGGGGGAAGGCGTAGGGGTGCCCCCAACAATCCATACCAGACCCTTATCTGAGCACACAACCTGGCAGGCCACAGGAAAAGAGGGGGGATGAGAGAGTGCCCCCTCCTGAACTGTACCAGGCCACATGTCGTCAAAATGGGGGGTGCTTTAGAGTCACCCCAAAGCACCATGTCCCCATGTTGATGGTGACAAGGGCCTCATCCCCACAACCCTTGCCTGGTGGTTGTGGGGGTCTGCAGGTGGGAGGCTTATCAGAATCTGGAAGCCCCCTTTAACAAGGAGACCCATAGATCCCGCCCCCTATGTGAATTGGTAACGGGGTACATTGTACCCCTACCATTTCACCCAAAAAAGTGTAATAAATGGGAAAAAACAAGTGCCAGCTTGGAACCTTTATTAACAAATAAAAAAAGAAAACAGTCTAGCGATGTAATCCATTCTCGACCCGACGATAGCAAAAAAAAAGAAGCCGCTACTGATGCCTCAATAGGATACTCTCGGTCTGACAGCTCTTATATAGCTGAGGGCGGGGCCACCCGTGACGTACGCTGGTGACCCCGCCTCCTCTGACACCACAGGGGGTTTCCTGCGGTTTCCCCATTGTGTCAGATGGGGACAGGGTACATCCCCAAAAAGTAAATTTTTTTGAGGGGCCAGTGATATTATTACAATGATCAGGGCTATAAAAATGCACTGATCAATGTAAAAATTACACTTGCAGGGTAGGGGTTAACACTAGGGTGTTAGTTCTGTTATCATACAAGAACATTTTTAGTGCTTATCCCATCGGATAATTTCTCACAACCTGTCCTGATCAGCTCTTGAAAGCTGTGTACCAACGATCAGATTATCGAACAAAAAGCTATGTTTTTCGGCCAATAATATCATAATTTCTCATTGTGTGTACTAGGCTTCATTGCCAGTGGTATTGGATCGGTGCTCTTTATTTGAATGCAGTATGCATGGAAGCTACTGAGGAGCATGAAGCCTTTTTTAATGTCATATGAACAAGTAACAACGTGTCAGCCTTGATAATACTGTCACATATCAGTGACTATGGTAAAAAGACAAATTTACGGCATGTTATAATCCTGAATATCACAGTAGAAGGTTTCTCAATATATTGTAGAGGTTGCCATACCTAAACATTTTTTTTTTTTTACAGAGGACGATATACACTAATGATAGATCTACCTATGTTTGTTTTAGCTTTACTATCAATAGTTAAATTCTCACAAGGTTTTCCAATATGTTGGAGAATCTTGGTATGCTGGGATAACAGTACATAGGTGGATCCACTTGTTTTTATTTTTTTTCTGAGATCCACTTGTTTTTAAAGCAAGAGGCACAAAGGGACCTTAGACACTATGAAATAGAAGATCCAATAGATCCAGTAAAGGGTGGCTTTGGCCAATTATGGCTCAGGGCTTTAGCACACGCCCCACACTATATAAGGCCGCCTGCTGGGCGTCCTCGTGTAGTGTGTTCCAGCGCTGAACAGAGATCAGTCAGAGAGACAGAGAGATAGTCTTTTTATATAGCTAGATAAAGCAGCCAGGCAGGCTAGTCAGTTTAGCTTAATTTACAGTGTGTAGAGGATATATATGCATCCCTAGGAGTTGTACATATATTTATACACTGTATAGCTTAGCTAGATCAGTTCTTCCTAATTTACTGGCAGGCAGGTGATTGTGCTATTTAAAGACGTTATCACAGGTATAGACACCCAGCAGGTAAAATATTTAACCACTTAAGACCCGGACCAAAATGCAGGTAAAGGACCAGGCCCCTTTTTGCGATTCGTGCAACATGGCTCCCAAACAAAATGTGCGTCCTTTTCTTCCCACAAATTGAGCTTTCTTTTGGTGGTATTTGATCGCCTGTGCGTTTTTTTTTGCGCTATATACAAAAATAGAGCAACATTTTTAAAAAAAAATCTATATTTTTTACTTTTTGTTATAAGAAAAATCAAATAAACTAAATTTTAGTCAAACATTTAGCCACAAAAAAAAAAATAGCTACCTAGCGGGAACAGCGACACTAATACAGCGATCAGAAAAATGATCGCTTAGTGACACTGGCAATAGGGAGTGAAAGGGTTACTAGAGCGGTGATCAAGTGGTTAAAATTGACTGTCACACTGACACTAAATACAGTAATCATACATATATGATTACTGCATTCAGTGACACTGTGACAGGGGGGAGGGGGGTTGATCGCAAGGGGTTAAGTGTGCCTGCGTGTACTGGTGTCAGTGCAGACTTACTGTGTGATGTGATCTCTCCTCAGCGGCGGTTGAAAAAAACGCAGAGAGCAGAGATCACATCACTTCCTCCTCCTGTGTTTACAGGCCAGTCAAAGGGATCACAGCGCCAGCACCGATGGATCACTATGCGTTTTGCTGTTAGCTTCCTCAGGAGATCCTATTGGTACTGGGAGGTACATTGAAATGAATACACAAACGTAGGAATATTTATACAACATAAGTATACTATGCATATACATATGTATACTTCACTTATTGCATGATGAAATAACAAACCATTCTTCACATATATTGGAGAATAATAAAGCAGATTGGTTGGAAGCTTTGGAATTGTTTGATCATTCCTTGTTCTTTCTGCTGGAGGAGACTTGTTAACATTGGAGCCGATCAAGTAGAACATCGCAGGTGATCACTGTGTTAACCAAGCCTGTATGATCCCTATAATCTGAGGTCCATCTTGTCTGGTAAGAGGCCATCTGTTTTTATCCTTCTCGCTGGGATGTAAAAGCACCTACTATTGAATATTGCAGACATCCAGGCGCTGCATTGGAATCTTATATGAACACTCACTATTATTTGATTGAGGTTTTGTTTTTGGGACTTTAAAACAGTTTTAATTTTTGATAAATATTTGCATTTTTTTCCACTGGTTGTTTGATTAACATCAAGTTTGAGATTTCACTTGTTTTGTCATTTTATGTGATTTATGCCCTGTACACACGATCGGATATCTGATGGAATCTAATCCGATGGATTTTTTCGTCGGATATCCGATGAAGCTGACTTTCATCAGTCTTGCCTACACCCCATCAGTCAAAAATCCGACCTTATCCAACGCGGTGATGTAACGCGGTGACGTATAACACTACGACGTGCTGAGAAAAAATGAAGTTCAATGCTTCCGAGCATGCGTCGATTCTGAGCATGCATGGATCTTTGACAGATGGACTTCCACACATCGTTTTTTTCTATCGTTTTTTATCCATAGGAAAACTTAAAAACAAGATGGAAAACAAACAATCCCACACACGATCGGTTTGTCCGATGAAAACAGTCCATCGGTCCGTTTTCTTCAGACAAACCGAACGTTTGTACAGGGCTTTAGGGTTGCACAATTCCTTTATATATTCCTTTATATATACATATGTTTGAGTTGAGTATTTTTTTCTTGGGAGTAGCGGCACCTACACATATATATTTATTTCACAATCTTTTCATGTTTATCCCCTTGGCGCTGAGTGTTTGCATATTTGCGACCTCGGTTTAGGGGGTTATACCGGAATGATGCATACAGCTGCATGTATCATTGGTACAATTTTTTAGAACAAGCGGTCAGCTTTCCAGACATAACAACCAATGCATCTTAAAGACACTCGACTGTTATACTGAAGGAGAGTAAGGGGACATCTCACCTCCCGCCGCCTTCCTCCACTCTTACCGGGCCTCCCGTCCCACCGGGAGACCCGATCCAGGATGCACCTCTTCCAGCTCCTAGAGACAGACTGGCACGAATCCGGAAATGGCTTTGTTCCAGTCTCCTGTATGTAAACACGGAAGCTACGTCACAGCGTCACTTCTGGTTTACTCGGCTGACAATAGCGCCAGTTTTTAAAAAAATACAGTTTATGGCGATCTGAAATACTTTGAAGTGCAACGGAGGGAGTCTTTTAGAACTCCGATCCCTCCATAAAGAGTACTTGTCACCACCTATTACTGTCACAAGGGATGTTTACATTCCTTGTGACAGCAATAAAAGTGATCACTTTTTTATTTATTTCTTTAAAACACAATATAAATAAATAAATAAATAAATAAATAAATATAGAAAACAAATAAATACATTTTTAAAGCACCCTGTCAACGCAGCAAAACGCATACAGAAGTCACGCTCGCATATGTAAACGGTGTTCAAATCACACATATGAGGTATAGCCGCGATCATCAGAGCGATCTTTAGAGCAAGAGCAATAATTCTAGCCCTAGACCTCCTCTGTAACTCTAACCTGGTAACCGTTTTTGTTTTTTTTAAAGCGTTGCCTATGTAGATTTTTAGGTACCGTAGTTTGTCGCCATTCCACAAGTGTGCTCAATTTCAAAGTGTGCTAGTTTGGTATATATGTACTTGGCGTAACATCATCTTTCACATTATACAGAGAAATTGGGCCAATTTTACTGCTTAGTTTTTTTTTAATTTGTGAAAGTGTCTTTTTCCCCAAAAAATTGCTTTTGAGAGAAAGCTGCACAAATACTGTGTGACATAAAATATTGCAACAATCGCCATTTTATTCTCTAGATGCTCTGCTAAAAAAAAATATGTGTAATGTTTGGGGGTTATAAGTAATTTTCTAGGCTTAGTCATGTTATACAACTAATTATAATATTAATGATTACATCATCACTTTGGTTCATCACCTTTGTTTTATATATCTATCAAGAGTTGTTCAGTCTTAAAATAGTACAAAAGATTATAACAATGCAAAAGATATATATGTGACAACCAAACTGACAGAACCGCAGCTTTATCGATATTGATGTAAGTCAATAAATATTGAAATGAGAGTCGAGATTGTAATATTATAAATAATTATATACTTTATTGTGTAAATACTACAAATAAAAAAACTGTGTACAAACAAAACTCCAATAGCTAGAGTGCAACAAAATGTGAAAATCAATACTGTATACATTATGAAAGATCAAAATTTAAATAAATGATATTAGCCTACTAAATAAATTGCAAGTGAAGTGCAAAAATGCAACAATTTGCAAAACACCATATTATATATGGATATAAAATGTGCAAAGAAGCAAAGAAAAAGTGCTAAAGTTTCAATATAATCAGCAAAAATGTAGAATTTGTGCAAATCCCCCAAAAAATTACAAATGATATAAAATCTATAAAAAAACTTTTGTGAGTGATACCCCTCCTATATGTATTACAACAGATTTATAAAGTAAAAATGTGCATCAACCTATCATCATCAAGCCACCAACCACCGGTGTTCAAACCGTAATTCCCTCACCAATCTCACTAAAAGACCTTAACAGCTAGGACCGTGAGCCTTCCAATAGCCTCTGCTGTATTCAATCAGTCTGATGTATATCTCGCCATGGAACACAGGATGAATGAGGAGAAAAAATAAAAAATGTTTCTCATAGCGTGCCACAAGTCAGACATTCAGGCATTCATGAAACAGAATATAAAGTTCATTCACATATTCCAATTGCCCATCTGGCAATAAGGAAAACATGCTCAGCTCAGTCAGTGGTGGTGCTACGGTTGTATCACACAGCACAGGCTCCAACCACTCAAAAATGCGATACCGTCAGCATCCCTGTCTCACTCTATGTCCGTTTCGTCTATCGACGTCTCCATGAAGATCAGAATTGAACACCAGAATTGTCAGGTCCACCACTGGCGGTGCTTTTCACAGATGAGAGCAGATTCACCCTGAGCACATGTGACAGATGTGAAAAGTTCTGAAGAGGCGGAGAACGTTATGCTGCCTGTAAAATCGCTCAGCATGACCCATTTGGTGGTGGGTCAGTGATGGTCTGGGGAGGCATATCCATTGAGATCTGATGTGTTTTCAAATTGATCCTTTAATTTTTTTGAGCAGTGTATATTGGAAAACCTTGTCTGATTGCTTTTTTCCCTAATAAACCAGCACAGTAGTTGTCTTTATTCTACTACCTCCCCTGTTCCTCTTCACATGAGACAACTACCTTGTTTATACAGCATTATCATGGTCTCAGGAAGCTTTGCACTATTGCTTTTCTTAAAGGGTGTCTTCTCTGTGGATGCATAGGAATTCATTGGGCCCACAGTGATCTCTACATTAAGAAGAACTCATTAGGAAGCATGATGCTGTAATTTGACCTAGTATTGGTCAGTGGACCTGGGGTTTTGACACAAAAAAAAAGCAGCAGAGCTTATCATTGCATCTAGTCACTGCTCCTATTGATCCCATAGGGCCTTCCTATCAATATGAAAATGCACTTTCCATCACCTTCATTTTAAACAAGTGTCCAGCTCAATCAGTTCATAGAGAAGGAACCTACTGCACAATATGGAGTGGGTGGGTGAGTAGGCGAAGTTAAATTACGACAACAAAACCGTGGATTTTTTTCAGACGGATGTTGGCTCAAGCTTGCATACACATGATCGCACAGATGTTGTCGGAAATTCCGATCGCCAAGAACGCGGTCGCGTACAACACGTATGATGGCACTATAAAAGGGAAGATCAATAACAAGTGTGCCCCCCTTTGGGTTCCTTCTGCTAATAGTAGAAGTTTGGTGAGAGACAATTTTCAGCCTTGTGCTTTTCAGTCCATTACAGCGTGATGAATGTGCTATCTCCATTATGAACGCTAGTTTTACCAGACCGAGTGCTTCAGTCTGCTACTTGATTCAGGGCATACATGGAATTTTGTGTGTCGGAATTGTCCACTCGCGATCGGAATTTACTAGCACAGATTTTGTTGTCGAAAAATTTGAGAACCAGCTCTCAAATTTTTGTTGTCGGAAATTTCGACAGAAAATGTCCGATGGAGCCTACACATGGTCGGAATTTCCTACAACAAGCTCCCAATCGAACATTTGTTATTAGAAATTCCAAGCGCGTGTACACGGCATTAGTCTGTAATTGCTGCACATATCTCTTTTGCCGCTAGGTGGCCAGGTACCTGGTGTTATTAGATATGAGAAGGGCAATGCAAGGTCAGATTATGGGTTTGTGAGGTATACCAGCCAATGGGCAGGGGTTTTCTTGGATCCCTTGGCCAGCTGGGAGAACCTATATATTTGGGTAGAGTCAGGTGATCAGTGTTCTGTGCCACCTGGGTGGCTATCTGGGTGGACGAGTGTTGTATTGCCAAGGCTGCTAGGCTAGTGATTGGGCCTGGCTGCTAGGCTGTCTAAGGGTTTATCCAGAAGCAAGAGAGCAGCACAGGGCTGGGACTGCGGCTTGCAGTTCAACCAGAAGTGACGGTTCTGCCGGCCAGAGAACCTGTTGTGGTCTGAGGTAGAGGGGAAGCTGTCACCACTAAGGGACCAACCACCTTATTACCAGGGGCCACAGTGAGTAACTGAAAAAAGTACCGGAGGAGAATTCTGACCAACCGGGGATGGTGAAATATTGGGGAACTTCAGTGGGTATCAAACCAGGGACCCAGCCAGTGAGGGTGATGCTTGCAGATCAGCCTTGTGTGCCAAGCCAGGGACCGAGAAGCCAGTAGGGCGAAGTTTGAGAGGTATCTTGAGTGCCAAGCTTGGGACCCTGCAGAGGGGCATGAGTGATGCTTGAGGAATATACTATCGCGAAGATTGGAGGAGCTCAAGGGATTCAGTGACACTGAATCATCCAGTCTAATGAGAGACTGGGAGCTTAGTGGGCTGAAGAACTACAAGGTGATTGGAGTTGAAGTGAAGGAACTGTTACACAGTGTGTTAGGAACTGTTAAAGCCTGTTGCCATAGGAGACAGCATTCCTGCACATGCAGATGTTGCGTCTTGCTGGATGCCTTTCCCTGCATGGGTGTCTTCCTACTAAAGTCTTAGGCCCTGTACACACGATCAGACATGTCTAAAGAGACTTGTCTAACGGACCGTTTTCATCAGACAACTCTGAACTTGTCTGATGGTCTGATGTGCGTACACACCATCGGACCAAAATCCAATCAGACCAGAACGCAGTGACGTAGAACACAACGACGTGATGAAAAAACGAAGTTCAATGCTTCCAAGCATGCGTCGACTTGATTCTGAGCATGCGCGGGTTTTTGGTCCGATGCTTTTGTGTACTAACCATCGAACCTGCCCGACGGACAGGTTCCATCAGATAGGTTTTAAAGCATGTTTTAAAACTTTGGTCTGACGGACCGTACACACCATCGAACTGGTCCGATGAAACTGGTCTGCAGACCAGTTTCATCAGACATGTCTGATCGTGTGTACAGGGCCTTAGAGTCTGCCAATTAATGTTGTAACTACCTAAGGGTGTGCTGGCCCTAACCCTCTCTTACAAAGTCCTAATATGAGAAAAAAAAATCTCTTTTGCATTTAAGAAGTATCTGGTGCCCAATGACTTTAACTACCTTGCACCCACCATGCCTCACAACCCATCATATACAGAAGGGTGTCAGCTATATCTGGCCCTGGAGGTTCTCATTAGACCTAAGGAGGCCTGAGACTATGCTACATAAAAATCCAAATATGTGCTGCAATGAAGCAGAAACTTTTAATCAGAGTAGCCATCTTAAGTATAGTGACGTTAAGAATTAGAAACTAAATGCGAGTGTAATACCTATTAAAGAGGTGTGTACACTATGCAGGGAGCAGAACAGCTTATTTCTCAGACCTGGAACTATTTCAAGATGTTGCACTGAACTATTTCTATGTCATCAGGCTAAGAACAAGCATCCGAGACTCTCAAAAGACTCTCAGAAGATTACTTGGAAAATGAAGACGAAAGAAAGGAATGACCACTGTGCAATAATCAATGAAGGGGAGGACAATGAGATGGTGAATATTTCTTGCTTTTTATGTACTGTGTAAATCCTGTATTATAATGCACACACACACACACACACATATATATATATATATATATATATATATATATATATATATATATATATATATATATATATACATACTGTTTATTTCAACTCAACTAATTTCATTACATTATAGTGACATATTCTCATACTGTTCATAGAAAAACAAAGGGCCATATTGATAAAGCAGTGAATGTTACATTCATCAAATGATTACAGGTTGTTAATTTAAAACACACGTGACAAGGAGATTTCATGTGTAGTACATATTTGATGAATGTCACATTCACTGCTTTATAAACATGATCAACAACATAAGTAATTGTCAAATCCCCAAGATGATCTGTAATTATAGAGGTGCAGTGTGTTTAAATAGTCTATACTTGTTATATATGTCATGTTTCTATGAGGAAAATTAATAAAGCAGTGAATGTAACATTTATCAAACATGCACATGTGGCTAATCATTGCCTGTGATTTAAAGGAAATGCATCAGGAAGATTTCCCTACATCAAATACGTGATAAATGTCACACTGCTTTATACATATGACCTTATTTTGCTTCCTTAAATATTTTTCTGATAAAGCAGTGAAACTTATAAAACTGTAATTTGCACCTAACAGCTAATATATATATATTTGTAAACTAGATAATAGTTTAACAGCTAGGGGCTTGACTGATGCTGTCAGCAAGGCACCCTGACAGCTGAGCCACATGATCACCTTGACTGTTTTTGTGAAAGAAGGCTTAGGGGAATAAAATGGTGGAAGTTCCAATTTTATTTCCTTGTCAAAATATCTTTATTTATGTGATAAAGAATGTACATGTGCATAACAACGATGAGAGAAGAAAAAGGGGTACAATAGAGGGTATACATCATAAGAGAAACTTCTTGACTTGTAAACCTAAATATCATTGGTTACAGTGAGACAATTTACAGGTAATTAAACAATGCATACAAAGTCATTAGTGGCAAAGTAAATAAGCAAATATAGTAACTGACTAACTAAATGACTAGCTAACTAGCTATGTGACTAACTAACTGTCGACCCTGGATCGCTTAAGGGATAAACCATGTAGCCAGATTGGTGTGGGCTAAATCCAGGGTTATATCCTGTTCTAGGGTTCAGCAGTACACTTTCAAGAAATTTCAACAATGTACAACTTTGTATCAACAAACATGAAAACAGGAATTGTTAATTTGAGAACAAGAGTTCAAAGGAGGGGGAGAGAAAGGGAAGAAGGGGGAGGGGAATCCGCAGGAATGACCTGAGCACCACCGCCGGAGAGAGGCTTGAGCAGGGGGTGCAAGGTTGGCTGGACTACCATGGCAAAACAACTTCATCATTAAATGCGTTCGGAAAAGCATATGTTATCCAGGGCTTCCATAGACTCTCAAATCTGGCGGTCGTGTCCATGTCAATAGCCACCATCTTGGCGTGGGACATTGCTGTGTTCATTCTATTTGTGACTTCATTTAGTGATAAATTAGGAGTTTTCCATGCTCTCGCAAGAGTTTGTTTTGCGGCAGGAGGAAGTTGTATGATTAGTTTGAACTGCTTGTGTGGGAGATTATCAGGTTTTAGATTTAGTAACACAGTTTTAGGATCTAAGGGGATTGTTTTCCCCGAGATTATGGTGATAATTTGAAAAATTTCCGACCAAAATGATAGGGCTTTTGGGCACGACCATCAAACGTGAAGGTATGTGCCTGGAGTTGAGCAACCCCTGAAGCATAGATCAGGGTAATTCGGTACGTATTACGCAACCCTGGCAGGTACTAGGTACCATCTAGTGAGTACTTTGTAATTCGTTTCAATGGCTGATTCGTTCATGGAAGCTGATTTAGTGCTGTTCCAGATCTGTTTCCACTCAGAAGGTTCTAGTTCTTGTTCTAGGTCCCTCTCCCATTTACTCACATAAGGAAGCTTCCCACTGATAGAGCAAGCTGTTAATTGGGAGTATAAGGAGGATATTATTCCTCTAGCGTGGGGGTCATTCTTACAGAAATTCTCAAAAGTGGATATACATGTTGGCGTGGGTGAAGCATCAACAAATGGTTTAAAGAAATTTTTAATTTGTAGGTGCCTAAATATTTCGGTCTGTGGTATGTTGCGCGCTGCACTGATAGTGGTGAAGGATAAAAAGGAAAAGAGTCTGTAAAGTCATGTAAGCATGTACATCCTTTTGACACCCACTCTTTAAAGGTATTGGGATAGATCCAAGCAGGGTAGAACTCAGGGTTTTTATGAAACGATAAAAGAGGAACATGGGGGGATTGGAAAAGATATTTAGTCTTTATTGTGTCCCAGAGGGAGAGGGAGTGTTTGGTGATGGGATTCAGTAAGTGTTTAGGAGCTTTGGGGGGATCCATAGTACATTAGAAATTGCGATGGGGTCAGACTCTACCGCTTCAATTGATACCCAGAGAGGGGGCTCACATTTGTCGTGATATTTTACTAGGTTTGCAAGTTGTGCTGCTTTATAGTAGTTTATAAAGTTGGGCAGCCCCATTCCACAATTATCCTTAGATGGATGCAGGATTTGGGGTTTTATTCTAGGCCTAGTGGATCCCCACGTAAAGGCGGAAACTCTTCTTTGTAATATCCTGAAGTAATATGATGGGATTGGGATGGGGAGCACTCTAAATAAATATAATAATTTGATTCTGACAAACCATGATAGGGGGAGATGGGCCCAGGAATTCAGGAGGCTTGATATCTGTTTTAGGAGAATAGGGTAGTTGGAGGAGAATAGATCCGTTATTGATGTTGTAAGGTGTGTTCCTAAATAGGGAATACTCTTAGTTGCCCATACGAAAGGTAGACCGGATTTGGCTGCATTTAACTCTAAGGAAGTGAGCGAAATGCTTAATGCAAGACATTTTTTAGGATTGACGACTAGACCTGAAATGGATGCAAATTTTTTAAGAATTAGCATAAGGTTGGGTCCCGTTACCTGGGGCGATGCAAGGAAAAGGAGGATGTCATCAGCGAACATGCATGTTTGTGTCCGTCTATTTCTATGCCCAGTATTGTCGGGTCTGACCTGATCTTTTGTGCAAGCGGTTCTATGAGGAGGGCAAATAAGAAGGGGGAGAGAGGGCATCCCTGTCTTGTGCCCCTGTTAATGGAGAAGGTGTCTGATCTATATCCCGCATAGTTTACATATGCCTTCGGGCTATTGTATAATTCTAGGATCCATTTCATAAAGTTGGGGCCAAAGCCCCATTTTTGAAGGGTATACTTCAAGTAGGACCAGGATATAGAGTCGAACGCCTGTTTTATGTCAAGAGAGAGGAAGCAAGCAGGGATTCCTCTCTTCTTGGCAATGTGAGCCAATAGGCTCACCCTTCTGATATTATCTCCTGGCTGCCGGTAGGGAATGAAACCTACCTGATCTCGATGGATCAGGGTTCCAATTATGTTGTTTAAATGATTCGCCAGAATTTTACCTAGAAGTTTGATATCCGTATTTAGCATAGATATGGGCCGGTAATTTTCACTGAGGGTATTGTCGGTCTGTGGCTTGGGAATCATGCAGGTTGTGGCCAAAAGTGATTCCTGTCTAAATTATTTCAGTTTTAAAAGGTCGTTGAAGGCCTCCGCGAGCCTTGAGGAGATTAGTTCAGAGAGTGCTTTATAGTATCGGGCTGTAAATCCATCAGGTCCGGGCCGCTTGTTTAATTTGAGTTCCTTGATCGCTCTAGTTACGTCTTCTTGCGAGATAGGCGCATCTAGTTGTGTCTTTTGGGATTCAGACATTCGGGGCAATTGGAATTGCGAGAAAAAGGTGTCGGCTACCGATTCGTCAAATGTATTTGTTTCCGCATATAGTTTTTTCAGATGAGTACTGAATTTCTGCACAATTTTAAGTAGGTTGCTGGAGATAACGTTGTTAGCTAGTTTCAATTTTATTGGTGTATAAGATTTGTTGATTGAATTGAGTGTCCTAGCTAGGTTTGCACCAGTTTTATTAGCTGTTTTGTAGAATGTGTGTTTGGATCTGTCTAAAGCTTTATTTGCCGAGTACGTGAGAAATAGGTCAAATTCGAGGCGTGCTTTATCTAGGCGATTTTTAGCGTGGGGGGAGTGGTTATTTTGAAAAGCTAGGTGGGCAAGGTTGAATTCCGCTTCCAATTTCAGTGCTAATTGTCTACGTGCCTTTTTGAGGATCCCAAGTTGTCTTTGAATTGCCCCTTTCAGTACCGGCTTATGGGCTTCCCAAAGCGTGAGAGCAGATATTTCTGGGGACATATTGAGATCTAAGTAATCTTTTAGGGACTGTCTCCAGGAATCCACTAGGTTATATTTAGACAGGAGAGTGGACAGAGTCCATTTGGTCTGGTGTTTCGGTGGTATGTAAGGAGATCTGTCAAGAAAGGGAAGCAGAACCTGATTCGAGTCTCCGCATATTAGGAGAGAGTCCATTTTATGGGCATTGATAGTTTGAAGAAGGTGTGATAAGAACGGCATAGGGTTAAGGTTAGGGGCATAGTATGATACTACCGTTATCGGTGTGTCTAGGATGTATCCTGTTAGGATCAGGTATCGACCTTCAGGGTCTCTGAGTACCGTGCTCAAGGTAAATGGGGTAGATCGGTGGAAGGCAATCAGGGTACCTCTCTTCTTAACTGGGGCTGAAGCCGTATATACTTGTGGGTATGCAGCGTTGAAGTATTTAGGAGTTGTGTTAGGGGTAAAATGAGTCTCCTGTAGGCAGACAACGTGAGCCTTTTTGGATTGAAGAGCTGAAAGGCCTTCGTACGTTTTTGCGGTATGTTCAACCCTTGTACATTAAGTGAAATCAAGTTTAAGGGTGCCATGGCAGCCAAACCAAAAGTTTTATCTTACCTTGCCTCCTCGATTGGGGATAGCCCAGGTCGCTCCCTGCGGATGGGGTGAGGGAAGGGAAAGATGAGGGTCCAGGATAGGTAAACTCAAATGAAAGAAAGAATACATTGTAGATTAATGCATATTTGAACAACAAATCGTTGAATAAGCATTCGGGGTGTGCCCGTAGTGAGGGAAGAGATCCCTCACCAGGGGATAGAGGGTCCCTCCCAAATCCCCACATATCAGTTTGGGGCCAATTTTATTTCAATATATCTTTATTAATGTTTTAATACAAGATTACCACAACTGTGGAACAGAGGAAAAAGCAATTAGAAAGCCTCGCAGGGCAACATAGTGTCCATTGCATCTAGCACACATAAATAGAACATTAACATAGGTGTTCAAAATATACCAGGATGACCAATCTTTCCAAGAGGTTTCAAAAAAACTTCAGTGAGTCTCACCTATATGCCATGAGTTTCTCAAAAGAATATATTGAGTGGATGGTGGTTATGACCTCTGATAGATTGTGTGCTTGGGCTCCCCTCTGGTGCCTGGTAATCATTAAATGAGCTGCCAGCAAAATGCTAGTTCCAATTTTTATTGTCATGTGATATTATTTACCAAGCTCAAATGTTCCGTAAAAAAAAACGTGAGCAGACATGCAAAAAAAAGATGAGGTTGTACCAAGTAAATAGATACACAATACATCAAGCTTAAAAATTGTGTGACAAACTTCAGTGCCCAACATTTTCTATAGACGACACTTGCAGACCATCTGCTTGCAATGTACTGCAGACAGGTGGCCCCCACAGGCAAAGCGATGTACTGGTACTTTGCTGCCTGTTCCTGGGTTTAGGTGCGCCCCCCACCGACACTCGCTGTCCTAATACACAGTAGAAGTCTGTAAATAGGTCCCAGGCAACAATTTATGGTCAGGACCTGCTGATCGACTGTTTCCAATCACAGCCCAGAGCCCTGTGTTTAAAATCAACACTGGCCTCTAATGAAAGGGAACAATCTCTACAAAGTAGAGAAAAAAAAAGAAAAGATCTTTAGTAAGAACATTACACATTCAGGGACACATTTAAAAACTTGATTATCCTAGATATTAACCCCTTCTCATTAGTACAGTGACAGTGTATAGTATTGTATTGTATTGTATTGTATAGTACTGATCATTGTAGTAGTGTCACTGGTGATGTCAGTGTCAGTTAGTCAGTTCCTACTCAGTGTTAGTTAGTGTCAGATTGTCCACTGCACAGTCCCATTATGATTTGCTGATTTGTGCCATTTGTAGTCTTATTAGGATTTTTTTTTTACCAAGACATGTAGCAGAATACATTTTGGCCTAAATTTATGAAGACATTTAATTTTTTTTGGATATGTTTTTTTAGCAGAAAGTAAAATATTTTTTTTATTTTTTTTTCAAAACTTTTGACCTTTTTTTGTTTGTATAATAAAAAAATAAAATACCCAGTGGTGATCAACTACTACTAAAAAAAAAGTTATATAAATTTTGAGGTGGTTAAAAGCACTAACAGGTCATACAGTTTAGAGTTAAATGTGAAAAATGTGTAGGTGGGGGTACTATGATTTTTCTTGGTGGGGGTACATTTTAGGTCCTTCTGTGTACCTTTAACTTTTTTTTCACTTAAATTTTTTGCTGTCACATAAGGGGGGCAAAACCCCTGTGTGATTGCACATTTATAGTCACAGGTTATCTTTAATGAGACATCAGGGGTTTAAAAGATTCAAACAAGTTAAAGCTCATCTCAAGCTTACACTCTTTTTACAGTTTAAACCATGGGTCTTTAAACTACGGCACTCCAGTTGTTCAGGAACTACAATTCCCACCATGCCTAGTCATGTCTGTGAATGTCAGAGTTTTACAATGCCTCATGGGACGTGTAGTTCCTCAACAGCTGGAGGGCTGTAGTTTGAGGATCCCTGGTTTAAACCATATGAATAAAAGCTGACTTTTTTTTTTTTTTCAAATCATTTTTATTAAGTTTTAAAAGGTCATACAGAGGGAAGTAAAGGAAAACAAAGTAAAATAAAACCGTAGCATAATAATAATATAGCGGGAGGGCACGGAGTAATAGCGGACGAATCATCAAGGTACTAGTACAGTATATACAACTTAACGATTTACAGGTGCATGAGCAGGGGATGTCCGTGTGAAGATGTGCATTAGGACCCCACAGGTACACGTGGGAGGAGTACAATCAATGTAAGACAAAAAAAATAATTTATATTTAGTATCAAACAACATTCTGGTGAACTGGGTAGATCCTATAATCAGGTCTGGTCCTAGGAGGCAATGCGAGCAGAGGGAGATGTTTTTGTACCATTCTATAGAAGACACCCTCCAAGGCAGGGGGGGGGGCACTGAGGGATTTCGGGCACCAAAGGAGAGGTTGGGGGGATGGTGAAAGAGAAGTGAGATGGTAACCAACAGTATAAGGTCGAGGCCAAGCAGCGACATTATGGGAGGCTATTCGTCCTGGGTATAGATGGCGGGGGGGATTTGAAGTAGGAGAAAGTGAAGTGTTCAAAGTTGGCACATTCTTCCGGAGAGAGGGCATGGTGCATGAAGGGTCCCCAGGTTGACAGGAATCGAGATTTTGCGGATTCGCGGTTGAAGTCAGTGGTGGAACGTTCTTTGTAAAGAAGGAGGAGGAGCTCTCGCTGTAGCTGAGAGATGGAAGGGCAGGTTGCAGCGGTCCAATTTTTCAAGATAGCCCTGCGTGCGACAAGGAGGCATATCAGAGGCCAGTCTTTGTTGACAGCAGCAGGGGGCGGGGGTGCTGGCATGGAGGGTCCCGCCGGCCGGGACCATTGTAGTAGCAGGGGTCCCAGTAGCCAAATATGAGGAGCAGAGGGTCCTTGGGCAGGTTTAGTAGAGTGACTTTGAAAATGTAGGCCAGCACTTGGTCCCAGAAGGAGGATATAAACGAACAGGACCAGAAGCGATGGGTCAGGGAAGGTTTCAGATGAAGGCATAGGGGGCATTTAGCCGTATTTGGGTCGGCGACTGAGTGTAAAAAGGGGATGTGCGCTCGGTGAAGGATCTTCAGCTGGGTTTCCCTCCAGATTTCATTAGGGGTCAAGCGATGGACCTTGTTGAGGCCCTGTAGCATTTTGTCCACTAGGTCGTCATCAGGGAAGTCCTTACCCCAGTTGGCGGCAGATGATGTGAGTAGAGAGGGGGTGGTCTGTAGGAGCAAGGGTTTGTAAATGGCAGATATCTTGTAGGTGCCCTCTGCAAGAAGTTGATCGGTGAAGTTGAGGGAGAAACGTTTTGCAGCGTCCACACAGGTGGTTTTCAAATAGTTGGTGCATTGCCAAAAATAGAACACATGTGATGGAGGTAATGAGAAGGTTGTGGCAATCGCCCCAAACGGCAGGGGACGGGCAGAAGAGGCATCGCATAGGGATGAAAACTTAGTGAGACCTTTGTTTTGCCATATTTTGAAGGGTCTGTCAACCATACCTGGGGGGAAGTTCGGGTTTCCCTGGATTGGTGAATGCCGGGATATAAAAGGGGGGAGCTGGAGGCTTTTCCTGAATTCTCTCCAAGCAATTACAGTGTCTCTTAGAAGGAGATTGTGTTGGTATATGGAGGGGACGGTTTTCCATTTGCAGTGGAGCAGGGCTGTGAGGTCCACTGGGTGAGCCATCGCCGATTCCAGGGAGTAGTTGGAGAAGCGTGAAGCTTGAGAGATCCAATCCAAGCCGACTCGTAGTAGACAAGCTAAATTATAAGTCCTAACATTCGGGAGACTAACACCCCCCTCGCTCCTGGGAAAAAAGAGTTTTTTCAAAGCAATGCGTGGCCTCCTGCCCTGCCATATAAATTTGGAAATGGCCGATTCAATTTGCTTAACATCTGTGTGGCGGAGGAGCAGTGGAATGGTTTGCATCGGATAAAGCAATCTAGCAAAACTGACCATTTTAACGAGGTGACATCTTCCCAAGAGCGAAAGGGGGAGGTCCGCCCAGTTCACCAGTTCCTGAGATAGTTTGGTTATCAGGGGGGGATAGTTCAGACAGTACAAGGAGGAAGGCGTTTTCCCAATTTTAATACCAAGATAGGTGATATGGGACCTAGCCACAGACAAAATGGAGTTAATTGACCAGGAGGGGGTGGGTTTGGTTCCTAAAGGGAGGATTTCGCTTTTGGCATAATTAATTCGGAGGCCTGAGCAGGATCGGAATATATCGAAGACCTTTTTAATAGTGGGCATGTCGGAGGAGGGGCCGGCTGAGAAAATAAGAACATCATCTGCGAAAAGGGAGGTGCGCAGGTCGTGACTTCCTATTTGAATACCATGAAGGGGCGCTACCTGGGATAGGTGTCTGGACAGGGGTTCAAGGGCAATGTTGAATAGGAGTGGGGATAGAGGGCATCCCTGGCGGGTACCTTTATGCAAACGGAAGCTGTCGGAGAGGAGGCCTGCGGCTACTAATTTTGCAGAGGGATTTGAATACATAGTGTCAATGAGGTGGCAGAACGGCCCCGAGAAGCCCATTTTCGACATAGTCAAGGCTAGCCAATCGAAGCTGACGTTGTCGAAGGCCTTTTCGGCGTCTAACGTGATAATGGCGAAGTCACCATTTGAATGATGGGCAGCGTGCTCTAGGGCTAGCGTAACTTTGCGTATATTCAGAGTGGCCTTTCTGCCTTTCACAAAACCTGATTGCGCTGGATGGATCAGGGAAGGGATGATGTCAGACAAACGGTTAGCTATGATTTTGGAGAGGATTTTTACATCTAGGTTAAGGAGGGAGATGGGCCTATAAGAACCTGGCTCAAGGGGGTCTTTTTTGCTAGTAATTTAATAACGGCCTGGTTTCCCGAAGGTAAGTAGGGGCCACCGGACCACATGCCTGCATAGACCTTGTGGAGGGTGGGTTCAATGGTTTTCTGAAGGGTCTTGTAGAATTCCCCCGTGAAGCCATCAGGGCCAGGTGCCTTGGAAGGGGTAAGCTTGCGGATAACGTTTGATATTTCAAGTAGGGTTATGGGAGCGTTGAGGGCCTCTAGTTGAGATGGGGAGACTTTAGGGATATTCAATTTTTCTAGGAATGAAGTGGCCGCCTGTTTGTCAATAGGGTCTGAGGCGTATAGAGAAGAGTAAAACTTAAGCATCATCTCATTTATCCGGTGGGGTGTGGTATGTATGTCACCATTGGAATCGCGCAGGGAAGTTATGTGGGTGGGGCGGAAAGACCCCTTACAGAGTCTGGCAAGCAATTTGCCCGACTTGTTGCCGAATCTGTGAAGAGTGGCGTCTAGGTTTGCCTTTTTAACCCGTTCAAGAGTGTCAGCCCAGGTGTCGAATGAGCTCTTGGCCGCCAGCCATTCCTGTCTGTTGTCTGGGGAGTCAGAGAGGTATAGGACCCTTTGAGCCTGATGTAATCGGGAGCTAGCTAATTTGTATTTGGATAGTGTGTTTCGTCTGAAGGAAGAGGCGTAGGAGATAATCTGACCCCTGAGGAACGCCCTTCCAGCGTCCCAAAAGAGGTTCGGGTTGTCGGAGTGCGAGGTGTTGGCTGATGAGTATTCTAGCCAGGCCCCCTCCATAAATTGCTGGAAGTCTGACAGGTTATGAAGATAAGAGGGGAAGTGCCAAATTCGGGGATTTGGGGGTAGGTCGAGGTTGTCGAGGTGTACAATAACCGGGGCGTGGTCTGAAATAACGATGTCAGAGATGTCAGTCTCAGTTAGCATGGGGATTAAGTCGTCGGAGCCAAAGAAGTAGTCGATCCTAGTAAAGACAGAATGAGGGTTGGAGTAGAAGGTGAATTCCCTGTCTGTGGGGTGTTGTAGGCGCCAAAGATCTCGGAGGAGGAGGGAGTCCATAGTGGAAGCGAGAAGCGATGGGGTGGAAGGGTCGGAGCCTACTCCGCAGCGTTTAGGGGAGGATCTATCATCCAGATGGTGCATTAGGTCATTGAAATCACCTCCAACTAGATGCGGAAGGTGTGTGTTTCGTAGAAGCCAGGACGACAGTTCGCCATAGAAAGTCTTGCCGGGGGGAGTTAGGGGCATATACATTGGAGATGATTAGTTCTTTGGTGCCTAGTTTTACATGGGCCGATAATAGCCGCCCTTGGGCATCGGATTGGACCGAGATGACCGTGCATGGGATGTTTTTATGGATTAGTAGCAAGACACCTGCCTTGCGGCGAATGGCGCCTGAACCCAAAACTGTGCCCACCCATAGTTTCTGCATGCGGTGAAAGTCGGGAGTAGCTAAATGGGTTTCCTGCAAGAGAGCTATGTCAGCCTTGAGTCATTTAAGGTGACGGAGGATTTACATTCTTTTATTGGGGGATCTAAGGCCCTTCACGTTCCAAGAGATTATTTTCATGTTATGGAATCAGCGATAGAGGGGGTCTGAGAGGGTGTTATATGTGAGTGTTCGCCGCGTTGTTCCGCTTGCGAGGGGGTAGTTGAAGCAATGGGGGGACCATCGGTGGTGCCGTGGGGGGGGTTGGAGTAATGAGCGTGAGCGCCTGACAGTGCCGGGTGAAAGGGAGGTATCAAGGGAGGGTGGGGGAGGGGGGCAAATGGGAAAACAGTATCAAAAATAAAATAAAAATTAACATAGAGAGTAACATTAAATGTGAGAACATTTTTCCGCATAGGATCACTGCGCGAGCCGGCTCCCATGTCACGACCTCGTCAGCATGAGACCTGAGGCCCGAAATAGGGCAAGGAACTGTCAAGCGACTGAGGGAGCCGTGAGAGGGGGGGGAGATAGAGTAACATGGCAGGGAGCAGTGAGACCAGGGGCGCAGCAAACAAGAAAACAAAACAATGCAGTATCACTCATGAACAAGAGAGATGCAAACGTCTTACAATAATGCAGTACATTACCCATGCTAGAAGATCGGAACTAGGGATGAACCAAAATGAAGACAAAGAAAAATGGATAGCCGCACTCCAAAACCTGATGGGTGGTCTTTTATTCAATAGACAGCATGTACAAAAATAGGGTCACAGCAGTGGAAACAAGGAACAGCCGACGCGTTTCGCACTGGATCAGTGCTTATAAGCACTGATCCAGTGCGAAACGCGTCGGCTGTTCCTTGTTTCCACTGCTGTGACCCTATTTTTGTACATGCTGTCTATTGAATAAAAGACCACCCATCAGGTTTTGGAGTGCGGCTATCCATTTTTCTTTGTCTTCATTTTGCTTAGTGCACCGCCAGCACCCTCGGTATCCTGCACCACCTGTAACCATTTAGTGATCCCACCTGGAGCGGTGACTCCTTTCTCTCTAGGGATGAACCAAGTCTTTGGCCGCTAGGGCCTCGTGGTAAGGTGGCAGGTCAGGTAGAAAACAGGAGGAATAAGGGCATACTCCCAGGGAGGTCAACAGGGTCTGACCCGTTGCGTGTGTGGGGGGGAAAATAAAATCAAAATGACCCCCCTGGAGACCACGGCAGCTTCAGAGGGCATCCAAGAGCCGGTGTAAGTCCGGCGTGTAAGTCCCAATGTGATCCGGGAAAGCAAGGGGGGGGTCGCCTGGGCTAATGACATGGGTCAAAGGCCGGATCAAGTGATGTTGAGGGTGGGCCGGGTGGGATCCGGAGCCGTACCTTTGAAACGTTTAGGTGAGTCCTTCCGGGGGCTTCTCTGGTCCAGAGGGCGGTTGATTGGGGGGGTTTTCGAAGGGGTCAGGTGTTGGTGACCGGAGTGGAGGGAGCGTAGGAACGATTCGGCTTCAGAGGGGTCATGAAAAGAGAGCTGATCTCCATTTGGGGCCTTGAGGCGGAGAATAGCAGGGAAGGCCAGCGTGAATTTGACTTGTTGTTTAAAGAGCTCCGTGCATATCTGCTGGAAGGCTTTCCTCTTTTTTGACACCTCAATTGAATAGTCGGCGAATATCAGGATCCTAAGGCCATCAATCTGGACTTGCCGGGTCTGTCTGAATTTCTGGAGTATGAGGGACTTATCTGAGTAATTCAGGTATTTAGCAATAATAGGCCGGGCTGTTTTGCGGTCCGAATTGAAGGCCCCCATGCGATGTGCCCTTTCCACTGTGCAGGGGCCTGAGAGGCCTAAGGCCTCAGGTATGCGCCGAGAGCAGAATTCTACGAGTGCGGCCGATTGAAGTGGTTCCGGGACCCCTACGAAACGTAGGTTACTTCTTCTGGATCTATTTTCCAAATCGTCCAGTTTTTGCAGTATATATTGGTTCGTTTTGTCCTGAGCGTGTTCAGTAGCTTGTGCCTGGTAAAGTTCATCCTCAGCGTTTGACATGCGATGCTCCAGCTCATTGAGTCTGGTGCCATGTTCACTGAGCTGTGCCTTGAACTGAGCCATACCAGCAGTAACAGCCTGCTCTATGGAGGCGGTAATCATGGGGGCCAGGAGGGCAGCTACAGCCTGGGCTATGCGGTCTGTAGTGTTGTCCCCCTCTGGTGTCGTCACCGTGAGGTGAGGGGATGGAGGGGGAGACAAGGTGCCGCTTACCTCTATCGCCGTTTAGGAGCCGAGTAGGCCGAGACCGGGGCCTCGATTTGCGGACGGTCCGGCGGCGCCGTCTGGGCCGTTTGGGTGTGGGCACCCGATTTTTCGATGAATCGGTCCATCGTGAGGTAGGGATGGCCCCGGAGGTGGAGGGGGGTCTGCTGGGCGACTCAGGCCGGTGTTGCAGGCAGATTTTTGTCATGCTGCAGGAGCCGATGGATGGAGCAGCTACTCCATGCGGCGCCGGAACCGGAAGTAAAAGCTGACTTTTAAAAACACCCTTGTCAGCACTATAGTTTGTCCCAGCTGCACTAACTATTGCTTTTGTTCAAAAAGTTGGCCTAAGTGTAAAGGGAGAGTAAAAAAGTATTTCGAAAATAATAATATTTAGAGAAAAAAATGAAAGTCCTAAATGGAATGCTATGAGTATAGGTGTTAGCCATGTACAGTTGCCGGAATAATACATTTTTATATATTGTAGCTTCAACTGCAGACAGCACCATCACTGGTGCTTAAAATACAAAATAGTGTGCACATACCCAGACACACTGATCAAGTGCAGAAAAACAAACTGTTTCCTATTTCCCATCACTTTTTGTACCAATAGTAAGAGCTAATGTTCCCTGCACAGACCCAGACAGCAGCAAAAACTGATGGAGGTTCTAACATTTCCACATTCTATACAACATTTTAAAAAAAGTTTCAGATGTACAAACACTTTTAACTGCTTTCTCAGTACAGCCTAACACTATGTTTTAATAACCAACGTAACCAACTTACGTGTTAACTTACATTTACTGGTGGACTAAAAAAAGTGTGCAAAAATTGTTGATTTACTGGAGGAAAGGAGAAGGGAAGGTTAATTGATTAAATAAGATGAACTCATGTTCAGTTGGCAAATCATGTGCTAGCAAAAATCATGTTTTCTTTTCACCCCCCCCCCCCCCCCGCACATGATTGGGTATTCAAAATAAATACAAGCTTATCTTATTTACTATCATCCTCTGCAAAATTAACATCCCTTTTGCTAAATGAACAGCTTTTAATCCTTTAGTACAAGGGTCTCCAAACTGTCTGAACAAATGGCTAGTTTACTGTTCTTCAGACTTTAGGGGGCTGGACTGTTGGGTAAACATATAGTGCCCCATTGTTGGTGTCAGTGGGAGTAATTGTGTCCCATCGTTGGTGTCAGTGGGAGGAATTGTTTCTCATCATTGGTATCAGCGGGAGGAATAGTGTCCCATCATTGGTATCAGTGGGAAGAATAGTGTCCCATCATTGGTATCAGTGGAATGAATAGTGTCCCATCATTGGTATCAGTGGGAGGAATAGTGTCCCATCATTGGTGTCAGTGGGAGGAATAGTCAAAAAGGAATGTGTAGCGCTAAATATAAAATAAACAAGCAAATAGTGACATAAGCAAAAGAATAATGGTAATAACCACCAAAGGTGCACTTAAAATTACAAAGTGTCTCTAAAATGGTGAAGGTAGTAATGTCCAGGTAAATCAATTGATGAAGTGACTGGGTGCAAGTGAGATCCAAATAGTCCATCACCGTACTTAAAGATGAGGAGGCTTACCAGATGAATAGTGACCCAAATAAGTATACACCTATTAGGTCAACTAGGCTTAGTGTGACATCAGGGACAGCTCACAGGAGGGCTTCAATAGGGAGAGGAGTGGTAATAGTATCCGATCAGATCAGATGAGAAACCAAATACTGAGATGTTCACTTCCAAATAGATTCAGCCGATAAAAATCACTCTTATATTGCTGACAAGCAGACATCAAATCTGATCATGCATTTTATTACCAATCTATCCTTTCTTATCTTCATGCTTCAGTGGTCTCCCTTGGTTCCTACACAAAAAGTGCCAGCACCACAAAGCAAGCAAGGTAGGCTTGCGTCCTTGATCCAGGAACTCGCTATGGTAGCAGCTTCAAATGATCAAAAATAGTGGATGAATGGATACTTGCATGATCAGATTTGATGTCTGCTTGTCAGCAATATAAGAGTGATTAAAGGGCCTTCTGAGTCTTTTTATTGGCTGAATCTATTTGGAAGTGAACATCTCAGTATTTGGTTTCTCATCTGATCGGATACTATTACCACTCCTCTCCCTATTGAAGCCCTCCTGTGAGCTGTCCCTGATGTCACACTAAGCCTAGTTGACCTAATAGGTGTATACTTATTTGGGTCACTATTCATCTGGTAAGCCTCCTCATCTTTAAGTACGGTGATGGACTATTTGGATCTCACTTGCACCCAGTCACTTTATCAATTGATTTACCTGGACATTACTACCTTCACCATTTTAGAGACACTTTGTAATTTTAAGTGCACCTTTGGTGGTTATTACCATTATTCTTTTGCTTATGTCACTATTTGCTTGTTTATTTTATATTTAGCGCTACACATTCCTTTTTGTATATTTTGTGTTTGCTAAATTGATCATTTAGTTGTGTCAGCTGCTTTACTGTTTTTTCTAGTAGCGCGGTGAGTGTATGTACCATGGTATATACCACATCTTGCCACAGTGGGAGGAATAGTGCCTCATCATTGGTGTCAGTGGGAGGAATAGTGTCTCATCATTGGTATCAGTGGGAGGAATAGTGTCCCATCATTGGTATCAGTGGGAGGAATAGTGTCCCATCATTGGTATCAGTGGGAGAAATAGTGTCCCATCATTGGTGTCAGTGGGAGGAATAGTGGGAGGAAGTGTCTCATCATTGGTATCAGTGTGAGGAATAGTGCCCCATCATTGGTATTAGTGGTAGCAGTGGCGGTGAATCTATAGAGGGCGCTGGAGCGCCACCCCCTCTGGCTCCCGCATACGCCACTGATTACAAAAACATAGATTCATGCATTGCATGTTATTGTTGCCGGCCGCTTGTCTATTGAGATGGCCGGACTGTGAGCGCCGGCCACCTGAATAACGGCAGCTGGTTGGCGGCTCTGATAGGCTTTCCGAGTACAGCCCTCAGCCTTCCGGATGCTTATCCAGGGGACGTACGGGGGGTGCGTTCTTTGGATAAGACTGACAGGTGTCTCAGCCAATCAGGATCACCGGTTCTGGTTACCGGTAACCTGATTGGCTGAAGCGTCATTGAGGGCGGGAGAAAACATCAAGGGACATGGAAGGAGAATGGCCGACCCCAGAAAGGTAAGTGCCAGACGGGGGGGCATTTTACAGGTATCAGTGGGAGGAATAGTGCCCCTTCATTGGTGTCAGTGGTAGGAATAGTGTCCCATCATTAGTATCAATGGGAGGAATTGTGTCCCATCATTGGTGTCAGTGAGAGGAATAGTGTCCCTTCATTGGTGTCAGTGGGAGGAATAATGCCTTAAGGGCCAGGTAAAGGCAAGCAAATGGCCGCATCTGGTCCCTGGGCAGCAATTTGGAGACCACTGCTTTAGTAAATGAATCTCATTGTGCTTTGACTGTATTGTTAATTTTACTTTCTCAACAGGAAATCTTTGGCTACAGATTGAGCATTCCTTGGATTGTCCTCTGTGTGATTGGCTATTGTTTATCAGGAGGAATTATTTTGCTGGTCTTTTATTGGAAGCCAGAGTGGAGCATCTGGGCAAACTGTGTCCAATCCTCTTTGGAAAAAGCCAATGTGGTTTTACTTAGAACAACTGTAAGTAATCATGTTTTTTGCTGCATTAGTATATAACAGTATAACATTCTATAATTTGACTAGGGATGAGCTTCAAGTTCGAGTAGAACTCATGTTTGACTCGAACATTGCCTGTTCGCCGAACAGCGAACTATTTGGGGTGTTTGCGGCAAGTTCCTGTGAACTTTAGAACCCTGTTAAAGTCTATGGGACTCGAACGTTTGAAATCTAAAGTGCTAATTTTAAAGGCTAATATGCAAGTTATTGTAATAAAAAGTGTTTGGGGACGTGGATCCTGCCCCAGGGGACATGTATCAATGCAAAAAAAAAAGTTTTAAAAACTGCAGTTTTTTTGGCAGCAGTGATTTTAATAATTCCTTTAAGTGAAACAATAAAAGTGAAATATTCCTTTAAATTTCGTACCGGGGGGGGGGGGGGGGTGTATAGTAAGTATAGAAACGAAAAATGTAGCGCTAATATGAAAATCACATTTGTATACGGTGAGTATATAAGAGCCACTAGCACTGAACAGGGAGTGGCCCAAATGGAGTGCTCAAAGTAAATAGAGTTCCAAAGTCTATATGTAGACAGGTGGGTGATCATCCAATGAGGGGAAGACAAGCGAATTTCTATAGGTCACAATCTCATCGTGATCAGAGGAAAACGTAAATGCGCTTACCAGATGGGTTGGACTCAAGTACTGTACAGTAGTGAGTCAGACAGGCACTGTGGTATTTGGGAACCGGGACCACTGGAAACCGGAAGGCAGGATCACAACAGATGACTGGAATTGAGGCTGGGAATCCACATCAGACCCAGGTGTACCTTGAATGGTGTGGAACGTCAGGTTGTAGATTCCAGGTGGGATCCTTGAGCCAAAAATCAAAGGTTGGAGGCCTAGAATATGGCTGGGGCTCACCAAAGCCGCAAGGTGGATGTTATGTGGAAAGAGGAAGAACAGGAAGCTCCAATAGTGCAGATGAGTACAACCAATCAAGGTTTATTGATAAAAGTCATAAAAACAAAAATATGACATATATTAAAAAGTGATCACAGATTGGCAATATGGGGTGCTAGATAGCGGTAACCCGACGCGTTTCGGCTGAATAAGCCTTCAACAGGGGCATGCCTGTAAAGTACCGCTTGTTTCCCATGCTTACAACTGTCCCTGCACAAAGTGTCATTTCTGAAGGAAAAAAAGTAATTTAAAATCACTCGTGGCTATAATGAATTGTCGGCTCCTGGCAATACAGAGAAAAGTCATTCATAAAAAAAAAAAATGTGTGGGGGTCCACGGCATTTTTCAAAAAAATTTGGGGTGGAGTTCCCCTTAAAATCCATACCAGACCTGAAGGGCCTGGTAATTGAATTTGGGGGGACCCCCACATAATTTTTTTTTATTTGACACAGGGTTCCCCTTAATATCCATACCAGACCCAAAGGGCCTGGTAATTGAATTTGGGGGGACCCCCACGCATTCTTTTTTTATGAATGACTTTTCTCTGTATTGCTGGTATCCGACAATTCATTATAGCCACGAGTGATTTTAAATTACTTTTTTCCTTCAGAAATTACATTTTGTGCAGGGACAGTTCTAAGCACAGGAAACAAGCGCTACTTTACAGGCATACTATACACCCCCCTAGGTACAAAATTTAAAGGAATATTTCAATTTTACTGTTTCACTTTAAGCATTATTAAAATCACTGCTCCTGAAAAAACGGCCATTTGTTAAAACTTTTTTTGCATTGATACATGTCCCCTGGGGCAGGACCCAGGTCCCCAAACACTCCCCTGGGGCAGGACCCGGGTCCCCAAACACTTTTTAGGACAATAACTTTCATATTAGCCTTTAAAAATAGTACTTTAGATTTCAAACGTTCGAGTCCCATAGACTTTAACAGGGTTCTAAAGTTCACACGAACATTTGGTCTGTTTGCAGGTTCTGATGCGAACCGAACCCAGGGAAGTTCGGCTCATCCCTAAATTTGACATAAATAACATTTTATAAATTGATGCTATTTATGAATTTAGGACAGCAATGACTTTTTTTGATCTGACATTTACTGGAAAATGGAAATTGTATTTTAAACAATTGCTATTATAAAATATACTTTTTTAGATGCATATTTATTTGTAACACTCAACAAATTAGGGTACCAAGCTAGTCTGGATGTGGTTTATGTTTATATTTCTTTTCAATCTGCTCCAGTTTAGGAATGTTAAAGTGGAATTAATCTCCACAACTTTTTTTTTTTAATGGCCCCTAGGAGATTTGTGTCATACATATTAGTATATTATGTTGGACTCACCTGTAAAATTAAGCCCCCAAATTAAGCACTCCAGATGGTCCTGGTTCTTCCCATAATTTCCCATTCAGCCGTTTGAATGGCCGAGCCACGATGACGATGACGTTAGTCTCACAAAAGGGCACAGTAGTCACTTCATCATGGTGCAGATCGGTGTCGTAAATGTACTCTAAAGGTACATTACCGTTGACAGGCTGGGAGAAACATTTATTACAGAAGAGACCACTAGGTTCTCCTGAAAAACATCAGAGCTCTGGCATGTATATACCCAAATATGGCTTCCTTTGTAGCTTGGGGGGGGGGGGGGGAATGCAGCTTAACTGTGTTTTTTACAGCCCCCTAAGTGCAAGTGTAAACTAGACCTAAAGGATATAACAAAGTAGCTTGACAAATGCTTTACAAAGCTATCTCTACATACTACTCTTATCCAAGCTAAAGTCTGTGGGAACAAGGCCTGTGTGTCTGCTATTAGAGCTGTCAGGCTTAAGCTGGTCATACACTAGTAGATTTTTGAATGAGCATTTGTAAAAATTGAATGAACGTTCGTATGAAAATTCTGAGTACATTCGATGACTTGATGACTGTTTGAAGGGATTCAATATTTTCAAGTTTTTCACAATCAATTTTGGAATGAATGTCGTTTGCCAAACAAAAACCATTCACTGTTAGAAATTTGTTTGAGAATTTTTTTCCATTGCGATCCTTTGAATTTTCTGGTCACTATAGTCGAAAAAGAATGTCAAATTTACCATATTAATGATTACAAAATTAAATGAATTCTTTGAAACAAGAATTTAGCTAGCTTTATTTTTCTCTAACTGATGTGTAATTTGCCTGTAACAATAATTGGGTTTAAGTTGTCAAGACACCTTAGGGTTGATTTACTATAGGCAAATAGAATGTAATTTTTGCAAAGTGCAGTTGCTTAGTAAATGAGGTAAAGCTTCTCTTTGCTAGAAATACCCAATCACATGCAAGAAAAAAAAATGAGTTTTTGTCTGCACATAATTGGATGATGGAAGACAGCAGAGCTTCTGCTAAGTTTTTAAGCTTTGGAGCAACTGCAAACTTTGCAAATTGCACATTAATTTTGCCTTTAGTAAATTAACCCCTTAGGCCACGTACACACGACCGTTTTCTTCGGCAGAATCCATCAAGAAACTTTGTGGCAGAGCTTTTTTGCCGAGGAAAACGGTAGTGTGTATGCTTTTTATCGAGAAAACTGTCGAGGAACTCGACGAGGAAAAAAGAGAGGAAGTTCTCTTTTTCCTCGTCGGGAGTCTCAATTTCCACGTCGTGTTCCTCGCCGGGCTGGTTTTCGATGAGAAACTCGTTGGTGTGTATGCTTAGAAACCCGCGCACCTTTGGTAAAAGTAGCGTTTGTAATGGAAATGGCACATTTGTCATGCTGTAACAGACTAAAAAGTGCAAATTGTCTCTCACCAAACTTTTACCTAACACGCAGTAACATGAGATTAGAAAAAGCAGCCTCAAGGGTTGTGCCAGTGGAATCGAACTTCCCCTGCTGTCGTATGTGTTGTACGTCACCGCGTTTGAGAACGAGGAGATTTGGTCTTGACTGTGTGTACGCAAAGACAGCTTGTCAAGTTTCTCGACAAGCCTAACAAGGAACTCATCAAGGAAAACGATGTGTCTTTTCCGACGAGTTCCTCGGTCATGTGTACGAGGCCTTAGACCTCTTTCACACTGGAGCGTATTGCAGGCGCTATAGCGTTAAAAACAGTGCCTGCAATCCACCCTCAAACAGCCGCACCATTGTCTCCAGTGTGAAAGACTGAGGGTTTTCACACTGGAGCCTTTCGCTAGCAGGACGGTAAAAAAAGTCCTGCTAGCCGCATCTTTGGAGTGGTGAAGGAGTGGTGTGTATACCGCTCCTTCACCGCTGCTGCCCATTGAAATCAATGGGACAGCACGGCTATACCGCCCGCAATTTTAACCCTTTCTCGGCCTCTAGCGGGGATTAAATGTACCCCGCTAGCGGCCGAAATGCGCAGAAAATCCGCCCATAGCATCAGCGGTAAAAATAGCAGCGGTTTACCACTATGGGCGGCTCAGTGTAAAAGGGGTCTTATGTGCACATGCTTGTTTCAGCTCTGTGACTCATTAGGTAGTTGACAATAGGTTAATAATATTGAGTATAATTATATCTGTAAACATGGGATGCTCAGTATATTTAAATCCATAGCTTCTGTCTACAGCAGTGTTCAACGGTAAGGTGCCTAAACTTTACTTGCAAACAGCCTGTTTTCTGTTTGTTGGATGTAAATTTCCCTTTTAAAGTCCCTCATGGTGGGCATTTTTTTTACATACTGTTATACTTGTATGGCAATTCATCCAGTTTATTGCATCCTTAACCTCTGTTGTGCAGTGCAATCGTTCTCATCCTCTGGGTATTTACCACATTCAGCCAGATGCACATCTAGTTTTAGTCCCATCTCTTTTTGTGTACATTGATGTTTTTAAGAAATTTCAAATGATATAGGGTTTAAACTATTTGGTATCTATCAATCACCATTTGACCACTTCAATACTAGCCACTTTGATCCCCTTCCTGACCAGGCCAATGTTCTGCTTTTAGCGCTGTCACATTTTGAATGACAATTACTCACTTGTGCAACACTTTACCCATATGAATTTTGTAAATTTTTTGAGAAAGACAGAGGTTTCTTTTGGTGGTATTTAATCACCACTGGCTTTTTTATTGTGTGCTAAACAAATGAAAAAAGACTGAAAAAAAAAAATGTAATTCTGTTATAAAGTTTTGCAAATAATATATTTTTCTTCTTCACTGATGTGTACTAATGAGGCTGCATTGATGGGCACTGATAGGTAGCACTGATGGGCACTGGAAAAAATACACTAATAGGAGGCACTGATGGGCACTGATAAACTGGAAACTCTTGCTAATTGCCCTGATTATCAGTGTAAACAGAGTACAGTTAGCTTGTTTACATGTGATCAGCTGTGATTTGACACAGCTGATTACATGGTGAAGGGCCACTGTGATTGGCCCTTTACCCCAATCTGTAATCAGCTGTATAGATGAGCATCCCAGGGGTTGCGCAGGGGGCTTGGGTTCTTCGAGGACATCTATGGACGCCCTCCCAGAACTAAAGTACCACGCTGTAGCCGTCTTTTGGCTATAGCTCAAGACTAAAGTGGTTAAATTGTTAACCCCACTACTTTTGGATAGAATGGGGAAGAGTTGTACGTTTTTTATTGATATCTGGGGCTTTGTTAAGCAGGATACACGAAGACTGAAAATCAGAACTTTCGGTGAGTAATTGTATACTGTACTGCTGTCTTATCACTAAACCTAGAGAGTGAAAAATCTGTTGTAGCTAGTGGCCGAAATTGATGCTAAAGCGCCACTAAAAATATCAACAAGTTACCGCCGATGCCACCACCGCCCCAGTGTGAAAGGGGCGTTGAGGAAATCTATTATAGTCAATGAACAGAAGAGAGTGGTAATATTGCAGTCCTTGTAATAGCCTTTCATTTTGGCTAGGATGAAAGAAAGAAATATACCAGAAAGAAGGTACGCTGGATAACCCTTGATGAATTTAAAGAAACATTAAGAAATTCTAATTGTTCTGTCATCTCTGACGAGAATTCTATTTTAAATAATGCCATAAGAAGACCGGATCTTAAAGTAAGTAATTTTGCATATTTACTTATTTTATGTGCAATTTACATTAAATTAGCACAGAAATTCCAATACATTCTTTTGATTGAACATGTTCCTACTGTTAGATGTTTAAAGGGATAGTTTACCATTACAGAAAAAATGTAGGGACTAACTAACACTGAACACTATCCCTCCCCCCTGTCTTGCTATACTTACAATGGGGTTCCCCAGATATTAGCACCCCCGTAGTACAATGCAAAGGTGCTGACCAATTAGAATCAATCTGGTCCACCCTGGATTGCTGACAGAGAAGAGAGAGACAAGAATACATTTTGAATCTCCAGACAGCTGGAACAGCTGTGGGTGTGTTGACATCTTGGGTCTTGTGGCTGCTACCAGCTTCCCTGCTGCTTCTATGTCATTAGACACATTTTGTCAGTTATTGGATGACCATTAATGATGTGTAACTCCTGCCCATGTTCATGGAGCTTCATGTTTTGATGTGTTACAGAGTGAGCCAAGAGTGTACTCAGTATTGTACAAGGGAATAGTCAAAGAGAATGAAGATTTTTTTTTTTTTTTTGTGCAGAAGGGTATTTTGCCAAAAAGCTCTACCTTTTAAAAAAATTTTGTTATGTTTTTACTTTAACCACTTGACCACTGGGCACTTAAACCCCCTTCCTAACCAGACCAATTTTCAGCTTTCGGTGCTCTCACAATTTGAATGACAATTACTCAGTCATACAACATTCTACCCATTTGAAATTTTTGTCCTTTTTTTCACACAAATAGAGCTTTCTTTTGGTGGTATTTGATCACCTCTGGGTTTTTTATTTTTTGCGCTATAAAAGAAAAACGACTGAAAATTCTGTAAAAAAAAACAAAAAAAACTTGTTTCTGTCATATTAGCGTGTTATTTCTCACACACAGCATATGCATACCACAAATTACACCCCAAAACACATTCTGCTATTCCTCCCGAGTATGGTGATACCCCATGTGTGAGACTTTTACACAGCGTGGCCACATACCGAGGCCCAACATGCAGGGAACGCCATCAGGCGTTCTGGAACACCCAGGCCAATTCTGACATTTCTCTCCTACATGGAAAAATCATCATTTATTTGCTAGAAAATTACATAGAACCCCAAAACATTATATATGCTTTTTTAGCAAAGACCCTAGAGAATACAATGGCGGCCGTTACAACTTTTTATCTCGCACGGTATTTTCGCAGAAATTTATTGAACGTGTGTTTTAAAAAAAAAACTGTTTTGCGCTTAAAACAAAACAAAACAGTAAAGTTAGCCCGATTTTTTTTCAAAATGTGAAAGATGAAGTTACGCCGAGTAAATAGATACCCAACATGTCACACTTCAAAATTGCGCACACTCGTGGAATGGCGCCAAACTTCGCTACTTAAAAATCCCCATAGGCGGTATTGCAGAGTATTGGGGTATTGCAAAGTATCATGCAGGGTATTGGGGTATTGCCGAGTACTGGGGTATTGTCGGGTACTGGGGTATTGTCGGGTACTGGGGTATTGTCGGGTACTGGGGTATTGTGGGGTATTGTGGAGTACTGGGGCATTGCTGAGTATTGGGGTATTGTTGGGTACTGGGGTATTGTGGGGTATTGTTGGGTACTGGGGTATTGCCGAGTACTGGGGTATTGTCGAGTACTGGGGTATTGTCGAGTACTGGGGTATTGCCGGGTACTGGGGTATTGTCGAGTACTGGGGTATTGTCGGGTACTGGGGAATTGTCGGGTACTGGGGTATTGTCGGGTACTGGGGTACTGGGGTATTGCCGAGTACTGGGGTATTGCCGGGTACTGGGGTATTGCCGGGTACTGGGGTATTGTCGGGTACTGGGGTATTGTCGGGTACTGGGGTATTGTGGGGTATTGTGGGGTACTGGGGTATTGTGGGGTACTGGGGTATTGTTGGGTACTGGGGTATTGTTGGGTATTGTGGGGTATTGTTGGGTATTGCGGGGTATTGTTGGGTACTGGGGTATTGTTGGGTACTGGGGTATTGTTGGGTACTGGGGTATTGTGGGGTATTGTTGGGTACTGGGGTATTGTGGGGTATTGTTGGGTACTGGGGTATTGTTGGGTACTGGGGTATTGTGGGGTATTGTTGGGTACTGGGGTAATGCTGGGTACTGGGGTAATGGGGATTGCAGGGTACTGGGGGATTGCAGAGCTGGGATGGATTGAGGGATGGCTGGATCTGTGACTGCATTTGTCACAGATCCAGCCACAGCTCAGCTGCTGACACCCCGCCCCCCCCCCTCTCCTTGCACACTGTACCGAACGGTACAAAGAGCAGAGGGAGGAGAGGGAGGAACCGGCGTCATCAAATGACGCCGGTTTGTTTACAAGTGATCGCGCCGTCATTCGACGGCGCGATCACGTGGTAAACGGCCGCTATCAGCGGCAATTTACCGTGATCCGTGATGCGCCGGGCGTGAATCGCGGAAGTGCACGAGGACGTCCCAGGGACGTCGTGTCAAAGCAACTCCACCGCGCCGTAGCAGTAAAATGCTTATGGCGCGGTGGGGAAGTGGTTAAAGAGATCCTGTTACCTGACCATTTTTAGAATTAGAATCTTGTAGCAGAGTATTTTTAGTAGCAACAGTCTGGCCCAGGGGCGGACTGACCATTAAGTCACTCGGGCAATGCCACTAGGGGACCCCATCAGGGTTGCCAGGCTCAGTAAAACCAGGGACAGTATGTAAAAATCTGTGTTTTACATCTGTCCCTGATATGTCCAAAATTGACATGCTTTTGATGTGAAAATCCAGAGATTTGAGCTGCCCCACCTCTGCACTGCCTCCTGGCCATTTGTAAGCCAGGGGGCCCCATAATCTTCTATTGCCCGGGGGCCCCATGAATTATCAGTCCGCCCCTGGTCTGACCTCCTTTTATATTCTTGTATTTTTTTCTTTTGTCGAAAAAATTTCATGAATCAAATGCCTCGTGCACACGACCGGTTTTCCCGACTGGAAAACTGCCAACGTCACTCTCTAACGGACTGAAAAGCACGAAGACTGAAAAGCGCAAATCGTCTCTCACCAATCGTTTACTTACACGAGGATCAGCAAAAGCAGCCCAATGGGCGGCGCCATTTAAATCGAACTTTCCCTTTATAGTCCCATCGTACGTGTTGTACGTCACTGCACTTTGGTCGGGCAGGATTTGGCATGATCGTCTGTATGCAAGGCAGGCTGGAGAGGAATCATAGGAAAAATATAAATCGCGCTACCTTAAAACATGAATGAATACAAAAAGGATCGAAAAATTACCAATGATGGCCACTAAACAATACGCAGTCATCCCAAAACGTGATAATACTGTGTTATTGATAAACCAAAAACTGCAAAAAAACACAACTGATATGATTTAATGCTGAATGTGTGACCATCAACTGAGTGTGACTTGATTAAACACAGTCCAAAATGTTGACAAATAAAAAGTCCATAAGTGAAGATTAATAAAAAAAAACGTGCTTCTAGATGAATAAACGTGTCCAAAAAGCAAAGTGTCCTCCACCAAACTTATGAATTGGTCTCTTACCAGAAACCCATGATCCTTTATAACAGGGGATCATAAACAGCTTATAACGGGTCCCAATCACGTGGTATCAGGTCTGCAGTCCTGGTGGATCTCGTACCTCAAAGTGTTTCAGCGATATGGATGCCCACCATGCAAAAAAACATCAATGGCTCCACATAGTGTGTTAAACGTATAAAATGTATTAAAAAATGTAAAAAATGCACTTACAGTCATGCAATATGATAAACGCCTTGATTTTTTCTTGTGCGGGCCGGAACACAAAAATCCCCAGGCTCTCATCCACTGATGGAACATACAGGGGTGACAACATCGCGTCGCTCGCCCTACGTCCGTTTCGAAATAACTTTTGTCTTCCAGTGCCCCTGGTGGTATTTAATCACCTCTGCAGTTTTTGTTTTTTGCGCTATAAACAAAAATAGAGCGACAATTTTGAAAAACATGCAATATTTTTTACTTTTTGCTATAATAAATATCCCCCAGAAATATATAAAAAAATATATTTTCCTCAGTTTAGGCCGATACATATTCTTCTACCTATTTTTGGTAAAAAAAAATCGCAATACGCGTTTATCGGTTGGTTTGCGCAAAATTTATAGCGTTTACAAAATAGGGGATAGTTTTATTGCATTTTTATATATTTTTTTTTAATTTGTTTACACACGGCTCTCCCTGTTCTTCAGCTCCGGGGACTGATCCCGGGACTCCAGCGGCGATCGGGTCCGCGAGTCCTGCGGTCCGGGTCACGGGAGCGCGCCCACGACCCACGGCTGGGCACTTGCACAGGACCTACCTGTGCATGTGCCCAGCCGTGCCATTCTGCCGACGTAAATGTGCAGGAGGCGGTCCTTAAGTGGTTAATATATATATATATTTATTTATGGTCGTAGCCCTCTGACCGAGAGAGATGTGGATCACATAAACACGCGACAAGACTTACAAATAAATAGACCTGAAGTGTGCCTTGGTGGTCTGGTTGGTATGCCAAGAAAAGGGGGCATACCCAAAGTAAGTAATGGGTAGTTAATTGAGGAAGGATATGCTGAGGAGTGCTCTGAAAAAAGGGAGGGCAGCAGGGTATCGAATGCAATTGAATGCGCAAACTCACGTGAGGTGAGCTAGGAAGAGTCGGCCCAGTGACGTGTAGTATCGCGCACTGAACCGACAAAGTGCATGGGTGAGTGGGCTGCTTAAATACCCTCCGGGCTCCTCCCATAAACTCAGGCCACCATACTGGCCTTCTTATATACATACATTTTAGGGTGTGAGCTCTGGGGTGCACACCATAATGTAATAGGCTGCGCACACCTATGACCTCTGGGTTATGGTGCTATGTTTACCAACAACATTTCTGACAGTCTAATTAAATCTTATCTCTAGGCACAGTGGAATTTCCTTGAAACGGATGTTCTTGAACCAATCTAATATGAAACTCAAACTTCCATACCTCCATTCCTCTGTCTATATACATCATACCTCTAGATTCCTCTGTCTATATACTATGTTTAGCTTTCCTTACTTCCTAATTTATTGTCCACTGCTCCTCAAACATAAGAAAAGCAATTTAGGGCTCATGCCCCGGTCACACTTGTTCTTTGTTTCCAAGATCCTTTATCTTAAATCTTTGTTTAAACGTTTCCATTCTAAAAAATTTACTCTAGGAGAGTTTGAAACTTTGTTTTTGAGTTATTTTGAATATAGTCCATGCAGTTATTTGTATGTTGATTTTATTACTATATATCTACATTCAATGAGTGTTGGGCTGTTTTTTGTGCGCTGTCAATGATGCTGTCATTCCTGTAGAAATGTCATAGATTAAAAAATATTAAATACCGTATGGTCTGAAGTGGAAACATTATGAGGTGTCCCTAATGACGCACATAATTAAAGCGGACTGCCTGAGATCCTTCCAGATGCTCAGTGCTGACTTTCGGTTACCAGCGTCCATGTACTTTTATTATTTGCAGCTTAGAAATGCGTTTGATGCACAGAGGGAGGCGGATGTATGTTCCATAGACTCTGCACCGATCTTTAACTATCGGTTTGAGGTGTCTACCTACAAGGGGTTTATATCCAGTTGCTATGCCATGTTGCTGAATCTCTTCTTACCGGTCCCTTTGAAGGCGGTAGCTCGGTGGGAACAGGATGTGGGCACGTTAGAGGATGAGCAGTGGGAGGAAGCCCTGCAAGCGGTCGCAGCTCTACGTACTCCTAAGGGAGTACACACCAGCCAGACTAGCACACATGGGACTGGGGGTGGACCCCTGCTGCACTAGGTGCAGCAGGGACCACGGTGATCTTATCCACCTGCTGTGGCGCTGTCCAAAGCTCCAGCTGATGGCCTCCTAGTGGAGGATATCCCTAGACAAGCTATTGGTAGAGCCCTGTTCCAGGCTCGCTTAATGATCCTAAGGCACTGGAAGGACACTGAACCACCTACGGTGCAGGAGTGGATTACGCAGATGGGGGTTAAATTGAGGCTGGAAAAAGTTGTGTATCAGAGGAGAGGGACCAGCAGCAAATATGAAAAACTATGGGCCCCTTGGCTCAACGTCCCGGGTCTGGCCCCGATAGATCTTGTGTATGATCGTTTGTTCTAGGTTTGGGGTGGGGGGAAACATGTGTATGATATGTTATGCTGTCTACTTGCTGGAGTGTATTGAGGTAGGACGGGGATGGTGGGCGTTGGCTTGTACTTGAAAACTTTGAACTGCCCGCTCGGGGGAGGGACTGGGGGCTATTCTACTTATAAGTGTATGGAGGTGTGCTGTGCCACACTGACTGTGTTTATTCATTTTTTTGCTTATGCTCTGGAGCTTTGTATGCTTTTTTACTTTTGTTCAATAAAAACCCTTGTTTGAGAAAAAAAAAAAATATATACAAAAAATTAAAACTCTGTTTACATTTTTTATATCAGAATCATATTAAAACAGCCACTAATAATATTTAATTAGTATTTCAAATGAGGAATCACATTGCTCTTTAAGTGTTATTTTTCTAAAAACGAATTACGAGTTTGACTTGTTTAGTAATTTTAAAGACATTTTATAGCTTATCCAAGCCACTTCTTTAGTTCTACTGAGTGTCAGGAAAATTCTCCAACACTAACCACTTACCAGTCCTTTTCTGGAACTTTTGCTTACAAGTTTAAATTAGTATTTTTTGCTATAAGGCAGGCCATACACGATTCGAATTTCGAACGAGCCGTCGAGCGATAAACGAACGCGGCGCTCACAAAAGCATGCGAGTGTACCATCAATTACGTACGAAAATCGAGCGAGAAAACACAATGTTTTCATACCATAGAGGAAGTGATGTAATCTTCTGTGACCTTTTAAACATACCCCCTACTGTCAAAAGTCGGGTCGCGCCAACTCGGATCATGCGCAGTTATGTTTCTTGGGAAAAATCGTCCAACTCTACCATTAACGATACGATTTTTGGACGTTTTTCAGAAAAAAAAACAACATGCTGGTTTTTGAAATTTCGCCTGTCGTACGAAAATCGCGTGTCGAACAAGCACACTAATGATACGAAAATCGTCCGATTTCACGCTCGTATGCGATTTTCGATCGAAATTCGAATCGTGTATGGCCTGCTTAACATTGTACATATATTTTTTTTTTCAGAGACCATAGAGAATAAAATGGTAACCATTGCAATATTTTATGTCATGTTAAGTATTTGCGCAGTGATCTTCCAAATGCAATTTCATGGGGAAAAAAAACTTTTTATATAAAAAAAAAAAAAAACGAAACAGTAAAGTTAACTTTAAAATTGCGCATACTTGTGGAATGGCGACAAACTACAATATTTAAAAATCTCCATATGCCATGTTTTACATTTTTTTTACTGGTTATCTATTTAGAGCTACAGAGGAGGTCTAGTACTAGAATGATTGCTCTCACCCTTATTATCGTGGCAATAGCTCACATGTGTGGTTTGAACACTGTTTATATATGTGGACACGACTTACGTATGCGTTCGCTTCTGCACGTGAGATCAGAGAGACAAGGCACTTTAAAAAAAAATTTCCCTATTTATTTAACTTTTTTTTTTGTTTTACACTGTCCATGCACATTTTTTTTATGATCACTTTTATTACTATTAGAAGAAATGTAAACATCCCTTGCAATATAAATAAGCATGACAGGGCCTCTTTATTGAGAGATCTGAGGTCGCTCTGTACCTCCAAGATCATAGAGCCAAGTCGGGCTATCTTGCTGCCCAGCCACGGATCAGGTATGATCGGCTCTGGGCTATTTGATTAGTTCGGTAAGCCTGGAGATGACCGGGACTCGGGGGGAGGGGGGCATCCGCTGCCGTGACCACTTTTATTAGACGCAGAATCGTCCGCAGTACAAAAAAATACCAGAGTTATGGCAGCTATCATAAAAACGATATTCAATGTAGATGTACTGTACCTGTCACCAAGAATGTGTTTCCAGCACGACAGCATCGCGCTGATTGTCGGCGACAGGGTGCCGACATCTCGCACTCGCTGGAATAGAAAAAGCACATTCCAGCGAGCGCGTCATAGAAGCAACGGGGATCCGACTTGGATTCCCGCCAAATCTACACACGGCGTCTGGTATGAATCATGAGGGAGAACTCCACGCCAAATTTTAAATAAAAATCTGGCGTGGGTTCCTCCCCAGGAGGCATACCAGGCCCTTAGATCTGCTATGGATTGTAAGGAGAACCCCCCCTACGTCGAAAAAAAAAACGGCGTGGGGGAATCCATACCCCCACCCCAGAGCACCCTGTCCCCATGTTGATAAGGACAGGGCCTCTTCCCGACAACCCTGGCCATTGGTTGTCGGGGTCTACGGGCGGGGGGCTTATCGGAATCTGAGAGCCCCCTTTCACCTGGAGGCAAAGTGCGGCTCCCAGCGATTTATAAAGGCCTCTCGTATGATGTCATAGTCCCATCATGCTCCGGTACCTACCCACGTGGTACCTACCCACGTGGGTAGGTACCGGAGCATGATGGGACTGTGACGTCATACGAGAGGCCTATATAAATCGCTGGGAGCCGCGCATCCAGCATAACAGCGGGAAGAAGCGTTGAATCAACATCTGGAGAAGAGAAGAAGAGAAGATGGCGTCACAGAAGAAATTGAGCTAACACGAAGATAGCGGCGGCCAGTCCTGAAGAAGAAGGCACCGGAGAGCGCCGAGTCAACAACGGAGAGCGGAGAAGACCCCCAGAGAGTGGAAGAAGACCCCCGGAGAGCGGAGAAGACCCCCGGAGAGCGGAGAAGACCCCCGGAGAGCGGAAGAAGACCCCCGCAGAGTGGAGAAGATGGAAGAAGACCCCCAAAGAGTGGAGAAGGCCCCTGGAGAGCGGAGAAGACCCCCGGAGAGCGGAAGAAGAAGGCCCCCCGGTAAAAGAGCTAAAGAAGAGGGTGGGCCTCCCGGGGCTGACTAATAAAATACTTTAAAAACCCTGTGTTGTGTTTATTTTTACACTTTGCCTCCAGGTGAATGGGTAGGGGTACGATGTACCCCATATTCATTCACTTAGGGTGGGGGGCCGGTATCTGGGGGCCCCCTTATTAAAGGGGGCTCTCAGATTCCGATAAGCCCCCCACCAGCAGACCCCGACAACCAATGGCCAGGGTTGTCGGGAAGAGGCCCTGTCCTTATCAACATGGGGACAGGGTGCTCTGGAGTGGGGGGGCCGCAGTGCGCCGCCCTTCCCCAGAGCACCTGACCCCCCCCATGTTGAGGGCATGCAGCCTGGTATGGCTCAGGAGGGAGGGGGGCCACTCCTTTCTTGACCGGCCGGGCGGCGTGCTTTGGATACAGGTCTGGTATGGATTGTTTTTTTTCAGCGTTGGGGGGGTTCTCCTTACAATCCATAGCAGACCTAAAGGCCTGGTATGCCTCCTGGGGGGGAACCCACGCCGGATTTTTATTTAAAATTTGGCGTGGAGTTCTCCCTCATGATTAATACCAAACGCCGCGTGTAGATTTGGCGAGAATCCAAGTCGGATCCCCGTCGCATCTATGACAGCTTTGTCTCCATCGCGGCAAGCCAGCTCGGCGCTGGCTCCCACGATGGGGCTCGTAGGTGGTCAATCTCGCAGAGAAAGGGAGCGAGATTGACACAATAACGCGGTCACCTACTGTACTGTGGGTGGTCTTGAAGTGGCATCCACACAGGTAGCACAGACACCTTAATCAAATCACTATGGAAAGTCAGACATTGGTTCTACAAGAACAGGGTGGAAGGTGTGAACGTTGTGTAATCGCCCTGTTCTAGTAACCTACTGTAATTTCATCTCTTGATCCAGGAAATCTACATTTTTGACAGCAATTAAGCAATCTGTAACAACAAGAATGTGATGATTTAACTAGAACAGGGTGGTTCCACAACATTCAGACCTTCCACCCTATTTTTTGGCAATCAAAATCTGCTTAATAAGTGGTTTGAATAAGCTATGCAACTTCTTCAACACCTGAATATAAAATCCACCTGCATTTATTATATTAAGGAGAGATGGTTTCATGTATTCTGAGCTGTAAAGTGCATTCTGACACCTCTTAACATCCCCTGCACTCCTTCCCACCTACTGTTTTCTAGCTGAATTTAGTCACATATGTACAAATGTCAGGTGTAAAAAGGAAAAAAATAATAATAACGTTATCACATTTGTACATTTTGCGACCTAGTACTCCACCCTAATCTTTGCAACCCTAGGCACTTGGTTGCCATTACTGCAAGCACAACCCTGCCTACAATTAACTCTTGTGATTCAAAATTAACTGTATATACAGAAGGAAAAGGATAAACCTGTAGGATAACACATTATTGATATTTTTTACAGGTTAAATTTATTAGAGTTCAGAAAATTCGTTTTGTATGGAACTATGCCGAGAAAAAGTTTGAAAACATTGGGTGAGTATATAGGTTAATGCCTTATTTTAACAGTCTCTTAATATGAATATACCACAAGAAAAAAAAAATTGGATTCAAAGCAACTCACAAATATGTGATACATAAGGGCTAATTTACTAAGGTGTATACCTTATTTTAGCTGCATTCCTCTCTTTACTTCCATAATTTCATTTTAATATTCTCGTCATTCAATGTAAGTGAGTGACGTAAACCATACGAAGCATACGTCGAGGCGCATACCAGTCACGCACACCTACGCCACTTCCGGGTCCGCTGGTTGACGGCAGGTGAAACGCACGCCAGCACAGCAGTGTAACCACAGCGAGGACCCTCGGCTTCCTCTACTAATACAAAGCTATCAAGCCTCAGTGCCGGGATCGGGGCACTGAACAGAGTAAGCAGCCACTTGGCTTTTACCTTTTGTTTTTATAATTAATAAACAATATTTCACTATGATGGTTTTCTCATCTCGGTTTATATACCTATGAATATTGGGCTACCGCTGTGAAAATCCTGACCGTTGGGGAGTATATCCTGATAAGCGCTGTATGACTTATTTTTGAAGTAAAAGAGTCCACTTGTGTCGGTAAGGAGCCATCCGTTATTAGATCACTTTGGGTGCAATAATATCTCCAGGTGGTGGTCTCACATTGCAACGATCTCTATCATATCCAGCTACGGTTTTGCACATTTACTTGGTGCCTACTTTTGAGCATTAATTGTTGGGACTTATTTGCACTTTTGCACTTTATTGTATGGACATTGACTCAACTGAGGACATTCTATGCTGGGACTTTCTTTTTTTGTTATGCACATATGCACTTTAATATTATTTTTTTTGCACTAAATGATATGTATTTTATTACATGATTTACTTTGTGCATCTAGCACCCCCTATCACCCTTATTTCAATTTATCATCCAGACACTGAATTTTGGGAGGCTGCTGACAAACATATATACTTCACATATATTTGATTGTTTACCATTGTATAGCTCATTTACAGTGGCTATAAACCACATTTCCGTGGCGCGAAATTTGCACACATTTTCACAAGTCCCATAGTGCTATATTAAATAAAGTGCTTGTGCTCGTCGTGACATTCAATGAAGAACATGTGCTCCACTTGTGCTCAGTTTAGGTGCCCCACATAGATGTACACTAGCCCTAAATATTGACCACCTATATCTAGTGTGGTCACTTGTGATTGTTGGGCATTCCTCCCCTTTACTAGAAAGCTCCTTAATAGGTCAATCCTCACATATAGATGGAGAAAGAAATAGTGGAGGAATACCACATAGCATATAACCATATGAGTTATTCAGAATAAAAACAGAAGTGTATAAACTCACATTTTAAAGGTGCCTATATCCTGACCAGGGAAGGCCCTACTTTGGGTCTCGGAGGGTCTATTGGACCCCGGCGGCACTATAGGAGAGGCGGCAAACAGGGCCGAAACTAAGGGGTGGGACACCGCATTGAAAGGGGCGTCATGGTTCCTTTTTCCCCTGGACCATACAAGAGATCTCCTCAGGTCCTCCCTGCTCCCGGTGAGATTCCGCTGCCAACAGCTGTGGTGGAGGACAGGCAGCATGTCCCACTGCCGCCCAGTCAGCAGAAGCTGGCAAATAAACTTTCCCGTAAATGGGGGGTGGGTCAGCATGCTCACCCAATCAGGGACAGTAGGGGGCTCCATGAGAAGCTTTGAGAAGCTTGTGGCAGGGCAAGTGCAGGGGCATTAACATTTTTCGTCATTGATAGTCCTCCACTGAACAGACTGCCAGCTCCGCTCCTTCTCTTGGTGTGGCCATACGATGTGCAGTGAGGGAGGCAGACAGCCAGGAGAGGACTCAAGCCTGCTATACAGTGGAGTGGGGAGCAGCTCTGTGGTGCCCAGCATCTCCATTTACACCTCTGGCCAGCAGTTCACACTTTACAGTAAAGGGGGAGATACATCTGACCCGCACAGGTACCGGCTTGTGCACAGTGAGTTGCATGGCCACTTTATAGCACTTTATCACAGAGATGCCAATCAGTAGTGCAGAGTTTTGTGTGAGTGAGAAGGGGTCGGAGGTGAACAGAGATAGGCAAGTGAGTAAAGGGGGGTGTTAGGGGTTTAAGAGCTTCTGAGATCTGTAGTGCAGTAAATAGATGTGCTGGGATGCTGAAGGTATTGATACTCAATGAAGGGTTCTGAGGATTGTGGGAGAGTGCAGAGGTGTACCGGGGTACAAAGGTTTGCTGGGTTACAGAGGTAATATGTAAGAGGGTTGCAGAGGTTTGTGGGGGGTATGAAAGTGTGCTGGGGGCTGTGAGGATATGCAAGGGGGTGCACAGATGTGTGTGTGTGTGGGGGGGGGGGGGTGCAGAGATGAGCAAGGGGGTATGAGGGTGTCCTGGGGTACAAGGATAAAATGTGTGTCCATACACTACCCTAGCCTGTCTATATTCTACCCTAGCATGTCTATATATTACTCGAGCCTGTTCATATACTGCCCTAGCCTGTTCATATACTGCCCTAGCCTGTCCATATAATACTCTAGCCCATCTATATACAGACCTAGCTTTTTCATATACTACCCTATTCTGTCCATACACTACCCTAGTCTGTCTATATACTGTCCTAGCCTGTCTATCTACTACCCTAGCCTGCCCCTATACTACCCTAGCCTGGCTATATACTACCCTAGTCTTCAAATATACTACCAAAGCCTGCCTATATACTACCATAGTCTTTCTATACAGGCATACCCCACTTTTAAGTACACAATGAGGTTGATTTACTATTGCTGGAAAGTGCAAAATCAGGCTAATTTCTGCATAGAAACCAATAAGCTTCTAACCCAAGCTTGTTCAATTAAACCTGGTAATAAAACCTGGAAGCTCATTGGTTTCTATGCAGAAGTGTGCCTGATTCTGCACTTTCCAGCGATAGTAAATCCACCCCATTGTGTACTTGTAGGGGGGTATGCCTGTATACTACCCTAGTCTGTCTATATACTACCCTAGTATGCCCCTATACTGCCCTAGCCCGCTCCTATACAGCCCTATCTCAGTGGCATATCATCCATGGGTGCAACAGGTTCACTGCACATGGACCCTGGGGGGGGGGGGCACTGTGCTGACACATGCTGCACCCATGGATGCCCTAGGGTACCAAGATGGGGGAGCTGTAACATGGTTGTATGTCATATAGTGCTGTTGCATGTAACGCTGACTTCCTGATCAATTTAATTTTAGTTTTAATTAATGGATGTGAGTGCCTTTTGGTGAGATTGTATTGTGAGATTTTATTTTCTCATATGCTTCAGTAGTTTATCTATATTATTATTTCAAATAGCTCTTTCCTTGCTCTTCTCAATAGAAATCTCCTATAACTTAATAATTATCTCCACTTAGAAAGTAGTGTTAGTTTAAAGCACACTTGAATTGTTCATAAATGAAAAATCCAGCACTTATGGCATGTAGCAGGCAACTTCAAGTTTCTGCTTTTACAGTAAGCATTTATTGCTGCTGCCCTTGGGATCACTCTGAGGCCTCGTACACACGAGCAGACAGATTTGTTCAAATCTGTCCGTCCGACAGATTTGAACAAATCTGTCTGCTGGGATTTTGGTTTGCTCGCGTGTACACACGAGCAAACCAAAATCCCCGCCAGCAGAGAGCGCGCTGACGTGTCGGAGACGTGGCGGTGACGTTGACGCCGCCACGTCACCGCACCAGGGAGTAAAACACTTCCGCGCATGCGCCGAATCCATTCGGCGGCGGTGCGGCGGCGGTGCGGGACGACATGTCTGCTGGTAAGTGTACTAACCAGCAGACATGTCGGGCGGACGGATTCCCACCCGATAGATTTCAAAGCATGCTTTGAAATCTGTCGGGTGGCCAAATCCGTCGGCTCGGCCGTACACACGATCGAATCTGTCTGCTGAAACGGTCCAGCGGACCGTTTCCAGCGGACAGATTTGATCGTGTGTACGAGGCCTTATACATTTACTCCCTGGGTTGATGGGTCAGACACTGTTGCGATGATTAGTGAACATTGGAGATACAGGATTAGTTTTAGTTTGAAGAATGAATCAGTAATTGTATAGTTGCTGTGTCAATGAAATCACTAAGCATTATTTACTTCCAACCATAGAAGTGGCCCTTGAACTCTGGCTGGGACAAGTAGCAAACCAATAAAAGTCTTCCTGCTAGCAAATTTTATATAAGCACTTAAGATGTGTTTTATAACAATTTTATAAATGAGAATCGGTGTGCTCATTATATGACTAAAATATGGTTACAATCACTTTACTATAGTATTCCACCTTGCACAATACATTCAGGTATGTTGTTCAGCTCCACTATCTGACTACAGTCCACCTTCAGTACAGGAAGGCGCTCAGAGCCACAATAAAAGAAGAAAAAATACATATAGTTCATGCAGTACATTGGAAGGGATGGGCAAAGGCAGGTGATTGTCAAGCTCTGGCAACTCCTGGGAAATAGACCTGGGAGAGATCCCTTGTGAGAATGCAAAAGAAGATCAGCAGGGCGTCAGATTAAAACTGGATAAAATCACCACTTTATGTGCAGCTTGTATACAACTCCATTGGCAGAGGTGAAAGGTGCGCAATACAGCACAAGTGCTGTCGTTTGGAGGGACCGATGATCAGCTGCAGGGGCATAGGCATACACTTGCCGAGATGGAGGTGAACAGCAGCGTCTGTAGCCCTCGCTAAGGCCATGTACTGGAAGCCATGACAGGTGGAAAGGGCAGGCCACTGTTCATCAGTCGCTGCAGACTGCTGTTGTTGCTGTATTGTGCACCTGCCGCCTCAGCCATTGAAGTTGTATACAAATATTTTACATGTAAGTGGTGATTATATCCATTTTTATCGGCTGCCCTGTTGTTCTTCTTTAAGTACAGGCATGGTGATTTCTTTGGTTGTAAAGACCCTCTTCAGAAGCCATGGCAAAGTTTTCATACTTTCATACTTGCTTTCTGTGATTTTAGAACTCTGGAGGAGAATCTTTCTTGTTACAACATGCACTTATTTTATGGATCTGGACTTAAAAAGGAGGAACAAGCCATCAGGTAATTTTTTTTTCAACTAAAGCAATCCTAAGGTTTGTGCTATTTGAAAGTGATATTTCAACATGTACTTTAGGGAAGAAAAAAAAGGTGATGTAACATAGCAATACAGGATCATAATCCATAGCAACTGGTTATTAGTTCTTAGTTGATCAAGAAAGGTATGCAGCACTGTGAACTTCTATCTAAACTTAATTAGAAAGTAACACCCCAGTGTTTATTTTGTCACATTGTACCTTTCACTGATTTCCCACTAATAAAACAAAGCACTCATCAGATGTACAGACCCAAAGTGCATAGAGGTCAGGTCTTGTTTCACCCAACCCTTAAAGGGGTTGTAAAGGTAAAAAAAATCCCTAAATAGCTTCCTTTACCTTAGTGCAGTCCTCCTTCACTTACCTCATCCTTCCATTTTGCTTTTAAATGTCCTTATTTCTTCTGAGAAATCATCACTTCCTGTTCTTCTGTCTGTAACTACACACAGTAATGCAAAGCTTTCTCCCTGGTGTGGAGAAAGCCTCTTGAGGGGGAGGGGGCGAGCAGGAGGGTCAGGACGCTCTCTACTTTGTTGATTGAGAAAGGAGCTGTGTGTTTGTGGGCATCCTGACACTCCTGCTCGCCCCCTCCCCCTCAAGAGGCTTTCTCCACACCAGGGAGAAAGCCTTGCATTACTGTGTGGAGTTACAGACAGAAGAACAGGAAGTGAGGATTTCTCATAAGAAATAAGGACATTTAAAAGCAAACGAGCTAAGTGAAGGAGGACTGCACTAAGATAAAGGAAGCTATTTAGGGATTTTTTATTTTTTTTACCTTAATTATTTTCTCAAAATATTTGTAGCTGCTGACTTTTAACACACAGGCTAGGGATGAGCCGACCACCTCCGCGTTCGGTTCGCACCAGAACGTTCAAACAGACCGCCCGTTCGATCGAACTTTTAGAACCCCATTGAAGTCTATCGGACTTGAACGTTCGAATTCAAAAACGATAATTTTAAAGACCAATATTCAAGTTATTGTTGGAAAACGTCTTTGAGAACCCGGGTCTTGCCCGACGGAACATGTATCAATGGAAATTTATTTTTAAAAACGGTCGTTTTTTCAGGAGCACGACTCCTGAAAAAATTACCGTTTTTAAAACTTTTTTCCATTGATACATGTTCCCTCAGGCAAGACCCGGGTTCTCAAAGACGTTTTCACAGGCAAACTATAGACAGGAATTTTTCATTTTTTTTGTTTTAATTTAAACATTATTAAAATCACTGCTCCAGGAGCAGTGAAAAAAACAACTATTTCTCTGTCTGATCTCTGTTCAGCACTGGAACACACTACATGAGGCCGCCCAGCAGGCGGCCTTATAGTGTGGGGCGTGTGCTAAAGCCCTGAGCCATAATTGGCCAAAGCCACCCTGGCTTTGGCCAATTATGGCTCTCCGTTTTTTGCGCGCTGTGATTGGCCAAGCATGCAGGGTCATAGTGCATGTTTGGCCAATCATCAGCGCGCAATGCCGCAGCGAATTATGGGCCGTTGCGCGTCACTCGAATTTGGTGCGAACAAACCGTTTTGTTCGAAATTCGTCGAACGTACGAACACACAGTGTTCGAGTCGAACATACGTTTGAATCTAACGCGGAGCTCATCCCTAATACAGGCACTTACCAGCCCAGGGATCCGGTGCTATAATCTCCAGGGTTTAGTTCTCCACCAATCTTTGGGTCCCTGGTGCCATCTTGCTTGTGGGAAGCAAGCTGTGACTACCAGGTGTTTCACAGCTGCCTTTCCACTGTGCATGTCTGAGATATGCTGCACTTTCTCAATGGTTTCCAGGGACATGTGACATGTCCCAGGTGGTTGCAGGCGGGGAGGGAAGCCAAAGTTGGAGCGTATAACCATCAGAAAGGGGTACCTTCTCCCAGATAAAACAAAAATTCAAAAGTAATATGGGAGTGGGTGAGGAAGATGAATGAAACTTCCCTTTACAGGTTAACTTCTGCTTTAATGGGTGTCCTGCACTCTGCTCTTTCTAGGCAAGATTTGACTAGCAGATCTCCTTCTACACTCTCTTCTCTACACTCTGTACCCACTACAGGTGGGTGGGTATTCACATTTGTCATCAATAAAACCAGTTTACTTCACAGACTACATTTTTATGTGAATACTCCGGGGATCCAGCTGCAATACAGTTTATTTGACATGTTTAATTTAAATGAGCGTCTTTAGGAGTGGCAGGTGAAGAATTTTTCAGCAAATTACAATGCAGATGACCTTAGGTAAGAATCCTAATAACATCAAAAAATAGTTAAAAGCCCACAATTTATTGCATTTTGCCCAAGAACAAAATGAAAATGCTGAAGGGATTGCGTTTACAGCTTTAAAAAAAAAACTAAAGCTCTGTTGCAGAGGTTGTATTAAGCTTAGAGAATGCTCTAGGAAATAAACATGGTGGATTTATGAGTTTAAAATCCAGACTGAATGTGGACTGGGACATCACTTGTTTTCTGGATAATTCCTAGCCATGGAGGGGGAATAATATTTTTTTTTTTTTCAATTAATATAAGTGTTTGGTTGTGAGAACAGCTTTAGGCCTGATATATTCCAATATTCCACTTAAGGTACTGTATGTTTATGAAATTATTTATATTTAAAAATCTTCTTGCAAGTGTATACTGGTCTTGAACATGACATTTGTTATGTGCTAATGAGTACAGCTGAGGAATTTAAACACTTTATTAAAGGATTCAGAATCTGCTCCATAATCCCTGAATAAGCTCAGTTGAGCAAAACATGTCAGGTGGACTGTAGTACAGAAGTTTCTATAAGCTGGATTGGAGGATGTATGCTATTTTTTTTTTTTTAGCAATTTAGGATTTTGTGTTCCTTTTTATATGATCATTTTAGTTGTTACACTTTGAGAATTATATTTTTACTATTAAGTGCCTTTTTTCTTTAACCACTTAAGCCCCGGACCAATATGCTGCTAAATGCCCAAAGGCGTTTTTACAATTCGGCACTGCGTCGCTTTAACAGACAATTGCGCGGTCGTGCGACGTGGCTCCCAAACAAAATTAGCGTCCTTTTTTCCCCACAAATGGAGCTTTCTTTTGGTGGTATTTGATCACCTCTGCGGTTTTTATTTGTTGCGCTATAAACAAAAATAGAGCGACAATTTTGAAAAAAATTCAATATTTTTTACTTTTTGCTATAATAAATATCCCCCAAAAACATATATATTTTTTTTTCCTCAGTTTAGGCCGAAACGTATTCTTCTACCTATTTTTGGTAAAAAAAATTGCAATAAGTGTTTATCGATTGGTTTGCGCAAAATTTATAGCGTTTACAAAATAGGGGATAGTTTTATTGCATTTTTTTTTATACTACTAATGGCACGATCAGCGTTTTTTTTCGTGACTGCGACATTATGGCGGACACTTCGGACAATTTTGACACATTTTTGGGACCACTGTCATTTTCACAGCAAAAAATGCATTTAAATTGCATTGTTTATTGTGAAAATGACAGTTGCAGTTTGGGAGTTAACCACAGGGGGCGCTGTAGGATTTGTGTGTTCCCTGTGTGTGTTTACAACTGTAGGGGGGTGTGGCTATAGGTCTGACGTCATCGATTGAGTCTCCCTATAAAAGGGATCACTCGATCGATGCAGCCGCCACAGTGAAGCACGGGGAAGCCGTGTTTACATACGGCTCTCCCCGTTCTTCAGCTCCGGGGAGCGATCGCGAGCGGGCGGCTAGAAACGAATAGCCACGCCCTCATCCCGGATCGCTCCCCGCGGGTTTCCGACCACCGCATGTAGCGGGGGGGGGGGGGGTCCCGATCAGACCCACGCAAAGGCAGGGATGTATATATACGCCCATCTGTCTTAACGTTCCCTTCTGTGGACGTATATCTACATGCAGCGGTCGGGAAGTGGTTAAATACTTATTTTAATTTTTGAGTTTTACTGAAGTATCTGTGAAGGCACACAATAGGTGTACCCAGGAGTATTCACACACTTGTAGATGTAGGCTGTCATAGTCTGTGAAGTAAACAGCCTTGATTAATGGCAAATGCATATACTGTGTACTCGTATTTGTAGAAGGTGCGCATTGTGGAGGAAATTCAGACATCTGCCAGTCTAGTCAATCCTAGAGATAGTAGAGTGCAGTACACCTAATAAGTAGGGTTGTCCTGATACCACTTTTTTAGGACCGAGTACAAGTACCGATACGTTTTTTCATGTACTCACCGATACCGAATACCGATACTTTTTTTTAAATGTCATGTGACAGTTTTAAAACCACAATACAGACTAAGAATATTTTCTTTAGAATTATGAAGAACTCTAACTCAAGACATTATACAAGAATAAAAATGAGTAAAAATGAATAAAAATGTTTTACTTGCTTGTCACGCAGTAGTAAAAAACTCAAAGAATTTTCACAGAACATGTTGATAAATACAAAAAAAGTATTCTATTTAGGCATCGGGAGCATTTGCGCGAGTACAGGACAACCCTACTAATAAGGGTTTAATGAAGCGAGACCTGACCTATGGACTATGGGGTCCATACCTCTGGTGAGTGCTTTATTTAATTGGTGGAGAAAAGTTCATATAAAAAAGATGCAAAGTGACAAAATAAACACTACAAGTTCACAGCATTGCATACCTTTCTTAATGAATGTTTTGAAAGATGGCATATGGTCTGTTTCCACTGGCTGCTAAAGAAGATTGGATAGCGCAGACTTTAAAGAAACTGTTTATTAATTAGTGGTTCTGAGTTGTTTATTGACACAATAATGAGCAGTGTTTATAATTGGATTTGAGGTTTTCTGCATATTTCCAGCCCTTTTCACATTTAGTATATGATAGCATGCTTTCAAATCTGTCGGCTGGGAACCCGTCCGCCCGATATGTCTGCTGGTTAGTACGCTAACGAGCAGACATATCTGCTCGCACATGCGTTGAATGGATTTGACGCATGCGCGGAAGTGTTTTACTTCCTGGTGCGGTGACGTGGCGGTGTCAACGTCACCGCCACGTCACCGCCACGTCAGCGCGCTGTCTGCCGGAGGGGATTTTGGTTTAATCTTGTGTACACGAGCAAACCAATACATCCCAGCAGACAGATCTGTTCAAATCGGTCTGTCCGACCGATTTGAACAAATCTATTTGCTCGTGTGTACGGGGCCTTAGTCATTTCGAGCATGCACAGGTTTTCACGGCGACAGGTAAGTATACACACTCTCGGGTTTCAGGTCGACAAGAATCTTGACGAGAAAATAGAGCACAGCCTCGTACACACGAATGTTTTTTTAAGCAAGAAAGCTCTGCCAGCAGTTTTCTTGCTGTTTTTCATCAAGAACCTCGATGGGAGACGTATTCTGCCGAGAAAGCCGGTCGTGTGTACACTTTTCGGCGAGAACCCCGTCGGGAAACTCTTCGAGCCAAAAAGAGAGCATGTTCTCTATTTCCTCGTTGTTCAATGGGAAAATTTGTCTCGACGAGCTTTTTGACTGCCGAACTAGGAACTCGACGGGGAGAACGATGAGTTTTGCCCGATGAGATTCTCAGTCATGTGTACGCGGCCTTACAGTTAAGATACCTGTGGTTTAGCAGGTACAAAGAAAGTATTGGTGTTTATTTACTAAAATAGAGTTCACAAAATGAAATGTCACAGAGACATTTGTAAATAATGTGCTCCAATCATGTAGAAGAAAAAAAAAATGTTTTTGTTGTAACTGAAGAGGACTCAATGAGGTTAATTTATTAAAGGGTTGTATATTAATAATTTTGTAAAATGGAAGAACAAGTACACATGCCTTAAATGTTATCAAAATGTAGGTAGCCTACAAAGTAATGATGAAATGCTATATAGTCCCATCCCAAATTTTCACATGAATACCTCTTACTCACACACCCATTGGTGATATTTTGCACATTTACTGGATCTGTAAATTTGCAAACTTTTTCTTCTATTTAAACTGTTTTGTAAGGACATTCCCAGGAACCCTTGGTTGGTTGTCTTGCACAGAGCAATAGACAGTCTAAATCCCAACAAACTAGTTCAGTATTCCTTGCAGATTATTTGCTAGAAACTGTACGGGGCAACTTAACCCAATCTTGGGAGTTAAGCAAAGAGTAGATAATATTATGATTAATGAATGCCTGAGAAGTCTTTTGGATGAATAACATGGGATGTTGGGGTTGGCCTGTCATCCACGCTGTTTGCTATAATTTTGCCAATGCCCTAGTGAAGATAACCCAGCTCCTTCTCCCGTTTTCCCCACATATACTAATCCCCCCTTCTTTCTTGTTTCCAATACTTTTCCTCCTATATATTTTCCTATTTCTTGCTCTTTGGATTATATTTTTTTTTGCATAAAAAGTACCCACTATCAGAGTATATCCTCCACAACATTGTTGCACATTGATTTTCAGAACATAAAACATGAGACCTCAAAGCCTGGCACACACTTTGGTCCAGATTCACAAAGCACTTACGCCGACGTAAATCACTTTACGCCGACATAGTGCAAATGTGCGCCCGGCGTATGTGTGCGCCAGAGTCACAAATCAACATACGTCCAAAAACAGGCCATCCTACCCCGACGTATCTTGCTTACGCCGGCGTAGCGTGGGCATAAATATGGTTTGGATGCATGTTGCTTCTCCCATTGATTAGGCATTCAAATATGCAAATGAGAGAAATACGACGATTCACGAACGTACGTGTGCCCGACGCATCTATGCGATGTTTGCGTAAGTTGTACGTCCGCCGTTTATTCCCCATAGATGAGGCGCAACCCAGCAATAGACATGCAAAGGTCTGCCCCAGAGAACACAGGCCGGCGTATTAGGCGTACATAGTGATCCTTATGCAGTTGTGCCGGCATAGTTGTGAGCATGCGCATAAGGGTGCAGTTTCATGCGTCCACGTCACGACCACGTCACGGCTCATGCGAGTTCGTGATACGCCGGGCGTAAAACACTGCACCATGCTCAGACGATCATTTGCATGGGGTCACTCCCACTTCCACTTACGCTGGCCTGCGCCTTCGAAAATATGCTACACTGCTATCTTGGTGAGCAATAGATTTTTTAGCTGAATACAGTGCATGCCTCTCCGCACTGCGCTGGCGTAGCATACTGTGTGTGCGCTACGCCGGCGTAAATGTGTGCCCACCCTCTGTGAATCCGGGCTGATTCGTTTTTTCCATTCAACCTAGCGGGTTAAACAAAATAAAGCTGTCAGCACTGGTCGGAGCTGCTGTACTAATGATCTGATTTTAGTACATCGATCTCCCCCGCTGAGCTGCTGTCCCCCCCCCCCCCTGGTGGCAGAACGATTCGGTCAGAGCTCTCAGCTATTGGCTGAAAATGCTGATTGAGAGCTGGTCAGCTGCTTTTTTCCAGCATGGAAAATGGCCGGCTCCTGTCGGACCAGCTGCCATACACGAGGGTTGAATGTCAGCTGTTTTTTATTAAACTGGTCGATGTCGCTGACATTTGACATGTGGCTGAATATATTTTGGCCTAAATGTTTGACTAAAATTTAGTTTATTCGATTTTTCTTATAACAAAAAGTAAAACACATTGGGCCAGATTCAGAGAGCCATTACGCCTGTCTAACTGGTGTTAGACTGGAGTAATTTCAAATTACGCGCGTTTTCTAGCTAGTTGGAAACCTCAAACCATGAATAGACGGCTGCGGGCTTCAATTCGACTGGATTAAGTGTTTGTACGCCTTCGGATCTACGCTGCAATAAAATTGCGGCCACTGGGTGGACTTCCCGTCGTTTTCCGCGTCGGGGTATGCAAATGAGCTTTTGCCGACGATCCCCGAAATTACGATCTTCAATCGCAATCTCTTACGGCACCTTTAGTCATCTTTTATTTGCGTAACACTATACCAGCTTTTTGCTGCTCTAATATTAGACAGCCCATGTTAAGTATGGCCGTCGTTCCCGCGTCGAATTTCTACGTTTTCCGACGTCTTTTATAATTTTTAACGTAAGTCGTCCGGGAATAGGAATGTTCGTAAACGCCGCTACTCAAACAACGAATGACGTAACGACGTGATTTCGCGCAATGCACGGCAGGAAATTTCAGAACGGAGCATGCGCAGTTTGATCGCCGCGGAGACGCGCTTAATTTAAATGCTTCACGCCCCCCAATCGCGTATTTCGATTACGCAGCGAGAAATAGACTACGCCGCCGTAGCGTACGGGAAAAAATCTACCAGGATTCGGTGTAGAGCCTGGTAAAATACGGCAGCGTAGAGTATTTCGATTACGCAGCGGAATATTAAGTGTATGTAAATCTACCCCATTGATTTTTTTTCAAAAATGTCGCTTTATTTTTGTATATAGCGCAAAAAATTTAAATCGCAGAGGTGATCAAATACCACCAAAAGAAAGCTCTATTTGTGGGAAGAAAAGGACGCAAATTTTGTTTGGGAGCCACGTCGCACGACCGCGCAATTGTCTGTTAAAGCGACGCGGTGCCGAATTGTAAAAACGCCTCTGGGCATTTAGCAGCATATTGGTCCGGGGCTTAAGTGGTTAAAATATAACAACAAAATAGTGAAACCGAACTTAAAGTAGAATAACTGTTTTTCTTATTATGGATAAAGTCGGGTTACAACGATTTTTTCTATCTGTGTCACACTGGAGATATTTCCTAAAAAAAAAAGTAAGTGAGAGGAAATCTCTTCAAAGTAAGAGAATCTCCGGTTGTCACGAGGGTCACCATAAATTGTTTCACATTTGTAAGATTTTCTCAAATTCAGTATTTTTCTTTACTTTCACCTTCAATTATAACAATGGACAAATAGAAAGGATGAATCTCCTAATGGGGGACACAGACAGCAATATTAAATCAGCTGTTCTAATCCCTCTCCACTCTGTTTAAAGCTAAATAAACTAAAATAAATGGGTTAATAATTAATGGATTTTAATATGAACAGAACCTCATCTTGTTTATTAACAGATGCTGCAGCAAGTCAGTGAGGCAGGGGATTAGCCACAGGAGCTCCACACGGCGCACGTCTCCTAGAGTAGGAGCGTGTGTGCTATAGCTCCAGGCAGGCTTAGGAGGCAGACAGGCAGAGTCCCTCCCAGCCCCGCAGCAGCAATACAGATCTCCTTTTCTCCTTTTTTTTGTGTCCCCCTGCACTCCCACACCTTCATCATCCTCAAGAGCCCCCCTCTCTATCCTCTCTAACCTCCGCCCGAAAATTTGCGCCGTTCCGGGGCTCTTTTTGAGAGCACCGCGCCAGGCCGCTCTGAATCGCGGGGCCGCGGTCTAGGAAAGACCGCGGCTTCACTTGCGGCCTAACGGCGCGCCGCTCCCCACGCCTCTGTGGTCCTCACCCAGCCTCCAGGGATCCCCCCTTACCCCAGAAAGACAGAAGGACAGTTACCCTGCCCTGCCTTACACCCACTCAGTTAAAGCAGCACCCTGTCAGTCCTCATCCCACCGCCTGTGCAGACAGCCATCCCAGCAACAGGGTCACCCTCTTAGCCCCAGCCCCCCTCCCCCCCTGTCCTTCAACATACAGAAGCTTGATCCAGGGGTCACCCGATCGCCTCTTACAGGGGTCATGAAGGAATTTTTTCCCTACCGGAGCATATTGGCCGAGCTCCGCCAGGGTTTTTTGCCTTCCTCTGGACCAAGCCGGGAGAGAGGAGTTTAGCCAATACCTCTCCCCACTGCCCTAAAATCCACCCCCCCCCCCCTGGTGTATTGGCGATTATGGCATGTAGGCAATATTCTGCCGAAACCATTTGGAGTTTGAGGCAATGCGCCGCAATACTGCCAGCCATCACCAAAAAAGCCCTAAGAAATGAGCGACTATTGAGAATCGATCATAGATCGACGGTCAGACATTTCAGTCATTTACCCCAGCTCAAGCACATATCATGTGCTCTGATCAATACTAGATCGGCAGTAAAACACCGACTAGAAATCCGCGACTTCATTCAACAAAGGGATCTAGATTGTCTTTTTATTACAGAGAGCTGGCTCACAGCCGACTGTAACACCATTCTAGGAGAACTGGTGCCAGAAAACTATTGTATTATTACAGAAAACAGAATAGGGCAAAGAGGAGGCGGCCTGGCGGTGATCTATAAGACTCATCTTACGATCACCAAACCAGTCCGCCAAAACCCTCTTCCATTCATGGAAACCCTTACTCTACAACTTCAAGCAAATTCAAAGGAGACCGTCCACATTCTGCTCTGCTATAGGCCGCCCGGCCCAAAATCGCAGCTGCTATCATCTTGGACGGATTTCTTCTCCACTTATACCCTCAACAGCAAACAACTTTTGCTGCTAGGGGATTTCAATCTCTGGGCAAACTCCTCACAAGACCCCATTGCCGACGCCTGTATTGACCACCTGGAAGGATTAGGATTGCAGCAACTAGTATGTGGGCCCACACATGCTTCAGGTCACACACTTGATCTTATTTTCAGACAAGCTCTGGAAATAAAGATTTGGGAAAATGAAAAATTGCCATGGACAGACCACCATGCAATTATATTCAGTATTACCACCATCCCCCCTACAACAAAAACATCAAGTCCAGTGACAACACACTGGACTAGATGTCAGAAGAAGCTCCACTCGGAACTCTTCAAAACGACTTTAAGGAAAAAGATAGAAACAACTCAGCCGCATCAAATGGCCGTTGAAACATTGGAAGCCATAAACTCGGCTATGCTACAGTCAGCCGACTTGGTAGCGCCAAAACGAAGAACCCGCATCCGGAAAAACAACCGCAGCTGGTTTAATAACCAGCTGTCGTTACTGAAGCAAGAACGCAGAAGGGCAGAATCTGCCTGGAAAAGATGTTCTTCAGAGCTAAACCTATCCATCTACAAGGCGACTACAAGAAAATACCACAAAGGAATTTTCCAAGCCAAGAAAAATTATTTTTCGGAGGCTATCAACGGTGCCCTAAACCGCCCCCGCGAACTCTTCAAGATGGTCACCCAGACCATGAAGCCAGGATGCATTGAAGCCCCCAGTTCAGACACACAAGAATTTTGCAATGAACTATCGGATTACTTCATTAATAAAATCGAGGTAATCCGCAAAAGCATTCAGCAAAACAATTCTCCCCCCAGCCCCCCCCGCAGCCTCTCACACAGCACCCATAGAAATTCTCCGATATCAGGTAAGTTCACCCTGGAACCCATCTCCATCGAGACCACCAAGAATGTCATTTGTACTCTGCGCAATGGCACAGCGCCAAATGACATTATCCCCACAAAACTGCTGAAGGAATGCGCCTACATCCTGGCTCCTCCCATCACGCAGCTTATCAACCAGTCTTTCTTGGAGGGCATAGTGCCCTCACAGTTGAAAGAGGGTATAATCCAACCCATCCTGAAGAAACCCTCCCTGGACCCCAAGGACCCACTCCACCGCCGTCCCATAACAAGCCTCAACGTACTCTCTAAGATAATGGAGAAAGTAGTGGTACAACAGCTGCAACTGCATCTAGATACCTACAAGCTACTTGACCCATTGCAATCAGGCTTCCGTCCCGGACATGGGACGGAAACAGCATTGCTGAAAGTATGGGACGATGTTCTCAAGGCCGCAGACGAAGGAGAATCTTGTCTCCTGGTTCTGTTGGACCTAAGTGCAGCTTTCGACACTGTAGACCACAAACTGTTACTGACTCGGCTTGCTGAAGTAGCCAGAGTCGCAGAAAGCGATTTATCTTGGTTCTCCTCTTTTTTGGAAAACCGATCGCAAACAGTGAAGTTAGGACCTTTTACGTCGGAAAAACGCACAGTAACATGCGGAGTCCCTCAAGGATCGCCTCTGTCACCAGTGCTGTTTAACATATATCTTCGTCCTCTTTTTGAGATTATCAGCAGCCAAAAACTGCTCTACCACTCATATGCAGATGATACGCAACTGTATTTCCGTATCTGCAACAGACAGGATCACCACCTCAATCTAGAGACATGTCTCTCTTTGATAGAGGACTGGATGACAAAGAGTTACCTTAAACTCAATGGAGCAAAAACAGAACTTCTTCTGTTTCACGCCAAGCGCAGGAATCAACTTTCAACAGCGTGGACCCCCCCGCCTATTTTGGGCAGAATCATCACCCCTAGCGCCAAAGTCAAAAGCCTAGGGGTCATTTTTGACTCCTTTATGACAATGGACGCTCAAATAGGGTCAGTAGTCAGCGGATCTCACCATCTACTGCGCCTACTACGCAGACTCACTCCGTTCATCCCTAAAGAAGATTTAGCGGTCGTGGTGGGAGCAATTGTAAACTCCAGGCTGGATTATGCAAATGCCCTTTACCTCGGCCTCCCCAAGTACCAAATCGCTCGTCTGCAAGTCGTTCAGAATACGGCCGCCAGACTTGTGACTGGGAAAAAACCGTGGGAATCCATCTCACCTTCTCTGAGAGCCCTTCATTGGCTGCCAGTTAAAGACAGAATTGCTTTTAAAGCTCTCTGTCTTACGCATAGATGTGTCTATGGGAATGCCCCCCTTTATTTATGCGAAATAATAAAAGCGCATAATCCCAATCGCGTTTTGCGATCCACAAATCAGAACCTGCTCCAGGTTCCGAAAGCCAACTTCAAGTCCAAAGGAGAAAGAAGATTCGCGATCCAAGGTCCCAGACTATGGAACGCTTTACCAACCACCATTCGGTTGGAGGAGAACCACCTAGCATTTAGGAAAAAGGTCAAGACTTTTCTCTTTTGATATCAAAGGAGACAGGAACAACAAGCGCCCAGAGGCGATTCAGTTCGCATGTGCCGCGCTATACAAGTTTTCATTCATTCATTCATTCATTAAAGGATCGCTAAAGGAAAAAAAAAAATTTTGATGAACTGACTGTTTACAGGGTATAGAGACATAAAAGTTAACTGATTCCTTTTAAAAATGATTAAACATAGATAAAAATCAATCATATAATATGTCTCTAGTTTCACTTTCGTTTTTAAACTGGTTTTGTGTTTATGTGAAGTACAGAAGAGAAACAGAACAAAAACAAACAAATCCAGGGCAGTGTTTTGTTTTTAAATTGTATACCAGGGCAGTGTTTTGTTTTTAAAATGAATCTGATTGGTTCTGAGGAGCTTTAGACACACAACTTGGACCACAGTGAAAAGCTGCCATGAGATTTTTCATAAGGAGCCAGACAACCAGGAAGTGTGGAGATCAGAGCAGAATTTCAGTAACTTCAAAGCAAAAATGAACAATGAGAACATGAAAACAGCAATGCATTAAGGTAAAGGAAGCTATTTAGCTAAAACATTTTTTTTCCTTTAGTGACCCTTTAAGCTTAAAGGAACACTAAATGTTCTTTTTTATTAGATCAATTGATTGCTGTAAGCTAGAGCATTTAAATATCACTTACCTTGTTTTTCCTTTTGACCTCCAAAATACAGTAAGGTTTGAAAATGCCATTTCCTGTCTCTCCTCTTCTTGCTTTCCACCAACATCTGAGCCGTTTTGCATGGTGGAAAGCAGAATGTGCTCACCCCCCTCCCTATGACTACAGTCCTGCGTGAAGATGCTCTCTTATCCCTCACAGGCATGGAGGCCAAGCCTAATGGGAACAGTAGTTCCCATTAGGCCGTGATGTAGCAAGAATGAATGCGCACCGCAAACCAGGAAGTCAGTGAGAATAACGATTCAGGAGTGACGGAGGTGAATAAAATAGCTCGATTTCAATAGGTATCAAACTAATTATAATGCAAAACATTACTTTTTGTCTTTACAACCCCTTTCATTGGCATGCACCTTTCAGGCATACCTCCCAACATTTGAACTTCAGAATGAGGGAAAAGACCTCCACAGCGAGCCTCTGTAAAATGCGGGCATGGTCAAGTGCTTAGCAGTGGGAGGGGCTCAAGGGATGTGCTTAAACAAAACACAGGTTTCCTTGTACCTATAAAATATGCTTTGATTGCTTTGTCTGAGCCTACCTTTTTTTTCATTTAAATCTAAGTTTATTATAATAAAATAAAGAGCATACAGAGTAATAAACGTAATACAATAAATGCATCAGGAAACATCGTGTTGACAGTTATAGTGGTAAACAATAGATTACATTTCTTAACTAGATTTCCCCCTCTCCTCCCTCCCCCCCCCCAATGTCCCAACTATATACCTGGTAAGTTTAACATGGGAGTGTAAATGTGTATAATCAGGAGGGATGGGAATCAGTAGAGGTAGCGACAACATTTTAGGGCTAAAATTTCCTGTTTACTAAGCAATTTATAAAACTTTTATTATAAGCTGAGATCATAAAACTAAAATATATGTAAGGAATAAATCATACCGAACCGTGGAGAGGATAGGTTTCCGGGGACATCCCCTCCCCCCGACACCCCCACCGGGAGCAATCTGTGTCGAGGAGGGGGGCAGCCCCCCCACCCAGCCCCCCCTTGATGACAAAAAATTGGATCCAAATGTTGTCCAGAGAAACATCTCTCAATCAACTCTTAACTTATAAACCTAAAAGGAGACAAGGAATTTAATACATACATCCAGTTAAACTAAATCAGCACTACCTGAGACCAGTGGAGAATATGATATGTAATGAATATCTCCTGTTCAAGAGAAAAAATAAGAGTAAAGAAAAGAGAGGGGGAGAAGGAGGAAAGAGGAAGGAGAGGAAAGGGAAAGGGAGGGTAGGCTTACCTGCCATAGGATTACATTAGTCTGAGTCCAGAGCCAAAACTAAACTTACATGTTGTGGGAGATTCCCATGTAAATCAACCAAGGTTCCCAAATTTCAGTGAACTGGGTAGAGGTATCTAACATAGAGTTAATTCTTTTTTCCTGTTCCATAATCCATGTAACCTTTCTCTTCATGTGTAAAATGGAAACAGACGGTTTCTTCCATGCAGCCGCTAAAGTGATTCTGGCGCCAGTCAGTATAAATAGAATCAGCTGTCTAATGGCCCTGGAACTCTGTGGTATTAGACCATTCAATAAAGCTATTGCAGGAGATTGATGGAGGTTACAACCGGTAACTCTCCTGATAATCTGGAATACCCTGTTCCAGAATCCCCGTATCCTAGGGCACTCCCACCAACTATGGATCATGGTGCCTATTCCTTGACAACCTCTAAAGCATAGTGATGAGGATGACGGATACATGGTGGCCAATTTGAATGGGACCAAGTACCATCTAGTGAAATTTTTTATATTAGCTTCAATGAGGGATGGACTCTTAAAACCCTTAAGAGATCTAGAGTAGTTTTTTTGCCAGTCCACCAAGTCCCAGTCCTCTTTAAGCTCTCTTTCCCAAGCTAGCATATGAGGTAATTTTATGTTATTTGATGCAAGAGATTTGTAGATGATAGAGATAATACCTTTCCTATTCTGAGCTTGTTCGCATTTGTGTTCATATGGGGTCAAAAGGCCAGAAATTGTTTTATCGTTCCAAAGTTTCTGAGCAAAGGTATGTATTTGGTGTAATCTGGATCTTTCAGAGGGGGGGGGGGGGGCAAAGGTTGTCTATAAGGAATTGCTCAGGAAGAGGACCTGTGTGTTGAAAGAAACGACCAATGCGGTACACCCCCCTATCAAGCCACCATTTGAAGGAGTCCACTTCCGTTTTGGGGCAGAAAGATGGGTCGAGAAAGATACTTGACAAAGGTTTGCCTCTAGAAATTAAGAGTGGATTGCTTTTAAGTGAGTCCCATAATACCAATGCTTGTGATAGGGTGGGGGATAGTATAGGGGGTCTACTTTTAGGAGCGCGCCACATGAGTTCTTCAATTGTGGATAATGGGGAAGCCTGTTCTTCTATTTCTATCCAATCTGGGCGATCATTTCTAAGGTAAACCTCCGATAATTGCGCTAACCTCTCGGATTGATAATACCATAACAAGTTTGGCACTCCTAGACCTCCCTGTTCAGGTAAGTTAAACAGACTACGAGAGGGAAGACGGGGTCCCTTTTTGTTCCAGATAAACTTGGTGATTTTACCTTGAAAGAATTTTAGATGGCTTTTTATTATCGGGATCGGAAGGGATCGAAAAAGATATAGAAGTTTCGGGAGGAGAGTCATCTTGGTAGAATTAATTCTGCCGATCCAGCCTATTTTCTGCGCTCCCCATTCGGTAAGGTCCTTCTCGAGTTTCCTATACATAGGAGGGTAATTGGCTAAGTATAAATTCTGGAAATTTGGGGTCAGGTTGATACCTAAATAGTTAGTAGACGTAGAGTCCCATTTGAAAATATATTTGTTTCTCAAGAGGGACACTGTGGGTTCTGAAAGAGAAATATTAAGGGCCCTAGATTTAGGCGTGTTTACCGTGAGACCCGAGAATTTAGAGAACTCGTCTAGCAGGGAGAACATTTCCAGAAGGGAGGAGATGGGAGAGGTCACGAAGAGTAGCAAATCATCTGCGAATAATTCGCATTTGTGTTCTTTTTTATTACAATGAACTCCCCTGATATTCACGTTATCTCGGATGGCTATGGCCAGAGATTCAATAACAATAGCGAATATCAGAGGAGATAGAGGGCAGCCCTGTCTTGTGCCTCTTTGGATATTTATAGATTCTGAGAATATGCCTTGTAACCGGATTTTAGCTTCAGGGGAGGAATAGAGAGCGGAGATGATTCCTAAAAATTTAGAACCAAACCCCCAACGATTCAAAACAGAAAACAAAAATGGCCAAGATACTGAATCAAAGGCTTTCTGGAGATCAAGTGAGAGAAGCATACCTCTTTGTCTAGTGCTTCCAGACCACCCCGAGTACATTAAAGAGATAAGATCAATAGCTCTCCTGATCTGGTCCGGGCCTTGTCTCCCTGTGATAAAACCTACTTGATCTTTGGATATGTATTGACCTAAGAAGGCAGACATCCTATTAGCTATTATTTTAGTAAGTATTTTTAGGTCATTATTAATGAGGGATATCGGTCTATAGTTCTCTACTAGGCTATGATCTTTATCGGGTTTCGGTATCAGCGAAATATAGGCCAAATTAAGTTGTTTATCTATAGGGGAGCCCTCAGTCAAATGATTGTAAAATCGTGCTAGGTAGGGTGATAGAATGATAGGAAATGTTTTGTAGTAAGACCCTGAGAATCCATCAGGGCCAGGAGCTGTGTTTAATTTTAAGTTTTTGATCACTGACATAACTTCCTCAGCTGAAATGGGTGCCTCCATCAACTCCTTGTGAACCGTTGTCAACCGTTGTCAACCAGGCTGATCAAATATTCACCTATTTTGTCCGAAGAAAAGTTACTATCCTTAGCGTAGAGCTTGGAATAGAAGTCGTGGAAGGCCCCCATCGCCCGCCGAGGATTTAGGGTAAGGGTACCATCTGCCATTTTTATCTTAGGGATGGTTCTCGATTTAAATCTGGGAGATAGTTTGCGTGCTAGCATTGGTCCTATTTTATCCTTTAAATGGTAGAACCTGGCACCTGTCCATTTTAGATCATTTTCTGATTTTGCTGTCAGAGCTAGGTTTAAGGCCGATCTAGCAGCGTCAAAATCGTGGGTGGGAACACTGAGAGGGTCTAATTTATGTTTTCTACGTAACTCTGAGTAGGTCTCTTCCAATTTCTCTATGGTCAATTTCTTTTGTCTTCTAAGTTTGGCTGCAATTTGTATTATTTTTCCCCTAACTGTAGCTTTATGGGCAGCCCATAAGGTTTCGGGGGATATATCTTTAGTATCGTTAATTTCAAAATATTCCTTTATGGATTGTTCGATTTCTGCCATGAGAGTGGGATCTTTTAAGATCGACTGGTTAAGTGTCCAGTGAGACATTTTATGAGTTGTGTCCTCTTTTCTCAAGGTTAATAGAACCATGGAGTGGTCTGACCAAGGGACATCCTTTATAGTGGATTTAGAGGCTGCTGGGACATGATGGTTGGATATTAATATATGGTCTATGCGGGAGTACGATTTGTGAGGATTAGAATAGTGGGTGTAATCTTTAGTTTTCGGATTTATTTCTCTCCAAATATCGGTCAATCGGGATTGATGAAGCATGCAAGCTACTTGTGTGCTAATTTTGGTTGGCCTTATGAGTTTATTATTATTTGGTTTAGATTTATCTAAGCCCGAATCGAAAGCCAGGTTGGAGTCTCCTCCCATGATAATGATGCCCTCCATAAGAGGATGGAGGACCTCAAGCATCTGAGAGAAAAACTTCTTCTGTCCCCTATTGGGGGCGTAATAGGAGACAAACGTGTATAGCTTCTCGTCAAGAGTTCCTTTTACCAAAATAAATCTGCCTTCCGGGTCTCCATATTCCTTTAGTAAATTAAAATTACAAAATTTGGATAACACTCCTTTCGTCTTGTTTTCCGCGTTGGATAAATAGAATACTGGGAAGTGGGAGTGGGAGTGTAGGAATGAGGGGGAGTACCGCCTTGGGAAGTGTGTCTCCTGCAGGAGCACTATATCTACATGAAGCGCCTTGTATGCCTGGAGGGCTTTTCGTCTTTTAATAGGAGAGTTCAACCCCTGGGTGTTGTGTGTCACAACACGCAGGGGTTTAGTAGTGTTATTTGAGCCAGCCATGGGTCGTAAAGAGTGTTATGGACAGATCGTGTCTTGAAGACTGAGTCCATAGCTCAGAAGACACCTGTGATGGCAGGTAGGCCGGGAGGGAGGGTGGGAAGGTAAAGGGGGAAAAGAAGGGGAGAATAGATACATGGAAATAAAGGCAAAAATGCTAACAACAAAGCAAGATGTAGTATTGCAAAAGGTCAAACCATGACCCAGATTGAAGGAAGGGAAGTTTGCTCCTTCCTTCAATCAAACAGAATTTATTAGAGTAGTCCATTTAGAGGACTAACTTCCTACTTGTCAGGGCGACAAAGTGTCGCTCCAAGAAGTAGGTTGAGGCTCAGGGCCTCACCGCCAGCTGTCAGCGACAATCAAAAAGTTCATGAATTAAATTTTGAAAAACAAAGGGTTGATCCCCCAAAAATAACAATTGAAGAGATAGTACCTCCCCCCCCCCCCCCCAAAAAAAAAAAAAAAAAAATTAAATTAAAATTGTAGAACCATATGGGTAAGTAGATATTGAAAAACCACAAGAATAAATAAATAAATTATATAAGTGAGCCAGTAAATATTAACTCTTACTCTACCAGAAAACCTTATAAGTAATTTGATCAAGAATTGAGAAACAATTCATATTAAAAGAAGGCCTATTGGGGAAGAAAAAATAAAAAATTACACAACAACTTATATGAATGGGGGATGGACACCACCGGAGCTAAGATTAAATCATTTCAGTTGATGTTTAGTAGAGTTATTTTAGACTTTCCTGTGTTTGACTCTATTCCAGGGATTTGAGGTTGGACTATTGGGTGTATGTCTTTTAGCTGAGGTTTGTTGCGGTGGTAAAGTGTCCATGGCTGGTTCATGTGAAATAATTTTCAGGTCTAGTAATAGTCTTTCACCTTCTTGAAAGTTGTGTACTACGTGGAGTCTGCCGTTATAGTTGAATTTTAAGGCGAATGGGAAGGCCCATTTGTATTTAATGTCTTTTTTCATGAGGGCAGAAAGTAGTGGTTTCATCGCTCTCCTCTTCTGAATGGTGTAGGGAGATATGTCTAAAAATATTTGAATCGTTGCACCTTGATATTGAAGGTTTTCTTGTTGTCGAGATTTTTTCATCACCTCGTCTTTGGTGGAGTAATAGTGAGGCTTTACTATCACATCTCTCGGTAAGCCGTCTTTTCTTGGTGGGCCTAGGGATCTATGTGCTCTGTCTAATTCCATTGTGTGAATAGGCATGGATGGGATCAGGATTTTTATGATGTCCTGTATAGCTGAGTGTACATCTGTGATGGACTCAGGTAGCCCCCTGAGCCTGAAATTATCCCTCCTTGATCTGTTCTCCAAATCATCTATTCTGGCCTGGGCCGCCTCCAGTTGTTCTTGCAGGTGTTGTATGTGGTCAGTATTTTGTTCGATTCTAGAGACATTAATATCCAGTTTCCGTTCTATGGATTCAATCCTGTTTCCAAGGCTTTGGAAGTCGGCCCTGATGTCCTTAGTGATTCTTTCAGCGTTCTGGGCGAGGCCCCTATCTAGCATTTCCGATATCCTGTTGAATAAGTCAGTAACATTGAAGGGGGCTTCAGGGGAGCGTTCAGTATTAGAATGGATGTAGATAGGGTTTTGAGAAGGGGCCTCAGAAGGGGTTAATTGACCCGACATTGTGGATATTATTCCTTCTTTAACAACAGACGAGTATAGCGCTGTATGTGATATAGAGTCTGATGAAGGGGGTGGTGAGATGGCTAACAGGTGAGATGAGATTTGTTTGACAGACATAGAATTTTCGGTAATTTCCAGCGTATGTGTCTGGAGTTTGGAGTCCATGTTTTTAAGAGATTCCTCGACGGCTAAAGTTTTAATAGTATTCTTGTTCTTCTTGTTTCGCTTTCCCTTCATGTGTTGAATGTGTAGCAGAATATTTGCACCCACATGAGTCGAGGCTAAGTGAATATTAGGGTCGGCAGATTTATTAAGTATCCTGAATCAACCATTGGGAGGAGCATGATATTTTAGTGCTCAGTTCATACCTGGGTACCAGGGCTTGTAGTCAAACTGTGAAAACTGACAAAATCTGTTATAGGTGGAGTCCCCGTTTAATATAATAAGTGGGTGTCATTACTGTAGATGGGGGGGATCTAAGATCTTCAAAAAATTTTGTCATCAGACACCCGACGGTGAGTGGTGGGTCTTCCCTAAGTCGCCACCTTAAAAAGTATCCCTGAAATGAATTATAGTAAATGACTTGCGATTATAGCAGATTAAGTAAGATATTGTTGAATGAAAGTTTTCCTCTTAAGATTGCAGCCTTAAAATTATGTGGTGTATATTTCTTCAGGTGGTAGACTTAATCTGAGAGGCTGTAATGTACTCTGACAGGGGGGGGGATTATGGACTGAGGGTCTTGAGGAGCGATGCTGAGGAAAACCACTAGTTTCCTGTCTCTGTGTATTGTATCCACTCAGATTGAATTGCTGGGGAGGCCTCAGACAAGGAATGAATCCTATTGTGTAAAGTATATTGATGAAAGATAAAATATCAGATGATATTAATCCTTTATGCTGTCACCTTAATCTAGCCAGGTGTGAGGGCTAGTCAGGGGTTCTCAGTGTGGAAGAGTGTCCTGAGGAGATTTGACAGAGACTAGTGATATCCCCCCTGGTAGGGATTAGTGTTGCTCACGAATATTCGCATTGCGAATATTCGCTACGAATATTGCATATTCGAGTATTCGCGAATAACGCGAATATCGCGGCGAATATTCGCTATTTCGAATATTCGAATGTTTTCAATTTTTTTTAGAACAGATCACATCCTAGAGATCTCCATCGACGTCTAAAAGCATTGCTGGTATGATTAGAGACCTTGGGCCGAGTAGCTGCAGCGCTCATTTTATATTGCCGAAAAATCGCAATGCGATTATTCGGTAATAGCGATATCGCGCGATTATTTTATATTGTAATATATCACGAATATTCTGAGCCAATCAGAGTGCTCCATTCCGCATTTCTCGAAATTTCGCAATTATTTTATATTGTAATATATCACGAATATTCTGAGCCAATCAGAGTGCTCCTTCCGCATTTCTCGAATATTCGCAATTATTGTGTATTGTAATATATCACGAATATTCTGAGCCAATCAGAGTGCTCCTTCCGCATTTCTCGAATATTCGCAATTATTTTGTATTGTAATATATCACGAATATTCTGAGCCAATCAGAGTGCTCCATTCCGCATTTCTCGAATATTCGCAATTATTGTGTATTGTAATATATCACGAATATTCTGAGCCAATCAGAGTGCTCCTTCCGCATTTCTCGAATATTCGCAATTATTTTGTATTGTAATATATCACGAATATTCTGAGCCAATCAGAGTGCTCCATTCCGCATTTCTTGAATATTCGCATTCGCAATTCGCAATTCGCAATTCGCATTCGCAAAAATTCGCAAAAATTCGCAATCATTTAATTTCCAAAAAATATCACGAATATTCGTATTTAGCGAATATATCTCGAATATTCGACTATATATTCGAGATATATCGCGAAATCGAATATAGCATATTCTGCTCAACACTAGTAGGGATCTGCAGTATGTGGTTATCTCCAGTGGAAATTACCTCACATATGAGCTGCTGTATTTGCAGATACCCCAGAGTCTTTTTCCCTTTTTTTTTCCTTTTTTTCTTTCCCCTTCTTCCTCTCCCCTCTTAGGTTAGTTATTAAATAGTACTGTCTAGGTCACTTGTTGTGCTGACAGGGTGAAACAGAAATGACAATGGGGTTTGAGTGCAGGTATAGAGATGGAGGGGGGAGGAGGCTGCTAGAGGGCTGAGAGTGTAGCAAAATGGATGCAGCTCACCTCCACAGTTATGGCTCAGTCCATACAGGGCGCTCTAGATGGTCCCACGAACCCCTCCGTTTCCTCTGCTGGTGTTGATGGATCGCCTCAGGAGGAATTGGGGTGAAGATGCGCCCTCCGTCACGTAAAGCACCGCTCGTCTGAGCCTACCTTAAAGAAGAACTTCATTAAAATAGTCAAGGACTTCATAGCAACCAGCAACTTGTGAGACAATGAAGACTTTGGTGAGAAGTATATAATGTACAGTAATGTATATATATGGTACAGGAGTGTGCAATTTACAGAGTATGTGGGTCCGGAGTGTGTAATGTACAGAATGCAGGGGTATTCATCCATCCCCCGATCACATCCTGGCTCAATCCATCCCATGTCTATTTACCATCCTGATCCCATCCTGGCTCCATCCATCCCCCGATCCCATCCTGGCTCCATCCTACCCAGCTCCATCCTTCCCTTAAAGCGGATGGTTCACCTTAAATAAATATTAAAAGCCAGCAGCAACAAATACTGCAGCTGCTGACTTTTAATATTAGGACACTTACCTGTCCTGGAGTCCAGCGGCGTCCGCAGCAGAGGATGAGCGATCGCTCATCACCCTGCTGCTCCCCCCTCCATCCACGGTGAGGGAACCAGGAAGTGAAGCGCTCCGGCTTCACTGCCCGGTTCCCTACGGCGCATGCGCGAGTCGCGCTGCGCCCGGCGATTGGCTCCCGCTGTGTGCTGGGAGCTGAGAGTTCCCAGCACACAACGGGAAAAGCCCGTCTTTTGCCCGAGACTGCGGGCCGGAAGTGGGTGCGGATACCTGTCTTTAGACAGGTATCTGCACCCCCCTCCCCCCTGAAAGGTGTCAAATGTGACACCGGAGGGGGGGAGGGTTCCGATCAGCGGATCTTCACTTTAGGGTGGAGATCCGCTTTAATCCCATCATGGCTTCATCCTTCTTGTCCTCATTCCTTATCCCATCCCAGCTCCATCCTTTTTGTCCCCACCTCGACTCAGCTCCACCCTTCTTGTCCCCTCATCATCCCATGCCAGCTGCAACCTTCTTGTCCCCCCTCATTCCATCCTGGCTCCATCCCTCTTGTCCCCCCTAATCCCATCCCAGCTCCACCATTCTTGTACCCCCTCATCCCATCCCAGCTCCATCCTTCTCTTCCCCCCCTCATCCCAGCTCCATCCTTCTTGTCCCCCCCCATCCCATGCTTCTCCCCCATGCCTCCCTCCTCTGCAAGTCTCACAGAAATTGTCACAGACCTGGCAGAAGATCGAGCGCACATTCAGCTACAGGAGTGGGGGAGGTGCTGCTGAGGGACTCGGGAGAGCAGACTCAGGCTGAGGGGAGAGAGAGGACATTCAGAGTAAGGGGGGCATGCTGTTGGAGCTGGCGGGGGGCACAATAGCAGGACAGTCAGGAGTAAGTCTATGTTGCTAAAGGAGGAGGAGGAGGAAGGGAGGGTTCAGTGTACTCTGCTCTGTGCTGTGTGCCCAGGAGAGATGCTGGCTGCTATAAAATGTGTTGCTCGCAGCGTGCGGAAACCATGACAACCCACGCATGCCGCGGGCATTCCGGGACTCGGCCCTGATTCGCGGGATTCCAGGAGAGGGACTGATTTCCAGGGATGGCCAATCAGGGATATCCAATCACAGAATAATGGTTGGAAGGTATGCCTTTCAGGTGAACATTCTATAATCCTTTAGAAGATCAACTTTTGAATCCTCCTCAGTACAACATAATAAAAGTTCATAATTATCAATCAAAATCTTTGATAGGATTTGTAACTATTTTCAGTTCATCTCAAATAAATGGTTTGCAAATGATTGCAATGCCATCTACTGTTCACATGCTGCAAATTATTACACAGAGAAAGGTACCAAAGGGAATGTATTGAAACAATATGTGGGAATCTTCATAGGAAACATCTACTATACAAGACAGTTTAGCATAGCCTTTTTCAACCCTGGGGTGCCTTCAGGTTTTTTGAGGGATGCCTTGGCAAAATGCCTGCTGTTCCTAATTTTTCTTATACATGCCAATGGGTGGATAAAGCCTGCCTTTTAGTTACATCAAGCCACATTTTTTCATTGTGCACCATTACAACCTTCTAGCCCGTGGCATCCTAACAACCAATGGTGTAATTGGTTGATAAGGAAAACGTTTGGTGCCTGCACTGCCCTCCCCTGCCCCTCTCTGTCAGCACTGGGGTCACATTAGCTGAGGAAGAAGAGGAACATTGGAACACTAGTGAGTACCAGTGTGCAAAAGTGTATTTTCTTTGAAAGAGTAAATCATCTCTAATGATGGGTGTCCTACATGTGTGAATGTTGCTATATTATGTAAAACTATTAGTTTTTTACATTTTAGAATGAGCGCCTCAAGATTGTGCATAATTTTAAAGGGTGCCTTGATCGAAAAAAGGTTGAGAAACATTGAGTTAGGAAACCAGCTCTAAACAGTATTGTTCCCATTTAAGGTAATTTGCACTGGCAGTATTTGCCCACACTTATTATTTCCAGCTTCCATCCACAAAACAAAAACAAAAGACAGAGGTGCCAGAGGGTAGTTAGAAAAACCAGTACATCGCCAGCAATTACCCTCTAATAATTAGTGTTTAGAAATCATAACACTAAATGTTGATACTATTAATTACAGTTTGTTATTCTATGAGATATGTTAGTCATTATGATACTAATTTTGTATTATTTGTTCTAGGAGATTAGTGTGTGGCTACAACACAATTGAAGTAGAAGTTGCTCCACTATGGAAACTGTTTTTATATAAGGTAATCAAATTATTAAAAAAACGATACTGTATACAAATTCACACTTTAAACTGATCTACAGGGAAATATCCATCCAATTATAATTAGAAAAACAGACAGAAACAGCATTAGCAATGCACCTTGGTGAAGGTAAAGACAAGGACAATATTTACAATTAGGCACAAGGGCACATGCTTAGGCAGCACATACAAAATAGGTTGCTTTTCCTTGTATAAATAATAGTTACACATTTTAAAAATATCTTAACTAGGGGTAATAATTCAAATTATTGTTATTTATTCATCCTCCTTGCTAGAATATATAAGTAAAAAAGGCAATAAAAAATTAATACAAGAAATGCTTCACCATCTCCCTTGTATTTTGCTGTCTTAGGTATTTCCACAAATCAAGCATAAAAAAAAATAATGCAGATAATGTCTTGTTGAAGTTTAAACCCAAATCCAGCCATAGGTATTGCCCTATAACTGGTCTGTCAAACTCCTATTTTTATGTACAGTATCTGCAACAAACATCCAGACTTGTGCATTTAGACTGTCATTGGGGAAAGTAAAAAATAAATAAAATCATTTATTAATATTTAGCAGAACGTTTTATCCCTTATTAGCGTAATCTTGTAATAGTAATTTGTAATACAAGTCCTGCCATAATAAATCCTAAAAATTAAAAAAAAAAGTGTATATGTTATAATATACTTTACTGTTAACTGTTATTGACAGATTATTTAATTTTCTTGTCTTTTTTTGACAGGTGTTGGATATGCTGTATATATACCAGTTTTTTGCCATTACCCTTATGCTAGTAGAGGGATATCTGGGTTATGCTGTAGCAATTCTGATTTTATGTGCTTGTAATATAACTGTATCACTTGTTGAACTCCGAAAGGTAAGTTGTATAAATACTTACAAAATTATTCACTTATAAAATAATATTTTGTGCTGTAACAAATATCGTCATCATCTTAACTAGAAATAAGTGACAGTTTGCCCGACCTAGACTGGTAATATTGAGAGTCTCTGTGCAGGTGAAAAAAACACAGAACCAATACTGTATAATTAAGGGTTGGGAGAGGTTGTATTGACACTGACCCTGTACCCTGTGAGATTAACAGCCAAGAAGAGCCAACAACAACATTTTCGGTATTTGTCCTGAATCTCACTTTCTTTCTCTGAGCAGTAATAAACATCTGATTATCTCTGAAATTAACACTGTATGCCCAAGGCTTCTTAAGGCAGGAAAAAAAATCCCAGTGTGTTCCCTCCAAAAACTGATAAGACAACTGACCTTTGTAACAATTTTTTTTTTTTACAGAATTGAAAAAGATCTGTATTAGGAAAGTATACCTGAAGTTGAAAATGTATGGCTATTTTTGCATGGTTACATTGGTCCAGCATAGACTATGATACAGTAAGTATGTACAGTGGCAAAAAAATAAAATAATTTGATCACCTGGAGATTTTGTAAGTTTGCCCACTTACAAAGAAATGAAGGGTCTATCATTTTTATCATAGGTGTATTTTAAATGAGAGAGACAAATTATAAACCAAAAATTAAAAAAAAAAAAACACAATACAAATGTTATAAAATAATGATTTGATGCCCAAGAAAATCATGACATAGTATTTGGTGGAGAAACCCTTCTTGGCAATTACAAACGTAATATGTTTCTTGTAGTTGGTTACCTGGTTTGAACACATCTCAGGTGGGATTTTGATCCACTCTTCTTCACAGATCTTTCTAAATCCTTAAGGTTTCTTACATGTCTTAGCAACTCAAAGTTTCAGCTCCCTCCATAAATTCTCTATAGGATTAAGGTCTGGAGGTTGGCTCTCCATGGCCTTAATGTGCTTTTACTTGAGCCACTCCTTTGTTGCCTTGGCGGTATGTTTTAGGTGCATCTTCCATTGTCACGCGGAAGACCCACCCACAACCCATCTTCAGTGTTCTGAGGGAAGAAGGTTTTCATCCAAGTTTTTTTACAAATACATGGCCCCGTCCATTGGCCTCTCAATGTGGCAAAGTTGGCTTGTATCTTTAGCAGAGAAACAGCCCCAAAGCATAATGTTTCCGCCCTCGTGCTTGACTGTAAGGATGGTGTTCTGGTCATAGTCAACATCTTCCTTCCTCCAAACATGGCAAGTCGAAATAATGTCAAAGAGCTCAATTTTGGTCTCATCTGATCACAGCAGTTTCTCCCAATCCTTATCTGAATAATTTAGATGTTCAATGGCAAACTGCAGACAGGCCTGTATATTCGTCTTCTTCACTTTTCTCATGATCAACCTTACCCCGTGAGGTGAAATACTGCATGGCTCTCCACACCTAGGGCAATTGATGGTTATTTTGTATTTCTTCTATTTGTGAATAATCAGTTGTCTCCTTCTCACAAAGCTTCTTGCTAATGCTCTTGTAGCCCATTCCAGCCTTGGTCTATAATCTTGTCCCAGATGTCCTTTGACAGCACTTTGGTCTTGCCCGTGATGGTTATGTTTGAAAAGAAGAAAGAGATTCTGTGGACAGGTGTCTTTTATACACATAATGAGTTGTCGCTAGGAGCACCTTCTTAAATTGACAGGACTAATCTGTGTACCACATGAGCACATACTGTAAGCCAGTCTGTGGGAGACAGAATTATCATTGGTTGGTAGGGGATCAAAAACATATTTTACTCACTGAACTGCAACTTAATTTATAACATTTGTATCGTTTGTTTTTTCTGGATTTTTGGTTGATATTCTGTCTCTATGATTTAAAATATACCTATGATAGCAATTATAGACCCTTCATTACTTTGTAAGTAGGAAAAGTTACAAGACCTGCAGGGGATCAAATAATTATTTTCGCCACTGTAAGTGACATGCCTGGCTGATAGCCAAGGAAGCTGGAATCACTGTAGTAGGCATTGCTACTACAGTGATCACCTCTAGTAACCAAGTCTTGTGCTGAGCAGCTGCTCTGCTGCTTATTGAACCCAGGTGGTTGCCCGCTTGGCACAGATGCCATCTACAGAACACTTTGCATTTTCTCATGAACAAGGTGGAGAGGTGGAGCAGTGAAGTCATAATCTCCAATTAGATTATTATTAAGATAATGTAATGTGTTCACTAGCAGGGCAGCCGCTCTGCATTGGACCTGAAAGTTAGTGGCGATCACTGTAATAAATACTGTAGTGATTTCCAGCTTCCAAAGAGATTAGCCACATTTGGAACATGCATTTTTGCAGTGTTATACTAGCCAAGCTTGGACCAATGTAACAATGCAATGCATAACTAAATTTCAACTTTAACCACTTTAGCCCTGGACCATATTGCTGTCCAATGACCAGAGCACTTTTTGTGATTCAGCACTGCGTCACTTTAACTGACAATTGCGCGGTCGTGCGACATGGCTCCCAAACAAAATTGGCGTCCTTTTTTTCCCACAAATAGAGAATTCTTTTGGTGGTATTTGATCACCTCTGCAGTTTTTATTTTTTGCGCTATGAACAAAAATAGAGCGACTATTTTGAAAAAAATGCTATATTTTTTACATTTTGCTATAATAAATATCCCCCAAAAATATATAAAAAAAATTTTTTTTCTCAGTTTAGGCCGATACACATTCTTCTACATATTTTTTGTTTAAAAAAATCGCAATAAGCGTTTATTGATTGGTTTGCGCAAAAGTTATAGCGCCTACAAAATAGGGGATAGATTTATGGCATTTTTATTAATATTTTTTTTTACTAGTAATGGCGGCGATCAGCATTTTTTTTCAGTACTGCGACATTATGGCGGGCACTTCGGACACTTTTGACACATTTTTGGGGCCATTGGCATTTTTATAGAGATCAATGCTATAAAAATGCATTGTTTTACTATAAAAATGCCATTGGCAGTGAAGGGGTTAACACTAGGGGGCAGGGAAGGGGTTACGTGTGTTTCTGGGTGTGTTCTAACTGTATGGGGGGGTGGCCTCACTAGGGGAAATCACTGATCTTCTGTTCATACATTGTATGAACAGAAAATCAGCGTTTCCCCTGCTGACAGGAACGAGAGCTATGTGTTTACACACATAGCTCCCGTTCCCCGCGTGGGACTTGGGGGCGAGTGGGGGGCACGCGCGCCCGCCGGCGGCGGCGCGCTCGCGCCCCCTAGCGGCCGCTAAAGAGCAGACGTATAGCTACGTGCTCTCGCGTAGCAGTGCCACCGTCCCGCAGTAATATGACGGCGGGCGGTCGGCAAGGAGTTAAAAATGTTTGGTTTAGGGTTATAGAGAGATTGTGTGCATGAGCACAAACAATTATTTTATTATATTAATTATTATAATAGTTGTTATTACTGCTACTGCAACAATTTTTTTAACTGTACTGGCTAATAGACCACTTAGCACTAGACCACTTAGGACTACTAGTGCTTGCTTGCTAAAAATAAATCTGATAAGCCACTAGGGACAGAGTAATTGGCAGACAAATTATGGTTAAAAGTTAATTTCTAGCACTACTGGGCCCTCTCTTCTGACAAACCTAAAATCCACGGCACTGGTCCCTGGTAGTGTTCTTTCTATGCTGAAAGCTTTCTTGCTATCTATCCTTGATTTAGAAAAACCTCTGTTAACCTCCCTGGCGGTATGATTCTTTCTGATTTTAGGTGCTGAAAGCGGTACCATTATTTGCAAGAAAATTTAGTGTTTTATACTGTAGGCTTGTAATTCTTAGGAATAACTCACTTAAATCTGACCAAACAAGAGTCTAGTAGGCATCCCAGGTCTGAATTTTTTTTTAAAACAAAATTATAAACTATAATATAATAAATAATTATAAATAATTATAACAAATAATAATATAATTATAATAAAAATTATTCAATAATGTAATCAACTCAAAATCACTGAAATGTGCTCAGTTGCAGAATTGTCGCTGTCATTTACATATTTTTTTATGACGAATTTCCCCACAAATCGATATTGCTCAATTCTGCAAGTGATTATAATTTATTATCGCTGTTTTCTAGCTGATCTAAAACCATTTTTTGACATAAAGGGACACTTTTGGTTGCTATGGACAATCTACAGTTTGCAGGCAGAAAGAACAGTTTTTATTATATAAAAGTACATGCAGGACACTGGGCAGACCACTAGGGACAAGGGGGGTGTGTATTTGTTACATACAGTACTGTAATCTATAAGATTACAGTATACTGCATGTAATGTGTTTGTTTACGCTTTTGAATTTGGCGCCGTTCTCCGCTCCCGTGCGTCGTAACGTCGCAGGGAATGGAGATCGACGGCACACAGAGGCACTGTGTGATTCGAGCGAGCACCTGCTCGCTCATATAGCGCGGATGCATCGCTGGATCCAGGAACAAGGTAAGAAAACCCCTGCTGTGGATGCTGCGAGGCGACCCCAAGTCTGACTCGGGGTTACCGGTCGCAGCACAAAAATGTAACCCCGAGTCAGACTCGGAAATACCGCCAGGAAGGTTAAATTCAAGGGAGTAATAAAATAACAGGGTCATGCAGTCAGGGGAGGCAGGTGAGGCAGAGCTCCCATGAACATAAAAACACAATCGACTTCGAGAGTCGTAGCTCGGTGATCCGGGGTCACAGAGACCCCACATTTGGGGGGTAGGTAGCTGAAGTCCTACCCCACCACTGGTCAATATGCTCCTATCATCTATGGTTCTGGAGATACGGGACTCCTTGTGCAGCCTATCAGAAACTACATACAGAGCAACCAGTTCAAATACAAGCTGGCATACCCTGTTAGCAGCACCCTGAGAGGATAAGCTCACAGTGCCTCTCCTAACTTCTTGTCAGAGGCACTGAGCTCAATGGACAGCTTGAGCCTTGGACCAATGGTAAAGTATCATTATCCCAAGCTGTCCAATAAAAATGCTGCAGTGGAGGCATGCCTCTAACTGCAGTTTCATAGAAGGGGGCATGTGTCTAAAAGAAAAATGCTCCCTTCCAGCCCAGCCCTCTTAACTACAAGGAAAAAACATGAGTTTATGTGTATAAGATTTACCCATAATCCCATGTTTTTCTCACATAGACAAGAGGGAGAATGAGAATCTGCTGCTGCTGAAAAGGTACAGGCTAAATCATATATTATTATTCTATATGTTATAAGCTAATAATTAATTATTTATCTATTTACTGTGAAATTACTGGTTTAAAGTTATAACTTCAAGCTTCAGTAATGTATTCATTAACCTGCTTAGCGGTATTCCCGAGTCAGGCTGCGATCGGTAACCCTGAGCCAGACTCGGGCTCGCCTCGCAGAAGCCACAGGCACAAGTTACTTACCTTGTCGCTGGATCCTGCGATGCCGCTGCACTGTGTGAGCGAGCTGGTCCTCGCTCGATTCACACAGTGTCCCTGTGTGCTGCCGATCTCCGTTCCCTGCGATGTTATGACGTATGGGGCGGAGAATGCCGCCAAATTAAAAAAAGTAAACACACACATTACATACAGTATACTGTAATCTTATAGTTTACAGTACTGTATGTAAAAAATACACCCCACCCCCCTTGTCCCTAGTGGTCTGCCTAGTGTCCTACATGTTCTTTTATAAAATAAAAACTGTTCTTTCTGCCTGCAAACTGTAAATTTTCCATAGCAATCCAAAGTGTCCCTTTATGTTAAAAGTGGTTTTAGAGCAGCTAGAAAACAACGATAATAAATTATAATCACTTACAGAATTGAGCGAAAGCAATTTGTGGGGAAATTCGTCATAAAAAATAAAAGTAATGACAGCGACAATTCTGCAACTGAGCAAATTTCAGTGTTTTTCATTTGATTACATTATGGAATAATGTTTATTATAATTACATTATTATTTGTTATAATTATTTATAGTTATTTATTATATTATAATTTATGATTTTGTTTTTCAAACTTTATCATACCCGGGATGTCTACTAGACTCTTGTTTGGACAGATTTAAGTGAGTTATTCCTAAGAATTACAGGCCTACAATTTAAAACGCCAAATTTCCATGCAAAATAATGGAACCGCTTTCAGCACCTAAAACCAGAAAGAATCATACCGCCAGGGAGGTTAAGCCATCTCCTTGAGTACAGGTTTTGAAAATATAGTAAATTATCTTAAAAATAATATATAATATTTTTTTGCATATTACTTACTTATGGTAATTAACCACCCAGGCCATGTCTGACACTTCTCTCCTACATGTAAAATCATATTGTTTTGCTAGAAAATTACTCAGAACCCCCAATCATTATACAGTATATAATGTTTTAGCAGACACTCTAGGGAATAAAATGGTGGTCATTTCAACTATTTATGTTACACGGTATTTGCAGTGCAAACACATTATTTTTGGTAAGAAACTGTTTCATGAATCAAAAATATATAAAAAAAAATAAAGTTAGCCCGATTTTTGTTTTTTATATATACTATGAAATATGATATTATGCAGAGTAAATAGATACCTAACATGTCTCGCTTTAAAATGGTGCATACTTGAGGAATGGAGCCAAACTTCAGTACTTAAAAATCTCCATAGACGACGCTTTAACATTTTTTACAGATTACATGTTTAGAGTTACAGAGGATCTATTTCTAGAATTATTGCTCTCACTCTAACATATGTGTCCCATGTAACCTGTGTTTATCTGTCTCTGATACTAGCAAGTGCCTCACTAGTCACTGTCCTGGAACACAGCTGATACTAAGGCCCCGTACACACGAGCAAATGAATCTGTTCAAATCGGTCGGACAGACCGATTTGAACAGATTTGTCTGCTGCCCGTTTTGGTTTGATCGCTGTACACACGATCAAACCAAAATCCCCGCCAGCAGACAGCGCGCTGATGTGGCGGTGACGTGGCGGTGACGTTGACGCCGCCACGTCACCGCACCAGGAAGTAAATTACTTCCGTGCATGCGTCGAATCCATTCGACGCATGTGCGAGAATATATGTCTGCTGGTTAGCGTACTAAACCAGCAGACATGTCGGGTGGACGGATTCCCAGCCGACAGATTTTAAAGCATGCTTTAAAATCTGTCGACTGGCCAAATCCGTCTGCTCGCCCGTACACACGATCGAATCTGTCTGCTGGGACGGTCGGGCAGACCGTTTCCAGCAGATAGATTTGATCGTGTGTACGCGGCCTTATATGGGGCCCCATGATCTGCAGCTATGCCTGTGTTTAGAGGTACTCAAATGTTTGCCAGTAATGACTGATATGCTAAGAAAACCCTTTATTACCCCTGTATAATGTATAATTAAAATTGTGATTGTGTAGATTGTGTTATAACAAAGAAGTCATAACATAATTACTCAGTAAATAGGTATTATACTTATTTATAGATAAATTGCAACTTGCATCATAATGAAAGATCTAGAGTGCATTCTCAACCCATAATCTTTCACTAAGGGTCATGTAGATATCAAATTCCCTATTTGGTTTTCTTATTTTTTTACATTTGGGTTAGAGAGTAATGCCATGTACACACGATCGGTTAAACCGATGAGAATGGTCTGATGGACCTTTTTCATCGGTCAAAACCGATCGTTCGTGGGCGCCATTGTTTAAAAAAAAAAAAAACTTGCTTTAACTTTAACCGATGGATTTCTAACCGATAGGTCAAAACCAATAGTTAGTAGGCACGACCATCGGTTAAAAATCCATGCATGCTCAGAATCAAGCATTGAACTTAATTTTTTTTTAGCATGTTGTTGTGTTTTTTACGTCACCACGTGGTGTGTAGGCGCGATGGACCATCAGTCAGCTTCATTGGTTAACTGATGAAAATGGTCCATCAGACCATTCTCATTGGATGGACTGATCGTGTGTAAGCGGCATAAGGGGGCAAGGAGATGGTGAAAGACTGGATTTATAGGCATGAACTGAACCCCTAGGTCAAGTTAGCTCTAAAGATGGGTGGGGAGACAAAAACAAACTACAACAATCCAGCTTTTGAAAAATAGATCATAAGGCCTTTTACACACGATCAGTCCATCCAAAGAGAACGGTCCGAAGGATTTTTAACTGATGGTCGTGCCTACTAACGATCGGTTTTGACCTATCGTTAGGCGTCCATCAGTTAAATTTTAAAGCAAGTTGGCTTTTCTTTAACCGAAGGTTAAATAACCTATGGGGCCTACACACGATCGGTTTTGATGGATGAAAACGTTCCATCAGACCGTTGTCCTCTGGTTAACCTATCGTGTGTACGCGGCCTTAGGCTGTAGTTGCTGGCAAAGCAGATTCTCTAAAATTTACTCATCACTAGAAATACCAGAAAACCAATAGTAATAATGATACAATGAATTTGTTGCAAATATTTTTTAATGCTGTTACAGCTGTCTACAAAGCTCCACAATCTTGTCAAAACTCATAACAACATGAAATGTACTGTCTGTCAAAGAAATGGAGGTATGTAATTTGATTCCTTCCTAGTGATAATGGTGTATATTGCATATAATTGTTAAGTTTAATAAGAAATGTCTTCTTTATTATCTTAAGTATATGACGTGATTAGAATTTTTAAATACATAGTGGTGGCATAAAATCCCCACACTACCGGGCATAGAAGTTTTACATTTGGGATATTTTCAAATAACATATCTTCTCATTTTAATATTCTAGTTCATGGCCCTTCTTTTGTAGTTTTTGCAGCATTGCATTCTTTTGAAAAGTAATTTATCTGGAATTCTAATCTCCTGGCTGCATCTCAGCAAATTAAAAAACAGCTTTGTGTGACTGACTCTTTACGCAAAGGCTTAATTGTTTTTAACACACCTATTTTCTTTTAACTCTAACTTTATCTAACTCAATGTTTCTGTTCTCTCTATATAAAGTTCAGAACACATTTAGCAATATACAATGCTAATTATAACTTAGTGCAATTGCAGCTCCAATCCTCAATCAAATACAGACAATAAGTACAAACATAATAAGTCACAATATATGCTAGACCAAATAAGTGAAAAGTCCAGCTTAAGACAACTACGAAAGAAAATTCAAACAAAACATTACTAATTCTTGTGCATATATGATCAAAAGTTATTCCTCCAACAGTATTGTGGATACTGTCAGAATCCTATTTTTCTTCTGTGGGTCCCCTATGATGACAAACTTTTTATGCTGTTTATGACCATTTCGAAAATTGGGGTCATTTCCATTTGGTAAGTGTTCACCTTTTATCACAAAAGTAGTGTACACCTTACTTGGAGAAATTCACACCTTGGAAGAATGGATTTTTGTTACACCTGTGCAAGAATTGGGAATTGTTTTGTTCACATTTGGACATTTAAGTTGGACTTTTGGACTGATTTGGATTTATATTAGCTTTGGTCAAACACAGGTTGTCACTTATTATGTTTTCACTTATTATTTGTATTTCATTGGGGAAAAGCGCTGCACCTGCACTTACAAGTATTGTGTGTTAGAATATTGTGCAAATGGCTTTTGTTTCACTTTTTGTTAGATTTTGACCTATGTGTGATTGCATTAACATGCAACAACCCCAACAGGTTTTTTTACCTTCATGCATAGAATTGATTAAGGTAAAAAGCTTCACCCTTTGCAACCACTTTAAGGTCAAGGGATCAAGTGCTGACATCATCTTTTGGGGGGAGGTTTGAATGTGCTCATGTGATTACCTCTTTCCCTCCACCCATCCTGGAGACATTATTATGCTCATGCATCTGAGTTTGAAGCATCACATGAATCTCCAGTTTCTGGTCAGTTCCACTCTGCTTATAGTGACCTGGTCACCTCAAGCTGCCTGATGCCCTTGTCGGCACCAGCTGCTCAGATGTTTGAGTACTTGAGGCCTTTGGACCTAGTTGCATTACTGAGGTTACACCTCTCAGTGTGCTTGGTACCCACCAGCTTTGCACCTCCTCTGAGATGTCTTCTGACCTTAGTGGTCAACAGGGGTAAGCTACTTCTGCTTCATTATCTAACACGTATTGTTTAATACAGTACTGGTTCTCATGTCCTTCCTGTTGTTTTGTTGTGGCATTCTCACTGTGCAAGTCACAAATGACTCCCACCCTCCATGAAAAGGGTACATTTTCTGGAGTCTTCAAGTCCACACCCTCTGTAATGGCATATTTACTGTAAACTTCACTTAGATTAGGCTTCTTAAGAGTCAGTTTGTTTGTGTTTATTGATGATTGTGGTTCACTGGCAAGGTTACTCAGCTTAAGACCTTTGCTTATGAAGACCACTTTTTGTAGGCCATTGATCCCTTCCTCATTTGTCCGGAACATTCGTCCTTCTTCTTCTTTTGGGGCTTAAAGTATGTTCAGGGAACACTCTCCTAATACAGTATAATACTTTTATGTTGCCTCCCAGTCCTTGTCAGCCTCCCATACTAAGTCAGGGAGTCTGTGCTTGGGATAAAACACTATGATGGTCTCTCCAGACCAAGAAGTTCCTGGCATCACTTGTCAGTCTCTTGAGTGAATGTGTATTCTATGCAGGCAGTCACATACTGTAGCTATCAAAAGCTGCACAGACACAGCCACTGCTCCTAATGAGACATCCGTGCAAGTGTGGGTGTATGGCTCTAAACGCCCAACAGTTTCTGAATATCTTTGTCCATCAATGGACTTCAAAAAAAGATTTTACAAAAATGAATGCTTATGAAATATTCCTCTAATTAATAAATAGCTTAACAACATCCGTCCCACATGTATTTCCTTGCAGACTACAGCGAAGTTGAATCTCGCCATTTGGTTCCAGGGGACATTGTTGTTTTAACTGGCAAGAACTTTTTTATGTCATGTGATGCAATTTTAATCAACGGGACATGTGTTGTGAATGAGGGAATGTTAACAGGTAAGTTATATCCTACCCTTTATATATTAAAAGCTGACCACAAGTGAAAACAATGCCACATGTACACTGTTTTTAGATTTGACATTAAAACTGTTTCCATTTTGACACGGATGGCCACTTTCATGCCTCTTGCAAACCAGTGTTCTTTTCTGTACAAAATGTGCACATCTCTACTCTCAAAAGTATGTGGCTATCATTTTCGAGGTGTAGGTATACTGCTAATTACTGACCTACAGAGCTCATCCTCTTAAATTTGGCTATCTGTTACAGGTTTTTGCAAACCCCATTACAGTGCACTACAGTATATTAACCATGTTGTTTTGCTCGTGTTTGGGTGATGGGCCTTTCTGGTGTACAAGGGTATATCTAAGTGTATTAGTGGGCTTTAAAGACAAAGCTAAATTAATTTAGAGTTTTTCTGACACTCAAGCTACATATGAGATTACTTTATTATTATTCCCGATTCTGCTTCTTCCTCTGTCTACTGTAATTGTCATGTGCTTTTCCTTGACCTTGTCAATGGTTTAATGAAATTCCAGTCTGAGTAACCATAAACGTTCAAGGAACTCCTGAGATGTCTATATTCTTTATCCTGTTTTATGACTCTGTGTTTGTTGTTGCCATTTCAGCCCAGTGTTGCAGAGTCCTAAAAGTAAATTTGTGTTTCATTGTGTGGATAAAGTTAATAAGTAGATACTGTTCTGTAAGAGTAGGTTTCATTTTGATTTTATTGTGTAAGTCACTACCTTTCATGGCATGAAACACACAGTACATACATAGTATTTTGTTACTCTGTGTATCTTCCTCACTAAAAGATTGCACTTCAAATGTTGTAATCATCACGCATTTATCATTCAACTGAACCAATTACTTAGTGATGTTCCCCTGAATGAGTTCACCCCCCACCACTTCCATATACAGATTAACTACAGTGCAGGGCATCCGAAGCAGAAGCTGGATAATGGTACACTGGTACTGATAAAATCCATAAGAGTTTTTCAAAAAAATCCAAGAAAAACAGCATACAATGAAAACAAGCCAACAGGTGCATTACACGTTATAACACAATACATAAGTAAGTGATCTGTTTACACATCCAGCTGTAGCCAATCTAAATATCTGCTCTAACAATAACACACCCCATACAATGGGGGACACTGGTATTCTCATTGCACAGCCATTTTTCAGTCTGTGGAAATTCTTCTTCTACTTGAAGTAGGATATGCTTTGCCTGCGTTGAGCTTGGTTTGACTGTGAGGAATCTTATCCCATTTTAGATTTTTACTCAAGCCACTCATAGATGCCTGGAATCTAATATAGGCACTGGCAATAATCACTGTGTTCTTCCAGCAAGGATGGCTCCCACGCTCCCTGCGCAAAAAGAACACAATAGCGCCCCCATTGACCCTGACTGAGTTGATGTAGGGTCAAATCAACATTAATCTTCTACTCGGCAAGTAGAAAATATGAAGGAGCAAGATGGAAAAAAAAATCTGAACGAACAAACTTATAATAGTATATTTGTTTTTCATTTGGGAAAGTACATTAATTCCAAAATTGAATATTAGAAGAAAACAAAAAATTGAAGTACCTTTGAACTAAATTCTTCAAGTCATCAAATGTACTAAGAATTTTCATGTGAATGTTTATACAAATGTTTGTTAAAAAAATCTACTGGCCAACTATACTTTTATCTATAAATTCTAGATAGGGGTGGCAGTACAAGGTCTGATCAATGGCATCTACCTATTGTTGCTGTCGTAGGCAGTCTATCATTTTTATGTTGTCACAGCTAGTGTGGTGTCTTTTAAGTGACTCATTAGTAGAGATGGGCCGAACAAACCCACGACCCCCCCCCCCCCCGTTCGGTTCGCAGCAGAACTCCCAAACAGGGGAAAAGTTCTAAACCAAACTGAAAACCCTTTTGAAGTCTAAGAGAGCCGGACAAGAAAAATCTAAATTGCCCAATTTGAATTCTCATTTGCAAGTAATTGCCCATAAAAGGGGTATGGGGTGTGGGTACTTCCCTTAGGGACATGTACCAATGCAAAAAAAACTTTTAAAAATGATTGTTTTTTTCAGGAGCAGGGATTTTAATGATGCTTAAAGTGCAACAATAAAAAAATCCTTATAGTATAGTGCTTGGGGAGTCCCCTTAGTCTGCCTGTAAAGTGGCGCAATTGTGCCATGTATAGAACATGCTGCAGCAAAAATTACATTTCTAAATAAATAAAAAAATCTGTCAAATCACATTTAAATTGACTTGCGTTTTCAATTGCCGGAACCCGGGTACTAAATACATAAAGAAATGCATCCCTCCCCCCCCCCAGACCATACCAAACCCTGGGCTGTGGGGGTCTGTAGGCGGGGGGCTTATTGGAATCTGTAAGCCCCCTTTAACAAAGGGGCCCCCAGATACAGGCCCCCCTATGTGAATGAGTGTGGGGTACATTGTACCCTTACCAATTCACCAAAAAAGTGTCAAAGTAATAAAAACACAACGTTTTTGACAATTACTTTATTAAAAAAAAAAAAAGTATCCCTGATGTAAATCCATAGTCAATCACACCGCCCACCACACCCGAAAAAAAACACACAAAAAATGCAAAATGCCTCCTCCGCTGTTTGACAGTTATTATGTAGGGAAGGGGCGGCCACCCAGTGACGTCACATGGTGGCCCCGCCCATTGTGATGTCATGGACCGGTGCATGCTGGGTCAGTGACATCACAAGGAGGCAGTGCCACCAGGAGATGTCACTGGGTGGTCTTGCCCTTACCTATATAAGGACTGTCAAACAGTGTAGGAGGCATTCGGCTGTCGGCCATCAATGAAGGCGGAATGTTTTTTTGCTACTCTTTTTGGGATGTGGTGGGCGGCGTGATTGACAATGGATTTACATCAGGGGGACACTGTATTTTTTGGTAGACAGTGGATGAGTACTTCATACTCATTCACATGGGGGGGGCAGGGTCTGGGGGTCCTCTTGTTGAAGGGGGCTTTGGAATTCCAATAAGCCCCCATGCCCAGAGACCCTTGTTCCCATCAACATTGTGCAACAAACCTGCGAATCCTGGAAAGTCTAGCAATAGCTTAGCAAGTCATTTTCAAACTTGCAGCTCAATCAGGGTAGCAAGGCAAAATGGAAATGCTTGGATCCTGACTTAACAATTAACACAGCCATCTTATCGAGTGAGGTCAGATTGGAAGGAATTGTTGCGCTGATTAAGTCGGCAGACTCTCAGATAAAGTTGTGCAGCCTCTCCTCCCCCAATATGTGTACAGGGGTAAGGAGTCACTGCTCCAGGTGGGTCTTGTGAACAATTAGGAACCTCCCAGGAAACCAAGGTGCTGGCAATGCACTAGGCAAATGTAGAATTTTCAGAAGGGATGGACAGCCGTACTCCAAAGGAACTTCAAAAAATTGTCTTTATTTGTAAAATCAAAGGACATGCATCACAGAATACAGCCAGAAAAGGGACAGCCGATGTGTTTCATACTTAATTCAGTGCTTAGTCATGGCTTGGCACTGAATTAGTATGAAACGCGTCGAATGTCCCTTTTCTGGCTGTATTCTGTGATGCATGTCCTTTGATTTTACAAATAAAGACAACTTTTTGAAGTTCCTTAGGTGTGCGGCTGTCCATCCCTTCTGAAAATTCTACATGTGTACAGGGGTGGACTAGCCCATAGGGGGATAGGAGAATCCTTCAATAACCAAAATAAAATTCAGCCTGCCCAGGTGCTACCTGGGAGTTGCTGAAGGCTGTGCAGCTGAGTTGAATGACAGTGTGGGCTGGAAGAAGAGACATATGACAGCGGGTAGCCATTTTCTTCAGTAAGTGGAGAAATTAAAAGCCTAAAGTTGAATAATTGAATACAATTAAATTAACATTGGGATACAGTGACTTAATTTTTTAGGGGGATTTGCTGTTTGGTTTGCTGGGAATTGGGCAGGTGCCTTGTTTATCTTGTTTATCAAGTGAACCAGAAAAGCCTATATTATTCCAAATTTTTGACTGACTAGAAATTAAGATACTATATCCTGGGGCACAGTAAGAATGGTCAAATTTTTTGGGGACATCAGTGAGTCACTTCTAGACTTGACTGGAAATACTGTACTATTTGCCACCTTGCTTAGCAAGTGAGACAGAAAAAAATCGTAAACAAATCTGATAAATGACTGACTAAAATTTTAAACACTAAATTGCATTGAACAGTAAGGTGGTATAATTTATTTTGGGACCCTGGCCTAGGAAGTCATTAATTTCTGCACTGGTAATTCTAGGGTGCACTTTCAAAAACAATGGGCCAGATTCATAGAGCAATTACGCCTGTCTAACTGGTGTTAGACAGGAGTAATTTCAAATTTCGCGCGCCGTATCACTAGTTTGAATCCTCAAACCATGATACGGCGGCTTCGGGCTTCGATCCGAGAGGCTTACGTCTTCGTAAGCCTTCGGATCTACGCTGCCATCTATTTGCGGCCGCTGGGAGGAGTTCGCGTCGTTTTGATGCGTCGGGATATGCAAATGTTTTTTTACGGCGATTCCCGAAGATACGAGTGGTCGTCGCAATCACTTTCGTCTATTTTTGTGTACGTAATGTTAGAGCAGCTTTTTGCTGCTCTAACGTTACGTAGCCCATGTTAAGTATGGCCGTCGTTCCCGCTTCGAATTTATTTAATTTTTTTTTTTGTTTACGTAACTCGTTCGGGACTAGGATCGCCCGTAAACGACGCTACCTAAACAACGAATGACGTCACGACGTGATTTCGCGCAATGCACGGCGGGAAATTTGCGAACGGAGCATGCGCAGATCGATCGCCGCGGGAACGCGCCTAATTTAAATGATTCACGCCCCCTACTCGTCTATATGGATTGCGACGGGAGAAATACACTACGCCGCCGTCGTTTACTGGACAAAATCTACCTGAATTCCACGTACAGCCAGGTAAAAAACGGCGGCGTAGTGTATTTCTGATTCGCTACGATAATCCATTTCTATGTGAATCTGCCCCAATTTTTTTATTGCAGAAGAGACATGCAATGAGATTAGTTTAAGATTCATTAAGCACAAAAATGTAGAAATCAGACATGCCATACAGTATGTCCGATTATGTTTGCATGATGTTGTTATGAATAAAATGCAAATGTATTTTTTGGATTTAGTCATGGCATTAAAAATAAAGGCATCCATTAATAAGTGTAGCCTGACAGCAGTGGGAGCCACTGTCACAATACATTGTCCCAATGGGGGGGTTGGGGATTCCTCCATCCACCGTATCTGTGTGAATGGAGGAATCTGTTTGTTTTTCTTCTTTTTTTTTTTTCATTCAGCCTACTGACTGAACGGAAAAAACTGTCTATGGCCAGCTTAAAACTGTATTGGTCCTTTGACCTTTTACTGTGGAAATCAAGCGCAAACTGCTAGAGTTAAATGACTGTGTCTCAAGTGTACTTAGCCCCCCATTCCATACTGCCACAGCTCATTATCCACCATCCCTAGTCCTCCCACCTGCTACCTGGGCTTATCTTCCACTTCTCAAAGTCCAAGACCTCTACTGCAAGTCTTGCTTCAATCCTCTTGAAAGTTTCTACGAGAGGAAGGTGAGCTCCATAATTACTTAAAATACATAAATACTACACTTCTTCAGCATTGGTTGTAATATCCCCAACCTTGCCTGTTCCAGAACAGACACACTTTACCATTCTTCACTAAAAAAAATGTTGAGTTTAACTTTTTATGCCTGCATGTGAACAAATTGGCTTGTGCAGGCAGTCTTAAGAGAGCAGCTGCTGGCAGTAATGATCATTCTGTTAACATGACCTTAGACCCAGGGTGCACAAATTGCATATAGGATCTGCAGGGTTTCAATATTACACTTTAATTTTGTTTTGTTTGATATTAATTAGGAGAATCTATTCCTGTGACAAAAACTCAGCTGCCACATCTAGACAATACAATGCCGTGGAAACAATACAGTGGAGAAGATTATAAACGCCATATTCTGTTTTGTGGAACTGAAGTAATACAGACTGAATGCACTGCACAGGGCCCAGCCAAAGCTATCGTTTTAAGAACAGGTGAGCTAAGTATGCACATGTATATTTTCAGAAAAAAATTATGCTTCTCTATTCACAATAATAAATTACGAAAAAAATGTTTCCTACAGTCATCAGTGCAACAAATGTAAGCTTTAGTTTGAAATGTTTTTCTTTTATCATAGGTTTCAATACAACTAAAGGTGACATGGTGAGATCCATATTATATCCAAAACCATTGAACTTTAAATTAGACAGAGACGTAAGATGGTTCTATATATTCCTGGCATTTCTGGCCATCATTGGAATCATCTATGCGGTTACAATATATGTACAGAGGAAGGTAATATAACCCATAAAATTGTAATTTTTACCTTTTCTCCTTATTCTGCTACAGTCAAAGTTAAACTCCAGGCAGATATTAAAGGCACACATTAATGCAGCTAGGTATTCACTAATACGTCATTAGCAGCATACAGTAAGTACCTGAAACAGCCTTGTGCAGTGCACTGTACAGTCTGTACAGCAGTGCTCAGAGATGGGAAAGGAAAGAAGCACAGATAGCTTTTCCAGTGTGCTGCAGTGTAAGGAGCATGCTAACAGATCAATGTGTTGCCTTTCCCATCACTTTCCATTCACAGGGTGGGGAGACCTTTAATGGAAAGTGAAACTGCAGAAAGCAGCTAATGATTAAGTCACTACGTTGGGCAGGGTTGTTGTGTGGCAGAGCAGTGCAAATCTTAGAAATGAAGGGGCAGAAAAACAAATCATTTGATAGGTAAAACAGATGTCCTATAGGTACCGTATTTTCTATGTGTATTTGATTGTTTGCCTAGAGTTTAGTTTCTGTTTTTTTTATAAATCTAGGTGGCTACAAGTAAATGTGATTGTACAGTCATACTGTAAAGCATGTGGCCTGCTTTAAGATTACAATAGAAAAAGATGTGGTATTTACTACTGTGCAATACATTTTACAAGAAATAAACACTACAATTACAGAATAACATACACCGTCAACATCAGAAAAGGATTACACCATTATTGTTGCGTTGGCTGGAAATGAAAAAGAGGTCATCACACATAATATGACACTAGGACATTTTGACATAATTTTTTTCCCCAATTGTAAAGTTCACATCCCAGATCTACTGCGTATAGTATTGTATTATGTATTACACCTAACATGGCCTTTTACTCTAGAAGTAAAAAATCGAGAAAGCCACTTTCCCAGAGGTCCCTGCTTCCTAAAATAGTTTCTGAGTCAAAATGCCCTAACTTACATTCCACAAGCTGGAGAAGAAGGAAAAGTCTAGTTAACCCAACCTCAAAACATGTTGTTACAAAACTAAACCTAGTTGCTAAAACTAACACTAAAACTAACCTTCATCGATCCTTAGCATTTGAGGCTCCAAGCCTTTTTCCCCTCTATATACCACCCTTAAAGAGGAACTGCAGTATGCTCACATAATTTGTAATAAAAACATCTTTGCCTTTCTGAAGCTTCCCTCCAACAACTGCACATATTATTTAATATATACTGTGATTCTGTACTTGCCAAATATCCTGCAGAAATCTCCCTCCACTGAGTGGCTGTATCCATTTTAACTGTGGGCAGCTGAAGCTGCTGCCTGGCCACTTCCTGGATTTACACAGAGACACAGAGGCACACCTCCAGCTCTGCAGCTCTGATTGGCGCTGTTATGACGCATCCCCTCCCTTTCTGAAAAACTCTCAGGAGAGTGAGAGAGCTGTGCATGATGTCATAAGCCTAGGCTTTTTACCAGACAAGAAACAGGAAGTGGGCTGTATAAGGTATTTACTGCCAGAAAAAAAAAATACTGTTCAAAGTTAAAACAACAAGGGCACAAGATTTAATAAATTGAAAGTTGAAAAAATTACTGAAGTTCCGTTTTAAGTATAGAATGTGTGTTTGTTTGTTTTTTGCTTGAGCAATGTTACCTTATCTTTTTCGGTTTAGTACCTTAAGTTGTCATACATCGTGCTTTTTGGGACATACATGGGTTTAACTTGATAGAAGAATTAAATACTTATATTTATATTTTCGTTTTTATTGGGAAGAAATATAAAAAAAAAATGAAAAAAAAAAATGAAAACAGTTGTTCTTACCAGCACACATCCACAAACACAATGGGGGAGATGTACTAAAACAGGTGCACACAGGATTTGGTGCAGCATTACATAGCGACCAATCAGCTTCTTACTTTAGTTTGTTCAATGAAGCTCTGACAATAAAGCTTAGAAGCTGAATGGTTTATATGCAGAGCTGCACCATATTCTGTGTGTAACTGTTTTAGTAAATCTTCCCCAATATGAACTCTCCCAAAGTTGTGAATATAAACCCAAACCCCATTGGAATCAATTTTCTGGCCATTTTCAGGACTAAAGGGCAAATAGATGAAATCTGAGTGTCCTGGGTGATACTGCAAACATTTGCAAACATGTGCAAGACGCAAACTTTCTTTAAATTATATTATTTAGCTGGGTGCAGCGATTTTAATAATGCTTAGAGTAAAACATTATGTCATTCCTTTAATTAATATGCTTGGGGATACCCTGAACTTGCCTGTGAAGTGGAACACATGTACAATGTTTACAATGTTATATTGCTAATTTAACATTCACAAGAAAAGAAATGCCATTTTAATTATTGGTACATAATGGTTTCCTGGCAGCTTTGTTTTCTTGGTAAAAAAAATTGCATGATGACCCTTTAGAAGTTTAGGGGGACCTTTGGGGGGCTCCCCGTGCATTTTTTTCCAAAAAAGGAGCCATCTGGAAAATATAAATTGCTGACAATTTTTTATTTCTTAAATGTCACTTTTACTGTAATACACACACAAAAAAAATAGAGTGCTACTACCCATACAGAGAAATAACAGTAGAGCTCATGGGTGCTTGATCCACAGTTTTTTGTCTGTAAAAAGCATTCCATTAAGATGATCTGCACAGCCAGTTGTAAAATATTCATGTTTGTTGAAAAACCACAGGGTTCAAATGCAGATAAAACCAGTTGAGGGGTTTCAGCCTGCAGGGTCTTAGTCATAGTCATAACTATGACTAAGGCCGCGTACACACAATCGGTCAAACCGATGAGAACGGTCTGATGGACCGTTTTCATCAGACCAAACCGATTGTGTGTGGGTGCCATCGGTTATTTATCCATCGGTTAAAAAAAAGCCAACTTGTTTTAAATTTAACCGAAAGGTACCTAACCGATAGCAACAAAAACAATCGTTAGTAGGCACGACCATCAGTTAAAAAAAAACGCATGCTCAGAATTAAGTCGATGCATGCTTGGAAGCATTGAACTTCATTTTTTTCAGCACGCCGTTGTGTTTTACGTGTCCGCGTTCTGACACGATCAGTTTTTTAACCGATGTTGTGTAGGCACGACCATCAGTCAGCTTCATCGGTTAACCGATGGAAAAATCCATTAGACCGTTCTCATCGGTTTGACCGATCATGTGTACAGGGCTTAAGGCCTTGTGTAGGCTGAAACGCGTCAACTGGTCAACATTCTACAGATGTAATACAATTGACTGTTATAACAAAAAACATCTTGGGGTCCCCTTCACAATAACCCCATATCAGTCCATACCAGACCCTTATCCGAGCATAAAGTACTGTATTTGTACAGTACTGTATTTGCTGGCGTATAAGACTACCTTTTACACTTAAAAAATCTGGGGTCGTCTTATACGCCAGGTCAGCTGCTCGGATGCCTGCTGGATGTACAGTAATACTGTATGCAGCTTTGGCTACATACAGTATATACCGCTTAGCCAATCCCAGTGAGCAATGTATTCAAATGAATACAGAGCCTGCTCGGATTGGAGTAACAACCTCCGCCAATCTGAGCAGGCTACAGACGGTAGCCTGCTCGGATTGACTTTAAGGGCCAGATTCAGGTAGAGTTAGGCTGGAGTATCAGTGATACTCCAGCCTAACTGTCACTTTAAGCCAGCGTTTCTGTTTTCTGTAACCAGAAAACAAGAAACGGCGGGTTGGAGTTCCGATGCGATCGGCGTAATTGAATTTCGCCATCGCATCGCAATTTTAATTTAAAAATGGCGCCGGGGGCGTTCGCGCTGATTTACACTGAAAAAAAATGTTAATCAGCGGGAATCGACAATTCACGATCGTATTCGGGCGCGACGCAGTGACTTTCTGACGTTTCCGTAAGCGATACGCGGCGTAAAGATAAAGCAGCCCCCTAGTGGAGTATCCTATGTTAAGTATAGCCGTCGTCATCGCGTCGAAGAAAAAAAAAAAAAGCGTCGCTTGCGTAAAACGTCCATGAATGGGGATTTGACGTCATTGACGTTCACTGACAGAATTTGGAGCATGCGCACTGGGATGCATTGACAGTCGACGCATGCGCAGTACGTTCGCCGCGGGATCGCGCTTAGTTTAAATAATACACGCCCCGTACCCGCCCAATTTGAATTCCGCCGGCTCATTTACAATACGCTGCCGCAACTTTAGGAGCAAGTGCTTCATGAATAACAGCACTTGCTCCTAAAATTTCGCCAGAGTAACGTAAATGAGAAACGTTACTCCAGAGCAAAGATGCTCCCATCTACCTGAATCTGGCCCTAAGAGTCAGAGAGGCGCGGCTGATGATGTTACAGCCTCTGCCAATCCAAGCAGGCGTTGTATTCATTAATAGAATACATCGCTCGCCGTAATTGGCTCCAGCTCCAGCAAGAATGAAGAAGGATATGGCTCCAGAAGGAAGAAATATGAAGCGTCGGAAGCCTCGGAAGAGGGGGTCATCTTATATGGTGAGTACAGGCAAAAAAAAACAGTGGAAACCACAATAGTAAATTCATATAAACATGACAAAATCCCCCAAAATATAAGTAAGAGGTAATACCAAAAGAAAGGGAAAAAAAAGGGGGGGTCCCAGATAGTGTAGTATGTAAAATATAAGCTTTTTTATTTAATAGAACCAAGTGCAGTACTCACATTTAAAAACAAGGTAAAATGCAAAACACCACGAGCAGTGAGCTCGCACACTGACGTCACTTCTTGTGCCTGTCTGTTCCGACGCATAGCGTCACGGTCACGTGAATTGATCCCTGATGAAGTCACGTCATCTATTAAATAAAAAAGCTTATATTTTGACATACTATACTATCTGGGACCCCCTTTTCTTTCTTCATATGATGTACCTATCTGGGAGAACTTTCCACCTCATATATTTTCACCCCTTGATAGACACATATACGGTACATCATCCTAAACCACTGATTAATATTTGATAGGAAGCCGGCAAAGGGATCCATTGTGGGACCAGGGATCTGCATTTGCTCTCTCATTGAGGTGTTATTACACTGAAAAAAAGTCATCTTTACATTGCTATAGTTGCACTGAAGATTATCCACCATTTAGTTTGCTACACTTCAACGGATGAAAAGTTACTGTTTATATTGCTATATTTGCACTGAAGATTATTCAATATTTAGTTTGCTGTATTTGCACGGAAGAAAAGTCATCATTTATATTGCTATTTGCACAGAATATTATAGGAAATTCAACACTCGTGTATTCACTATTCTTTATTATTAAATAAGGACATTTTATTGTCTGGGACTATTATTCAATATTTTTTAACACTGTTCTTTTGGTGTTTTCTTTTACTTATATTTTTTGGATTTTTCATGTTTATATGAATTTACTATTGAGGGTTCCACTGTTTTTAAGCACATGGCACATTACATTATTTATTGTTTGTATTACTTTATTCATTGTAGAATCAAAAATTAGAAAGGGAGGGGAAGAAAACATAAAGGCACTCACATATGCCAACATCCGTAATATTCAATAGAAAGAGTTTTGGACTGCCAGAAAGCAGTGACAAGGCGGACTTTTAAATGCAAGGATGGGAAAAGTGATACAAGAAAAAAATACTTTAATACAAAAAATATAAGATACATTAAAACCATACAGTGTATACATTAAATTTCAAAATATCTTCTCGTCATTCATTGTAGCACTCATCACTTTCATTTTGCACATTGTTTGTGTTATAACTTAGAACACAACACCATCTATTGATTTTGTTACATTATTCACTGTGGTTTATGGATTGACCCTTTCGGTGCTTTACAGCAACTAGTATCTCCGTCCTACTCTCTTTTCTTTCCTTTGGTGGCGCGAGAATATCTTTTAATTGTATTGTTATTCAAAAACTGTAAGTTTTTATATTTTTTGGCACTATTGTATGATAAATGAATAGGGGTACAATTTACCCCTACTCATTCACGTTGGGAGGGGGATTGTGCGCCCCACTTGCTCACTTGCTCATACCCCACCTCTTTCCTGGCCTGCCAGGCTGCATGCTCGTGTATGGGTCTGGTATAGATTTTGGGGGGACCCCAAGCCATTTATTTTTTATTTTTTCTAATTCTGACATTGTTTTTGTTTTTTCTCATTCAGCTGTCACCGGGGAAGCCCATTGAAAACTGATGACTCCATTGTTAAGGACACAGCAGACAGGTTCCTAGTCTGCACCTTAAAGCGGAGTTCCACACCAAAATGGAACTTCCACTTTAAGCGGTGGTGACCCCCTGGCATGCCACATTTGGCATGTCATTTTTTTGGGGAGGAAGTTTATACCCTCTTTTTAGAGACATCCAGCTCCCACTTTCTCCTGGGGCTCTGCAGCCCTGGAAGGAAGTTCACCTCTCCCCCCTCACTCTCTGCAATCTTCTGAGACACATCACGGGTACCAGAAGATTGCTCGGTCATTCACAGCACGCAGCGTGGCTCGTGCATGCGCAGTGCGTGCCCGGCTGTGAAGCCACAACACGGTGCCCATACTAAGAATGCCAGAGCCCTAGTAGAGGAGTGGGGCTTTGTACGCCCACATCGCTGGACCGTGGAACAGGTGAGTGTCTGATTATTAATAGTTAGCAGCTACACTTTTTGTAGCTGCTGACTTTTAAAAAGTCTTGGTCTGAACCGCTCACTCAACACTAGTGATGAGGACAAGAGCATCTTTTTAACAACCCTGGCCCAGTAGTTGTGCCCATATTTGGTTATTGCAAATTGAAGGACGAAAACTGGACAGCCACGCGTTTCGCACTTACAATCAGTGCTTAGTCATGACTAAGCACTGATTGTAAGTGCGAAACGCGTCGGCCATACTGTATTTTGTTGGTTGCAGTGACTGTGTGTACAGTTGAAAAATAAAAGACAACTTATTTTAAGTGATTTCGGAGTGCGGCTGTCCAGTTTTTGTCCTTCAATTTGCTATCATTTGCATTGCCAGCACCTTGGTGGTTCAACAACACTTGATTGCACACGGGGCTCATCTGGAGTGGTGAGAAATTTGCATATTTGGTTATTGTTATCAGCAACCATCCCTGCTCCTTTATGTACATTCAGCTGACTGCCCTATATACATGTCCTTTCACATTATTTGTGTCCATTATCACAGTTTTCCTGACTTTATAGTCATTTTATTTCTGATGGGAAAATGACAACATGATTTACCTAATATGTCATATTTTTTTTTTGTTATTAGGTACCTGCATGGAGAATTATTGTGGAGTCATTGGTTCTCATAATCTGTGCTGTATCCCCAGTTATTCCAGCAGCCTTGATGGTTGGGATTCTCTATGCTAAAAGGAGACTAAGAAAAAAGAGGGTATACTGTGTTAGTCCAGACAGAATTAACATGTGCGGCCAGATCAATCTTTTCTGCTTTGATAAGGCAAGTTTTTTTTTTCAGTTTAAAGTAAAATAATCTGAAATACAAACACACTTAAATTATACATTGCAGTCCCAAATTAATGTTTTGTGCAGTCAATGCAGCTGTTGATACTTTTTGCCTCTTCCTTAAGTCTCTGTTGTAAAAATGTACACTATGCTAACAACTAAGTGACCTTTTCACACATTTATTCTTTCATGATTGCATTTGAAAGCCATTTGATTCTTAAGCCAAAACATTGTATTACTGTCCATAGAAGTGGTCAAATAATGTAGTTAGTCAGTGTACTCTATATGACATTGACTCTTAGTAAATTATGCTGCTACTAAAACAAATGTGCAGCCAGCTGATATAAAACTTGCTGTGTTGTTAGATTTCATGGCTGTAGTTACTCCCTGTTCCCATCAGGTGTTTGGCAGCTTCTAATATCTGTAATTTCATACCTGATCATGATCTGATAATGCGATATTGATTAACCAAAGACTGTAGCAATTGGTACGCCTTATTGCTCCACTTTATTGTCCAAATTCTACTTGATATGGATATTTAATAAGGTATTTGGATCATGCAGGGCAACAGTACTGGTTGAACTAATGCACTGTATTTAGTCCCACTTCAGGCACACATCCCCCTCACTCCTCCAGGCTGTTGCTGGCTGCTCCCGAAACTCGCTCATTCATTACTTTATGGACCTTGCTTTGTGCACTGGTGCACAGTCATGTTGGAACAGGAAGGTGCCATCCCCAAACTATTCTCACAAAGTTGGGAGCATGAAATTGTAAAAAATGCCTTGGTATACTGATGCCTTAGCAATTACCTTCACTGGAACTGAGGGGCATAGCCCAACCCTTAAAAAACTACCCCACACCATAATCCCCCCTCCACCAAATGATTTGGACCAGTGCACAAAGCAAGGTCCATAAAGACATGGATGAGTGGGTTTGGGGTGGAGGAACTTGACTAGCCTGCACAGTCCTAACCTCAACCCGAGTCCTGACCTCAACCCGATAGAACACCTTTGGAATGAATTAAAGTGGAGACTGTAAGACAGGCCTTCTCATGCACAACAGTGTCTGACCTCACAAATGCGCTTCTGGATGAATGGTCAAACATTCCCATAGACACACTCCTAAACCTTGTGGACAGCCTTACCAGAAGAGTTGAAGCTGATATAGTGGCAAATGGTTGGCCCACTCAATATTTAACCCTCCGAACTAAGTCTGGGATGCCATTAAAGTTCAAATGCGTGTAAAGGCAGGTGTCCCAATACTTTTGGTAAATATGTTTATTCAGAAGTCTGATGCACAAACTGTTCCACCTAATCCTGCAAGCCCTGATGCTTTTTACTACGTGCAGAGCTTATTCTTATGCCGCGTACACACGATCGGTTAAACCGATGAGAATGGTCTGATGGACCGTTTTCGTCGGTCAAAACCGATCGTGTGTGGGCGCCATCGGTTATTTAACCATCGGTTTAAAAAAAGCCAACTTGCTTTAAATTTAACCAATGGATTCCTAACCGATAGGACAAAACCGATCAGTAGTTGGCACGACCATCGGTTAAAAATCCATGCATGCTCAGAATCAAGTCGACGCATGCTTGGAAGCATTGAACTTCATTTTTTTCAGCACGTCGTTGTGTTTTACGTCACCGCGTCCTGACACGATCGGTTATTTCAGTCAGCTTCATCGGTTAACCGATGAAAACGGTCCATCAGACCACTCTCATCGGATGGACTGATCGTGTGTACGCGGCATAAGAGTAAGAATCATGGGATGACATAGACCTTAAATCAGGGCTTAACAGCATACACATGTAACTTATGAAACATTTAGAAAGTATTGACCAGCTGGAAGGGAGGCTCCCTTAACATGTCATGGATGTACAGCAGCATATGCCAGACATGATCCATAGCTTGTGTCTGATAGAAACTTGTTGTTGTATTGTATTGTACGGAAAAAGGACTACTTTTGCATACGCTCTCTAAGGCCGCGTACACACAAGGAGACATGTCCGCTGAAACTGGTCCGCAGACCAGTTTCCGCGGACATGTCCGATCGTGTGTACAGCCTAGCGGACAGGTTTCCAGCGGAAACTTGTCCGCTGGAAACCTGTCCGTCGGACATGTCCGCTGGTTAGTACGTCCTTGATTCGACGCATGCGTGGAAGCATTGAACTTCCTGGATTGAGCACGTCGGTGACTTCTACGTCACCGCGTTCTCTGTCCGCGGGGATTTTGGTCTGATGGTGTGTACACACATCAGACCAAAATATCCCAGGAGACATGTCCGATGAAAACGGTCCGCGGAGAATTACCAGTTGCCCTTTTTTACAAAAATAGGAACTGGATTTGGGTAGAACCTTCTCGCCAGGTCAAAGTACCTAACAATATAATACATTCCATATTTAAAACAGCGACCTGTACGATAGCTGGGGTTCTGTACCATTGGTACAGAACCCCAGCTATACTTCACAAATGCTTTCTGAACATACCAGATGGTTGCTGGCGCTGTCAGAGGGAACAGGGGACTCTATTACATAATTTTTGGTCCTGCTCTAGAATTAGAACATTTTGGAAAGGTCCGGGAGATCATGCAAAAATTCAGTGATATTGAAATCCTGGAAGCCCCAGCCCTTTTCCTATTGCATTTATCCGAAATCCCAGCTAAAACATGCAGGAAGTCCATCTTGTGCCACTTATTGAATGCATCCCAAGCCTGTATCCCCCTTACTTGGAGCCCCCCACAGTGGGAATGTGACTTAGGAAGGTAGAGGAAGTAAACCAAATGGATGATCTAGTCTGGACGTCTCGATAAAAACAAGAAATCTATATGCAAACATGGTCGCCATGGAATCTTTATGTTTCTTCAGAGAACTTTTTGATGAGGAAGGAGGACATGGGTCCTTTAGTATAACTTAAATCAAGAGGAGGGGAGCCTTTTGGCGGGGGGAGGGGGGGGGTTGAGGGTGGTGGAATTTGGGTGGGTTCTCTTTGTAGGTTTTTTTTTCTTTTAAGGTGGGGGGGCAGAACAAGGAAAGGAGGTGAATATTCGGATATTAGCTGCTATGTCTGGAACATTAGGGGGGGGTAGTTGGTGTGCTAGGTCCTGAATCAGGGGTTACGTTCCCCCTTAACCAGGTTTGGTTAGCAATTTGGAAAGTGGAATATATATGGAGAAATTTCCTGACTTTGATATTCCCCCAGATTCAACGTCAAGGTTAAATGATATTGAATTTGATAATATGTTGTTGGTTATTTAAAGCGGAGTTCCACCCAAAATTGGAACTTCCGCTTAACCCACTCCTCACCCCTTACATGCCACATTTGGCATGTCATTATTTTTTGGGGGGGAGTGGAGGCTTCAGGAGGAGTGGGACTTCCTAGGACACGTCACAGGTCCTAGGCGATAGCCTGTCCAATCGGACAGCGCCGGCCCGCGCTGCACGTGCATGCGCAGTGCCACTCGCACATGCGCAGTGGGTGCCCGGCCGTGAAGCCGAAAGCTGTCATGGCCGGGTGCCCACAGTTACAATGAAAATGAAGGGGAGGGGGGGAGAGGAGCGGAGCCCTGGCCGGCGTGTCGCTGGAACGCTGGAACAGGTAAGTGTATGTTTATTAAAAGCCAGCAGCTACACTTTTTGTAGCTGCTGACTTTTAATAAACATAAAAATTGGCTGGAACACCCCTTTAAATACAGGTGATGTATGTTAATTATGGAAGGGGTTGTTCATTTTCAAATCAGTGCCATGTCAGAGTTATGCTTAACCATGAGTTATGCAGACCACAAAATTCTATTTTTTCATGATAATGTTGATCAACACAAACAATATTTTCTATGTGAATATAAATTATTATTTTTTTTCATTTGATTTCTAGACAGGAACTCTAACAGAAGATGGCCTTGATTTAATGGGAGTAATACCATCTAAAAATGCATGGTATGTCTGTCTACTAAAATGCTTTCCATTTATACGATTTTCTTACATAGATTTGATTATTTAACTTTTCATCTTAAGCTTTCAGGAAATGTTAACTTATGAACAGATTAACGATCTCTCTGGGGAGCCACTATTTACTGCAATGACATGCTGTCATTCTCTGATCATTGTGGATGGAAAACTACAAGGTGATCCATTAGATGTGAAGATGTTTGAAGCCACTGCCTGGGTAATAGTTTAACACTCCTTTTTTATATGATTGGCTATTTTTTTTTATGATAGGCTTAATTGAAGCACAAATGTTCTGCTGCAAATATGGGGCCAGATTCAGGTACACGTACATTTGCGAAGCGTATCCGAGATACGCTACGCAGCCGTATTTTACCAGGCTGTCTAACGAATTCTGGTAGATTTTTACCCGTACGATACGGCGGCGTAGTCTATTTATCGCTGCGTAATCGAAATACGCGATTAGGGGGCGTGAAGCATTTAAATTAGGCGCGTCCCCGAGGCGATCGAACTGCGCATGCTCCGTTTAGAAATTTCCCGCCGTGCATTGCGCGAAATAACGTCGATACGTCATTCGTTATTTGAGTAGCGTCGTTTACAGACATTCCTATTCCCGGACGTTTTACGTCAAAAATAAAAAAAGACGTCGGAAAACGTTGATATTCGACGTGGGAACGACGGCCATACTTAACATGGGCTGTCTAATATTAGACCAGCAAAAAGCTGGTATAGTATTTGCGATAGACGTTCGTAATTTCATGGATAGTCGGCAAAAGCTCATTTGCATACCCCGACGCGGAAAATGACGGGAACTCCACGCAGCGGCCGCAATTTTATTGCAGCATAGATCCGAAGGTGTACGAACATGTAAGCCAGTCGGATTGAAGCACAAAGCTGTCTTTTCATGGTTTGAGGATTCAAACTAGTGAAAAAACGTGCGTAATTAGAAAGTACTCCAGTCTAACACCAGTTAGACAGGAGTTACGGCTCTCTGAATCTGGCCCATGGTTCCTAGCTCTAAAAATAAAAAATGCTAACTGTTTGCAGAGATAGCAGCAGTGTTAATTAAAGTGGATGTAAACCCCCCAAAAAACATTTTTTTTTTTGATGTCACAATGTAGAGTATAAGATTTCCTATCATCTGTGCCCAGTCTTGCCATACAGCGTTAATCCAGCGCTGATTAATCCTCTTTTAATGTTCAGTAAAATGAACAGCCTTCCAGATAAAAACCTGCCTAAATAAAAAGTCAGTTTTCTCTCTTCTTGCTTTGAGTGACAGGTTATTTACATATCTAGCTTGGACATGTTTATCTTATGTTATGTTATGTTTATCATAATATGAGGAATAAAACGTGAGAAATCCACCCCTCCCCCACATAACACATCCTGGTAATATACAATGAACTTTGGATCACCTCATGTTATTATAAACATGTCCAAGCTAGATTTGTAAATAACCTGTCACTGAAAGCAAAAACAGAAAAACGGACTTTATAATTTGGCAGGTTTTTATCTGGAATTCTGTTAATTTGCACTGAACAATACAAGAAGATTACTCAGCGCTGGATTAACTCTGTGTGGCAAGACTGGGCACAGATGATAGGACATCTTATACTCTACATTGTGACATCAAACAAAAAAAAAAATTTTTTGGGGTTAACATCCACTTTAACTATTTAGTGTTCACACACTTTTTAGTTGACTAAAATAGGACTAAAACGAATACACATCTGATAACTAAAATACCATTAAAACTAAAATGGAAAAACAAACAAAATCAAAATTTTACATCATACCACATAAGAATAGTAGTATAATACTATACATGTTCAAACTTCAATATCATAAATAATAACATGTATGACAGACAGCCCCTGTCAGTTAGCAATAGAGTGTATCTGGCACATAGAATTTTAAGGTTCATAAGGTGAATGGGTGACAGTGAGAGGTCTGTAACAGGGCGCAAGGCGTTATGCACTGGCCACACCTTGCTTTCTACCTAGGGTATAATTTGTCTTCCCTGGGTTAATTATAATAATAATGTTGTTTCTGATAAATTAGATATGCAGGTTGTGAGGGAACATGTCTGCAGGACTGGAACAGACCTAGTGAGGTCTATTTTCAGTTTTGTTGGATTTTTTGTTTTTGGACAGTGTTTCCTAACCCTGCATGGAAATCCTTTTGTTTGCTGACCAATAAACAGGCTTGGATTACCTCTCTGAGAACTCTCCACTTGAAGCTGAACCCCACACATGCTATTAGGTTTTTACTCCAGGAGTATATAAGGAGTATTACAATTTACCTAAATCTATTCAATTTTAGTTGACTAAAATACTACTACAACTAAAACAATTTAGATGAGTAAAATATGATTAAAACTCAAATGGCATTTTAGTCAAAAGACTATGACTAAAACTAAATCGAAATTTGATAATTGCCTTAACACTATCTAGCACAAAAGAAGATTGTTAGGCGGCCTCCAGGCACCACATTCCCAAATTATGAATAAAGAAAGGAGGGTTCACATATAAACAAAAGGAACTTGTGAAGTGCCATACACAAAAATGGTTACATTTTTTAAGACGGTGATGATCACAGACACATCTTATTCAACAGTAGGTTTCAATGACTTTTGGTAAGCATGCAGTTCATGTTACACATAGCTACAGATGGTAAATGGTTTTACAATAGGCTTAATCAAGAAGATATAGTAAGTGACAAAAATGTGTTGCGTCCACCAATCTGGAAGCCTAGAAGTTGCCATCCACTGTAAGCCCAAGAAAGCCACCAATAAAACCTAACTGTTGGAGTTAGTGGACACGGAGGCTTGTGGAGGCACAGTTTTCTTTTGGAACCAGATTATCTATATACTGTATCTCCTTGGTGTCCACCTTTAATTGAAAGTTGGTGCATCTCTTGTTTTATACCCCTGTAGTCCCCCAGTAATCTCATGGGTTTTATTGGCAAATTCTTGAGATTATTGAGCTCATTTTCTAGACTGCCAGGTTGGTGGCCGTTTCACTTAATATATCTTCCTGATGAATGTGTTTAAGAACAATTTACTATCTGTACCTCTGTATAACATGAACTATTTGCTTACTGAAGTTTATTTTTATTTTTATTTTTTGTTCCTTTTTATTCTTTTTTTTTCTCAAAAAAACAAACAAAACTGAAGGAAATTTAAATCTAGGATTTTACTTAAATTTTACTTTCAGTGATAACAATAAACAAGGTAAATAGAGAGGGCAAAGCCCGACAGATGTTTTAATCCCTCTTCACTCCATCGAAATCTAATAAAAGTTTTGCCTTAAGTTATACTTTAACTGAAAACCCTGACACAAATAAAACATTTTTTACAGTGATATTTCCCAATATATGTCTTTAGGTACTTGATGACACCTGCAAAGATTTTTGTGATGAAAACACATCGCAGAATAAAATAGTTCGACCTGGACCAGACTTTAATAGTGTAAGTGTCCTAGATTGTGTTTCAAGCATTATAAAAAAATTAAAATAAAATCTATATATATATACCTAGCATGTCATGCTGTAATTTTTTGTTCTTTTTTTTTTTTTTTAGGAATTATCAGAATTTTATTTTGAAACGTAAAATACAAACAAATCTTTACAGATAAATTACACCCCCCCCCCAAAAAAAAAGACTAAAAGCAAAAAAAAATAAAAATAAAAGGCAAATTTGAATAAAAAAATACAATAGATTTATATTGTGATTCTCTGAGAACTACAAACTCAAGAACATAAAATCAGCACGGCGTGGAGTAAATGGTGGCACATCACACGGGGGAGGGGGGGGCCCGGGAAGAACTGATAATGCCGCCTCCATGGAAACCTGAACCCAGTCCACCGAAACCGGAATTTCATTGATCAATCATCCGACTTTATATACATTTTATGGGACTCTGGTGGCTCCACCCACATTGCATTTTTTTTTGCCTCTTTAAAAGGGGGGGGGGGATTCCCCTCACTTCCTGTCTCAGTGACAATGAAGGGAAATCTCCCCGATAGTGGCAGTCATGTAAACCTGCCGTTACCCTCCCCCACCTTATTTAATATTTTTTTTGGCTGGAGTTCTGCTTTAAATGGAGACATTAGAGATCCCCCTGATAACATTCGGCTGACACTTCTCCGAGGGCTGCAGGAGGAACTTCCCATCACCTACCCTCAATATTAGTGCATTTTATTTACATCTGACAGTTCTATTGCACTTCCAGAAGACAGACAATCGCAGCGCTTGAGGGCCCGACGCTATCGCTTCAGGTCCAAGCATCTTCAACAACAGCGTTTTTTGTTCTTATTTATAATACTATTATGAATACTTTTTTTTTTTTTTTTTTAAATCGGCACCATTGGCAGCCAAGTAAACCGTTAATGACGTTGTGACGTTGCGTCGGTGTTTTTACATCGGAGACTGGTACAAAGCCATTTCCGGCTTTGTTTTAGTCTCACTTTATCCGGCGGAAGTTCCAGGTCATGGATCGGGTCTCCCGGTGGGACGGGAGGCCCGGAAAGAGCAGAGGAAGGCGGTGGGAAGTCGGACGTCCCCTTCCACACCTTTAGGATAACAGCCAAGCAGCTTTTGGCTGCATCAGTTGTTATCCCTAAAGAGCCGACCGCCCATTCTAAAAAAAATGGTACTGGGCGATGCCTGCAGCTGCAGACATCACCCAGGTATAATGCCTTAAAGCCGAGACCGCATATGTGCGTAAGGTCGGCGCTAAGGAGATATACTTACTACACTACACTGAAACTGCCCTACTAGAACTCACTATTGATGTACTACTGTAATGCTAAAACCAATGGCCACTACTCCATACTCATACTACTAGACCTCTCTGCAGCCGTTAATACTGTTGAACATCCTCTCCTACTCAAAAAACTCCACTCTCTTGGCCTTTAGGACACTCTCCTTGTGTTCCTCCTATCTATCACAGCACTCATTCAGTGTTACCTATACCTCTGTTTCCTCCTCTCCATTTCCTCTTTCTGTAGGGGTACCCCAAGGTTCTGTCCTCAGACCACTCCTCTTCTCCATCTACACCTCCTCCCTTGGTCAAATAATAAACTCCCATGGCTTCCAGTACACTCCCAATGCTGATGAGTGATGAAACACAAATCTATCTCTCTACTCCTCACCTCACTCCTACAGTTGCCTCTAGCATTACTAACTTATTAACTGACATATCAGCATGGGTGTCACACCACTTCCTCCAAAACTAAGCTCATAATTTTTCCTCTGGCCCGTGTCCCCTCCCCTGACTTCCCCATTAAGATTAATAATAAAACCATCAGTCTCTCTCCTCATGCCAAGATGCTAGGCGTAATCTTAGAATCTGACCTTGTCAGGAACCATGAATCAGACTGAGACAGAAGTGCTGTAAAAATCTTCACTTTTTAGTAAAATGGTACAATCAGAGCAAACGTAGTCAAAACATAGCCAGGGTTTAGTAACCAGAGCGGGTAGTCTGAAAAAGACAGTGAAACAGGAATCTAGAGATCAGCATAACAGGATCAGGAGCCAGAAGGGAAGTCAGCCAGGCAAAAGTCTTTAACAGGAAAACACAGCAGAGAGTATCCAGATATGTTGACCAGGCAAAGGCACAGGAGATCCAGGCAGTTTAAATAACCAGCAGGGCTAGCTGACGAGCAGGAAATGAAGACCAGGTGAGTCACTGTGGAATAAAGAGTACTGGCAATTAACCAACAGAGCACAGAGCTCTGAGAAGGAAGGGCTGAGCCCAGCACTAACAGACTTGTCCTTTAAGCCCCAAATCTAATCACTGTCAAAGTCTTGCAGACTTCACCTCCATAACATCTCCGAAATACGCCCCTTCTTAACCGTTGAAAGCAACTTATTTACTCCCTTGTTATCTCTCACATGTGAACAGCTAACAGATCTAATTCTTGATTTTTGCCATGACTATTGTAACTTCCTCCTTATTGGCCTACCTCTCCACAAGCTATCCCCTCTTGAGTCTATCAAGAATGCCGCTGCCAGACTCATCCACTTTACCAACCGTTCAGTGTCTGCCACCCCTCTCTGCCAATCCCTCCACTGGCTTCCCATTGCACAATGAATACAATTCAAAACACTAACAATAACATACAAAGCTATTTCACCTCCATACAAAGCTATTTACAACTCTGCCTACATCACCAATCATCTCCAAATATCACCCAAACTGTCATTTCCACTCCTCCCAAGACCTCCTGCTATCTAGCTCCCTTGTCTCCTCCTCTTGTGCTCCTCTCCTGGACTTCAAGGAGGCCTATCCTGCCTTTAGCAACCAAATCTTCTACTTCCCTCATCAGCTCATCCTCTCAGTTACTACCTTGTGTTTCACCAGTCCCATCCCTATTAGATTGTAAGCTTGCAGGAGCAGGGCCCTCCTAATGTTGAATTGTTTTGTTGCTGTATTGTCTCACTTTATATTGTAAAGCACTTTGCAAAATGTTGGCGCTATATAAATCCTGTATAATAATAATAATATACAGTTGTGCTCAAAAGTTTGCATACCCTGACAGAAATTGTGAAATTCTGGCATTCATATTAAAAATATGATTGATCATGCCAAAGATCTGTCTTTTATTTAAGGATAGCAATCACATGAAGCCATGTATTATCACATAGTTTTTTTTGGATACTTTTTAAATCATAGCAATCACCCAAATGGCCCTGATCAAAAGTTTACATACCCTGGAATGTTAGGCCTTGGTACAGACACAGAAGGTGGCACACACAGGTTAAAATGGCAATTCAAGTTTAATTTCACACATTTGTGGCTTTTTAAATCACAATTAGTGTCTGTGTATAAATTTTCAATGAGTTTGTTAACTCTCACTTGGATGTCCTAAGCAGGCTAGACACTGAGCCACGAGGAAGTGGAAAAGAACAGTCAAAAGACCTGCGTGACAAAATAATAGAGCTTTATAAAGATGGAAAGGGATATAAAAAGATACCCAAAGCCTTGAATATGCCAGTCAGTACTGTTTATTTCCCTTATTTAGAAGTGGAAAATTTGGGGCTCTTTTGATACCAAGCCAAGGTCAGGTAGACCAAGAAAGATTACAAATACGAACCCACAGGTAACCTCAGGAGAAATACAGGCTGCTCTGGAAAAAGATGGCGTGGTTGTTTTTAAGGAGCACAATACGATGATACTTGAACAAAAAAAGACCCGCATGGTCAAGTTGACAGAAAGAAGCTTTTACTGTACAAGTCCCACACAAAAAAGCCTGGTTACAATATGCCCAACAATACCTTGCTATGCCTCATTGGCTTTTTTGTGGCATTGGCGCAGTAAGACCCCTTTCACACGGGGGCGTTTTTCAGGTGCTTTAGAGTTAAAAAAAGCACCTGAAAGAAGCTGCATCTGCAATCCCAATGTAAAAGCTTGAGTGCCTGAGAGAGCGCCTGAGAAATGCCCCAGTGTGAAAGGGGTCTTAAGGCTTTCTTCTGGTAGTTTAACCATGCAGCTCTTTTTTGTTCAAGTATGAATTGTGCTCCTTAAAAACAACCACATTGTCTTTTTGGAGAGCAGTCTGTATTTCTTCTGCGGTTACCTGTGGGTTTTTCTTAAGTTTTTCTCTTGTGAACTTAACTACTTCTCTTATTAACATTAAAGTAGAATACTGGGATGCTAATGTATACTGTAGATGCTAATGTAGACACTGTAATGTGCATATAAATATAAAGGGGACTGCACTGCAATGATTACAAAGCCCCTTTACAGTGCAGTCCCCTTTATATTACAGTGTCCCTGCAATCATGACCCCCCCCTTTACTCTTTACTCACTGTGCAGATCTCCAGCTCCTCCCACACCCTGCTTCCTTAAATGAGAGTTGGCACAGACCTCCCTTACATCAGTGTCCGCACTGAGCCCCTTACATCAGAGTCTGTACTGAGCCCCCTTACATCAGAGTCCACACTGAGCCCCTTTACATGAGAGTCCGCACAGAGCCCCCTTAAATGCATTTTCTATATACACTGGTGGAGAGGTGATCTTACTCACCCCAAGATGGAGACTCAAAAGAAGGCTGCCTGCAGCCTTGTTTCTTCACATCCCCCCGGGATGTGTGGGCAGGGCAGACACGGTGCGTGGGTGGGGCAGACATAGTGGAGTGGATGGGACAGACAGGAGTAGAGAGGCAGGAAGAGGAGGAGCAGTGTCCGGGGCTCCGAGCGCACAGCGGAACTGTCAGCATGATCTCTTAGGTGGAGCTGTGTGTAAGAGAGACACACAGCTCAGCCGCTCAGCCAACCAGCCTCTAATGTAGATGCACCGAAAACCGGAGATGACACAGGCACGGCCGCATGGCGGTAGGTGAGCGGTGGCCGCGGCCTGTGTTAGCACCCTGTCCAGGCTGTGGACGCTGCTTACCTCCCACTGTGCGGCTTGATCATCAACAGGCCACAGAGCAGGTGGCCCGTGGGCAGACCTGGCCCACTGGGCAAATGCCCGATCTGCCCTATGCTTAGTCTGGGCCTGCTGTTGGGCCATATTTTCTCCACTTGATAATGACTGTCTTCACTGTGTTCCATGGTATATCTAATGCCTTGGAAATTTGTTTGTACCCTTCTCCTGACTGATACCTTTTAACAATGAGATCCCTCTGATGCTTTGGAAGCTTCCTGTGGACCTTGGCTTTTTTTTCAGGATGCCAGGAAAGACCTAATAGAACAGCTGAGCTTTATTTGGGTTTAATCAGAGACACTTACAATGATGGCAGGTGTGTACTGACTCCTATTTATCATGAGGTTGAATATGATTGCTTAATTCTGAACACAGCTGCATCCCCAGTTATAAGAGGGTGTGCACACGTATGCAACCACATTATTTTATGTTTTCATTTTTATTCCCCCCCCCCCCCCCAAAAAAAAAGATTTCTGCTTGTTTTTCAATTTAGTTGTACAGTTTATAGGTCATATTAAGGGTGGAAAAATTATTTATCTTTGTCTCATCACAGAAACCTGACATTTAAACAGGGGCATGTAGACATGTATATCCACTTTACCTATAGTTTTTTTTTTTGTTACCACTATTACAGGATATGGATGATGGAGTGGAAATTTTATTGCAGTACCCATTTTCCTCAGCCATGATGCGCATGTCTGTTGTAACTACAGTCATTGGAAAGAATGAAATTAATGTATACATGAAGGGTGCTCCTGAGACAGTGGCCAGCTTCTGTAATGCAGAGACAGGTATTTCTTGCTTATGAATTAGCAGTAAATATGTATATTATTCCTATACAGGATTTATATAGTGCCAACAGCTTACTCAGCGCTTTACAATATAAAAGGGAGATAATACAGTTATAATACAAAAAAATACAAGAGGATTAAGAGGACCCTGCTCAGAAGAGTTTATAATCTAATAGGGTGGGGCAGGTGGTACAAAAGGTTGTAACTGTGGGGAATAAGCTGATGGAAGTGTTAAAAGATTAGTTGGAGACATGATAGGCTTCCCTGAAGAGATGAGTTTTCAGGGATCGCCTGAAGGTAGCAATAGTAGGGGATAGCCTGACAGGTTGAGGTAGCGAGTTCCAGAGGATGGGATAGGCTCTGGAGAAATCCTGGAGACAAGCATGGGAGGAGGAGAGTGAGCTTGAGAGTAGGAGGTCTTGAGGAGAGCGGAGAGGACAGTTTGGGTGATATTTGGAGACAAGATGGGGAATATAGCTCGGGGCAGAGTTGTGAATGGATTTGTATGTTGTGATTAGTATTTTGAATTTAATTTTCTGGGAGATTGAGAGCCAGTGTAGGGATTGGAGGAGAGGGTAGACAGAGTGGTTAGTAAGGTGGATAAGTCTGGCAGCAGCATTCATGATAGACTGAAGAGGGGATAGCATCCCCTATTTTGTAAACGCTATAACTTTTGCGCAAACCAATCAATAAACGTTTATTGCAATTTTTTGTACGAATACGTATCGGCCTAAACTGAGGAAAAAATATGTTTTTTTTTATATATTTTGGGCGATATTTATTATAGCAAAAAGTAAAAAATATAGTTTTTTTTTCAAAATAGTTGCTCTATTTTTGTTTGTAGCGCAAAAAATGTAAACCGCAGAGGTGATCAAATACCACCAAAAGAAAGCTCTATTTGTGGGGAAAAAAGGGAGCCATGTCGCACGACCGCGCAATTGTTAAAGCGACGCAGTGCTGAATCACAAAAAGTGCTCTGGTCATTGGGCAGCAATATGGTCCGGGGGTTAAGTGGTTAAAGGAAGTGGTGCGACATCCATGCTGATATCTCAGTTAGTAAGTTAGTAATGCGAGAGGAGACTGAAGGAATGAGGTGAGGAGTAGACAGATAAATTTGGGTGTCATCAGCGTATAAGTGGTATTGGAAGCCATGGGTGGTTATCAAGTGACTAAAGGAGGAGTTGTAGATAGAGAAGAGAAGTGTCCAAAAACAGAGCCTTGGGGGACCCCCACAGAAAGGGGCAATGGAGAGGAAGAGACAGAGTTGTAGGTAACACTGAAGGAGCACTGTGATAGATAGGCAGAGAACCAGGATAAAGCCCTGACCTTGGAACTATTCTCTGTATTATGCTACCAGCTCCCACCTTCCCAGATCATGACCAGCCTCTGGACAGTGGCACAGATGTTGTCCACAGCAATCCCAACCCTTGCCTGATCATTCTAGACTACAGGTTCCCTTATTTGTGATAGTCATTCAATCTTGATTGTTGTCATCTGGCTAGGAACTATAGCATTGTGTACTAGGACCGAGGGGCCAAATACTAGCAGGACTGCTTGCCTTAAGGGAACAGTGGCTACTAAAGATAGCTATAGTTCTTGACCTAGGCATCAGGCTAAGAATCTCAGGCCTTGAACATATCAAAAACTGGCAGTATCAGATATTTATGAAACATTGACTCACACACATGTAAAAATCCTTGCACAACTTTTTACAACATTTTATAAAGCAAAAAGTGAGGTTTTTGCACAACTTTAGTATTTTTGATTATCTATACCTTAAATGTGTTTTTAATGCAGCTGGTAACAACTTCTTGTAATTCACTGTACAGACTGGGGCAGGGAGGGGCAATGTGAGAAACCAGTTAGCTGTGGTGTAGTGTACATGCTATTAAACTGAAATACACTTTTTTAAATTAGGTTTACACATCATTGCCTAGACTGGTGTATTTTGAGTGTTACGTATGATTTATTTTATTATGTCTTTAAAGTTCCCAGTGGATATTTAGATGAATTGGAACGCTACACATTTCAAGGCTTGCGAGTGATTGGCGTGGCATTCAAGACTCTCAAAAACATAAGGCAAAATGATATAGAAAACTTAGAAAGGTACATAACCGTTACCCAAATATGCAAAGTCAGGCATACTGACAAAAAAATCAAACATCTAACAAGCCCATTTTATTGTTTTGACATTATTTTTTCAGTGAGATGGTCTGTTCAAATAACTAAGTGGTTTGGACAGGGTCCTAATAGAGTCCTTTATTTCTAACTATTTTAAAACCTAATTCTTACCCAAATTCATTAATAATGTTGCATATAACTAGTTCAAATACAGATAACAAGTGTTGTTTTAAACTTGTAAATATAACATTTATATACTGTAAGTATTAATGAACACAGCAATGTACTGCAACGATTTATTGGCTCCAGTATTGATGTTCTCTATTACACCTTCTCACTGTGGTTTCTGTGCAGTATAATACAACCACAAACTTATTTATTTGACTGAAAAAGACAGAATCTGTTTTATTTCCTTTGTTAAAAAATAACACTGCAGAAGCAGGCAATGGCTTCCTTGAACTGCTTGAATTTGGATGCAGTGGTAATTAGTGTTGCTCACGAATATTCGCATTGCGAATATTCGTTACGAATATTGCATATTCGAGTATTCGCGAAAAAATCTAATATCGCGGTGAATATTCGCTATTGCGAATATTCATATTTTTTCAAATTTATTTTTAAAACAGATCACATCCTAGTGATCTCCATCGACGTCTAAAAGCATTGCTGGTATGATTAGAGACCCTGGGCCGAGTAGCTGAGGCGATCCTTTTATGTTGCCGAATATTCGCAATGCGAATATTCGTATTACGAATATTCGCGAATACTTTCTTTGCCCTTCTGTGTTTTGTGTATAAAAAAACAAAAAACAAAAAAAAATTTGCTTTAGTTTAGTCATATAAGTTTGTGTAAGTAGAGTTAGTGTTTAGTGCATATTAGTTTAGTAATCCAGGAAATGATCTCCGTTTTCGCGTGTTGACGAGAATTTCGCAATCAATTTCGCATTCGCATTAGCGAAATTTCGCATTCGCATTAGGGAAATTTCGCAAAACTTTTTTTTTGATAAAATATCACGAATATTTGATATTAACAAATATTTCGCGAATATTCTTCTATATATTCGTGAAATATCACGAAATCGAATATGGCGTATTCCGCTCATCACTAGTGGTAATGGCACTCATTTTTGGAATAATCAGAGGATGTTGGCTCTGAACCTGCGCAAACATTTAATAGTGCAAACAATCACATTATATACTTGTCAAATACTGTAAGCTATGTTATCATGTCAGTAAGCTCTTCAATTCGATTTTTTTTTTATTTTGTTTACGACTCTGAAGGGAAGAAGTTGAATGCAACATGAAATTTCTTGGTTTGTTAATCCTGGAAAATCGTCTTAAACCAGAAACCAAGCCAGTTTTAGAGGAACTGAACACAGCAAACATCAGGACTGTAATGATTACAGGTGGGATAACAGGAACAAAAAACTTATTAAGGATGAAAAAGCTTTAGAAATCTGTTGTGCTGATAAAATAATGGTCTGTTTTCATCAACCAGCAATCCTTATGTCCCTAAACGCTGCCAATGGTGTTAACAAGGGATGGTGCTTAGTGGGACTTGGCATTGGCATGTGAGAAATGTATTGTGTCACTCATAGGGGCTGATCTACTAAAGGCAAATAGATTTTTCTTTTGGCAAGTGAAGTAACTCCCTGTTATGTAACTTTATCCTGTGCATTGTGTGGACAATTGATTGTGTTAGAGAGGAACACATATATAGAATCCCGCTACCTTGGAGCATACATAAATAAAAAAAAACTCTAATAAACACCAAGTAGTAGGGATGAGCTTCGAGTTCGAGTAGAACTCATGTTCGACTCGAACATTGCCTGTTCACCGAACAGCGAACTATTTGGGGTGTTCGCAGCAAGTTCGTGTGAACTTTAGAACCCTGTTAAAGTCTATGGGACTCGAACGTTTGAAATCTAAAGTGCTAATTTTAAAGGCTAATATGCAAGTTATTGTAATAAAAAGTGTTTGAGGACCTGGATCCTGCCCCAGGGGACATGTATCAATGCAAAAAAAAGTTTTTTTGGCAGCAGTGATTTTAATATTTTTTTTAAGTGAAACAATAAAAGTATTCCTTTAAATTTTGTACCTGGGGGGGTGTATAGTATGCCTGTAAAGTAGCGCTTGTTTCCCATGCTTAGAACTGTCCCTACACAAAGTGTCATTTCTGAAGGAAAAAAAGTAATTTAAAATCACTCGTGACTATAATGAATTGTCGGCTCCCGGCAATACAGAGAAAAGTCATTCATAAAAAAAAATGTGTGGGGGTCCACGGCAGGGACCTGGTAATTGAATTTGGGGGGACCCCCACGCATTCTTTTTTTATGAATTACTTTTCTCTGTATTGCTGGTATCCGACAATTCATTATAGCCACGAGTGATTTTAAATGACTTTTTTCCTTCAGAAATTACATTTTGTGCAGGGACAGTTTTAAGCACAGGAAACTAGCGCTACTTTACAGGCATACTATACACCCCCCTAGGTACGAAATTTTAAGGAATATTTCAATTTTATTGTTTCACTTTACTGCTCCTGAAAAAACGGACGTTTTTTAAAACTTTTTTTGCATTGATACATGTCCCCTGGGGCAGGACCCAGGTCCCCAAACACTCCCCTGGGGAAGGACCCGGGTCCCCAAACACTTTTTAGGTCAAAAACTTGCATATTAGCCTTTAAAATTAGTACTTTAGATTTTAAACATTCGAGGCCCATAGACTTTAACAGGGTTCTAAAGTTCACACAAACTTTTGGTCTGTTCGCAGGTTCTGGTGCAAACCGAACCCAGGGGTGTTCGGCTCATCCCTACCAAGTAGTGAAACATATGTGAATTTTGAGGACAATAACCAAATAGATCATAAATGGTTAAATGCTGAATTATAAAAAAGCCTGTAAACATTGAGTGAATAAGTTCATATAATGTCCAATCAAAAGTGAAGTCTATATACATGAGACGAAATTAATAACTATCCACCCATAAAAAAATCTTAAAGTCCATCCATGGATGAAGGCTCTTCAAATGGTGGGGAACAAAAACTAATGTGAGATCCACCACCAATGGAGAGAATCACTGCTTACCAGAAATCCGTGATCCCTCATGACAGAAGATATGGGAGAGCATATAAATGACACAGTCTGTGTTTAAAGCGCCTTAAGCCTGCTTTACCGCTGATCAGATCACTCCATGGATATTCAGACTCATAAGCAGATAGTGTAGCATGTAAAAGACATGAAGCCTTCGATAGTGTAAAAGCTTATGATTTATTGCTTAAAAAATGTAAAAATCCCACTTACAATTAAACTTAAGTTGAAAAGCCTTAAGTCTGAAGGGCCGGCCGGTACACAATCAGACAAACCCATCCGTCTGGGTAGGTGAGCAGTATCGAAAGGTGACGTCAGCACGTCGCTCCGCTCCACCAATTGATTGTATTAAGCTGGTTTTGTAAGATATCACATGATGTTGTTATTGTTTTTAATCTCTGTTCAAATCTCGATGAAAAAAAAAAACTATGTACAAAATATTTAAATACCACACTCTACCAAATATTCCTTCTTGTTTCTAGGTGACAACATACAAACAGCTACAACGGTTGCAAAAAAATGTGGCATGATTCCTAATGACAGCAAAGTAATCCTGGTGGAAGCTTGTAAACCTGAGGGCTTTTCTCCAGCATCTGTCACCTTTAAACTTCTGGAGTATCCCACGGATGAAAAAGATACTAATGTAAATCTTTCATTAACATTTTATTACGGTGATGTTGTTATTTTTATATACTGTAAACAAACTTTGCACTTCACAATTCTCATATACTGTGAACAAATTTAAATATGATCCTTAGTTCTAAACATGTTACATCAATCTGACCCTTGTATCTTGTATTATAAACTGGTTCCTATCTAATTCAAGTGTTTGCAATGTCTCAAAAGACTTCTCAAAGTTTATATTGTGTTATTTATCCCTAACCCTTTATTATCAGTTAAAGCAGTATTAAAACCCTCACAAAAGTTAATGGATGCGGTGGCTGCATTTTTCCTTTTTTTGCACCTATTGATCTGGCCAGTAAATCTGCTTAGAAAAAGTGGAAGTTAGAGGATTGAGAAAAAACACTTAACACTGTCAGAGGTACTAACAATGGTCAGCTTTTATTCATGTGTGTAAAACCTTTATCTCAAAAAGAAAGAAAGGAAACATTGCTGTAACTTTTTAAAAAGTGATAGCGGAAGTTTGGCTTTAATTTGTTGGTAAAGTACATATAAATCTGCTAGTGTATTTAACACTACCCTCTCCCCAGACTGACAAAGATGCTGCCCAAGGGTGTCTTTGTTGTTCTTCCTGTGAAGTAGATACAACCTAAGACAGGAAGTGTGGCTAACGAATGCAGCCAGACATCTAATGATCCGTATTCTGCAATATATTGCATTTTTTTTGTTGTTGTTTTAATACCTGTATTCTTTATAATAAAAGTAATAACCAAATACTAAATTATATAATTTGATCATTTTGTAAACAGGATATCTCCATAAAAATTGGAAAGATTCTGGATGGTAAAACGCAGAACAATGATTACCATTTTTCACTGAGTGGAAAGACCTATGAAAATCTGGAAAAACACTTTTATGACTTGTTACCAAAGGTATGTGAATATAAAAATACAGCATATATATTCATATATATATATATATATATATATATATATATATATATATATATATATATATATAAAAGATAGCACACAGCGCCAAAGATCATAGATAGGAACAAAGATATAGGGAATGCAATGAAATTAAACTATAGATCGCAAGCTACCATCATTTTTGGCAAAGAAAAAAAGGAAAGCAGCGCTGATCCAAAACAACTATGAATACCACCCTCTAAATATTTATTTTTCGTGAAAAAGATGACCATAGATAGGACCTTAAAAATAAGCCTCAACTAAAGTACAATGAAACAATACAGTGCAAACCAATAAAGTGCAAAAGTGCTCAAAATAGATAACAATCTATAACACATACAATACATTTTATGATATGAATGTATGAAAAAACGTCTATCATAGTGCTCCAAAACATATGGAAAAAAAATGTATATATATATATATATATATATATATATATATGTATATATATATATATATATATATATATATATATATGTATATATATATATATATATATATATATATATATATATATTCGTTAATACAAAAAATAATAGTGACACTCTGTGATATCTTGCATGTCGAACAATTATGTAAAAATAACACCCAATGTGATCCTCCACCAGTCGTACCAAACGGACTCACTAAATCAAATGGTTGGTAAGATTATAAACCAGCAACTGTGCCTTTTTGCAATCAATGCTTAAGCCCCATACACACAGTCGGACTTTTGGCCAACCAACTTCAAAATCTGCAACTTTTCGAATTTGTCCGACCATGTGTACGCTCCATCGGACCAACATTTTCGGGTTTCATCCGACAAAAAGTTGGGTCTGCGAACGGACCAACTTTTCGGCAACAAAAGTCCGATGGTGCTTTGTGTGACCGTGTGTACAGCAAGCCAACCAACTTTTGTACAAAGTGCAAATACGCATGCTCAGAACCAATGTTAAAATCAACCAACAATAGCAGAACTTAACCAAAGGGTGGCGATAAAGAGCAGAAAAGAGCAGAAAAACCACGTGATGATGGGAAAGTTTTAGAACAGTTTGCAGAAAAGTCTGACTGTGTGTATGCTATGGGTGTGACCGGACAAATCAATTAGGACAAAAATCCAAGGGAAAGTTTGTTGGATGTCCGACCGTGTGTACGAGGCTTTAGATCCAAAATGCTGTTTGAAATGCACACTGTCCTGTCCAAATCTCATGCCACGACTCACGTGTATATGTAAAAATGAAGAAGGAAGCTCTGATAGTGTAATAATGCTTTTTAAAGGATTTATTAAAACATTAAGAATAAATTCCACTCACATTTTAAAAGTGTCAGAACCCAAATTTCATCACTTAGTTTGCTCATTATCAAATTAGATAACAGTTACCAACTTTGTGCAGATCTGATGATAGTCTCATGTCTGTAGACACAGCTGGCTAAGTGATGTAACAGTCAGTAGTGAGAGATAGGTGCTAAAATGATAATGAATAAAGCATTTTATAGGAAATCTGTACTGAAGAAGCATGAAAACTGACAGCCAATTCTAAAAATAGTTTTACCATTTGCTGCTAACTTAGAACGTAGAAGTATGCAGATCAGGAGCTCTAAAAGCATCCTTGACTTTCATTATTTCATAATTTGCAAGCTTATTTCAGGTCAGTGATTTATAAAATGATTTAAAGAGGTTTAAAGGATTTTGTGAAAAAAAAAAAGTATAGCGAGTAATTAAAAACTAACATAGCATATACAAGAGCCATATTGTAATTTAAAGCAATCGTACAACATTGCACAATATTAGATTGAGATCGAGCTTAGGTAAGCACACGTCCTTGATGTCCAAAGAAGTAAAAAGTCTCCTTGGTGAAAATAGGTGGTAACATAATTTTTTACGAGGAATGTGTTGACTTAAATTAGAACATTCAGAATTTTGAGATCCAAGATGGGGTGAATGCCCCCTTAGGTGTGGAAACAGTGAACAGAATAAAGTGAAAGCCCTGAAACTGTCCTGCCACGGAAACAGTGTAGACCTGAGAGGGCTTGATGGAAATTGGCCAAAGGAGGGGCTGGGAACAAAACTCTAGTTTGTAGCCCTGGATAACTACCCATATCCATATTTTTAGTAAGCTGGGGTAAGTGAGGACACTTATATGATGTTGTTCAGTAAAGAGCCAAAAAGAAGGTCTTCCATGAAGGGTAGCCATAGCAAAGCCTGCTTACACTGTTGCTGTGTCAACTAGCACCTAAGCCAGAGCACCCTGTGGAAATGAAAAGAAGACAGGGTTACCTGTGACCTAATCCATTTAATATCTAGAGCCAGACAATAACATTTTACAACAGTCGGTTAACAAAATCAATAGTTGAGTGTAAACATTGGCAGCCACTGAATCCCTGCTTAAGAAAAAGGACATTGTATTCTTGCCTCCAAGAATGTTAACCAAAGTGCATTAAACACTCCTGGTCATAGAAGAAAAAACATGACTAGGATTGCAAATAAACAGTGGCAAAGCCCTGCCTCCAAGTCACTTCTGTATGTAAAGAATAGATCACCCACAGACACACTCAGTGCCCATATAATGTACAACCATTTTTGGTACTGAAGACATCCATCACACAGATGTACAAAATACTTACGTCACACATTTCTTGTATTAAGCTAGCATTAAAGTAGAAATAAAGGCAAAACTTTTTAATTCTATGTAGAATAATGCAGGCCATACATGGATCGAATTCCGTGCATTTTGTGATCCGATGCATTTTGTGGCTGGGAATTTTGTTTTATTTGCAGGTCACAGCTCAAGCGCCTTTTTGTTTCGATTATATTTCTCGCATGATTCTCCCATCATTGATTAGAAATGTGTTCATTTTTCAAAAAATTTCCAATATGCCCATTCACTGAAATGTGATGGCCACATGAAAATCGACCTTTGCTACAGCCCACTAATGATGCAAAATTCGAACAAAAAATATTTCGGAATTCCACCCATGTATGGCCATCTTAAGGGAGGGTTATAACCTATTATGCAAATTTCCCTTCACTCTTTGTCCCATAGCCACTGGAAGTGAGAGGAAATCCCTCCAAAGAGAGGGAACATTGTGTTCTCACCAGGGTCACCAAAACTAGTATCTGATTTTTGCTCTTGATGATAGCGGTAAACAGGACAAATAGAAAGGGTGAATGTTAACAGATTAACAGACAGCAATAAAAACCTGACAATTGTTTTAATCCTTCTTCATGCTATATAAGGAACCTGCAATAAATAAATAATATGAAACAAAACAAAAAAAGTTTGCCTTTTAGACCCAGAGAATGAAAGAAAAAAAATATTTTACACAGTACCCTGCTAACAACAGCCTATTTTTGACAATACTGCCTTAGACAGTGTCAGATACAATTTAATGGAAGAATTTGCAGCACAGCATTGGCCTGCTTCATCCACTCACAAAAGTGAGTCTCCAGCGACAGAGTGAGGTGAAAACTGACTCAACTCTAGTCTAGACCTATAAATCCATAAGGAATATCTAGTCCTGTGTAAACTGGAACATGGACGGGTAGTCAATACTGACTAAAGGCCTGTCACAGAGGGAACATCAGTTTAGTTAATGAACTGGGAACCTGCACTGTTTGATTCACTAGAGAGCTGTCCAGGATTTTTATATCTGGCCAGACTCCAGCAGTCCCTGTAGATGACTGGGAAAATTTCCAGAAAAATTCAAGACTGTTGCATAGAGAACATCAGTATAAAACTAGAGAAAACATGTGCCTGTTGGCTGACTAGAGAGACTTCAGGATTTAACATATCCAGCATGAATTAATTTTCTACTATTTGTTGATACAGTAGAAAATCTCTGAATCTAACAGAGACCAGCAGAGCTGTAGGATACATGTCAACTCTCCTGTGACACTGGTAAAAAACTGCCATGATGATTACGGGCAGGGTTATCTTGTGCTGGTTAATGTTTTTTTTTTTTTTGCTGTCAGTTTCCATTTCTCCTGTAGGCTGAAGTATAGCCATGACAGTGTAAAAAGTCGTGTGTCATTCAGTTGATGAAAGATAAAAGAATTTTAATATTATCATATATTGGTGTTGCACAGATACTGATGAATGGAACAATATATGCTCGAATGTCTCCAGGACAGAAGTCAACAATAATAGATGAATTTCGGAAACTTGAGTAAGTATAATATTCAATAGCAGTGGTCTCAAAACTGCAGCCTGGGGGCCAGATGCGGTCCGTTGCTTGCTTCTATCCGGCCATTGGGACACTATTATTCCAACTGACATCAATATTGAGGCAACATTCCTCCCATGTATGCCATCAATGGGGCCCTTCTCCTCCTACTAAGAGCAATGATGGGGCACTATTCCTCCCACTGACACCATGGATAGGGCACTGCTCCTCCTACTTAGACCAGTGATGGGGCACAATTCCTCCCACTGACACCATCTATGGGGCATGGTTCCTCCTACCCTACTAAGACCAATGATGGGAAACTATTACTCCCACTGACACCATCTATGGGGTACAATTCTTCCTACTAAGACCAATGATGGGGCACTATTCCTCCCAATGACACCATCTACTCACACTGGCCACAGTCCTGCCCCCTTGAAGCCTAAAGGACAGTAAACTGGCCCTTTGTTTAAAAAGTTTGGAGACTCCTGTTCTATAGCACAAAAATAATAAGAAGCCTCATATGTAGAAATCTTTTTGTGATGCAGTAATGAGTCACCATATTCACCAGTTGTCCAGTAACTTAGAAGTCAAGTTCAGTAGGCGTCCCACTTAAATTATCAAGGCTCAGCTAACTGCAATATAACGAAAACAAGCTGCGCAAAACCGTGACAGGTCTACAAAATTAACCATAAATTAATATGGAACCATATAGATAACATAAATGAGATACTTGGAATGGTATATATAGTGATGTCCAAATATGGAAAAAACACACATATAAGTCTCTGGTTCCAATAATCGGGTGTGGCACATAATAGTTGAATGATGTATTAAACTTGTGTTCTTAAAATGAGCGGTGACATCAAACTAAAAACCTCAGAAAAGTGCATGAATAGAAAAGAAACAGCCTCCACCCTTTGAATAAGCGGCCTCTTACCAGAAGGGAAGGTCCCAGCCCAAGACCTTCTACAGCATATGGCTTAATACCCAGCCAGGGGGTCTGTATGGCAAACACTCATTTTAAGAACACAAGTTTAATACATCATTCAACTATTACGTGCCACATCCGATTATTGGAACTAGAGACTTATATGTGTGTTTTTTCCATATTTGGACATCACTATATATACCATTCCAAGTATCTAATTTATGTTATCTATATGGTTCCATATTAATTTATGGTCAATTGTGTAGACTTGTCACGGTTTTGTGTAGCTTGTTTTCGTTATATTGTTTTTTTGTGTGTGTCTCACATTTTTAGTTGCTTGCATATTTTGACATTTGTTTTCTATCAGACAGCACAGTATTTCCATTCTTACATTTCAGCTAACTGCAAGCATTACCAAAAAGACACACAAATTGATGGTCCTATAACACCAAATGAGCAGAGACACGTATGTTAAAAAAAAAAAAAAAAGTCCATGAATTTGGACATCCATGGAGAATGGACTTAGCATATCAAAGCAAAGTTTTAGAGTACCAAATTACAATAGTCTGACAATATTGGGCCAGGCATCTAGATCTCTGTCGAGCAGAGCACATGTAAGGATGAGTGGTATGTTCTAATTAATAGCAATCATAACTTTAGTTTACTAAACTATATTCCTGAAATAGGAGTTTCACAGGATGCCCTAGGTATTTGCAATTGCACCTGCTTAGTAAACAAGCTATATGTGGAACAGTGCTATATAAGCCTTCATGGTGCCCTAGGCACACAGGAAAAATGTCCACCTTTATACAGGCCTAACCCTTTTTTGCTAACCATATTATTGTGAAAATAAATACAATGTTGTATTTGAAGCCCATTCCCACCTCATGTGTTGGGTTGTGTTGGGCTGTGTTGCCCAACACAGACCCAATGCAATAACAAGCCAAAACACTGTTCTAGTTCAATGGTGTGCATTTTGTAAAATAGGAATTACGCTGCAATGTGATACAGTGCATCACAGCATGTTGCAATGCATTTGAAATGAAAAGTTATGTATTTTGGTTTCAGCTGTAAACAAAAAATTGCTCATCAATGCAATGGTTAAAAAAAGGATGTCAACTCAAGTGCATTTAATGTGTATCAACATGAGCTCATGTGAATCCAACCTTTATAGGCATAGTTGCCAGATCATTGATCTGCAGAACCTTTTATTTTTGCTAACCTGGTTCTACACGAAAATAAAACCCATTCACACAATGTGCAGTGGACTAATTTGCTCAGTGTTGGCCCAATAAAATAACAACCCCAAAAGAAAACACAACTTGTAGATCCTTTCTGTGGCTGCCCTTTTTTACCATGCTATGTTCAGTATAGTATCACAAATACTTTTTTTTGGTAAATATGCCCCTCATGTTGATTCTGATTATGTGATAGTATTTTTTTTCACCTAGTTATTATGTGGGAATGTGTGGTGATGGAGCTAATGACTGCGCAGTAAGTAGCCTTTTTTGTTTTATTTTTGTACATATCTACACCTAACAGATATGATGCCATCATTACAGCATGTGTTTCAAATGATTTACAAAAATTGTGTGTATAATAAACAATTAACTTTTATTAAATACGTTTTCATAAGTTTTCACCTTTTTTTAAATCCTTTTTACATGTCAGTGCTAGTGATCTCTAGCCTCTTTTCAACATTTCTTGTCTACACTGACCCACTACAGCCTCAGCTGCACATCATTGCTTTGGACTGGCTGCCTGATAGTGTCATGATGGACCAGTCATGCACAATGTATGTTGGCTCAGCCAGTCATCGATTGCACAGGGGGACATGTAACAGACCAAAAACACAGAAGCTCAATTGGGAGACAATTGTAATTTTTAAAACAGGAAGTACCAGAACAAGGGCTTTAAAAAAAAGGACCACCAAGAAATATTTTAATTGATATGGGAGATTTAAAATGATTGAAAACTATAAATGTTTGACATTTGCTCTTATGAGATGTTAATGTTTATGATATACATAGATACTAGAATGCATTGTCCATATACAATATACCGTACCTCTTGGGCAAGGAAATCCTGGGGAAATTTACTAAGTAACTATAGGGCATGGGAGCAATGGATGACATGTTGGTGCGGTTCTGTAAGATAAAAAGTCTTGAGAATATGCAAGGAGGAGACATGAGTATAATGAAGCCTCCTGACCAAAAGCCACAGATCATATTAAGATGGGACCAGAGACACCCTACTTCTCTTTTAAAAGACTTAAGCCCTGTACACACGATTGGTTTGTCCGATGAAAACAGACCGATGGACTGTTTTCATCGGACAAACCGATCGTGTGTGGGCCCCATCAGTTTGTTTTCCATCAGTGAAAAAAATAGAACATGTTTTACATTTTTCCTATGGATAAAAAAGATAAAAAAGCGATAGAAAAAAAATTCATTGGTCAAGAATCGACGCATGCTCGGAAGCATTGAACTTTTTCAGCACGTCGTAGTGTTTTACGTCACCGGGTTTTGGCAGGTTGGATTTTTGACTGATGGTGTGTAGGCAAGACTGAAGAAAGTCGGGTTCATCGGATATCGGACGAAAAAATCCATCGGATTAGATTCCATCAGATATCCGATCATGTGTACGAGGCTTAAGAAAGAATTACCAGGTTTGTAATTGGGTATTTTTCAGCAGAATGGCTATATATCAGGCTAGATTGTAAATATAAGCAGTGGTTGTATATACCTTGAATTTTTATTTTATTTTACAGGCTTTGAAAATGGCTAATGCAGGGATATCTTTATCTGAAGAAGAAGCATCTGTAGCTGCACCTTTCAATTCTCAAGTTACCAATATTAGCTGTGTTCCAGAATTACTGAAGTGAGTAATGATTTCTCTCAAAGATCAATAAATGAGGAACATTTACAATACAACAATTAATGCAGAATTTAAGAATAACAAAAAATAAATAACAGTCACCATTTATATAATAAGATTTAAATTATTAAGTTAAAGAATATATATATATACACCTGCCTTTACACACACATGACCCCAGTCTTAGTTCGTAGGGTTCAATATTGAGTTACCCCACCCTTTGCAGTTATAACAGCTTTAACACTTTTGGGAAGACTGTCCACAAGTTTTAGGAGTGTGTCTATGGGAACGTTTGATCATTCTTCCAGAAGCACATGTGTGAGGTCAGGTACTGATGTGGATGAGACAGCCTGGCTTGCAGTCTCCACTCTAATTCAGTCAAAGGGTGTTTTATCAGGTTGAGGTCAGGACTCTGTGCAGGCCAGTTCTGGTCTGTATGGACCTTGCTTTGTGCACTGGTGTAGAGTCATGTTGGAACAAGAAGGGGCCATTCCCAAACTGTTCCCACAAAGTTGGGAGCATGAAATTGTCCAAAATGTCTTGGTATGCTGACTCTTTAAATGAGGGGCAGAGCAGAGAGCCGGTGGTTGACAGTCACTGGCTCTCTGCTCACTAAATTCAGTGGTCTTGATCACTTTGTTTTCTGTGTAAAGGTGGTGGAGACAGATGCAGCATTGAATCAATGCTGCATCCACTTAAGTGATTATAATTATTTATTTATTTTAAATCCCAAACTTCTGTGTTAACTGTTTATTTAGTGGCTTGTAGAATTTAGTTGTGTTACAGCCTCTATCTGTATTTTCTGTTGTCAGTGCCCCCTATTTTTTAACTTTTTGTGTGGTCACGAGGACAGGAAGTTAGAAAAACTATTCCCAATTGCAACGCAGGTACTAAAAAAAAAAGAAAGAAAATTACCAACATCTAACTCTTTCAACTCTAGCCATAAACTGAAAAACAAATTGGCTGTAGTTAGGCTTTAATAATAATAAAAAAAAACAGCAAGCTGTCAAATTCACCCTTGAAAGGAAAAGGCGATCAGCCAATCACAATAATTTTGTCACTAAGAGCTTGCTAGAAGTGTTCATATACATTTTCCTTTCCTGTCCCCAGAAATGTAAATGTACATGCCTGGGCAATTCAGACTTGCAGGTTTATGTTAGAATTTCTTTCACAGATAAGTTATAGCCATATACCCACCTCCCCATTCGGATGAATTTACAATATTGATGTCTGTATGGTCTGCCAGCTCGATGCAACTAACCAGAAAACACACGTGACCCTTTATTGGGAATGCGGTGTCCCACAACAATAAATGGCTCCAGGCTGCACTTTGGTACAAGTGCTGGCATTTGTTGTGGTAGCGTATGGAAAAAGGCATATTTTACCATGTGTTACTAATGCATATGCATAGATTTCAATGGGCCCTCAATGTCTGTGGCAGATTTATTGAAGAAAACAGATGATTTTATTGGTCCAAGATCCAAGTACTGGTTTCACAAACAATGATATCAGTCAACAATACAATGGCAAATTATAAGTTACCAGGTGTCGGCACATCTCAAATTTCTGCACATATATTTGTTTACCGTGTATTTGTTTTTACTTTGAAAAAGATTTAGAAAGAGAGGCAGTCACACACATAAAGGATGGTAAATTCAATGAGGTGAGAAATAAACAAGCCTGGGCAAACCTTCATTCTGAGGTAGCTATTTAATGATTGCATTTAATGATTCGTATTATATTACAGCGGTGACTCTTAGGGCTCTTTCACACGTCCGTTCAGTTTTTTAGATCAGTTTTTTCCCCCTTCAGTTGATCCGTTTTTTTATCAGTTTTTCGTCAGTTTTCCGTCCGTTTACATCCGTTTCCGTTCCGTTTTCCGTCAGTTTTTCATCAGTTTTTTTCATCCGTTTTTTTTTTTTTTAGAACTTTTTTTTTTTTTTACTTATTTTGATGAAAAACTGACGTTAGCGGATCGGATGGTAAACGGATCATCCGCTAACGTCTGTTTTTCGTCCGTTCCATTTTTTTGAAAAAAACGGAGCTTACCGCATACGGATGTTAACGGACGTTAGCGGATGCTCATCCGCTAACGGACGCTAACCCATAGGGAAGCATTGAGGTCCGTTAACGGACGTCCAAAAAACGGACGAACTGAACGGACGTGTGAAAGGGCCCTTATATACCCTTGTTAATTGCTAAATAAGGGCCTGGGAAATGTGACTAGAAAAAAAGTGCACCTGTACCCATGCTTTTGACATTGAGGCCTAGTTTATGCAGTGATGAGGGTGGTAAAACCATGTGGTTACACCACATTTTTATTGCCCCCAATCCCTCTCCCATAAAGGGGTTGTAAAGTCAGAAGTTATTTTATCTTAATGCGTTAAGATAAAAAGCCTTATGTGTGTAGCAGCCACCCTAAAACTTACCTGAGCCATATCAAGCAGCTTGCTGTGGGGGCACTCAACAGGAGCAAGGGACCAGGAGCGCAGAATAGGGACTCCAGAAGTGGAGGATCTGGGCTGCTCTGTGCAAATCCACTGCAAAGGAGCAGGGAAGTATAAGGCCCCTTTCACATGGGGTGGATTTGTTTGACAGACTCTGCTTGCTAGGAGGGTATTGATCCGCTGAACCCCACTGAGCAGACAGATAACAGGTCCGTCTCTGTCCGTTTTCCTCTGATCCAATGCGATCTGCCCAATGGACGGAAAATAGGACCACTATCTGTCTGGATTTGGTGGACAGGATCTGATCAGATAGCAGCGGGTGTCGCCACTGACATCCACTACCCCATAGAAGTGACATGAGGGTCTGATCAGGTCTGCCTAATTTGACAGCCCATGTGAAAGGGCCCTAACATGTTTTTTTTTTTTTATAGAAAAAAATAACAAGACTTTCCAATCACTTTAATCACTTACAAACCTGTGTAGCAGTGTTGATACTTCTTTCTCAGGAACCAGTGGCTCAGCAGGTCAACCAAGGATAGAGTGCAATAAACATACATAGCAAATGGATTTCACAGGGAACCACAGTTGACCTGACTTACGCTAGAGCATGGAAATAGTAATAGAAAAACTTTATACACACAGGACTTTTTGGAAGTACCTGCTTGTGACATCATCAAGAAGCCCACCGGCTCTTCAGGGTTTAGCTGCCCAGCATTCCAATGATGCAGTGCTAGCAGGGCTGGTGCAAGGATTTTTGACACCCTAGGCTAAACCATATTTCGCCACCCCCTTGGCTCTAGCCCTGACTCCACCCCCTTTTCCCTGCACATGTATACCCCACCTTTTTAATAAAGCCTCACCAGGGCCTCACCAGCGTCCATCAATGCAGCCTCACCAGCGCCCATCAATGCAGCCTCACCAGCGTCCATCAACGCAGCCTCTCCAGCGCCCATCAACGCAGCCTCACCAGTACCCATCAAATGCAGCCAAGAGAAGAGAGTAGGAACACCAGTGGCCGGGCACCCTAGACAGCAGGGTGCCCTAGGTGGCTGCCTAGTTTGCCTAGTGGTTGCACCGGCCCTGAGTGCTAGGCACTTCCCCCCTCCTCCTTTCTAAATGAAGAGCTATACCTATTGTATATGTGATGTGCATATTTCAGGATTGCCCATCATGCTGTTTTCCTGACTTCAGTATAATGTATTAAACCCAGAATGTAGACCAGGACTTCAAAATTTTCTCTGACTTTACCAATCTTCATACTCGTTCCACATCAGCCAGTACTGAAATATGCCCACATTTGTCCAACCGTATTATATATAATAACAACTCTCTTTTACAGGGAAGGACGGGCAGCACTTGTAACTTCATTCTGTATGTTTAAGTACATGGCTATGTTTGGGTTATTTGAATATACCAACACACTACTGCTCTATTGGGTAAGATTATTTTAATTATTTTTACTTTAAGAATTAGAGATGATTTTAGATCATTAAAACTTAATTACAACCACATGTTGTTTTAGTTTTGAATAGGAAATAAGAGTTACAAATTATAATTTAAAATTGTTGTCTGTTATCCCTTTGGGGAGATTTTTCTTCACGTCCTGTCTCTCTGGCTCTAGTACACAAATTGGAGGGGTTAATTTGTCACTGGAACAGGAAGGTACAGACAGCAATAACCACAATGTCATAAGTGAACCCAATAAAGATGTTGAAATAAATGAAAACTTGATAGCGGTTCTAACGCTTCAGTGCTCTATCCAAAATTAAATGTTTTGGCTGGAGGTGGGTTTTAAAAGGAGCTAAACTTTTAATCTATGTCTCTTAAGACACTATGATATTTCTGCAAGAAATAAAACCTCTTCAAACCATACTTGCAACAATAACACAGTGAAAGAATCCCACACTTTGACAGTTCATAAGAACATTGGGCCAGATTCCCCATGGAATTACGCCAGTGTATGTACACATACACCGGCGTAATTCGAATTTCCCTCCGGCGTATCATTGTTTTCTATTCTGAAAACATGATACGCCAGTTTTAAGCTTGGATCCGACTTGTGTAAGTCATTTACACCGTCGGATCCTAAATGCAATACTACGACGGCCGCTAGGTGGCGTTTACATCAATTTCGCTGGCGAATATGCAAATGAGCCGATACGCTGATTCTCTAACGTTTTTGCGACGTAGTTTACATAGGTCACGTATGCGTAAGGTTACCCCTGCTATATGAGGAGTATGTTTCCGAAGTTCCGTCGTTGCCATGTTAAGTATGGCATCGGGTCAGCGTTGTCTTTACGTCGGTTACGTTGTTTTACTAAGTCGTTCGCTAATAGGGAATTGCGTAAGTGACGATCACGTCGTTTTGACGTTGTTTCAATGACGCTTTCCGACGTGAGCTGGAGCATGCGCACTGGGCTTTTTTCCCAGCCGGTGCATGCGCACTTCGTTTGACGTGGGGGCGCACTTAATTTAAATACAGCATGCCCCCTCCTTCACTATTTGAATTACGCGGCCTTACAACACCGCATTTACGCTACGCCGCCGAAAATTACGGAGCAAGTGCGTTGAGAACAGGGTACTTGCTCCAGTAATTTGCGTAGGTGTAGTGTAAATGCGATACGATACGCTACGCTATCAGACACGCCATTTTTTGAGAATCTGGCCCTATGTTCAGATGTATCCGCATGTTACAAACATTTCCATTTCTATCAGAGATATAGGGAAAAAAAACATACTGTACATTTGTTATGTATTAGTGACATAAAAAAACATGTATTGATTTTCAAAGATATACTGTACATGTATTATAATAATACAAAATCCCTCTATGTATCCGTTGGATTGCATGACAGATATACTGTATGTTTATAAGATAAGGTATTAAATTAATATTAATGTGGTTCACTTTATTCAAGTTTCTTGCCTAAATTAATTGTACTTTGATTATAAGTGTATGACTCGGCCCCAACGCTCCACGTCATTGGATTTGATTGACAGCAGCTCAAGCCAATGGCTGCCCTGCTACCAATCTATCCAATAAAGATCCAAGAAGAGCCGAGAAGCCCGGGCAACGATCGAGCATGTTCGCAACGCAGGGCTTTAAAGGGCTCATGTAAGTAAACGGGGGGGGGGATAGGGGCGTTAACCCCCATAGAATGCATTAAGGGGGATAAACATGTACCTTTACAACCCCTTTAAAGGGTCCATAAGAACTTGAGTATACATAGCCTTACTCAGGTACACTTTAGGTAGAACTCCATAATTTTGATAGAAAGAAAGAAAATTCAAACTGTGGGGGTACCTAAAAAAATATAATATTTCCTATAAAAAGGGATTAAGCAGTACTGCACTTGACATGATAATTTAAGAAATTTACAAAGAGTGAGATTAGAAAGTTAAGACACAGTTAGCTGAAGAAGGCGATCACTTGTTTTACTTTTTATATTTCAGCAACGAAACATTTTTGGAAACAATCAGTGGCTCATTCATGACTTTGCCATTGTGTTTGCAATATTTTTAACAAGTAAGTAAAACATTTTTAAACAAAGATTTTAATGGGTTAATAACATTATCCAATGCTTTACAGTAAAAAAACAAACAAAAAATGTATTATTTATTTAGTTTGAACTTGAAAGATACAGTAAGGTTCCCACAAGAAAACAACAGTCAAGTTTCAAATCACAGAAATGGCAGTCACCCTCAGTTTAGTCACTTTGAATGTGGGTGTATAAAATACTGGGGCATTATTGCACTTCTCTCCCACTTTTCTAACTTTATTGATATACTGAGTAAAAGGCAGGAGGATGAGAAGTTAAAAAATGTCTTATTCACTGGGTTAGTCTATTTTTTTTCTATGAATGCCCATGTTTTCCACACACACAGCAAAGCAAATGTAGTTCCAAAGGGCCACTTAAAATAGAACTATAGGCAAAACTTGTTTTTTTTCCATTTAGGTTAGCGTAAGGGAGTGTCTCATTAAAGAATTGTACCTTCCTGTCCCATAACCAAAACAGGAAGTGAGAGCAAATCCCAGCAAATTAAGGGAATCTCTTGGGGAACCCCCAGGTCACCAGAACTACTGTTCCCATTGGAAGATTTCCCCTCAATGACTTTTCTGGGGACAAGCACATTTTTTTTTTACTTTCACTTTCAATGATAATGGTAAACAGGACAAATAGAGAGGGATCATCTCCTTACCGGGGGCACAGACAGCAATATAACCAAACACGACCTTACTCCTCTAATCAAAACTAAAAATAAAGTTTTGCCTTTACTTATACCTTAATCTACCAATATATATTTTTGGACTAGTAGAAAACTGCAACACCTGAATTAATCCTAAGCAAACATACAGGCCCAATACACATTGAGACCCATTGGGCCTTTTACCCAGGACCTCGGTGCCTTGAGTCAATTGCTTAGACAAGTGAAACAAGTCACTTGTGCAAGTTTTAAACTGAAATGTTGCATTTTTTTTTTTTTTGGGGGGGGGGGGGTATAGTACCAAATAAATAGATATATATAATGGTGTATTCTGGGAAAGTCTGAAAAGTTGTTCTGCTTGCTCGCCCCCTGTTGCTCTCTCTGACATTCACATAACTTGGATTACGATTCTATCACAATACAAAGCATTCTGTGAATGGGTGGTGAAGATTCTTTTATTCAACTACGTCAGGTTTCATGAATGGTGGAGATTGCAAAAGGGGGTAGACAAGTAGTGAAAGTTGTTAAATTAATATCAGAGGCTATTAAGTCTCACAACACAGAAAGATAGCCACTCAGGGCAGGGCTATGAGAGGGCAGGAGAGGGCTGGCAGCCTTAGGCCTGGAGGGCAAGTCCAGTCAAGTGGCCCATCAGAGTCTGCACAGACCCCATATACATCAGATCTGATGTAAGGGGTGTTCTGGGAAACTTGATTTAAGGGTGAATGCTGTGGACAATTGTGTAAAGAGGGTCTCTGCTCACCAAAGCCTGCCCCCCTTTCCCTTTAACAAAGTCCACAGAGCACCCCTTTTTTACACTGGGAGGCAGGAGAGACTAGAGAGGGTGAGCTTACCAGGATGGAGGCTGAGGCACAGGCAGGCTGTCTGATGCTTTTTTGGGTTCAAACTTCCTGTTCAGTGCCCACACATGTCTGGGGGGTGTGGGCAGGGCAGACTCATAAGGAGGAGGAGCAAATGTCAGCGCTGGTGTGCGCTGAGGCTGAGCTATGTGTGAGACGAGACATAGCTCAGCTCTGCAGCTATCTACCTCAGAGCTGACACAGGCACGGTTGCACAGTGGGAGGTAAGCAGCGGCCGTGACCTGTGTTAACAGAGCTCCAGCAGGCATATTCCTGCTCTGCAAAAATAGCATTTGGTAGTGGCGGCCGATGGCTGTGCATAGTGTCACCAGCCCGGGGGGAGATTTCCACCCTGCCCTCCCTACCAGCACTCCCCTGTGAGAGAGGCACTAAAGTAAAAGAAGCAACAGCCTGCAGGTAATATGATTAGAGATGAGCTCAAGTGTGTTTGGATGGAAGTCTGAAACCACATGATCTACCATGCCAGGAAGCTCTCACTGTGGACAGCCAATACGTGGTGGAGACATTCCACACCCCACAGCTGCACCTAAAAGCATGTATTCTTGGGGCTCTTGGGGGGGGGGGTGTCTCTGCTGCTTATGATTGACTGTTTGCAGTGACAGCTTCCTCAATGGGGTACACATAACTAATGCATTTGGTGCCGTGTTCCAAAAAAAAGAACTACATTTAGCAATTTTTATGCAGTTGAAATCTCTCTATCTCTCTTGTCCAGGGATGGGAGTAGAGGAACACATTGTCCATGGAACATAGCAATGAGTGGCAGAAAACAAACTGGAATTGTGTTACTTTAGGACAGATAAGCGATCTGCATGCAGTTTCTATTCAGGTCTATTGTGCTACAAATCGCACCACACTAAACTTGTACAGGGCCCTTTTTAAAATCGCACTACATATATTTGGACAGCTTACATAGAAACAGATGTTATTTCACTTGCAATTCCATGCCTTCTGGAATGCATTGGAAATCACATCAGTGTGAACCAGGGCTTAAAGTGGTTGTAAAGGTAAAAAAAATGTTTTATCTTAATGCATTCTGCATTAATGCATTCTGTGTGCCTTCTGTGTGCAGCAGCCCCCTTAGCCCCCATAATACTTACCTGACATCCCTCTCTGTTCAGCAATGTTCATGAGTGTCTCAGTCGTCTGAAATTCTTCCTCCTGATTGGCTGAGGCACAGCTCTGGCACAGCTCTGTTGGCTACCACTACTGTCAATGAAAGTTAGCAAGCCAATCAGAGGAAAGAGGGGGCGGGGTGGGTCGGGCTCCGTGTCTGAATGAACACAGGAACACAGCTACTTGCTGTGGGGGCACTGAACAGGAGGAAGGGGCCAGAATCACAGAAGAGGAACCCAAGAAGAGGAGGATCCAGTCTGCTCTGTGCAAATCTAGTATAATATGTTTTATATTTTTATAGGAAAAAAAAATAGACTTTACATTCACTTTAAGGAAATCCAGAAAACATATCTATTGGGGACAGTTGAGAAACACCAACATGCTGTCTGGTTTAAAACACTGTTTACAAATTAACCAACTTGAAATAAATATTATAAACATTCACTGATTTGGATGCTTTATAGATTTCAGCAGTTCTATAAATATTAATTTGGTAAGTCAATGTCAGAGATTTGTCTTTTAAACATACACTATGGTATTTTTTCAGTGAGTGCTACTACTGCATACCCGAAACTGGCAAAGTACCGACCACCAGGACAGATGCTATCTCCATCTATGGTCTTTTCAGTACTCTTCAATGTACTCTATGGCATAGCTTCAGAGACGTATGCATTTCTTATGGTTCAGCAGCAACCATGGTACAGCAGAGATGATATCTACAGGTGAATCTGTCATAACATATTTATGTTGTAAAGTGCTGTGTAAACTGTTAACACTATATGAATCCTGTATAATAATAATAATAATAATAATCTTAGACCCTACTTTGTAAAGCTTTCTAAACTCTGGGGATACAACTAAATATGCATTTTAAAATTCAGGTTCACTTTTTGTAAACTTGTACTGTACTTGCCCATCCTCATAAGTATAGCATGCTGTGTCATATGCTCAACCTTATTTCTGAGACTTGTCAGATGCATCAGACAGAGCCTCTGCAACAGAGGGCTCAGAGACGGTTACCTTAGTGCAGTCCTCCTTCACTTACCTCATCCTTCAATTTTGCTTATAAATGTCCTTACTGTAGAGAAATCCTCACTTCCTGTTTTTCTGTGTGTAACTACACACAATAATGCAAGGCTTTCTCCCTGGTGTGAAGAAAGCCTCTTGAGGGGATAGGGGGCGAGCAGGCAAGTCAGGACACTCTCTACTCTCTAGAGAAAAGAGCTGTGTGTTATGTCGGCGTCCTGACACTCCTGCTTGCCCCCTCCCCCCCTCAAGAGACTTTCTCTACACCAGGGAGAAAGCCTCACATTACTGTGTGTAGTTACAGACAGAAGAACAGGAAGTGAGGATTTTGCAGAAGAAATAAGGACATTTAAAAGCAAAATCTAAGGATGAGGTAAAGATTGGATGGAAAGCGTCTGTGAACAGCAATTTTCCAGTCTTGTCACAGATTCTCAATTGGATTTAGGTCTGGACATTGACTGGGACATTCTAATACATTAATATACTTTGATCTAAACCATTCCATTGTAGCTCTGGCTGTATGTTTAGGGTCATTGTCCTGCTGCAAGGCGAACCTCTGCCCCAGTCTCAAGTTTTTTTCAGCCTCTAACAGGTTTTCTTCTAAGATTGCCCTGTATTTGACTCCATCCATCTTCCCATCAATTCTGATCAGCTTCCCTGTCCCTGCTGAAGAAAATAACTGCCACAACATGATGCTGCCACCACCATGTTCCACACATAGGGCCAGATTCAGGTAGATGGGCGAATCTTTATTTTGGAGTAATGTTTCTCATTTACGTTACTCCGCCGAAACTTTAGGAGCAAGTACTGTTATTCACAAAGCACTTGCTCCTAAAGTTGCGGCAGCGTAGCGAAAATGAGCCGGTGTAATTAAAAATTGGGTGGGTAGGGGGCGTGTATTATTTATCCCGCGGCGAACGTACTGCGCATGCGTCGACTGTCAGTGCGCATGCTTCAAAATCTGTCAGTGAACGTCAATGACGTCAATCCCCATTCACGGACGTTTTACGCAAACAACGCAATTTTTTTTAAATTTGACGCGATGACGACGGCCATACTTAACATAGGATACTCCACTAGGGGGCTATTTTTTCTTTACGCCACATATCTCTTACGGAAACGTCGGAAAGTCACTGCGTCGGGCCCGAATACGATCGTGAATTGCCGATTCTCGCTGATTAACATATTCTCTGCGTTAATCAGCGGGAACGCCCCGAGCGCCATTTTTAAAATTGCAGTCCCGATACGACGACGAAATACAATTACGCCGCTCGTATAGGAACTCCAACCCGGCGTTTCTTGTTTTCTGCTTATAGAAAACAGAAACGCCGGCTCAAAGTGAGAGTTAGGCTGGAGTATCACTGATACTCCAGCCTAACTCTACCTGAATCTGGCCCATAGCATTTTGCTTTTAGGCCAAAAAGTTCTATTTGGTCTCATTTGACCAGAGCACCTTCTTCCACATGTTTGCTGTGTCCTCCAAACTGCAAACTAGACTTCTTATGGCTTTCTTTCAACAATAGCTTTCTTCTTGCCACTCTTCCATAAAGCCCAGATTTGTTGAGTGCACGACTAATAATTGTCTTGTGGACAGATTCTCCCACCTGAGCTGTGGATCTCTGCAGCTTCTTCCAGAGTTACCATGGGCCTCCTGGCTGCTTCTCTGATTAATGCTCTCCTTGACCAAACTGTCAGTTTAGGTGGACGGCCATGTCTTGGTAAGCCATCCAAAAATTGAAAGAGTATGGCACAACTGTGCCATACTCTTTCAATTTTTGGATGATGGATTGAAGAGTGCTCAGTGAGATGTTCAACACTTGGGATCTTTTTTTTCCCATATATTGGGATATATTGGGATATTTTGCAAAGAAGAATGGGCAAAAAATGTCACTATAGATGTGTAAAGCTGGTGGACTTGCAGCTTTAATTGCAGAGAAAGGTGGTTCTACAAAGTGTTGACTTGGGGGGCTGAATACAAATGCATGCCGCACTTTTCAGATACTTATTTGTAAAAATAAAATAAAAAACATTTTTTATTTTCCTTTCACTTTACAATTATGTGCCACTTTGTGTTGGTCTATCACATTTGGAAAATTTTAAGGGGTATGAATACTTTTTCAAGGCACTGTATATACAGAATATTATAAACAATTAGACTTATCCCCGGATTAATGCCAAGGGTGCAACAATGACATCTGGTGACATTTACATTTACTGCACAGGCATCAAATGCTTTTGAGAGCAATGTCATTCAAATTTTTAGTAATCCACACTTTATGGAAAACATTTTTCTCCCTGTGTGCATTGCAATGTAATGTCAAAAACTTTCCTAGAATTTAGGGCTTAGAACATTAGCCTTTGAACATTTCTGTTTTATATGTTACATAAGTCACACTAATGTGATATTTTGATCAGAATACTTTATTGATTATAGTTTGAGGTAAATATATAGATGTGCATAAATTATGCAAACATGGAGCTGTGGTGGCTCAACGTGATTGGTACTGCGCTGACAAGACGTTCACCTCTGCAGCCAAGGGTTCGGATCCCAGTCTCGGCTACATGTGAATTGAGTTTGGTGGTCTCAGCGCGGCTCCCGGTGGGTGTGCTATGCAAGGTACGCCTGTGCTTAATACACCCACCCCCCCCCCACAAAAACCACCACACTTGCACGCACGCAAAATTGGTTTAACACGCACGCACTTTGGCCATGCGGTCTCCTAAAATAAAAGAGAGGCAAAGGACCTACGGGGCTGGCTGGGTGGGCTAGACCCCCTCACTCCCTCATAGGGGGAGTCCCTCTGCCCTGTTGGGGCCCAGTTGGGCTCCCAAGTGGAGCAGGTAGGGCGGGGTGAGTGGAAGGCCCCCCCTCACACCCGCCATTGCCACCGGGGGCATGGAGAAGGATGGCAATTGCCTCTGGGGGGAGGGTCTCCCTACTCTCAACTCCTGCAGTCTGGCTCCTCTCTCTCGAGTTCACGCACAAAATACACTTTAAAAATAAAAATAAATATTACGTAAACATTTTTATTCCACAGGGAAATAAAAATATATGTATCCAATGTATTTGCCAAATAAAAGTCATACATTTTCCAAAGAAAAACAAACAAAAAAACATGTATAATAATTTAGGGTAGACTACAAAACCTAAAGGATATACAGGAGAATTCATAGAGTGTCTAAGACATCCTATAGAATTCCGATGTGCCCCATCACAAAAAAATCATGTAAAAACAAACCAAACAACAAATAAAAATAGTCACATGTGTGACAGCTCTGAGTCTGCTGGAGCTGCTGACCTCACATCCAGGATGGTGGCACCCAAATGCATGGGCTTTTACAGGTAAATAGCATGCGTAACATATGTCAAATTAACATACAGTATAACCTTATGGAAAGATTGTTGTTGTTAATTATTGATCTGGTGATGGGACCTCTTAACCACCTCAATCGTGCACAATAGCTGAAAGATGGCTACAGCACGGTTCTTTAGTTTTGGAAGGGTGTCTATGGACGTCCTTCCAGAAAATGGAGCACACATCGGGCATGCTCTGTGACCGCTGTGTCATTTGGACACAGCTGATCACAGATTGAGGTGAAGGGCCAATCATAGAAGCCCTTTACCATGTGATCAGCTGTATCCAATCACAGTTGATCACATGTAAACAAACTTGCCATTTTTTGGCGTTCCTTTCCTCATGTGCTGTCACTGAAAGGAAAGGAGAGCCGATAACCGGCAAGTCTGACAGAGCACATTTACACAAAAAATTAGGGCACTGATCATAAGTGCTCTGATGATCAGTGCAACCCCATCAGTGCCCATCCGTGCCCATCAATGCAGCTTATTAGTGCCCATAAGTGCTGCCTCGTCAGTGGTTCCTCATCAGTGCCCACCAGTGCAGCTTATTAGTGCACATCAGTGACGCCTCATCATTGCCCATCAGTGGCACCTTATCAGTCCATCCTCATCAGTGCCAATCAGTGTACATCAGTGTACCCTCATTAGTGTACATTAGTGCCCATCAGTGCAGCTTATCATTGCCCATCAGTGCCTAGCCTCATCAGTGCCCATTAGTGCAGCCTCATCAACACACATCAGTGAAGAAGAAAAATTACTTATTTGCTAAATTTTATAACAAAAACAAAGAAAAACTTTTTGCTTTTTTTTGTGTTGGTCTTAAACTGTAGTGAATAAATACCACCAAAAGAAGTCTCTATCTGTCTCAAAAAAATGACAACATTTCTCTGGGTACGGTTTTGCATGGTTGTCATTGTCATTGAATTGTCATTCAAAGTGCGACATCTGTGAAAGTTGTAAAGTGGCCTGGGCAGGAAGGGGGTGAGTGTGCCCAGTACTGAAGTGGTTAAAAAAAAGGTTTACTATAATAAGGTTTTAAATTGAATAACTATACAGCTTTTCTACATGTGCTAATATGGTGTTTATTGTCATTCTCTTCTAGTGCCTGCCATCCTGGAAATGAAAGCTTGAACATTAATCTTACCCATGTTTTAATTTATGAAAGAAAGACAATTAACTATTTAAGCTTTGAGTCTACAACACTGTGGCTGATAACATGTGTACACTTGGTGATCCTATCTTTTGTCTTCTCTAAGGGGAAGCCCTTCCGACAGCCATTATATAACAACTGTGAGTATGTGACATATGCAGTCACTTTAAAAGCAGACCTAAACTAGGTAAATACGTTTACATTTAACACCTTAGTGCTCCCTAAATAAAAATATTTCTAATAACTCTAAAATACTTGTCCGTTAGCAGGAGCATGCTTTTTCTGCATTTCATCAGCAGCTGCTTTTCTTTGAAGGGTATCTAATCAAAAAACAATTGTCACGTACCTTGGTGGAGATCGAGCTGGAGAGGGGGCTTCCCTTAGTCCTCTTTTCCAAAACCCTTGGCAGTGATGATAGAAGGTGTGAAGACACAGGGTGGCATGAGAGCTGGTGTAACAGGCAGGCTGATGTTTTCAGGAAGCAGTTGACCATAGATCACCAGGCAGGAACCAGGAACTGGAACACAGTGACTCTTGATTGGCATGCAGGGGTGTAGCCAGCACACAAGCCAAAAGGTCATCAACAGCTGGGCAGTGAGGTACAGCAACATAAGGCAGAGTCAGCATACAGGCCGTGACAGGTACACAGCCAGGCAGTGGAGTACAGGAGTGCAAAATAGGAGTGGAGTCAGAGTAAAAGCCGAGGTCACAGCAGGCAGGCAGGAATCTAGAGACTGGTTAAGGGCAAGCCGTGAACAGGTAGGCAAGTATAGCAGGTCAAACCGGAACTAGCTAAAGACAACTCAGCAATCAGTTAATGTCATAGTCCAGCTCAAATAGGCCATTTGGCGCCAGTATCGGGCGCACATTGGCACACATGCTAATATGTTTGCACGTGCATGCTAATGCCCATTCTGCAGTGAGCCTTTGCTCAGAATTATGAGTATGCGCATATGCATGTAATAGCCTTCTGGTTCCAATACTTACAACAATGTAATATAATGACCTCAAACTAGAAGTAGGAGTTTTTAAAAACAAATCTATTAGAAAGTATTAGAAAGTATTTTTTTACTGAAAGGGTAGTTGATACTTGGAATAAACTTCCAGCAGAAGTATTAAGTCAGTCAACAGTGAGTGGCTTTAAACATGCTTGGGAAAAACACAGCTCTATACTCAGACAAAAAAAAGTAAAAAAAAAACACTGCTCACTGAAAGCTAGGGAGAGGGAAGGAAGCTGGTGGAAGGAAGCTGTGTGACAATTTCAGTGTGCAACCATTGGGTAGCAGTCACAGACTGGGCTGGGTAGCAGTCACAGACTGGGCTGAGTGGCTGTGGGCCAGGCCTACATAACATATTAACCACTTCCCGCCCGGGAAGTGGTCTAGTTATCCTGACTGGACATCTATTGATGTCGGCAGGATAACATGCCGACCCGCGCCCGTAGGGAGCGCAGCGTGCCAATTGGTGATGCGGGTGTCAATCTGACACCTTGCATCTCCGATCTTGATAAAGAGCCTCCGGCGGAGGACCACCAGGGAAGGGGGCAACATGTGGATGGCCAGGTATGTACCCCATGGCCATACACATGTTAAAAAATCTTTGCAATAAATTCCAATCATTCCCACAAATGGGCACTGACTGGCAACATGGGCACAACATAAAAAAAGTGATGCCCAGCAATGCCACCATCAGTATCAGCGCCACCCCTCAGTGTCCATCAGTGCTACCTCTCAGTGCCCATCCGTGCCCATCAGTGCCCACCTATCAGTACCCATCTGTGCCACCCATAAATTCCTATCAGTGCCACCCATAAGTGCCCATCAGTGCCGCCTATGAGTGCCCATCAGTGCCGCCTATAAGTGCCCATCAGTACAGCCTATGAGTGCCCATCAGTGCCGCCTATCAGTGACCATCAGTGCCGCCTATCAGTGACCCTCGTCAGTGCCCATCAGTGCCACCTCATCAGTGCCACCTCATTGGTGCCACCTCAACGGTGCCCATCAGTCCTGCCTTATCAGTGCCCATCAGTGCAGCCATATCAGTGCCCGTAATTGAAGAAGAAAACATACTCATTTACAAAAAAAATAACCAATTTTTTTTTTAATTCTGTCTTTTTTTAGTTGTAGCGCAAAAAATAAAAATCACAGAGTTAATCAAATACCACCAAAAGAAAGCTCTATTTCTGTGAACAAAATGATACAAATTTCATTTGGTTACAGTGTAGCATGACCGCGCAATTGTCATTCAAATTGTGACAGTGCTAAAAGCTGAAAATTGGCTTGGGCAGGAAGATGCGTAAGTGCCTGGTATGGAAGTAGTTAAAAAAGAGAGAGTTAGAATGCAATGGGAAAGCCATATTCAAAATATTAATATTTCTCCCCACTTTAGAGTTGTTCTCCCAATTGCCAATCAAATTTCTTTCTAAAACATGATCTGGGTTGAAAAAAGAGGACAATCATCTGACCAGATGCTATAGGCAAGTTTGCCACTTTTTCCAAATCACAAAGAGGAAAGCAATCCAAGATTTTACTATATATATACAGTATATACATTTTGTTTGTTTTTGTTTTCCAGATTTGTTTGTGGTCGTACTAATTATAGAAGTTACTTTTACCATATTCTTCATATTTGCTGACTTTGAAAACATTTACATTGTTTTAGAGGTAAGCATTTATTTACAAATCAAATAAACAACAGAGGAAAAGCAATCACCAGGACACACAGCAATTCACATATGAGACATTGGACCGCATGATTCTTCTTGGGGTCTGTTCTACTATATGCAGTTACCTGCATTTTTCCTTATTGAATGTATATAGGAAACTGCAATGACACAAAGGAAACAACATTTGTATTCAGCCCCCTTTACTCTGATGCCCCTAACTTAAATTTTGTGGAACCAATGGCCTTCAAAAGTCACCTAATTGGTAAATAGAGTCCACCTGTGTGTAATTTAATCTCAGTATAAACACAGCTGTTCTGTGATGCCCTCAAAGATTCGTTACAGAACCTTATGCCTCGTTTCCACTGCACGGATCGGGTCGGGTCAGATATTTTGGAGCGGTTCGGATGGGTCTGGTCTAATCGCGTGAGTGTTTCCACTGCAAATCGGACCGTGAGGGACCATTCAGAGTTTAGAAAAAATTCCTAGCGCATCCACCAATCAGTGAGATGCATTTGTAGGTCCGCCCTAACCGAACCATTCCACTCTCTCTGGTCCCTCATCTGAAGCAGGACCCTTGCTGGCGCGGTACGGTTCGCTTTTCTGGCGCGCTTTCATAATGGAAACACCCAAAATAGCGAACCGTACCATACCGTACCGAACCGATCCGCTCAGTGGAAACGAGGCATTAGTGAACAAACAGCATCATGAAGGCCAAGGAACACACTAGACAGGTCAGGAATAAAGTTGTGCAGAAGTGCAGAAAAAAATATCCCAAGCATTGAACATCTCACGGTGCACTTTCAATCCATCATCCAAAAATGGAAAGAATATGCCACAACTGCAAACCTACCAAGACATGGCCGCCCACCTAAACTGACAGGCTGAGCAATAGAGCATTAACCATTTTAGCCCCGAGCCTGTTTTTCAGACTCGGTGTTTATGAGACTAAAACATTTTTTTTTGCTATAAAATTACTTAAAACCCCCAAACATTATATATATTTTTGTTCTAACACCCTAGAGAATAAAATGGCAGTCATTGCAATACTTTTTGTCACACCGTATTTGTGCAGCGGTCTTACAAGCGCACTTCTTTTGGAAAAAAATCACTTTTTTAAATTAAAAAATAAGACAACAATACATTTGGCCCAATTTTTTTACATATTGTGAAAGATAATGTTACCCAACATGAAAAATTGTGCCCGCTCGTGGCATGACGTCAAACTTTTACCCTTAAAAATCTCGATAGGCGACATTTAAAAAATTCTACAGGTTGCATTTTTTGTGATACAGAGGAGGTCTAGGGCTAGAATTATTGCTCTCGCTCTAACAATCGCGGCGATACCTCACTTGTGTGGTTTGAACACCGTTTTCATATGCGGGCGCTACTCGCGTATGCGTTCGCTTCTGCGCGCGAGCTCGTCGGGACGGGGCGATTTAAATTTTTTTTTTTTGGTTTCGTATTTATTTTTATTTATTTTACCAATTTTTAACACTAAAATAAAAAAAGATCACTTTTATTCCTATTACAAGGAATGTAAACATCCATTGTAATAGAAAAAAGCATGACAGGTCCTCTTAAATATGAGATCTGGGGTCAAAAATACCTCAGATCTCATATTTAGGCTCATATTTAGGCTCATATTTAGGCTTAAATGCAAAAAAAAAAAAGTAAAATGTCATTTTTTAAATAACATTAAAAAAAAAATGTCTCTTTAAGACGCTGGGCGGGACTGACGTTTTGACGTCACTTCCGCCCAGCAGAGCTACGGGGATAGATGAGGGAAATTTTTCCCTCACTCGCATCCCTACTGAGCACGGGAGAGGACCCGATCGCCTCCGCCGCTACCGACGGCTCCGGTAAGCGGCGGAGGGCACGGGAACGCAGCGGGAGGGCGGGAGTCCTCGCCCGCCACCGATAACGTCGCGGAGACCGCCATTATCGTTTGACCGACCGCCCACAGAAGAGATGGATATCTCGGTTGTGGCAGCAGCTGCTGCCGTTAACCGAGATATCCATCTTTAAAGTCATGACATATAACGGAGGTGGGCGGTCGGTAAGTGGTTAATCAAAGATGCAGCCAAGAGGCCCATGGTAACTGAGATCAACAGCTCAGGTAGGAGAATCTGTCCATGGGTAACTATAAAGCCCTGTTCACACGATAGGTTTGTCTGATGAAAACAGACTGATGGACCGTTTTCATCAAACAAACCGATTGTGTGTGGGCCCCATCGTTTTGTTTTCCATTGGTGAAATATAAATAGAACATGTTTTAAAATTTTCCTATGGATAAAAAACCGACACATGCTCGGAAGCATTGAATTTAATTTTTCTCAGCACGTCGTAGTGTTTTACATCACCACGTTGGACACGGTCGGATTTTTGACTGATGGTGTGCAGACAAGACTGATGAAAGTCAGCTTCATCGGATATATCCATCGGATATCATCGGATATCCAACGAAAAAATCCATTGGATTAGATTCCATCAGATATTCAATCATGTGTACAGGGCTTCAGTCATGCACTCCACAAATCTGGCCTTTATGAAAGAGTGGCAAGAAGAAAGTCATTGTTGAAAGAAAGACATAAAAAGTCCTGTTTGCGAGAAGCCATGTGGGGCAAACATGTGTAAGAATCCTATCCTGATATTATGAATACCTGTTGGTGCTGTGGAGATGTACCATGTTGCATATTGGAGGGAAATTTGAGGGGTTTTGGTCCAAAGTGCGAAACATCGTAAGGCTGCTCACTGATCATGACCTGGGATCTGACCCGGCCAGATATCTTCTTCATCTTTCAGATTTTTCAAAGCATAAATTAAGAAATTCAATGATGCCTTGCCCCTTCTCCCTACATCTTGGAACAATTTGAGACAGTTGCAGCATCCTGTCACTCCCCTCAGTGCCCTCCTCTACTACCTGTAAGATAAAAAACACATAGCATTTAGTATAACTTTATCTTGTGGAAATATGAGCTGTTACTTAGATGAAGTTCTCAGTAGCTAAAGCAATAAAAGAATGAAACAAAATTTTGAGGTAGAAAAATATAAGGATGAATTGCTTTAATTGAGTGCACCTATCATTTAATAAAGTCACGATAACTAGTTGATTCTCTTTTATTTTCAGCTATGCTGTACACCTACCAGTTGGAGAATACATATAATTGTACTACTGGTTGTAAATCTGGTGGTAACATTTGCAGTGGAGGTCAGTGTTTTTGTGAATGAGGCTATTTTATATTGTTTTTGCTATTTAAAAAAATAACCTTTACAATGTATTAATAAATGTTTCATTAGAACATACAGGTAACTGCATTAAAAAAATAAACCAGTATTGGTATCCAAGAGTATAATACTGTGATTATTTAGGAAGGGAATTCACTGCTTACCACCACCTCCTTAAAGCGGAGGTGTAGCTGCTGACTTTAAATAAGGACACTTACCTTGTCCTACTTGCCCGCGCTGATGGGCCCCCCGATGCCGGTCCCATGATCGCTCCGGGTCCCGTGCCACCATTCACACTATGGGAAACAGGCAGTGAAGCCATACGGCTTCACTGCCCATTTCCTACTGCGCCTGCGTGAGTCTCACGCTGGCTTGTGAATGGGCGGCTGCTCTCTGAGAACACACACAGTTCCCAGAAAGCAGCGCGCCCCATTCACAAGGAGAAGGACAAGAAGAAAAGGCACCGCGGAGTGGAAGAGGCAGATTATGGACTTCCACATAGCAACAGCTATTTCGGGTGAGTATTTTTTATTTATTTTTTCATGGTTTTTTTATTTAATTTTTTTAAACAACATGGCAAAATGTTGTTTTCCTGGGTGGAGCTCCGCTTTAATGACCACTTCTATTTCAGTAACTTTGCTACTTACTTGTTTTTAGTGACTTTGGACCATGGCTCCAAACTTCCAATGTGATCTTTAGTCTATAGACTAAAAGACTATAGATCCCATTGCATGTAGATACTGCATTTATACATTTGTGGTTGTTATTATGCAATATTCGTACAAGTGTCTATTTCAGTGATGGCGAACCTTGGCACCCCAGATGTTTTGGAACTACATTTCCCATGATGCTCCACTACATTGCAGAGTGCGTGAGCATCATGGGAAATGTAGTTCCAAAACATCTGGAGTGCCGAGGTTCACCATCACTGGTCTATTTGATCTATGTGCAAAGCTACAAAATTAAAGCCTAGAAGATTAGGACTTCAATTTAAAAACTGGAGGCAAGAAAATATATAAATTATCATCCCTAGCAAATTATAGTTCCTTCCAGTTTACCTTGTTACCTAAAGCCAGCCATAGATAGATCAAAATTCAGCCGGTTCAGCAGGAACTGGACACATTTTTATCCATCTATGGACAGGTTGGTTGTATCTATTGATCAACTTCAGTACAACCAGCCATTTTTTTTTCTTTATTTGATCACTGCTCCTGGCTACGGAATGACTATGTTGATGGAAGAATCAAGCAATTCCCTTTCCTTCAACCCATGGTTGAAGGAAAGAAAAATGCAATGGCCTGCCTAAATGAGTGGATTGGCTGATTTGCATACTTGTTGTCCCCTCAACTTCAAAAACCTAATAGGTATTTAGATTCAAAAACAGATCAACTTTTGAAAACTATGAAAATGTTTCTGTTTAGACTGGAGATATTCTGCAACTTCTGTTTATAAGTGGACAAAATGTTCAATTTCAGTAAAATATTTACAGGTATATAATAAATTAGGTGTCATTTACAGGAATATAATACATATAGGTGTGTAAAGCAACCTGTTTCATGCTATAAAACTTGTAGACTTGTGACATGATTGTAAACAGGCATACACCAGTACCTACTTGTTCCTCTAAATGTCTTTTGACCACCTAAGGTTTCCTAAATCCTAAAGCACTTTTAAATGCAAATAATGCCTTGGCGGGCTATCCGCTTCTATTTTGTAACTGGACCTCCTGCTCCAAATCCACATTTGCATATTAGAGTGCTTCGGGTTTCAAGTGACGCAGGACTCCCAATAAAACATTAGAAGATACAAAGAGAAACCACAGTGCCTGCTTTGCATTTCTGTTGTATGTTTAAAAATGTTATTGTATGGAGAGGGTTTTTTAAATATATGTACAGTATCTCACAAACGTGAGTACGCCGCTCACATTCATGTAAATATTTTATTATATTTTTTCATGTGTACAGCTTGAATAACAGTGTAAATTTTCTGTCTCCTCAAAAAACTCAACACAGCCATTAACCACTTAAAGACCGAGGGTGTTTTTCAGATTTCGTGTTTACGAGACTAAAACATTTTTTTTTGCTAGAAAATTACTTAGAACCCCCAAACATTATATATATTTTTTTCTAACACCCTAGAGAATAAAATGGCAGTCATTGCAATACTTTTTGTTACACCGTATTTGCGCAGCGGTCTTACAAGCACACTTTTTTTGGAAAAAAATTCACTTTTTTGAATTAAAAAATAAGACAACAATACATTTGGCCCAATTTTTTTACATATTGTGAAAGATAATGTTACGCCGAGCAAAATGATACCCAACATGTCACGCTTAAAAATTGCACCCGCTCGTGGCATGGCGTCAAACTTTTACCCTTAAAAATCTCAATAGGCGACGTTTAAAAAATTCTATAGGTTGCATTTTTTGAGATACAGAGGAGGTCTAGGGCTAAAATTATTGCTCTCGCTCTAACGATCGTGGTGATACCTCACTTGTGTGGTTTGAACGCCGTTTTCATATGCGGGCGCCACTCGCGTATGCGCTTGCTTCTGCGCACAAGCTTGTCGGGACGGGGCACTTTAAAAAAATATTTTTTTTGGTTTCGGATTTACTTTTATTTATTTTATCATTTTTAACACTGAAATAAAAAAAAAATATCACTTTTATTCCTATTACAAGGAATGTAAACATCCCTTGTAATAGAAAAAAGCATGACAGGTCCTCTTAAATATGAGATCTGGGGTCAAAAAGACCTCAGATCTCATATTTAGGCTTAAATGAAAAAAATAAAAATAAATAAAAGGTAAACAAAGAAATTGTCTCTTTAAGACGCTGGGCGGGACTGATGTTTTGACTTCACTTCCGCCCAGCAGAGCTATGGGGACGGGTGAGGGACATTTTTCCCTCACTCACATCCCCGGACAGCAGACGAGCAGACCCGATCGCCTCCGCCGCTACCGACAGCAACAGTAAGCGGCGGAGGGCGCGGGAGAGTGGCGGGAGGTGGGGGGCCCCTCTCCCGCCACCGATAACGGCGATCTCGCGGCAAATCCGCTGCAGAGACCACAGTTATCATTGACAGAACCGCCCACTGTATAGATGGATATCTCAGTTGTGGCAGCAGCTGCTGCCGTTACCGAGATATCCATCTATAAAAAAAGGACGTATATATACAGTGGGCGGTCATTAAGTGGTTAATGACTAAACCGCTGGCAGCAAAGTACACTCCTAAGTGAAAATGTCCAAATTGGGCTCAAAGTGACATTATTTTGTCTAGCCGCCCTTATTTTCCAGCACTACCTTCACCCTCTTGGGAATGGAGTCCACCAGAACTTCACAGGTTGCCACTGGAGTCCTCTTCCACTCCTCCATGATGATATCAAGGAGCTGATGGATGTTAGAGACCTTGTGCCCCTCCACCTTCCGTTTCAGGATGTCCCACAGATGCTGAATAGAGTTTAGGTCTGGAGACATGCTTGGCCAGTCCATCACTTGCTCTGTTTTAGTATGTCACAGTACATGTTGGCATTCATGGTTCCCTCAATCAACTGTAGCTCCTCAGTGTCAGCAGCACTCATGCAGCCCCAGACCATGACACTCCCACCACCATACTTGACTGTAGGCAGGACACACTTGTCTTTGTACTCCTTAACTGGTTGCTGCCACACACACTTGACACCATCTAAACCTAATAAGTTTATCTTGGTCTCTTCAGACCACAGGACATAGTTCCAGTAATCCATGTCCTTAGTCTGTTTGTCTTCAGCAAACTGTTTGCGGGCTTTCTTGTGCATCATCTTTAGAAGAGGCTTCCTTCTGGGACAACAGCCATACAAACCAATTTGATGCAGTGCACACCGCATGGTCTGATCACTGACAGGCTGACCCCCCACCCCTTCAACCTCTGCAGCAATGCTGGCAGCACTCATATATCAATTTCCCAAAAACAACCTCTGGATATGGCACTGAGCACGTGCACTCAACTTTTTGGTCAACCATGACGAGGCCTGTTCTGAGTGGAACCTGTCCTGTTAAACCACTGTATGGTCTTGGCCACCGTGCTGCAGCTCAGTTTCAGGGTCTTGACAATCTTCTTTTAGCCTAGGCCATCTTTATGTAGAGCAACAATTTTTCAGATCCTCAGAAAGTTTGCCATGAGGTGACATGTTGAACTTTCAGTCACCAGTATGAGAGCGTGAGAGCGATAATACCAAACTTAACACATCTGCTCCCTATTACCACTTGAGACCTTGTAACACTGATTTACAAGACACCAGGGAGGAAAAAATACTAATTGGACGCAATTTGGACATTTTCACTTAGGGGTTTACTCCCGTTTGTTGCCAGCGGTTTAGACATTAATGGCTGTGTTTTTAGTTATTTTGAGGGGACAGCAAAACTGACACTGTTATACAAGCTGTACACTCACTACTTTACATTAAAACAAAGTGTAATTTCTTCAGTGTTATCCCATGAAAAGATATTTACAAAAATGTGAGGGGTGTAGTCACTTTTGAGAGATACTGTATGTAAAAGATTTTTCATATAATGTGTGTATCATATGTTCTTGTTACTGACTGAAATAATATATGCCATTGCATAAGAAAGTTTTTATATCTAACGGTTCCATTAAATCTTTTCAGTGTATTTTGGATAATAGAGCTCTCTGGGTAGCCTTGAAGAGGTGCTTAAATTTAAAGCCTGGGAGTAAGTATAAAATACTCCGGACAACATTGGCAGCGGACACAGAATGGCCACAGATTGGGAAAACGATATATAACAAGAGTGAGATGATGACCAATGAACACCATGAAGCCTACAATAATCCAGTTTTCCAGCAGGATGATCTTGTGAATGAGAAACACTCATATAAATGAATAAGATGAATGGGAATATAAAATGAATAAACATATTTTAGCTGACATTTTTTATTGGAAACAAAAAGTTTGCTGAACTAATATTTCATTTGAACTTTTTATGTGAAAGAAGCTTGTTAAAAAATAAATAAAAATAAAAAGTTTTGTTACTTTGAGCTTTGTAACCTTTAGCTGAAAATGTCCTGAAAGGTCCTTCTAATAACAGGATAGGAGATGAGGGGAGTATCTGTCAGCTGATAGGAAGACACTGACAGTAATGATAACCTCATAGAGGTTCTAACCTCTTTCCTATTTTGACATAAGTAAAAGTCTGTGGGGTAGATTCACATAGATCAGCGGATTGTAAATCCCCCGGCGGAATTCAAATTCCGCGACTAGGGGGAATTTACTATTTAATTCAGGCGCGTCCCCGCGCCGATCGTACTGCGCATGCGCCACCGGCTAAATTTCCCAGCGTGCATTGCTCCAAATGACGTCGCAAGGACGTCATTGGTTTCGACGTTAACGCAAATTACGTATGGCCGTATTCGCAAACGACTTACGTAAACGACATAAAAAATTCAAAACTCGACGCGGGAACGACGGCCATTCTTAACATAGGATACACCGCACTTACCCCTCATATAGCAGGGGTAACTATCCGCCGGAAAAAAAAAGCCGAACGCAAACGACGTAAAAAAAAGCGACGGCCGGGCATTTGTTTCTGAATCGGCGGTTCTCCTCATTTGCATATTCGTTGCGTATAAAACCGGAAGCGCCGGACAACATTGGCAGCAGACACAGAATGGCCACAGATTGGGAAAACGATATATAACAAGAGTGAGATGATGACCAATGAACACCATGAAGCCTACAATAATCCAGTTTTCCAGCAGGATGATCTTGTGAATGAGAAATACTCATATAAATGAATAAGATGAATTGGAATATAAAATGAATAAACATATTTTAGCTGACATTTTTTATTGGAAACAAAAAGTTTGCTGAACTAATATTTCATTTGAACTTTTTATGTGAAAGAAGCTTGTTAAAAAAAAAAAAAAAAAAAAAATCAGCGGGAGATTGCAGCCTAAGACCCGATCAGCCACATAGATCCGATCGTCGGATCTCAGAGATACGACGGTTTATCAGTAGATACGCCGTCGTATCTCTATATGAATCTACCCCTGTGTCTCCACTGTAGAGATTTTGCATCACTTTCTGGCCCAAGTGAGGGGAAATCTGGCCACTGTTCACTATTGTATGCTGTGGTACCGTTGGAAGTCATGTACCATACTTTAACTGGGTGTTGAGGAATGTGAGCAACATTGATTTAAATATATCTCCTCAGTGGGGATCCAGGTGGAACATAAAAAAAAGAAAATAAATTCTCTTTTCCATTCTGTCTAAAACTATGGGCCAGATTCAGCAAGACTTGCGCTGGAGTATTTCGATATGTGCCGCGTAACTGTGTGGCCGTACCCACCAAACTAGATGCGACAGAAAACGGGCTTTCTCCGACCATTTCCCCGAGACGCCAGAGTATCGTCAGCGCATAATTTCGCTTGGCGCATCAGTCGCGCCTATTGATTTCCCCTGCAAATATGCAAATGAGGGGGATTTCCCGATTCGCGAACGGATTAGCACCATATGCTGGCTACATGCGCTGCGCGTATCTCGTCCGTCCGGCGCAAAGTTATTTCCACAAATAGCTGCTTTATCTTTACTCCAGACGGCCATAGGTCAGCAGGAGAGCAGCTACAGCAGCGTTACCGACGATAAGAGCTAGCTGAGCACCCCCACTTGCAGGACAACACCTCTGTCCCTGCTTGTCTGTCAACTTTTACAGCCATGGAGGAAGACATCATAGGTCTCCATAGCCGAGATGACGGCTGACAGCTCCTGGCCTTTAAAGTTCAGCTTTCTCCTGTGTTTGCGGGGAACGGGAGCAGCCATCTCAGAACAAAAGTAACTTCACTGCGTGGAGGGGGAACAGGATATACTTTAGTGCCGGAATGGCGCATCTACGGGCGCATTTAAACGTCCAACGGAACACATTGCGCTGTCATTTCCAAGGAAGTGGTGCCGACGGAAGTTGTGAGCATGCGCGCTGGGATGCATTGACAGTCGACGCATGCGCAGTACGTTCGCCGCAGGATCGCGCTTAGTTTAAATAATACACGCCCCGTACCCGCCCAATTTGAATTCTGCCGGCTCATTTTCGATACGCTGCCGCAACTTTAGGAGCAAGTGCTTCATGAATAACAGCACTTGCTCCTAAAATTTTGCCAGAGTAACGTAAATGAGAAATGTTACTCCAGCTTAAAGATGCTCCCATCTACCTGAATCTGGCCCTATATCTGGCTTGGGCATTGATCTGTTCAAAACATTAAACACCTAATTTAAAGAAAACAATATGTGGGTGGAAGATAGAATGAAATACAAAGTTCTGATGTTTTATATTCTTAATATCAATCGCAAATCAAATGTTAAAAACATACAATAAAATACGACTGTCGGTGGGCTGGATCATGTGATCTTTCTTTCATGTTATCTAGTAAGTCACAGCAGAGTATGAAAGGAGGAAGAATCACAGCTGTGATCAAATCAGAAAGCTGACAACAGATTATAAGATTACGCCAAACTCAGATCTGAAATGCGTAGGCAGCAAGCATTTATCGCCAAGCCACATCACAGTTTAATAACCGTTTTTTTGTAGTTCCTGAACAATGTGTTTCTTGAAGCTCAGGATTCAAATAATCTGAGACAGTTGAATTATACAGCTGCTGTGATGTTGGGGTGAACATGCTCATGTGGCAGATGCATGTTTCAATGAGTTATGTCAGTTCAAACTGTATTTTAGGGCATGGCAGCCCACTTTTATTAAACAGAGTTTAAAAGTTCCTACCGAAATCAGTTGCCCATGCAGGGGTTTTCACCATCAACACAGTCAATTGAAAAATAGCAAGCCATCTGGCCTCTATGTCAGCAGCACCGTTGCTCTGCTTTCCAGTCCCTCACAACTTTTGTCATAGCAGCCTGCTGCACAGGCCCACTCCTGGTCTCTGAATTGGAGTTCTCCTGACACTCCGACTCTCTTTCAGCTCCCCACTACTCTGTTACCAACTGCCCCTGTTCTGTTTAGACCAGGGGTGTCTAAACTTTTTTCAAAGAGGACCAGATTTGATGAAGTGAACACGCGTGAGGGCCGACCATTTAGCCTGACATTCTTTGAACCATTAAAATTCGGTCTAAGTGTGTTTGTTCGAGCACTAATACACTGCCCAACAAGAATTCTCTTGCCTTTGTCGCACTCATTCCTGACACACAGACGAATGCTCCCAGAGAGCCCTCCCTTATATCAGGCTCCCCAGAGAGCCTCCCCCATACATCATGGTCCCCAGATTCTCCCCCCATACATCAGGGTCCACAAAGAGCCTCCCCCAATTACATCAGGGTCCCCAAAGAGCCTCCCCCCATACATCAGGGTCCCCAGAGAGGCCCCCTTACATCAGGGTCCCCAGAGAGCCTCCCCCATACATCAGGGTCCCCAGAGAGCCTCCCCCCATACATCAGGGTCCTCAGAGATCCCCTTTACATCAGGGTCCTCAGAGAGCCCCCCCTTACATGGGGGTCCCCAGAGAGCCCCCCCTTACATCAGGGTCCCCAGAGATCCCCCGCCCTTACATCAGTTTTCCCAGAGCCTCCCCATACATTAGGGTCCCCAGAGAGCCCCCATACATTAGGGTCCCCAGAGAGCCTCCCCATACATCAGGGTTTCCAGAGCCCCCCTGCCATACATCGGGGTCCCCAGAGAGCCTCCCCCCATACATCAGGGTCCTCAGAGATCCCCTTTACATCAGGGTCCCCAGAGAGCCCCCCCTTACATCAGGGTCCCCAGAGAGCCCCCCTTACATCAGGGTCCCCAGAGAGCCCCCCATACATCAGGGTCCCCAAAGAGCCCCCACCATACATCAGGGTCCCCAGAAAACCCCCCCATACATCAGGGTGCGCAGAGATCCCCCTATACATCAGGGTGCACAGAGAGCCCCCCATACATCAGGGTGCACAGAGAGCCCCACCCATACATCAGGGTGCACAGAGAGCCCCCCCCCATACATCAGGTTTCACAGACTTAAACATTAGCACAGTACCTTGTTTCCTCGTTCAGCCAGGTACTGCACTGTAGGGGGAAGCAGAGAGTACAGCACATTCCCCTGCACTGTTTACTTTCACTTTTGAGGCTGACGGGTTCTCACCGTGGTTTGTATAGTTCAGCAGGGGGATGGGCTCATCTGACAGCCCTTCTCTCCCCTGATCCCGTGGCACACTGGTTGAGAATAGCTGGTTCAAAATCGGGCGCTGGCCGTGATTGGCCCGCGGGCCGGACTTTGGACGTGCCTGGTTTAGACATACAGTAGATGCTCTAGCTGCCGTTTGCAGCCTCCCTGACTTTTGGAGAAGGGTGCATATCTACTGACTCTTGGGTATAGCCTTGAGCTTTTCCCTATCCTTCATTATAAGGACTGTGTGCACCTAGGCATACACCCTGCTGGTCTTTAACAAGACCTGGACACTGGGTTAGATACTTGTTCTCATCTAAGGCACTTTAAAATGTATGAGCTCCAGATCCAGGAATTGCAAAACACAGAGAAATATGAAAAACCACCTTTCTCAGAACTGACATTCTGAAAACTTGCACTCTAACTATGTGCGAACCCTGTGCCACTTTATCTTACATTTTCACAGTAACAGGGCATCGCACTGTCACACTGCTAACAGGAGGATTTGGACTCTGCAAACACAAAAAAAGCATTGGCCAGTCCGATATAATCTCTCTAACTCCCAGCATGCTTCAGTTTTGTAGAAAACCAGTACATAGGCGTTGATCACAAACACAGAGTAGTGGTATCTATGTCCCTTAGTGGACTTCAAGAAACAGATTTTACAATAAGTGTAAAAATACTGTTTTATTTATTACTCAATAGGGGGATTAGGATTCAGTTTACCTAAGAAAATGGCACAATCCAAACGTTCAACCGAAGGGCAGGCAACACAGCAGACAAATGGCTAACAAGCCAACAGCATACAGAATAAAATGAGGGGCAGCCTGCTGCTTAAAGAACTGCTTGAAGGACCTTACACCCAAAACTGGCATCAAAAGAGGCCTGAACATCTACCTGATAAAACTAGCAAAATACATGAACAGAAGACCAGTTGGAAGCATTGCAATTTGGGAAACTGTTGCCTGATGCCTAATAGTCCAAGAGACACAAACAAACCTAGTAGAGTGTGTCTTGACAGGAAAAGGTGAAATGTCGCATTTAAGTCTATACAGTAAGTTTGCGCTGTAAGCTGTCTGAGCCACTGAGAAATGGTGGAACGGGAAGCCGGTTCTCCTTTCTGGGGACCTTCAAGAATGACAAAAAAGAATGACAGTCTTGCTAATAAAAGCAATGGCTGAGAGGCAAACGTATACGGCATGAATCACATCCTGACAGTGGGAAGGGAAAAGGGAATATAAAAGTGACATTTCCTTCCTTTGATCTTGAGTCAGATATAGAGATGGAAGAACCACCTGGCCATTGATAATCTGGTCTTGGGTGTCAGGCAAATCAGGCGGCGTACACACGTACGAGAACCTCGACGGGCAGAACACATCGTTCCGCCCATCGAGGTTCTCGCCCGGCCGTCGAAATCGGCGACCCGCCCGTCGGGAATGACAACCAGCCATTCATCCAGGCGGGCCGTCGAGCAAATAGAGAGCCTGCTCTCTATTCGCTCGACTGAATTCCCGACGGGCGGGGCGAGCCAGGAGCGTACACACGGCCGAGGTTCTCGCTGGAATGCAGCTGGTTTCTAGCGAGAACCTTGGTCGTGTGTACACCGCCTCAGACTGTCTAAAGACTGAACTGATTTGTCCTATGATGAAAAAATGCTGTGTTGTGTAGAGGTTTGGAGTTGAACTTCCGTGAATGGCACTGCCTCATACTGTAGACTCCAAGTGAGTCAGAAGTTTTTTTTCTGAGGGATGCTTGCAAGTGTCCAAATCTACCTGTAGTGGCAGTAAAACCCAATTGTCTTAACCACTTAAGGACCGCCTACTGCACATTTACGTCGGCAGAATGGCACGGCTGGGCACATCAACGTATATATATGTTGATTTTAGTACCCAGCCGTGGGTACTCCCTGTAATAGGGGGACGCGATCGATGACGTCACACCTACAGCCACACCCTCCTACAGTTGTTAACACACATTAGGGAACACATAACCCCATCAGCGCCCCCTGTGGTTAACTCCCAAACTGCAACTGTCATTTCCACAGTAAACAATGCAATTTAAATGCATTTTTTGCTGTGAAAATGACAATTGTCCCAAAAATTTGTCAAAATTGTCCGAAGTGTCCGCCATATTGTCGCAGTCAGGAAAAAAATCGCTGATCGCCGCTATTTGTAGTAAAAAAAAAATAATTAATAAAAATGCAATAAAACTATCCCTTATTTTGTAAACGCTATAAATTTTGCGAAAACCAATCGATAAACACTTATTGCGATTTTTTTTACCAAAAATACGTAGAAGAATAAGTATCGGCCTAAACTGAGGAAAAAAAAAAAAATTATATATTTTTGGGGGTTATTTATTATAGCAAAAAGTAAAAAAAAATATTGCATTTTTTTTTAAATTGTCGCTCTATTTTTGTTTATAGAGCAAAAAATAAAAACCGCAGAGGTGATCAAATACCACCAAAAGAAAGCTCTATTTGTGGGGAAAAAAGGACGCCAATTTTGTTTGGGAGCCACGTCGCACGACCGCGCAATTGTCAGTTAAAACGATGCAGTGCCGAATCGCAAAAAGGGGCAAGGTCCTTTACCTACATTTTGGTCCGGGTCTTAAGTGGTTAAAGTGGTTCAAAAGAATAATTTTTTTTTCGTAACCACTTTGTGCCTAATACCGTGTACACATGATCATTTTTTTCCAATGAAAAAAGTCAGATGGCTATTTTTCTTTGGAAAAAACGATCGTGTGTGTGCCCCATTGGACTTTTTTCCATCGGTGTAAAAAAAAATAGAACATGTTTTAAATTCGATCGGAAATTCCAATCGTCTATGTGGAATTCCATCAGAGAAAAATTCATGCATGCTCAGAATCAAGTCGACACATGCTCGGAAGCATTAAACTTAATTTATCTTGGCTTGTTGTAGTGTTTTACGTCATTTTGGATGATCAGAATTCTGACAGACCCACCTTCTCCCAGTAGCCAATCAGAGGAGCGGTTCTTTCTCTGGACATGTTAGCGGGAGGGTATATCTGGGGCAGTCGCCTGTGAGAGTTGTGCTATGCGGGGCCCGCGTTCCAGGTGCGGCATCCACCTTCAGGGTGCGCGCATCCACCTTCAGGGTGCGCGCATCCATGGGCCCCGCCATCGAGGCCTGCCTGGCCGAGGTTGCGTACCAGGCGGAACTTCATTCTAATGCAAAGTGGGGCCCCAGCGGCTTGCTGGGTCCCAGATCCTAAGCGGGAGCTCAACGGTGGGGTACGGCTCGGGAGAACCCAGAGTCAGAGGTTGTCTGCGAGGCCTGGATGAACCACCGGGGATCCGGTCAACACTTGACCGTGCTGAGAGCGGGTTTGCTCTCTCTTTGATATCCAAGACCTGATACTACAGTTCTCTCCTTGCTCGTCACCCTTTTCTCTATTGTGTTGGTGTTGGCCGTGTTGGGCCTTGGAATAAAGCATTGAAAACTCAAGTTGACGTCTGGACACTTGCTCTTTATCCACTTTCACTAATATTATCCCTAGACAAGAATCTCTGGTAACCTAATATGCCGGTCCCAAACTTATCAGCGGCTCTTTCGGGGGTGAGCGCTACATATATGTAGCGGCCTGCTACTTTTTAGCCGGTGCTTTAAATTTAGAGGGTAGTCTGAGAGTTAGTTTATTGTATCAGACTGTATGATTTTTTCCAAATTTGGGCCTCTGTTCCAGCCATGGCTGTACTGTGAGTGACCACTATTGTTGTCTGGGGTGCCGTTACCACCCCAGGTCAAGAGTGGCAGCAGTCAGGTCAAGGTGTTATAGGTGTTCCCCTTCAGCAGCCAATCTGTGGGGGTTGGTCATCCCGCTGTGCAGGCTGGGGAGGAGTACTTAAGGGACAGATGCCATTGGCCCGGGGGCATCTATCCTGGGTCTGTCTTCCCACCACCACCCGTGTGTCACCCTCCTTGCTGGGGGTGGGTGTTCAAGTGTTCCTGGCTCTGGGACCATGTTGGCCCAGGGTTGTGATCTACTAAGTAGGCCCGGAAGTCAGACTGGGTCTACGTTTGCAGAGTGGTCCTGTGCTGTCCGTCCTGAGGGAGGAAGCCACTCAATGAAGAACCTATCTTGGGGAGCACCGAGCAAGAGGCTGGTATCTCGGGAGAGGCCTTGAACTTCATCGAAGGACGCACCATTGCTGAAAGGCTGAATGATGGTCGCCTGTCAGTCCTAAATTCACAAGAAGTTAATCTGGAGAGATTCGGGTGCTTAATCCTGTGTTGAGAGGATTTCGGACCGAACATACCTCCATCTGTGGGAAAGTCTGTGGCAGAGACTTTACCAAGTTTCTGTGCGCCATCTCGGCTGCTAGGCTAGTGAGAGAGGCCTATTCAGGTGGCAACGAAAACTGTGTCACTGGAAGCAGGAGTGTTTCCAGACAGAAGTTGTGCACCTGAACCTATTACCTGTTACCCTTTCACCTCTTCAACTACTTATTTAATTTGTTTACCAAGTTTAGCAAATAAATCAAAGAAAAAGTAGTCTAAAGTGTGGACATTTAACTTTTGCTCATCTCTCATCTGATACCCTAGACCAGGGGTCTCCACACTTTTTAGCCCGAGGGCCACATTGTAGATTTTACAAATATTTGTGGGCCGAAAAAATGTGTTCATTATAAATAATTGAATAAAATATTTAAATGATCTCATCATAGCCTTTGCACACCTTTGTGTCTCCCATCAGAGTCTCCCCCCATATCTGTGTTCTCCATTAGAGTCTCATCATCATCATCAGTGTCCCCAGCAGAGTTTTCCTATTAGTGTGTCCCCATTAGCAGTGTCCTCATCAGTTTTCCTATCAGAGTCTACCAATCAGCCTCCCCATTAGCAGTGTCCCCATCAGAGTGTCCCCATCAGAGTGTCCACATCAACAGTCTCCCCATCAGGAGTGTCCCCATCAGGAGTGTCTCCATTAGCAGTGTCCCCATCAGCGTGTCCCCATCAGAGTGTCCTCATCAGGAGTGTTCTCATTAGGAGTGTCCCCATTAGGAGTGTCCCCATTAGCTGTGTCCCCATTAGCAGTGTCTCCATCAGTGTGTCCCCATTAGCAGTGTCCCCATTAGCTGTGTCCCCATTAGCAGTGTCTCCATCAGTGTGTCCCCATTAGCAGTGTCCCCATTAGCAGTGTCCCCATTAGCAGTGCCCCCATCAGTAGTGTCTCCATCAGTGTGTCCCCATTAGCAGTGCCCCCATTAGCACTGTCTCCATCAGTGTGTTCCTGTTAGCTGTGTCCCCATTAGCAGTGTCCCCATTAGCTGTGTCCCCATTAGCTGTGTCCCCATTAGCAGTGTCCCCATGAGCTGTGTCCCCGTTATCAGTGTCCCCATTAGCTGTGTCCCCAATAGCAATGTCTCCATCAGTGTGTCCCCATTAGCTGTGTCCCCATTAGCAGTGTCTCCATCAGTGTGTCCCCATTAGCAGTGTCCCCATTAGCTGTAACCCCATTAGCAGTGCCCCCATTGGCAGTGTCTCCATCAGTGTGTCCCCATTAGAAAATCTGTGGAAGGTGGTGCTCTGGTCAGATGTGACCAAAGTTTAAATTTTTGGCCTAAAAGCAAAATGCTATGTGTGGCTAAAAAGTGACACTGCACATCACCCTAAACACACCATCCCCACCATGAAACATGGTCATGGCAGCATCATGTTGTGCGGATGCTTTTCTTCATTAGGACCAGAGAAGCTGGTCAGAGATGATGGGAAGATGGAAAAAGCCAAAAACAGGGCAATCTTAGAAGAAAATCTGTCAAGCCCCGTACACACGGCCGAGGTTCTCGTCAGAAACGAGCGGGTCGTCGATTCTGACGGCCGGTTCTCTGCCGTGTGTACGGGGTCTTAGTCTACAAATGACTTGAGGCTGGGGCGGAGGTTAGCCTTCCTGCAGGACATGATCAAAGCATATTAATGTGTTAGCATAGTCCAGTCAAAGTCCAGACCTAAATTCAATTGAGAATCTGTGGCAAGACTTTAAAATTGCTGTTCAGACACTCTCCATACAATCGGACAGAGCTTGGGCTATTTTGCAATAAAGAATGGGCAAAAAATTCTCTTGCTAGATGTGCAAAGCTGGTAGAGACATCCCCAAAAAGACTTGCAGCTGTAATTGCAGAGAAAGGTGGTTCTACAAAGTATTGACTCAGGGGGGCTGAATACAAATGCACGCCGCACCTTTCACATATTTATTTGATAACAATTTGGAAAACAATTTATCATTTTTCTTTCATTTTAGAATTATGTGCCACTTTGTTTTGGTCTATATCACATAAAATTCCAATAAAACAAATACAAATTTTTGGTTGTAACGTGACCAAATGAGGACATTTTCAAGGGGCATGAATACTTTTTCAAGGCACTGTAGTTGCTAATACAGATCCCTCTAGATGAATATTGCAGCATCTGTCTTGTGTCAGAGACCTGAAGACAAGATCTGAAGTCATGAGAAGATCCTCCATCCAGCCTGGATCGAAGCTCCTCGCCGGCAGGAACTATGATGTGGCACTGGAACTGTCAGCCTATCTACTCTGCGCTTTAGTCCCTCCCCAATAGTTTCTATTCTAAGATGCAACCAGAGCTCTAAGGATATAATCCTGACGTGGCCCCCTGTCTACCCTGGCTCTAGCCTGTGCTGGTTATCATGCACTAAGCTAAAACTAGCAAGACAATCCTAGACCAGAAGGAACATGGTTAACTAGCATATAAACGATATAACAATAAACAGGTTCACCTACCAATCTCACCTACCAAAGTCTTTGGAGCAAGCAAGAGAGGCTGGCTTTGTTTCAACATATGGTAAAAATGAAAAGGATAAATCAGGCACTCCACCCTAGTTCCAGTTAAATACTACTATTCATATAGTCACTAAGGCCTGCAATAGTGCTTCCTAATGCACATTAGGGATGAGCTTCGTGTTCGAGTCAAACCCATGTTCGACTCAAACATCGTATATTCGATCGTTCGTTCAAATACGAACGTTACGGCCGATTGTGCCAAATTCGAGTGGCGCGTCACGGCCCATAATTAACTGCGACATTGCTGGCTGATGATTGACCAAGCATGCACTATGACCCGCATGCTTGGCCAATCACAGCTTGCAAAAAACGGAGAGCCATAATTGTCCAAAGCCAGGGTGGCTTTGACCAATTATGGCTCAAGGGGTTTAGTACATGCCCCACACTATAAAAGGCCGCCTGCAGGTCGGACTGGTGTAGTCTGTTTCAGCGGTGATTAGAGATCTGTCTTAGAGAGAGAGAGAGAGTGTCTTTTGTATAGGTAGATAGAGCAGGCAGGCTAGTCAGTTAAAGTTAATGGACCAGATTCACAGAGAGTTGGGCGCACATTACGCCGCCGTAGCGCAAACGCCGTATGCCACGCTACCCCGGGGTAAGTAAGCTACGTCGGCGTAGGGTGGCCAGTGTAGTTTGCATCTAAAGCTATTTGGTGTGTACTGCACGTGTTCTCTGTAGTTTGCACCTACAGCTACTTGGTGTGTACTGCCAGTGTGCTCTGTAGTTTGCATCTAAAGCTACTTGCTGTGTACTGCACATGTGCTCGGTAGTTTGCACCTAAAGCTACTTGGCGTGTACTGCATGTGTGCTCTGTAGTTTGCACCTAAAGCTACTTGGTGTGTACTGCCCATGTCCTCTGCAGTTTGCACCTAAAGCTACAAGGTGTGTGTACTGCCTTTGTCCTCTGCAGGCCATTAGTATGTCTGGAAGGACAACAAGGAGAGGCAGAGAGTCACGAGGGCAAGCAGGCTCTGCATCTAGAGGCAACAGTGCTGGTCGTGGACACGGTGCATCCTCATCAGCACGTGGCCGTTGAACACGATTGCCGAAGACTTGGTAGAGTAGATGACCAAGCTGTCCTCATCCTCCTCTTCCCTTCTTACCCAGGCTCAGGGTACTTTGTCTGGCAAAGTAGGTGCCAAGGCATCCTCTTCCCTCTGCTCAATGGCATCACTCACTCCTACCCTAGCCCCTCCAGGTCATCCTGAGGAGTCCCCCGAACTGTTTGACCACAGTGTTGAGTACATGCTGCAGGAAGATGCGCAGCATTTTGAAGGCTCCGATGATGGTACACAGATAGAGGAAGGCAGTAATGTGAGCCCAGAGAGAGGGCGTGCCCAAGAAGGACAGCAATCTGGCAGTCATGTTCCCCCAGCTGCAGCATACTGTCAGGTTTTCGACAGTGATGAGGAGGGAGGGGATGATGAGGTCACTGACTCTATGTGGGTGCCTGATAGGAGAGAGGATAAGGAGGAGGAGGCACAGGCACATCTCCAACGAGGCGGGATGCCCTCCAGGGGCCAGCTTAAGGGCAGCACACCGACTGCATCACAACGCAGAGCTACACACATGGAGGGCGCTGCTGTGTCTAAGCGTTATTCCAAAAGTGCATCAGATCGCACCGCTGCTATTTGCAACATATAACTTAAGCGTATCTCGCGTAGCCAAAACATCACCCGCTTGGGCACCACATGCTTGACCAGACATATGTCGACCTGCCATGCAGTTCATTGGCAAATGTACCTCAAAGACCCACACCAAAGAACAAAGCGACCTCCCCTTGCCCCTCATCAGCTGTGATCTCCAACCCCACTATACCCTCAGTCCTCTCTGAAGCCTGCACTGATAGGACTGAAGATGTAGAATTAGGTGTGTCACAGACTAGTACATGCGGGCAACTAGTACACCGATGGCTAGAGAAGGTGGCCGCTTGACCGATGCGTTCAGACAATTTTTTAGTCCGTAGCCCCAAGGTATGACTGGTTCCACCAACCAACGCCAGCTTCTGTTTTACATGGCACGGGAATACCTAGGGGCAAGATCAGACTTGGACACCTTTCCCACCAAAAATCCTCTGGCTTACTGGGTCTTGAGGAGGGATCACTGGCCAGAGCTTGCACAGTACGCAATTGAGCTACTGGCTTGTCCTGCATCCAGCGTTCTTTCAGAATGCACATTCAGTGCTGCTGGAGGATTTGTAACCGATTACAGGGAGCGCCTCTCCACTGACTCGGTCGATCGACTGACCTTCATAAAAATGAATCAGGCTTGGATCACCACCAGCTACCAAGCACCTGATGCTGATGTAACTGAGTCATATTTTTTCGAAATGTCATATCCCTTCAAGACTGCCTATGCTGATGCTGAGTGACTATCCTGTTATGCTGAGTGAATATCCTTTTCCTCCCCAATGATCTTGCTGATAGCTTGTAAGAAAACATTGTTGGTTCTGGGCACCGCCACCTGTGGCTAAAGCCTAATTTATCTGCCCCTGGGGCATGTAATTACAATTTTTGATGCAATACTTTGCAGTGGGCTCATTGCTGTGCTCCAACTAGAGTATCTGTGAGGGGTTGCAGTGTTGTGGCTCCAGAACCAGTGCCTAAGGCCCAATTGTTCTGCCCCTGCTTAACAGGTCTGTGTAATTACAATTTGTGATGCAATACTTTGCAGCGGGCTCATTGCTGCGCTCAAACTAGGGTATCTGTGAGGGGTTGCAGGGTTGTGGCACCAGCACCAGTGCCTAAGGCCCAATTTTTCTGGCCCTGTTTAAATGGGGTGTGTAATTACAATTTTTGATGCAATACTTTGCAGCGGGCTCATTGCTGCACTCCAACTAGAGTATCTGTGAGGGGTTGCAGTGTTGTGGTACCAGCACCAGTGCCTAAGGCCCAATTTTTCTGCCCCTGTTCAACAGGGGCATATAATTACAATTCTTGATCTAATATTTTACAGCAGGGCGTTCCAGTGCCCACCAAGACTAACTGTGAGGGCTTACAGTGTTGTGGCAACACCAACACCTAGGGCCCAAATTTCTGCAGAGTATATACGGCAGGCCCCTACTTTTAAACATCCAACTTACAAACGACTCCTACTTGCAAACAGAAGGAGACAACAGGGAAGTGAGAGGAAATCTACCTCTAGGAAGGGAAATTCTCATCTGTAAAATGTGTCTCCTGTTCACTCATGCTTTATCACAATCCTTGTTTCACAAAAAAATAAAAAATAAATCATTTGTCATTGAGTGAGGTGCAATCTTCTGAACAGATGCACACAGACAGCAAAACAAATGTTACAGGGGTGATAACCCTTCTCTATGTTTTCAGAAAATCTTAAAAAAAGATTTTATAGCTGAAGCTATACTTTAAAGAAGTACCAGTTACAAACAGATTCTACTTAACAACAAACCTACAGTCCCTGTCTTGTTTGCACCGCCTGTACTCTGCTGTTCAAAGTATATAGGGCCAAAGGGCCTAGGGGGAGGGGGCGGGGAAACCCATGATATTTTTCTCAATGATTTTCATCCATATTGCAGGGACCAAACATTAAATTAAAGCCTCAAGCAGTCTTAAATTTCTTTTTTCTTATAGCAATCTCATTTTGTGCAGGGACAGTTCTAAACACGTGCCACTTCACAGGCATACTATAGACACTTTAAGCATCATTAAAATTACTGCTCCCGAAAAAACAAAATAAATAGATGAATGACGAAAAGCTGCAATTTTTTTCCAGAAAAAATCAACCGTTTTTAAAACTTTTTTTTCCATTAATACATGTTCCCTGGGACAATAACTTACATATTAGGCTTTAAAATTAGCACTTTTGAATTTGAACGTTCAAGTCCCCTTGACGTCAATGGGGTTCTAAATGTTTGCGCGAACGTTCGGTCTGTTCGAAGGTTCTGGTGTGAACCGAACGGGGGGGGGGGGTGTTCGGCTCATCCCTAATGCACATAAAATAGAGACGCTTGAGAGGAGATATGATAGCGGTATGCAAATACTTCAATGGTGACTCCAGCGTAGGGAGAAAACTTTAGAGTCTGAGGCGGCGTACACACGTACGAGAACCTCGACGGGCGGAACACCAGCCATTCATCCAGGCGGGCCATCGAGCAAATAGAGAGCCTGCTCTCTATTCGCTCGAAGGGATTCCCGACGGGCGGGGCGAGCCAGGAGCGTACACACGGCCGAGGTTCTCGCTGGAATGCAGCTTCCAGCGAGGTTCTCGCTTGTTTCTAGTGAGAACCTCGGTCGTGTGTACGCCGCCTCAGTCTCAGGTGTAAGAGTGTAAGAGGACACAGGGCCACATGATGAGACTGAAAGAGAAACAATTTAACATTAAGCTGCATTGGGGGTTATTCACTGTCGGGACGGTAAGAATGTGGAACTCTGTTCTACAATTGATGGTGTCAGTAGGGAGTATTGATTGTTTTAGAAGACTCCTGGATGTGCATCTTAGTGAACACAACATTCATGGATTTGGGAAATGATTATCGACATTGACACACATACACCCTCACAGGTTGAACTTCATGGACTATTGTCTTTATTCAACCTTACCTTCAATGAAACTAGAAACAATGTACTGTATGGAAGCCTTGCCAATTAGCTAAGTGGTCACAAAACTTATGAAACCAGCATCTCTTTGTAAGGTGCAAAGATCGAGAGAAGGAAGCTCCATAGATCATGTAGACAAACAAAAACACAGAGAAATAAAGCACTAAGAGATCATATTTTTAACTATTTATTAATTAAAAAAAAATACTAATACACTAATAATCATGATAAGAAGAGAATTCCCCAGCACTCTGAGGTTCAGGAGTGCTGGGGAAGCCCAGACAGGCTGGATGGGACATACGCTGCGTCACCGGGATAGTTCCACTGACTCCACACCTAAGGAGGAAAAGCCATTGCTGTCAGTGCCTACACACCTCCTGGGCGACATGCTTTTGGGTTGCAGCTTTTCGTCATTCATCTTTTTATTTAGTTTTTTTCGGGAGCAGTGATTTTAATGATGCTTAAAGTGTCTATAGAATGCCTGTGAAGTGGCACATTTGCACAAAATGACATTACTATAAGAAATAAGTAATTTAAAACTGTTTGCGGCTTTAATGTAATGTCTGGTCCCTGCAATATGGATGAAAATCATTGAGAAAAATAGCATGGGTCATTACCAGCCCCTTTGGCCCTATATACTTTGAACAGCAGTATACAGGCGATGCAAACAAGATCGGGACTGTAGGTTTGTTGTTAAGTAGAATCTGTTTTTAATTTTAAACTGGTACTTTTTTAAAGTGTAGCTCCAGCCAAAAAATCTATTTTTAAGCTTTTCGGAAAACATAGAGAAGGGTTATCACCCCTGTAACATTTGTTCTGCTGTCTGTGCGCATCTGTTCAGAAGATTGCACCTCACTTTCTGACCCAATGACAAATGATTTTTTTTTATTTATTTTTTTAGTAAAACAACAATTGGTGATAAAGCATCAGTGAACAGGAGACACCTCTTACAGAAGAAGAGAATTTCCCTTCCTTGGGGTAGATTTCCTCTCACTTCCTGTTGTCTCCTTCCGTTTGCAAGTAGTAGACATTTGTAAGTTGGATGTTTGAAAGTAGGGGCCTGCCATATATACTCTGCAGAAATTTGGACCCCAGGTGTTGGTGTTGCCACAACACTGTAAGCGCTGGAATGCCCTGCTGTGAAGGATTGTATCAAGAATTGTAATGACATGCCATTTTTGAACAGTGGTAGAAAAATTGGGTCTTTGGTGCTGGCACTGGTGCTACAACACTGTAAGTCCTCACAGTTACTCTTGTTGGCGCAGGAATGGGCACTGCTGTGAAAAATTAGATCAATAATTGTAATTACATGCCCATGTTAAACAGGGGCAGAAAAATTGGGCCTTAGGCACTTTTTCTGGTGCCTCAACATTGCAACCCCTCACAGATACTCTAGTTGGAGCGCAGTAATAAGCCCTGCTGCAAAGTATTGCATCAAAAATTGTAATTACACGCCACTGTTAAACAGGGGCAGAAAAATTGGGACTTAGTCACTGGTGCTGGTACCACAACACTGCTACCCCTTCACAGATACTCTAGTTGGAGTGCAGTAATAAGCCCTGCTGCAAAGTATTGCATCACAAATTGTGATTACACATCCCTGTTAAACAGGGGCAGAAAAATTGGGCCTTTAGGCACTGGTGCTGCTGCCACAACACTGCAACCCCTCACAGATACTCTAGTTGGAATGAGCCCCCTGCAAAGTATTGCATAAAAAACTGTAATTACACGCCCCTGGGGCAGAAAAATTGGGCCTTAGCCACTGGTGGCAATGTCCAGAACTAAAAATGTTCTTACAAGCTATCAGCATGATAGCATAACAGGATAGTCACTCAACATCAGCATAGGCAGTCTTGAAGGGATCTGAAATTTCGAAAAAATGTATTCAGTTACATCAGCATCAGGTGCTTGGTAGCTGGTGGTGATCCAAGCCTGATTCATTTTTATGAAGGTCAGTCAATGGACCGAGTCGGTGGAGAGGCGCACCCTGTGATTGTTTACAAAGCCTTTAGCAGCACTGAATGTGCATTTAGAAAGAACGCTGGATGCAGAACAGGCCAGTAGCTCAATTGCATACTGTGCAAGCTCTGGCCAGTGATCCATTCTGAAGACCCAGTAAGCCAGAGGATTTTCGGTGGGAAAGGTGTCCAAGTCTGATCTTTCCCCTAGGTATTCTCGCACCATGTAAAACAGACGCTGGCGATGGTTGCTGGAATCGATCATACCTTGGGGCTGCGGACTAAAGAATTGTCTGAACGCATCCGTCAGATGGCCACCTTCTCCACCGCTTCTTCTGTGATTGACCAAAGCCTCAGAAGCACGTTGTCCAGGATCAGGATTTTGTAACCTTCCAGTCTGCACAGAGCTTTCTGCAAGGCCTCCCGAAGATGTTTCATCTTCTGCTCCCTCTGTGCCGGCAAGACAGGGTCCGCAACCTTACCCTTGTAACGTGGATCAAGGAGGGTTGCCAGCCAGTAATGATCCCTCTCCCTCTAGCACTAATATGAGGATCCTTCCGCAGGCTTTGCAGGATCAGGGAGGCCATACAGCGTAGGTTTGCTGAGGCATTCGATGCAGAGTACTCTGGGTCACTGAGGACGACATGATCCGCAGCCACCTCGTCCCAGTCACGTACAAGTCCATGGGTTTCTTGGGACTGTAATTGATCCCTTGAAGACTGCTGCTGATGCTGAGTGCTAGGCTCCACCTCCATGCTGACACATTCCTCCTCCTCCTCCTCCTTCTCCTCGTCCTCTTCCTGTGTGATAGGTGGGCAAGCAGGAACACTGTCTGGATAAAGGGGGCCTTAAGAGTTAAGGAAGTTCTCCTCTTCCTCCCTCTGTTCTGCCACAAGGGCCCTGTCCATTATTCCATGCAGCATGTGCTCCAACAGGTGTATTAGAGGGACAGTGTAACTGATGCATGCACTGTCACTGCTCACCATCCTCGTGGCCTCCTCAAATGGTGACAGGTAGGCATGTGCATTTCGTTTCGTTCCAAATCGAAATTCGGGCGAATTTTCGATTATTCGGACATTCGGATGCATACGAATTCCCGAATTGCAATATTAGAAAATTTACTGAATCAGAACGAACGTTTTCGATTCCGAATCAAAAACCCGCGGACTAAATTAGATCGGAATTCAAAAAAAAAAGTTCTATTCGAATTTAATTAAAAAAAAATTCTATTCAAAAAGAGACTATTTGTTTTCTAATCGGTCGAAAATGAACGAATTTCCGAAAACGAATTCAACACATGTAACGAACCTAACTTAACAAAATTAATTAAATGATGAATTGAAACGAAACAAAACACATTTTTCACTTTTGCACATGCCTAGTGACAGGATAGTGCATGCATCCCTGATCATGGCCCACTGGTGTGGGGGAAAAACAAAGCTCCCCTGGCCCTTGCTGCCATATTGGCACAGATACTCATTGATGGCCCTCTGCTGCGTGTGCAGCGGCTGCAGCATGGCCAACGTAGAGTTCCACCTGGTGGGCATGTCAAAGATTAGGCGGTTCTTGGGCAGGTTGTATTCCTTTTGGAGGTCTGCCACCCGAGCACTTGCATTATATGACTGTCAGAAATGCACACATAGTTTACTGCCCTGCTTCAGGACATCCTGTAAGCCAGGGTACCTGCCCAAGAACTGCTGCACCACCAAGTTAAGGACATGAGCAAAACAGGGCACATGGGTCAGTTGTCCCTGTCACAGGGCGGATAGGAGCCATTGTCACAAACCACCATTCCTGGCTTAAGCTGGCATGGCGTCAACCACCTCTGAGTCTGCCCCTGCAGAGCTGACAGAACCTCTGCCCCAGTGTGGCTCCCGTCCCCAAAGCACACCAGCTCAAGCACCGAATGGCATCTCTTTGCCTGCGTATCTGCGTAGCCCCTTAAACGCCTATGGAGCACTGCTGGTTCCGAGGACACATCAGAATAGGAAGAGGCCACAGAAGAAGAAGAGGAAGGGGTAAAGGAGAGAGGTGTGTCACAACCAGTAGTAGTATTTTGGAGGCGTGGTGGTGGAACAACCTCCAACGCTACTGTACCTTGCCCTGCATCCTTACCAGCTGCCAGCAGAGTCAGCCAATGCGCAGTGAAAGATAGGTAACATTCCTGTCCATGCATGTTGGACCATGAGTCAACGATAATATGCACCTTACCACTGACCACCCTGTCCAGCAAGGCATGGACAATGCCGTCCACATGCTGGTAGAGAGGCGGAATCGCCTTCTGTGAGAAAAAGTGGCGTTTGGGAACTTGCCACTGAGGTACCGCACATTCCACAAACTCACGGAAGGGGGTAGAATCTACCAACTGAAAAGGCAGTAGTTGAAGTGCTAGCAATTTAGCTAAGCTAGCATTCAACTGCTGGGCATGTGGATGGCTGGGACAGAACTTCTTTCGGCCCTGCAGCAGCTGGGGCAGGGAAATTTGCCTGGTACAATCTGACGTCGGTGTACCGATAGTAGATTGCCCGCAAGTACTTGGCTGTGACACACCTAATTCTACACCTTAAGTCCTATCAGTGCAGGCTTCAAAGACGACTGAGGGTATAGTGGGGTTGGAGATCCCAGCTGATGAGGAGCAAGGAGAGGTCCTCTTTGTTCTTTGGTGTGGGTCTTTGAGGTACGCTTGACAACAAACTGCATGGCAGGTCGACATGTGTCTGGTCAATCATGTGGTGCCCAAGCGGGTGATGTTTTTGCCACCCAAGATATGCTTGAGACACATGTTGCAAATAGCAGCGGTGCAATCTGATGCACTCGTCTCAAAAAAGGCCCACACCAAAGAACTTTTACAATAACGCTGAGACACAGCAGCGCCCTGCACATGCAGAGCGCTGCATTGTGATTCAGTCGGTGTACTGCCCTTAAGTTGGCCCCTGGAGGGCATCCTGCCTCATTGGGGATGTGCCTCCTCCTCTCTCCTATCAGGCACCTACGTGGAGTCAGTGACCTCATCATCCCCTCCCTCCTCATCACTGTAGAAAACCTGGCAGTATGCTGCAGCTGGGGGAACATGACTGCCAGATTGCTGTCCTTCTTTGGCACCCCCTCTCTCTGGGCTCACGTTACTGCCTTAGTCTAGCTGTGTACCATCATCGGAGCCTTTAAAACTCTGTGCATCCTCCTGCAGCACGTACCCAACACTGTGGTCAAACAGTTTTGGGGACTCCTCAGGAGGACATGGTAGGGCTAGGGAAGGAGTGACTGATGCCATTGAGCAGAGGGAAGAGGCCGCGTTAGCAGCTGCTTTGCCAGACAAAGTACCCTAAGACCTGGGTGAGAGAGGATGAAGAGGAGGAGGATGGCTTGGTTATCCACTCTACCAAGTCTTCGGCATGTTGCGGCTCAACACGGACAGCTAACGAAAATAAGGACGAGCGTGTCCCAAGGCCACATGCTGATGAGGATGCACTGTATCCATGACCAGCACTGTTGCCTCTAGACGCAGAGCCTGCTTGCCCTCTTTTATCGGCTTGTGACTCTCTACCTCTCCTTGTTGTCCTTCCAGACATACTAAGGGCCTTCAGGGAGATGTAGCTGCATAAATACTGACAATACTTGCTGATCCCTGCCTGTGGTATTAATATGAGCAGATCTCTGCCTTTAGGAATTAATATGAGAACACAAGCTTTACGTAGCTTTAGGTGCACACTGTGCAGAGAACACAGACAGTACACAGACCACGTAGCTTTGGGTGCACACTGTACAGAGGACACAGAACATACACCACGTGAAAGTACTTGCAGAATGATCCCCTGCCTGTGGTATTAATATTAGCAGATCCCTGCCTCTAGGAATAAATATGAGAAACACCAGCTTTACGTTGCTTTAGGTGCACACTGTACAGAGGACACAGACAGTACACCATGTGAAAGTACTTGCAGAATGATCCCCTGCCTGTGGTATTAAGATGCGCAGATCCCTGCCTCTAATATGAGAAACACCAGCTTTACGTAGCTTTAGGTGCACACTGTGCAGAGGACACAGACAGTACACCACGTGAAAGTACTTGCAGAATGATCCCCTACCTGTGGTATTACTATGAGCAGATCCATGCCTCTAATATGAGAAACACCAGCTTTACGTAGCTTTAGGTGCACACTGTATGGACGACACAGACAGTACACCACGTGAAAGTACTTGCAGAATGATCCCCTGCCTGTGGTATTAATATGAGCAGATCCATGCCTCTAATATGAGAAACACCAGCTTTACATAGCTTTAGGTGTATACTGTGCAGAGGACACAGACAGTACACCACATGAAAGTTTTTGCAGAATGATCCCTTGCCTGTGGTATTAATATGAGCAGATCCCTGGCTCTAATATGAGAAACACCAGCTTTAGGTAGCTTTAGGTGCACACTGTGCAGAGGACACAGACAGTACACCACGTGACAGTACACAACGTGAAAGTACTTGCAGAATGATCCTCTGCCTGCGCTATTAATATGAGCAGATCCCTGCCTCTAATATGAGAAACATTATCTTTACGTAGCTTCAGGAGCACACTGTGCAGAGGACACAGACAGTACACCACATGAAAGTACTTGCAGAATGATCCTCTGCCTGTGGTATTAATATGAGCAGATCCCTGCCTCTAATATGAGAAACACCAGCTTTAGGTAGCTTTAGGTGCACACTGTGCAGAGGACACGGACAGTACACCACGTGAAAGTACTTGCAGAATGATCCCCTGCCTGTGGTATTAATATTAGCAGGTCCCTGCCTCTAATATGAGAAACACCAGCTTTAGGTAGCTTTAGGTGCACACTGTGCAGAGGACACAGAAAGTACACCACGTGAAAGTACTTGCAGAATGATCCCCTGCCTGTGGTATTAATATGAGCAGATCCCTGCCTCTAATATGAGAAACAGCAGCTTTAGGTAGCTTTAGGTGCACACTGTGCAGAGGACACAGACAGTACACCACGTGAAAGTACTTGCCGAATGATCCCCTGCCTGTGGTATTAATATGAGCAGATCCCTGCCTCTAATATGAGAAACACCAGCTTTACATAGCTTTAGGTGTACACTGTGCAGAGGACACAGACAGTACACCACATGAAAGTTTTTGCAGAATGATCCCCTGCGTATGGTATTAATATGAGTAGATCCCTGCCTCTAATATGAGAAACACCAGCTTTATGTAGCATTAGGTGAACATTGTACAGAAGACACAGACAGTACACAATGTGAAAGTACTTGCAGAATGATCCCCTGCCTGCGGTATTAATATGAGCAGATCCCTGCCTCTAATATGAGAAACACCAGCTTTACGTAGCTTCAGGTGCACACTGTACAGAGGACACAGACAGTACACCACATGAAAGTACTTGCAGAATGATCCTCTGCCTGTGGTATTAATATGAGCAGATCCCTGCCCCTAATATGAGAAACACCAGCTTTAGGTAGCTTTAGGTAGCTTTAGGTGCACACTGTGCAGAGGACACAGACAGTACACCACGTGAAAGTACTTGCAGAATGATCCCCTGCCTGTGGTATTAATATGACCAGATCCCTGTCTCTAATATGAGAAACACCAGCTTTAGGTAGCTTTAGGTGCACACTGTGCAGAGGACACAGACAGTACACCACGTGAAAGTACTTGCAGAATGATCCCCTGCCTGTGGTATTAATATGAGCAAATCCCTGCCTCTAATATGAGAAACACCAGCTTTATGTAGCTTTAGGTGCACACTGTGCAGAGGACACAGACAGTACACCATATGAAAGTACTTTCAGCTAGCACAATCACCTGCCTGCCTGTCAGTATGTTCTAGCGGATCTAGCTAAACTCAATACAGTGTATAAATATATATACAACACCTGGGATGCATATATATATATCCTCTACACAGTGTAACTCTGACTAGCCTGCCTGCCTGCTCTATCTAACCGCAAAAAATTACACTTTCTCTCTCTCTGTCACTCTTGTCTCTGTAAACCACCGCAACACACTACACAAGGCTGCCAGGGAGGCGGCCTTATATAGTGTGGGGCGTGTACTAAACCCCCTGAGTCATAATTGGCCAAAGCCACCCTGGCTTTGGCCAATTATGGCTCTACGTTTTTTGCAAGCTGTGATTGGTCAAGCATGCGGGTCATAGTGCATGCTTGGCCAATCATCAGCCAGCAATGGACTGCGATGCGGCAGTGAATTATGGGCTGTGACACCCACTCAAATTTGTCGCAAATGACCCATAAGGTTCGTTGTTCGATGAACGGTCGAACATACGTTTGACTCGAACACGAAGCTCATCCCTACTGACCATCATCTACTTGCTTTGATTCATTTAAGCATTTTCTACAACATGCTGCCCACGGTTTTCCTTATGCTGCGTACACACGATCATTTTTCGGGATGAAAAAAACATTGTTTTTCAAAAACGTCATTTAAAATAATCGTGTGTGGACTTCACATCATTTTTCAGGTTCTGAAAAATAAAAAAAATAAAAATTCAAACATGCTGCATTTTTTAACGTCGTTTTAAACAATGTCGTTTTTCCAGTTGTAAAAAATGATCGTGTGTGGGCTAAAACTAAGTTTTAAACCCACACATGCTCAGAAGCAAGTTATGAGATGGGAGCGCTTGTTCTGGTAAAACTACCGTTCATAATGGAGTAAGCACATTCATCACGCTGTAACAGACAGAAAAGTGCGAATCGTCTTTTACTAACACAGAATCAGCTAAAGCAGCCCAAAGGCGAATAGAACATCCCCTTTAGAGTGCCGTCGTACGTGTTGTATGTCACCGTGCTTTGCTCATCATTTTTTTTAAACGATGGTGTGTGGGCAACGTTGTTTTTAATGATGAAGTTGGAAAAACGTTTTTTTTTATACACGCTGAAAAATTATCGTGTGTACGCGGCACTAGGGGATCTTAGAAGATTGTGTTTTAGCACAATTGCTTGTGCAATGCAGCATGATCATTCAAGCATGGTGGAAAATGATTTCATAATTTTCTCATACCTCTGTATCCCATCATTATTCTGGTAGCTGGTAGCATTGTTTCCAAATACCAGCCAATGCGTTTATATTTTTGGAAATATCTGATTAACAAGAAGGGAAGCTTGTTTTTTATTCATGTCTGCATTGCTATATGATGAATGCTATCTGTATCATCACACATTTTCTGGCTAATTGTATATACATGTATATATGAATACTAAACAGTGTAGTTTCTTGGAACCTGGAAATTAAATACACTAATCCTGAGAAAAGCATTCTACTTTGGATTATCTCTCCAAACCCTGCCCTCACTTAAAGTGTCACAAAACATTATCCTTATTCTTCAAAAATAATCCATACATATCTACTACTTAATGGCTCTGTAATCTATTTTTCATTATGCAGCACTACCCCCGAAGGAGCTGCTGGTTAGATTTGGGGTTTGCATGTTATCTTTATAGCTTCGTTGTCAGGATGGGAAGTCCATAAGAAATGCAATGTCCAGACAGATGTAAAACCTTCAACAGTTGGGTTTTATTTTTACTGCAGGGTAACTTGAAGTAGAGAAAGTAGAAGGGAGAAGGATTGCAGGGGAAAGTTCAGGCACTCGGTACAGAATGTTCAAAAATATTCAATCAGTCTCCACTCTCAGCTATTGAGTGGGATTGCTCACCCGGATAGTCCCCTCTCACGTGGCCTAGAAGCCAGGATTATGCACAAACTAATGTCCAAATGGTCTCTGCCACAGACCTCTTGGAATAAACTTGGTCTCTGCCACACATCTTTAAAAGGGCCTGAAATAGTGCTTCCTAATATACATACAGAAGAGACACTTGAGAGGAGATATGATAGCGGTATGCAAATTCTTCAATGGCGATCCCAGCATAGGAAGAAAACTTTTCAGGCTCAGGGAGTGTAAGAGAACACAGGACCACACAATGAGACTGGAAGAGAAGCGATTTAACTTTAACCTGCGTAGGGTTTTTTTCACTGTCAGCTCGGTAAGGATATGGAACTCTCTTCCGCAATTGGTGGTGCCAGCGGGAGTATTGATAGTTTTAAAATACTCTTGGATTTGCATCTTAGTGAACACAACAGACATGGATTTGGGAAATGATTTTCGACTTTGACACACATACACCTTCACAGGTTGAACTGCATGGACTATTGTCTTTATTTAACCTTACCTTCTATGAAACCAGGAAAAATGCACTGCATGGAAGCAATGCCAATTAGCTAAGTGGTCACAAAACCTATGAAACAAGCATCTCTTTGTAAGGTGCAAAGATCCAGAGGGGAAAGCTTTGTAGATCATGTAGAGCAGGGATCCTCAAACTACGGCCCTCCAGCTGTTGTAGAACTACACATCCCATGAGGCATTGTAAAGCTCTGACATTCACAGACATGACTAGGCATGATGGGAATTGTAGTTCCTGAACAGCTGGAGGGCCGTAGATTGAAGACCCCTGATGTAGAGAAACAAAAACACAGAGAAATCCAGCATAAAGAGATCACATATATAACTATTTATTAATTTAAAAAAATATTAATACACTAATAAACAGGATAAGGAGAGTTCTGGGGTTCAGGAGTGCAGTGGAAGCCCAGACAGGCTGGATGGGATGTACGCTGCAGCACTGGGATAGTTCCACTGGGTTGCAGCTTTTCGTCATTCAACTATTTATTGTGTTTTACCCTAAATAATTAATGGTTTAATTATTTACCTCAACCAGGGTGGTAATATAAGTGCAGGAATGTTTACCTTTTATTAAATATTCTGTTTAATGGTAAGACAAAAATTAAACTGGCATAAAAATGAATACAGCATTTTATAACAAAAACATCATACCAACAGTAAGGCCCCGTACACACGTCCGAGAACCTCGTCGGGCTAAACTCATCGTTCCGCCCGTCGAGGTTCCCGATGAGCGGTCGAAAAGGTCGTCGAGCCAAATTTCCTCATTGAACAATGAGGAAATAGAGAACATGCTCTCTATTTTGGCTCAACGAGCTTCCCGAGGGGATGCTCGTCGAAAGTGTACACACGTCCGATTTTCTCGGCAGAATATGTCTCCCAGCGAGCTTCTCGCTGGATTCTGCCGAGAAGCTCGGTTGTGTGTACGGGGCCTCAGACATGGTGGTGGTAGCTTGATGGTCTGGGGATGCTCCGCAGCTTCAGCACCTAGACGACTTACCATAATTGATGCAAACATGAATTCTGAGCTCTATCAGAAAATCCTAAACTAGAATCAGTTTGTGACCTCAAGTGCACTTGGGTTATGCAGTAGGACAATAATCAGAAACACAACAGCAAGACCACCTCCAAATGGTTCAAACAAAGCAAAATTTAGGTTTTGGAGTGACCTAGTCAAAGCCTGGACTTCCAATTGAGATGCTGTATCAGGACCTTACACAGGCCATTCATGCTGGAAGACCCTCCGATGTGGCTGAATTAAAACAATTCTGCAATGAAGATTGATCCACAACAATGTAAAAGACTCATTGCCAGTTATTACAAACTCTTGATTGCAGTTGTTGCCGTCAAGGGTGGCAATACCAGTTATTAGGTTTAAGGGGCAATTACTTTTTCACATAAAGCCAGTGTAAGAGAAATCTGGTCAACAGACACACAAGCACAGGCACACCAGTGTGTGCACAAAGAAAGACTTGCATTGGCGCATCCGTGTGCACGTATGGGCACCAAGTAACCTTATTTAAACTGAACACTGACACATGAACATTGCTGAGGGGTCTTTAAGCTAGTGTGTTTACCCGATCTATTCCAAGATTCCAGTGTCTTGACCCGGTTTCACCTGAACCTACTGTTTGATCTCTGCCTGCCTACATGATCCCGCCTTGTGTCTGACTCCGCTTCTGCCTGATGTTCCTGCACCTTGCTGCCCAACTGTGTACCGAACCTTGCCTGTGTCCCATCTCTGCCTCTCTTCTCGGTACCTTCTCTGTCCGGCTTTTGATGACCCCCTGGCTTACATGTCAGCTATGCCTCCATCTGCTGACCCAGCGATACAGAGCTCCCGTTTCAGAGTCTGCCCAGCTCTCTACAGCCACCTGGTTCCTGCAAAGACTCAGCCAGCACCATCCATTACATCAGCCCTCATGCCACTCTGTGTCTGTCACTCCCTCTCATTACTACCAGGGGTGTCAGACAGGAGGTGCAAGAGAAGCCCCCTCTCCAGCTTGATCTCCACCAGGTACGTGACAGTACCACTTAGCCAGATGTCGGAGATCAAGGGAGGGGCTTCACCTCTGGAGTTGCTATGCCTGCAACTTATCTCTCTCACACAGGCAGTCCGCATGTTGCAGAAGAACTACCAACAGCTGGAGGATTGCACCCGACCGACGACTTGTACTGTGGCTACTCCCGCACCTGCTATTGCACCTGACTGCTCCTCGTCTTAACAGACGTTTTTCACATCCATAGAAATTATGCCACCACCTGAACCACAAATTCCTGCACCTGAGCGATTCGCTGGCAAACAACACCAAATCCGTGCATTTAAGAACACTTGTCAGCTTTACTTTTCACTACAGCCGGGAACCTTAGCACTAGAAATCACCAAGGTGGGGTTTGCTATATCCCCACTTCTCCGAGACTCACAGTCCTGGGCCCATCAGCTCCTGGAACAGAACAGCGCAATCCTGGACTCCTTCTCTTCATTCTTTGAAGCAATGACTCAGCTCTACGATGATCCCCAGGGTACAACCACTGCAGAGTCTACCCTTTATACCCTACGCCAAGGTCATCGACCCGCAGAGGACTATGTGGCAGAATTCCGCCTGTGGGCCTCTGATACAGGCTGGAATGATGCGGCTTTACAGCACCAGTTCTGCCTTGGCCCGTCTGAACAACTCAAGGATAAATTTGCTCATGTGGGAATTCCCAGTTCCCTAGAAGACTTTGTTAATCTTGCCATCCAGCTTGATCGGAGGTTCAGAGAGAGGAGAGCAGAGGAAGAAGGCGACTCTGGACCTCCAACGAATCGACAGGCAAATCCCATGAAACCTGGGCTTCTGCTTTTTCCGCTCTCTAATGAGAAAAAGTTGCGACAACGATGGGAGGATTTGTGTCTTTACTGTGGGGTAGCGGGACATTATCTTCAAGACTGCCCTGTGAGACCTACAAGAACCAAGAACATACTCTCTACCTATCTTGCAAACTGCTCCATAGGGAGGAAAGCTGCACATATTACCCTGTCCCTGTTGCTCCATATCCCCGGGAAAGACATCCAGGTCTCAGCTATAATCAATTCTGGAGCCTGCAGCTGTTTCATGGACAAGGACTTTGCCTTACATGATCAAATCCCTTCACAAGCAAAAACACGCTTATTGTCCATCCATCTGGCCGATGGATCCCGTCTCAGGTCTGGGCCTATCACACACGAGACTTGCCTACTACTGGCTGTATCTGATACCAGTCTTCGGGAGTACTTGTGCTGGGACATTATCCCATCTCCTCTGTTTTCCGTTATCCTGGGCATCTCCTGGTTGCAAGCCCACAACCCGCAGATCAACTGGGAATCAGGTGAACTGACCTTTTCATCTGCCTACTGCCAGCAGTCCTCCCTTCACCCCATTTCCATGAAACCGACACCCCTTCTTGGGGTACATACTGACTCTTCCGTGACACAACTTATACCAGCTGTCTATCATGAATTTCTGGTAGTGTTCAATAAACAGAAAGCAGACATCCTCCCACCTCACCGCCCGTTTGACTGCCTGATTGAACTGTTGCCAGGTGCAGAAATCCCTTTTGGCGCATGTTTCCCCTCTCTGAATTAGAACTTAAAGTACTACATCTGTATCTCGATGAAAACTTAGAGAAGGGCTTTATTTTGAGTTCCACATCCTCAGCAGTTGCTGGAATTTTTTCTGTAGAAATAGAAGGACAATACCTTGCGCCCTTGTGTTGACTATTGGGAATTCAACAAGCTCACCATCAAGAACAGATATCCTTTGCCCCTGGTTCCTGGAACTTTTTCAGCGCTTTAAGATGTCGATTTACGGGGTGCATATAACCAAGTTCAGATCCGTGAAGGTGATGAATGTAAGACAGTCTTCCACACTAGATTTGGACACTATGGGCCAGATTCAGGTAGATGAGAGCATCTTTGCTCTGGAGTAACGCTTCTCATTTACGTTACTCTGCCGGAATTTTAGGAGCAAGTGCTGTCATTCATGAAGCACTTGCTCCTAAAGTTGCGGCAGCGCATCGCAAATGAGCCGGCGGAATTCAAATTGGGCGGGTACGGGGCGTGTATTATTTAAACTATGCGCGATCCTGCGGCAAACGTACTGCGCATGCGTCGAGTGTCAATGCATCCCAGTGCGCATGCTCCAAATTCTGTCAGTGAACGTCAATGACGTCACATCCCCATTCATGAACGTTTTACGCAAGCGACGCGATTATTTTTTTTTCCGACGCGATGACGACACCTATACTTAACATAGGATACTCCACTAGGGGGCTGCTTTATCTTTACGTCGCGTATCGCTTCCGGAAACGTCGTAAAGTCAATGCGTCGCGCCCGAAAAAGATCGTGAATTTCCGACTCCCGCTGATTAACATATTTTTTCATCGTTAATCAGCGGGAACTCCCCCGGCGCCATTTTTAAGTTGAAGTAACGATGCGATGGCGAAATTCAATTGCGCGGATCGCATCGGAACTCCAACCCGGCGTTTCTTGTTTTCTGGTTACAGAAAACAAAAACGCCGGCTTAAAGTGACAGTTAGGCTGGCGGATCAATGGATACTCCAGCCTAACTCTACCTGAATCTGGCCCTATGAGTATCTCATCATGCCCTTCAGGTTGTCCAATGCCCCAGCAACATTAACCACTTCTCTATCGTGGGTGTTTTTCAGATTTGGTGTTTGCAAGACTAAAACATTTTTTTTTGCTCGAAAATTACTTAAAACCCCCAAACATTATATATTTTTTTTCTAACACCCTAGAGAATAAAATGGCGATCATTGCAATACTTTTTGTCACACCATATTTGCGCAGCGGTCCTACAAGCGCACTTTTTTTGGAAAAAATTCACTTTTTTGAATTAAAAAATAAGACAGCAATAAATTTGGCCCGATTTTTTTATATATTGTGAAAGATAATGTTACGCCGAGTTAAATGATACCCAACATGTCACGCTTACAAATTGCGCCCGCTCGTGGCATGGCGTCAAACTTTTACCCTTAAAAATCTCGATAGGCGACGTTTAAAAAATTCTACAGGTTGCATTTTTTGAGATATAGAGGGGGTGGTCTAGGGCTAGAATTATTGCACTTGGGCTAACGATCGCGGCGATACCTCACTTGTGTGGTTTGGACACCGTTTTCTCACGTATGCGTTCGCTTCTGGGCGCGAGCTCGTCGGGACGGGGCACTTAAAAAAAAAATTGTTTGTTTTCTTATTTATTTTTATTTAGTTTATAATTTTTTACACTGAAATAAAAAAAAAAATATCACTTTTATTCCTATTACAAGGAATGTAAACATCCCTTGTAACAGAAAAAAAGCATGACAGGTCCTCTTGAATATGAGATCTGGGGTCAAAAAGACCTCAGATCTCATATTTAGACTTAAAAGAAAAAAAAAGAAACAAAAAAAAAGTCATTTTTTTCAAATGACTGAAAAAAAAAATGTTTCTTTAAGACGCTGGGCGGGACTGAGGTTTTGACGTCACTTCCACCCAGCAGAGGTATGGGGACGGGCATCCCCACTGAGCAGACGAGCGGACCCGATCGCCTCCGCTGCTACCGATGGCTCCGGTAAGCGGCGGAGGGCGCGGGAGAGCGGTGGGAGGGCCCTCTCCCGCCGCCGATAACGGCGATCTCGCGGTGAATCCGCCGCGGAGACCACCGTTATCTTTTACAGGACCGCTCACACTAAAGATGGATACCTCGGTTGTGGCAGCAGCTGCTGCCGTTACCGAGATATCCATTTTTAAAGTGCCGCCGTAAAAAGTCGTAAGGCGGTAGGGAAGTGGTTAAAACATTTTGTCAATGATATCTTTAGAGACTTCCTTGATATGTTCCTGATTGTCTACTTAGACGACATCCTGATTTTCTCCAAATCCATTCCAAGGAGGATGGTCGCCCCCATAAAGGTAGGTGTCGGGCGGGGCATTTTACAATTGGCACAGTGACAGTGGCGACAATGGGCACAGTGGCGACAATGGGCACAGTGGCAGTGGCATCAATTGGCACAGTGGCGACATTTGGCACAGTGACAGTGGCATCAATTGGCACAGTGGCAACAATGGGCACAGTGGCGACAATTAAAGGGCACAGTGGCATTATTGGCACAGTGTCGACAATTAAAGGGCACAGTGGTGACAATTAAAGTGCACAGTGACGACAATTGGCACAGTGGTGACAATTGATGGGCAGAGTGGCTGCGTTTGATGGCATGGCACAGTGGCTGTGTTTGATGGCATGGCACAGTGGTGACAATTGATGGCACAGTGGCTGCGTTTAATGGCATGGCACAGTGGCAACAATTAATGGGCACAGTGGCTGCATTTGATGGCATGGCACAGTGGCTGCGTTTGATGGCATGGCACAGTGGTGACAATTAATGGCACAGTGGCTGCGTTTAATGGCATGGCACAGTGGCTGCGTTTGATGGCATGGCACAGTGGTGACAATTGATGGCACAGTGGGTGCATTTGATGGGCCCAGTGACTGCATTTGATGGGCACAGTAAAGCTGCAATTGTTTTTTTTTGTTTGTTTTTTCGTTTGCGCCCCCCAAAAATGTTGAGCACCAGCCACCACTGTTCCTACCCAATGTCTTATCTGACTCCTCGGCTCCTGCAGTCCAAGAAAGGATAAGTGTGCTTCAGTTAAACAATAAGATATTGCAAGATGCCATTTCCAAGGCACAACAGGGCAATAAAAAAATGTTGGAGACAGGGTCTGGTTATTCACGGCTAACTTAAGATTATCTTGTCCTTCCAAAAAGCTCGGACCTAAATTAATCCTGCGGCCTATGAACTCTCACTCCCAGAGATTTACAAGATTCACTTTCTTCCACACATCCTCACTTAAAGCTGCAAGACTAGACCCTTTTCCTGGTCGTGAGTCAGGGCAACCGACATCGACTAGAATTGATGGTAATGACGAATACGAGGTCAAGGCTATTATGGATTGTAGGAAGAGAAGGAATGTGATACAATTTTTAATTAAATTAAAGGGCTACGGACCTGATAACAACTCCTGGGAGCCAGAGCCCAAACTTCATGCCAAGAGATTAATACAGGCATTCTTCTAGGCTCACCCCAAAAGGAGGTTACAGATGGGCATCCGGAGGTTGCCCTTTGGGGGGGCAATGTAAGAAAAGTCAGGCGAACAGACGCGCACCTGCGTACAAGCATGGGCACACCAGTGTGTGCACAAAGAAGGACTTGTATTGGCGCATGCGCATGCACGCACAGGCGTGCCAGTACGCACGCATGCACATGCACATATGGGCATCAAGTAACCTTATTTAAACTGAACACTGATACATGAACACACCTATTCTCCTGCTCTCCAGGATTGAGTCTGAAAGAGTGACTCCTCCCCAGGGCTTGAACTGACTCCAGTAGTAATCGGCGTGCGTCCTAAGAGTAGGACGTACGGCTCCTGGAGCCAGATAGGCAGGGTTCTCCTCCCCCAGCATCAGCCTCCACTGTCAGATCCGCTCCGACCTCGAGCCGCCCCTGGATCCCCTGGTTTCTCTCTCCCTCTGGAGCCCCCACCTGCCAGAAACCAGACAGGCAGACGGTGACAGACACTGCTAGGCAAGCCTGCACTATCCCTCCATTCCTCCTGCAATCCACCGCTTGGCTTCCCCCTGCTTCACCTGACCCCCCTGGCTTCCCTCCGTCACCCTTTTCCAGCAGGTAAGCCTTTCACTGGGGCTGCAGACGGCCGTCCTTTTGAGGACAGCAGCTGCTGCCACTTAAAAGCCCCTGCTATCTCCCTATCCACATCTCCCCTCCTATACCCCCTCACTACCCATCCGCCACCTGCCCTGCAATCCTTGGCAATTTTCAGCCATTTCTGGCATTTCTGGCTTCCAGGCCGGCGTTTTTCGATACATCCGCGCCGGCCTGGAAGCAATCGCGGCAGCCGCAATTTAGGAAAGGCCGCGGCTTCACCCGCGGCCTAGTGGCGCGCCGCTTCTCACCCCCTCCAACCGCCACCAAAGTCCGAAAACGGACTTGAACCCCACCCCATACCCCCAGGAAAGTTACCTCACACCCCGGTCTAGTAATCCTGGCCCCAAATAGTAGCACCGATCCACCCAATCTGGAAGCTTTACCAGTCTGGATCCTGCTACCGATCGGCAGGCCATTTTTGCTGCACCCAGCCCCAAATCTTAATCACCACTACAACTTGATCCAGGGGTTACCCGATCGCCTCTTACAGGGGTCAGGAAGGAATTTTTTCCCTGCCGGAGCATATTGGCCGAGCGCCGCCAGGGTTTTTTGCCTTCCTCTGGACCAAGCCAGGAGAGAGGAGTTTAGCCAATTCCTCTCCCCACTGCCCTAAAATCCCCCCCCTCCCCCCCCTGGTGTATTGGCGAACATGGCATGTAGGCAATATTCTGCCGAGACCATTTGGAGTTTGAGGCAATGCGCCGCAATACTGCCAGCCATCACCAGAAAGGCCCTAAGAACTGAGCGACTATGGAGAACCAATCATAGATCGACTGTAAGACATTTCAGACATTTACCCCAGGTCAAGCACATATCATGTGCTCTGATCAATACTAGATCGGCAGTAAAACACCGACTAGAAATCCGCGACTTCATTCAACAAAAGGATCTAGACTGTCTTTTTATTACAGAGAGCTGGCTCACAGCCGACTGTAACACCATTCTAGGAGAATTGGTGCCAGAAAATTACCGTATCATAACGGAAAACAGAATAGGGCAAAGAGGAGGCGGCCTGGCGGTGATCCACAAGACTCATCTTACGATCACCAAACCAGTCCGCCAAAACCCTCTTCCATTCATGGAAACCCTTACTCTGCAACTGCAAGCAAGTTCAAAGGAGACCGTCCACATTTTGCTCTGCTATAGGCCGCCCGGCCCAAAATCGCAGCTGCTCTCATCATGGACGGATTTCTTCTCCACTTATACCCTCAACAGTAAACAACTTTTGCTGTTAGGGGATTTCAATCTCTGGGCCAATTCCTCACAAGACCCCATTGCCGACGCCTGTATTGACCACCTGGAAGGATTAGGATTGCAGCAACTAGTATGTGGGCCTACACATGCTTCAGGTCACACACTCGATCTTATTTTCAGACAAGCTCTGGAAATAAAAATTAGGGAAAATGAAAAATTGCCATGGACAGACCACCAGGCAATTATATTCAGTATTTCCACCATCCCCCCCGCAACAAAAACATCGAATCCAGTGGCAACACACTGGACTAGATGTCAGAAGAAGCTCCACTCGGAACTCTTCAAAACGACTTTAAGGAAAAAAATAGAAACAACCCAGCCGCAGCAAACGGCCGTTGAAACATTGAAAGCCATAAATTCGGCCATGCTACAGTCAGCCGACTTGGTAGCGCCGAAACGAATAACCCGCATTCGGAAAAACAACCGCAGCTGGTTTAACAACCAGCTGTCGTTACTGAAGCAAGAACGCAGAAGGGCAGAATCTGCCTGGAAAAGATGTTCTTCTGAGCTAAACCTATCCATCTACAAGGCGACCACAAGAAAATACCACAAAGGAATTTTCCAAGCCAAGAAGAATTATTTTTCGGAGGCTATCAACGGTGCCCAAAACCGCCCCCGCGAACTCTTCAAGATGGTCACCCAGACCATGAAACCAGGATGCATTGAAGCCCCCAGTTCGGACACACAAGAATTTTGCAATGAGCTATCGGATTATTTCGTTAATAAAATCGAGGCAATCCGTGAAAGCATTCAGCAAAATTTTTCTCCCCTCAGCCCCCCCTGTAGCCTCTCACACAGCACCCATAGTAATTCTCCGATATCAGGTAAGTTCACCCTGGAACCCATCTCCATCGAGTCCACTAAGAATGTCATTTGTACTCTGCGCAATGGCGCAGCACCAAATGACATTATCCCCACAAAACTGCTGAAGGAATGCGCCGACATCCTGGCTCCTCCCATCACGCAGTTTATCAACCAGTCTTTCTTGGAAGGCATAGTGCCCTCACAGTTGAAAGAGGGTGTAATCCAACCCATCCTGAAGAAACCCTCCCTGGACCCCAAGGACCCACTCCACCGCCGTCCCATAACAAGCCTCAACGTATTCTCTAAGATAATGGAAAAAGTAGTGGTACAACAGCTGCAACTGCATCTAGATACCTACAAGCTACTTGACCCATTGCAATCAGGCTTCCGTCCCGGACACGGGACGGAAACAGCATTACTGAAAGTATGGGACGATGTTCTCAAGGCCGCAGACGAAGGAGAATCTTGTCTTCTAGTTCTGTTGGACCTAAGTGCAGCTTTTGACACTGTAGACCACAATCTGTTACTGACTCGGCTTTCTGAAGTAGCCAGGGTCGCAGAAGGCGATTTATCTTGGTTCTCCTCTTTTTTGGAAAACCGATCGCAAACTGTGAAGTTAGGATCGTTTACGTCTGAGAAACGCACAGTAACATGCGGAGTCCCTCAAGGATCGCCTCTGTCACCAGTGCTATTCAACATCTACCTTCGTCCTCTTTTTGAGATTATTAGCAGCCAAAATCTGCTTTATCACTCTTATGCAGATGACACGCAACTGTATTTCCGCATCTGCAACAGTAAGGATCACCACCTCAATCTAGAGACTTGCCTCTCTTTGATAGAGGACTGGATGACAAAGAGTTATCTTAAACTCAATGGAGCAAAAACAGAACTTCTTCTGTTTCACGCCAAGCGAAGGAATCAACCCTCAACAGCGTGGACCCCCCCGCCTATTTTGGGCAAGCTCATCACCCCTAGCGGCAAAGTCAAAAGCCTAGGGGTCATTTTTGACTCCTTTATGACAATGGACGCACAAATAGGGTCAGTAGTCAGCGGATCTCACCATCTACTGCGCCTACTACGCCGACTCACTCCGTTCATCCCTAAAGAAGATTTAGCGGTCGTGGTGGGAGCTATTGTAAACTCCAGGCTGGATTATGCAAATGCCCTTTACCTCGGTCTCCCCAAATACCAAATCGCTCGTCTGCAAGTCGTTCAGAATACGGCCGCCAGACTTGTGACTGGGAAAAAACCCTGGGAATCCATCTCACCTTCACTGAGAGCCCTTCATTGGCTGCCAGTTAAAGACAGAATCGCTTTTAAAGCTCTCTGTCTTACGCATAGATGTGTCCATGAGAATGCCCCGCTTTACTTATGCGAATTAATAAAAGCGCATAATCCAAATCGCGTTTTGCGATCCACGAATCAGAACCTGCTCCAGGTTCCGAAAGCCAACTTCAAGTCCAAAGGAGAAAGAAGATTTGCGATCCAGGGTCCCAGACTATGGAACGCTTTACCAACCAGCATTCGGTTGGAGGAGAACCACCTAGCATTTAGGAAAAAGGTCAAGACTTTTCTCTTTTGATATCAAAGGAGACAGGAACAACAAGCGCCCAGAGGCGATTCAGTTCGCATGTGCCGCGCTATATAAGTTCTCATTCATTCATTCATTCATGAACATTGCTGAGTGGTTTTTCAGCTAGTATCTGTTTACCTGATCTGTTCCAAATTTCCTGTGTCTTGACCCGGCTTCACCTGAACCTACTCTTTGACTTCAGACAGGAGGTGCAAGAGAAGCTCCCTCTCCAGCTTGATCTCCACCAGGTATGAGACAGCCAGGCAGGTTTGCCTTAATGATTGAAACAATAATTTAAAAACTGCATTTTGTGTTTACTCGGGCTATCTTTGTGTAATAATAATAATAAAGAGTCATTTAAGTGTGACAAAATGCACACAACTCTATATTCAACATTTGTCAATTAAACCATTTGTAAATTCATCAGAACAAAACCTTTACTAGTTAGGTGCAAGAATATGTTTATGATCCTGTATATGTTTAGCTAAAGCAGCTCTAAACCCAAGAGAAAACACTTATTATACAGTATTGCAGCTTACCATTTCATAGATGCAATGGTTGTATTTTTTTTTTTTTTTTTACAAATTCTTATTTCCATTTTCGTCTGGTGATCCAGCTGGTAAGTCTGCAAATATATCGGCTTACAGGGAGGAGAAATAACATTTTGGGTTTTGGGTTTAATATTGCTTTTAGCCCTGATTGCACTGACCATCATCCACTTGCTTGGATTCCTTTAAACATTTTCTACAACTTGCTCCCCACTGTTTTTAGAAGATTTTAGAAGATTGTGTTTTGTCACAATTGCTTGTGCAATGAAGCATGATTAGTCAAGCATGGTGGAAAATTATTTCACCATTTTCTCATACCTTTATATCCCACCAATATTCTGGTTACCTTTACAACTGGTGGCAGGACCAGTAGCATTGTTTCCAAATACCAGCCAATGCTTTCGTATTTTTGCAAATATCTGATTAACATGAAGTGAAGCATGTCTGTATTGCTATATGATAAATGCTATCTGTATCATCACACATTTTCTGGCTAATTGTATATACATGTATATATGAATACTGAACAGTGTAATTTCTTGGAACCTGGAAATTAAATACACCAATCCTGAGAAAATTATTCTACTTTGGATTATCTCTCCAAACCCTGCCCTCATTTAAAGCGACACTAAACATGATCCTTATTCTCCAAAAATAATCCATACATATCTACTACTTAATGAGTCTGTAATCTATTTTTCATTAATTTGTTTCTAACTGTGTTTTTCTGCCACCTTGTTCTGCCTCCACTTGTTTGGAATGAGTTGTATGCATTAGTTGTCATTACTGTCTCTATGCACACTACACATCCCATAGTCCATAGTCCATCTTTGATGGTCACGAAACCTATGAAACTAGCATCTCTTTGTAAGGTGCAAAGATCCAGAGGGGGAAGCTCCGTAGATCATGTACACAAACAAAAACACAGAGAAATCAGAGATTACATATATAACTATTTATTAATTAAAATATTTATTAATGCACTAACAAACATTATAAGGAGAGAATATGTAGTGTGGTGTACTGGCAGCTGATGTGACCACAAGTCCGCTCTGAGGTTCAGGAGTGCTGGGGAAGCCCAGACAGGCTGGATGGAACGTACGCTGCAGCACTGTGATAGTTCCACTGACTCCACACCTATGGCCGCGTACACACATCCGAGAACCTCGTCGGGCTAAACCCATTGTTCCGCCCGATGAGGTTCCCGATGAGCGGTCGAAAAAGCTCGTCGAGCCAAAGTTCTCATTGAACAACGAGGAAAAAGACAGCGTGCTCTCTTTTTTGGCTCGACAAGCTTCCCGACGGGACGCTCGTCGGAAGTGTACACACGATCGAGAACCCTCGGCAGAATATGTCTCCCAGCGAGCTTCTCGCTGGATTCTGCCGTGTGTACGGGGCCTAAGAAGGAAAAGTCATTGCTGTCAGTGCCTACATACCCCCTGGGCGACATGCTAGGAATGCCAAAATGGCTGTAGGGAGAGATGCATGTTTCTGGGGGAATTCCCCTTTCATATCCTTTCCGCCAGAAACATACATCTCTCCCCAGTGAGCCTACAGGTGCACCTGCATAGGAAGCAGCTACCAGTGGAGGTGTACAGAGAAGAGGCAACCCAAAACAGGAAGTTTGGGGTCCGTGCATGATGATTATAAATTCAACGTAGACAAAAAAAACATTTGGCTTTACAACCTCTTTAAGTCTGCTGTCTATAGATCTGCTTTGTATACAAACTCTAATAGGCTGATTTACCAAAGGAGTTTAATTTTCATTTTAATTATCCAATCACGTGAAAACGAAATTCCTGTTCACACTGCATATCAAATCATGTGCTGAAAAAAGTGAACAGGAATTTTATTTATACATTGGGATGGGGAGAGATCAAAAAGGTATAATATGCTAATGCGGCCTAGCCATGATAGGTTATGTTTAGATCATGTCTGACGATAATTTGTGGAAGATGGGCGGATAGTTGGAGGAGTATAAGGCATCTATATTGGAAGTTAAGTTGACGCCTAGATATGGAATACTGGGGGAGCACCAGGTAAGTGGGAAGTGATCTTGTACATTTTTAAGTAAATTGGAGGGTGAAATAAACCGTATATAACTGGTTTATATTAAAATATCACAGTTTCTGCTGTAAAAGGCTATACTTAGCGTTCTGGACGAATAATGTATCGTGAGACAAATTTGTGAGCGCACCTCCTTTACGTTAGACAGGCGCAATGTAGAGGTGCGTGTACCGTATCCTCGTAGTATTTGCGCACAAATTAGCGCCGGTGCAACGTAAATTCCGAGGCGTAGGGCAGTGTAATTACAATTGGGAAGGACGTGGGGGTGTTCCATTGAAATGAGCCGTGACCCATGCAAATGAAGGGCCGACCGGATTGCGCATGCGCGCATGAAGCAGACTAGTGCCAGAGAGTGCCAACAATCCCCCGGCCAGGAAGAGTCAGATTTTGTAGGACATCGCCGACGAGGTAAATGCTTTGGGTGGTGATACCCGGACACGCCAGGGGATCCAAAAGAAGATCAATGATCTCCGGCGTGTGGTCCGTGGGAAGCTGGCCAAGATTGCAGCACATGGCAGGGGCACCGGAGGGGGCCCACCATGCACTGTTAGGCTGACTGAGGAGGAGCGTGCGGTGGCCCAGACCTACAACAGGCAGCAAGTGGAGGGGCTGCCTGGCTTTGACTCCATTCAGGAGGCCGTGATGACAGGTAAGGTTTTTTTAGTTTTTTTTTCTATCTAGTGTGTAGCATGTGTGGGGGGGGAGGGAATATGTGGCAAGTGTGTGGATCCTCCAACCTGTGAATGTTTTGTGTCATCCACAGATGTGCAGGAGGGTATTGGGCCATCTGGCCTGTCCGCACGTTCCCCCGGGACAACAGTCTGAGGAAGACCCCCAGACAAGGCCGGAGTCCTCTGAGGAGGTTGAGGAGGAGGAGTTTGAGTTGGAGGAGGAGGTCATGTCTGGGAATGACTTCATGTTAATTTTGGAGGAGTCTTCCCCTATGGCTGGCAGCAGCCAGGCCTCCATCAGGGGTAGCCCCTCCCACTACTCCCCCAGCAGGTCTCCCCCCAAGGGGCTCCCCTTCTCCCCGGCCATAAGCCTCATCTGGAGGCAGAAAGGCGACCCACAAGATCAGGGGGGTGGCCGAGGTTCTGCCTGCCAATCTGAGAAGGGACCAGGCCCTTCAGACCCGCCATCTGGGACAGGTCAGCCAGACTTTTGAACGGATGAATGAGAGCCTGTCCACCATAAAGGATTCAGTTGGGGGACATGGCCTGCAACTCCCTGGCTCTGATCAATTGCCAAAATGAAATGCAGGCTACCACAGCAGGCGTTGGTCAGGATGTGCGGGCCCTTGGTCAGGATGTGTGGGCCCTCACCCAGGGTATCCAGGCCAATACGGCAACCCTCAATGCTGGCCTGACCAGAATTGCCGTGGACTTGGAGGGCAGGCCGCCAGGTGGGCAGAGACCAGGGGATGCTCCTCTTTCCCTGGATTACCCCCCCCCCATGAGTCTCCCCTGAGGAGCCAGGGCCATGGCCGTGGCCGCCCCTGGCGTGGGTCACACCAGCGGCAGTAGTTTTTTTGTGCTTTTCTGTGTTTTCTTTGCTGTGCTTTTTTTTTGCTGGGCATTTTTTTTTTTTGCTGTGCATTTTTTTTTTTCTGTTTGTGAATGATTTTTGAATGTGGGGGTGACATTCCTGCTGGAAAAGGGGTGTCACCCTCATTTGTGGTGGAGAAGGGTTCCCCAGGACCATGGAGAAGTGATCCCCAGGTCCGTGTGAATGGTGTATGAATGTACAGTGACATAATTGGAGCCGTGGCGTGGCGTTGCTGCTGACAAGTCCTGCATGGTGGGCTTGTGCTAATCCAATGTGATGAGGATGTGGTGTGTGTGATCTAGGGACCACAGTGGTGTGCATGCATGCATTCTCATTGTATCATGATTAATGTGTGTGTTTAACGTGCAAAGATGCCTAATGTGAGCTGTCCCCTGGCTGCTCTTCCCTCAGAAGACAGGGTAGCCTCGGTTAGGGGGGGATTGTCTGGTTCGGGGGTCAGGTCATCACGTATGTCAATCTCCAGGCCCTTTCCCACTGTGAAGTTGTGCAGCATGCAACATGCACCGATGATCTGGCATACAAAGTTTGGGGAATACAACAGGGTACCCCCAGACTTATCCAGGCATCGGAAACGTGACTTCAGGAGGCCAAAGGTGCGTTCCACCACTGCATGGGTACATGCGTGTGCTTCATTGCATCTTTACTCTCCTGGGGTTTGGGGGTTCCGGATAGGAGTCATGAGATGGGGTCCCAGTGCATATGCAGAGTCACCTGTAAGGGAAAAGACAGGAGGATGTTAGTAGTGCATGTGCCCCTTGTGATGTGTGCATCATGGGAGGGGGACAGTCATACCTTCCACCCATGTCACTCACCAACCAGCCAGGTGTCCCCATACACGTTCTGTTCGAATTCCATTCGGATGGGGCTCTGATTGTATATGTAGTTGTCATGGCTGGATCCGGGATGTTTGGCACGGACGTGCCATATGAGGCATTCGGCATCGACTATCACCTGTACGTTGATGGAATGCCAATGCTTCCGATTGAGGTATATGTGCTCTGTCTCATGGGGGGGCTGGAGTGCCACATGTGTGCAATCAATGGCCCCCACGGTGCGTGGGAATCTGGCAATTCTGTAGAAATCTGTCATTGCCTTTAGCCGCAGGTCCTCCTGGGTGGGTCTGATGATTTGGTTGGCCATGCGTCTGAGAATTGCAGGGATAACCAGGTGCACAAATCTGCTCATGGAGGATTGTGCCATCCCAGCCACCACGCTGAAAAGAGCCACTGGCAAGGAAATGGAGTGTTGCAAGCTGCACTGCATGTGAGCGTTGTGTTGGGCTGGTGATGTCCTCCTGCAGGGTTGTGGTTAATTCCAGGATGGCATGAGAGGTGAATCTGAAGATGCGATACACCTCAGAATCACTCATGCCAAAGATGTCTATGCGTGTGCGGTATATCCTCTCCCGTGCCCTCCTCTGTGCCCTCCTCCTTCTGCGCTCATCTAAAGTCAGTAGTATAGCTATGAACAAGGATGCCCCTGGCATGTTGGCATACAGATTGTTGTCCTGCAAGTGTGGCTGCTCAGCTCGTCCCTAATGGTGTTGCTTTAGCTGACATGTAGACGGATTGTCCAATTTTAAAGGACTAACTTTAGACCGGACGTGCAGCTGATGCGCACAGAGCGTAGCCTGCACCGCACAAACTTACTTTTGTGGATCGCCGTATCTCCCTCATTTGCATATTTGCATAGCAAATCAATGGTGTATCTAGCGCGTTTTAAGTGCTTTGTGGATCTGGCCCTGTGTGTTTTAATATACACACTATAAAAGAATTACAAGTACAGTACATTCATAGCTTCAGAAATAAAAGAAAAATCCTTAGAACATGTGCTTAGGATGCTTGTTAAAATCTTTAAGAAGGCCGAATTGCCATGTGTATGCAAGAAAAATGATGTGTGTCCTTGATGGGATGAGGAGAAAAAGCAAGAGAGCGGGCCAGAGCTTTGACCCAAGCCTTATATAAAGCTACTCTCTTTGGGCCAGATTCTCATATCTGGAGGCGTAGCGTAGCGTATGCTATTTACACTATGCCGCCGCAACTTACTGGAGCAAGTGCCGTATTCTCCAAGCACTTGCTCCGTTATTTGGGGTGGCGTAGTGTAAATGGCCCCGCGTATCCCGACGTAATTCAAAGGGGGCGGCTTGTATTTAAATTAAGCGCGCCCCCCGCGCCGAACGAACTGCGCATGCTCCATAGTACGCCGCAAATACATTGGTTTCGACGTATACGTAATTAACGCACAGCCCTATTCGCGACGAGTTACGTAAACAACGTAAACGACGGAAAAACACGACGCTGTCCCGACGTCCATACTTAACATGCCGTACGCTGGACCTACGCAAGGTTACCCCTCATATAGCAGGGGTAACCTTACGCTTACTGCAAACGATGTAAACTACGACGACGGCGCGCAAATACGTTCGGGAATCGGCGTATCAGGCTCATTTGCATATTCGACGCAGAAATCGACGGGAACGCCACCTAGCGACCAGCGTAACATTGCAACTTAGATCCGATGGTGTAAGTGACTTACGCAAGTCGGATCTAAGCAAAATCTATGCGTAACTGATTCGAAGAATCAGTCGCATAGATACCCAGCAAAAAAAAACTGAGATACGACGGCGTATATGGAGATACGCCATCGTATATAATATAAGTATCTGGCCCTTTGTTAAATTTCGTGCTCAAAATGACACCCTCCAAAAGGGAGTGACTAGAATGAAATAAGAAGAACACATCTCCATAGGAAATGGGTGATCGGCCGAAAGCTAACCTAAACACAGGAAATGGGGGGGATGATACACAGCTAGCCTCAACATTCTGTAGGTAAAATTACAACAAGAAATGGGGGAAGGTATACATTCTCAGAAAATATATGAAAGCACAATGCTTTTCTTACATAGGGAACATATCTATAATATTTACAAAAGCCATCAAAACCTGTCAGCTTCTAGAATTTGAAAACTCGGGTTCAAATGTCACATCAGGAGATTATTAGCTCAAACCCCGACACTCACATCACATTTAACAGTAATATATACTCTTAATTATTTGACCAGATTACATTTTTAATTTTTAAGAATATAACAGAGGGAATAATAATGTTTAAAGCTAAAGATTTTGATACATTAACCTGCAGACCGGAGGCTTTTACGATTTTCTTTAAGTAAAGAGAAAATGTTGGGAGTAGAGATTAGAGGGAAGGTGACAAATAGTAGGAGGTTATCTGCGAACAAAGCGCATTTGTGCCCTTGGGCTCCCCAGCGTACTTCCTTAATGTCAAGATGTGCGCTGTGGGGTAGAGTACAGGGAGTGGAGTATTTCCAAAAAATTGGGGCAGAAGCCCCATCTTCCTAGAACATTAAACAGGTATGGCCCCGTAACTGTGTCAAAGGCCTTTTGGAGGTCAATCGACAACAAAAAACCTTCCTGATGAGGGCAGCCATCCCATTGGGAGTTAAGTAGGGAGATTATGTTTTTGGCCCTTCTTATTTGGTCAGGCCCCTGTCTCCCTGGGTTAAAGCCTGCCTGGTTCTAATGTACATATCGAGAGATACATGATGAGAGTCTGTTAGCTAACATTTTTGTCTAAATTTTAAGGTCGTTGTTGATTAATGAAATAGGGCTGTAATTACTTACCATACTTGGGTCCTTACGAGGTTTGGGCAAGGCAGAAATATAAGCTAAATTTAGGGCTTTATCCAGAGGAGATAAAGAATCTGGCCATGTAGGGGACTAGCGTGTTCGAAAATTTCCTATAATAGCAGTCCACGAAACATCCGGTCCTGGCGCTATGTTTTGTTTGAGATGTTTTATTGTGGCGTGATGGACATGATAAGCCTCACAGCTCCAGGAGAAGTATCAAGAGCAGAATCGTGAACTGTACAGCATCTTCGTGTTAGTCGCGAAGGTCTGTGACACATTATGTCGAAGCTTGGGTGCCCTGAAAGATCCATCCTGATGGTACATGAGAACCACGACAGCATGATGGCTCATGTTCAAGAAGATGGAGTAGCGTCAGAGGCTTTTCCCGTCACAAACGGCGTCAAGCGAGGGTGCTTGCTGGCATCGACCCTTTCAGAGCAGTCAGCCTAAGATACAGGACTGAAAGGAGACAGTTCAACCTGCAAAGACTTCATGCACCAGCAAGCTCTGAAAGATCACCACCAAGAGCCCACCATCACACTGTAGAGACAAAAGCTGCAAGCAGTGGACCATTTTACATACCTTGGCAGCACCCTCTCTCTCACAGTGATGATTGACATTGAGGTCAACTGCAGAATCGCTAAGGCAAGCTTTGCATTCGCCGGACTGCGGACCAATGTGTGGGACCATCGTGGAATAAGCCTTGCTACAAAGCTTAATGTCTACAGGGCAGTAGTGCTAACTATCCTGATGTATGCCAGTGATGCCTCATATACACGTACGGGATTTCCAACGGGAAAAGTTCCCGTCGGAAATCCTGAGGGAAAAGCTGAGAACCTGTTAAGTTTAGTCTTTCCCCTATACACAGGAAAACTGTCAAAAACTGCCAGGCAAAAGTCCGCTGGTTTTTTCCGGCAGGAAAAAAGAGAACTGTTCTCTTTTTTTGTCCGGCGGTTTTTGGGCAGTTTTCCATCGGAAAAACTGCAAGGAGAATACACACGGCCGGGATACCTGGCCAAAAGCTCTCTTGGGAAAACTCTTAAGTCCCTGGATATCGACACCACCTCCTGGGAAACCTTGGTACAAGACCGATCAACGTGGCGCACACTGATCCACCAAGGATGCCAGACATCTGAATCCAGAAGGATAACCATAGCACAAGAGAAGCGAGCACCCCGTAAAGCCAGAGCTGAAAATGCTGCAACAGTGGTGCAGAACAGCCGTATCGGTCTTAACAGCCACCTGCAGACTTGCCATGGACAACAAACAACGTGCTTTCAAGGTCCTCTTTGTAAACAATGGACAAACACACACTTGATACATGACAAGCAAGGAAAGAACCCAGTCCTCCTGGGACCTAAAAAAAGTAGCAGGGATGTCTCTAGCTGGTGGCTTATAATAAAATCTCCCTAAATGATTGTTCAATGTATTACACTGGTGAAACAACTGCATTGGAGAGATAAAGATTTAAAAAAATCATGGAAATAAGTTTCTTGGAACATAGCGCACCTCTCAACCCAGCACTCTGTACGTAGTGCATATTTACTTAACAAGGCAGTAATGGTGTGTACAGTGCCTATAGTACTGTAGCCAATCATATTTTATCCGTATTTTATTTATCACAGTCAGATTAATGAAATGGGCTTTATGTTATTATTGTTAACCACTTTCTTACCGCCCATAGTCATATGATGTTTGCAGGAGGGATCTCCCATCCTGGGCAGGCATCATATGACGTCCTTGGCTTCCTGACCATCTAGGGGGTGCGCGTGACCCGCATCGCTCGGGAGCCGATGGGCATGCCCGGCAGCCACGATGTCGGCTGGGCACCCACAATTGCAGGTAACAGAGCAGGGACGTGGATCTGTGTGTGTAAACACACAGATCCACGTCCTGCCAGGTGAGAGGAGACAGATCGTGTGTTCCCAGTATAGAGGAACACCGATCGGTCTCCTCCCCTTTTGAGTCCCCTCCCCCTAGAATTGTTAGAACTGTTCCCTAGGTAAACACAGTTAACCCCTTGATCGCCCCTAGAGTTAACCCCTTCCCTGCCAGTGACATTTATACAGTAATCAGTGCATTTTTATAGCACGGATCGCTGTATAAATTTTTTCCTAGTAAAAAATAAATGAAAATGCCATAAATCTATCCCCTATTTTATAGACGCAATAACTTTTGTGCAAACCAATAAATATACACTTGTCGCAATTTTTTTTACCAAACATATGTATCTATTATAGCAAAAAGTAAAAAATATTGTGTTTTTTTCAAACGTATCACTCTTCTTTTGTTTATTACGCAATAAAAAAAAAAACATGCAGAGGTGAAAAAATAGCACCAAAAGAAAGCTCTATTTGCCAGGAAAAAAATAATAAATTCATTTGGGTACAGTGTTGCATGACCTTGCAAAATTTACCTTGGCAGGCAGGGGGTAAAAATGCCCTGTATTGAAGTGGTTAAAGTTGCTGTTAATATTTACAGTATCTCACAAAAGTGAGTACACTCTCACATTTTTGTTAATATTTTATTATATCTTTTTTATGTGACAACACTGAAGAAAGGACACAATGTAAAGTCGTGAGTGTACAGCTTGTATAACAGTGTAAGTTGTCCCCTCAAAATAACTCAACACCCAACCATTAATGTCTAAACCGCTGGCAACAAAAATGAGTACACCCCTAAGTGAAAATGTCCAAAATGGGCCCAAAGTGTCAATATTTTGTGTGGCCACCATTATTTTCCAGCACTGCCTTAACCCTCTTGGGCATGGAGTTCCCTAGAGCTTTACCGGTTGCCACTGGAGTCCTCTTCCACCCCTCCATGGCGACATAACAGAGCTGGTGCATGTTAGAGACTTTGCGCACCTCCACCTTCCATTTGAGGATGCCCCACAGAAGCTCAACAGGATTTAGGTCTGAAGACATGCTTGGCCAGTCCATCACCTTTACCCTCAGCTTCTTTAGCAAGGCAATGGTCATCATGGAGGTGTGTTTGGGGTCCTTTTCATGTTGGAATACTGCTCTGCTGCCCAGTCACTGAAGGGAGGAGATAATGCTCAGCTTCAGTATGTCACAGTACATATTGGCATTCATGGTTCCCTCAATGATCTGTAGGTCCCCAGTACCGGCAGCACTCATGCAGCCCCAGACAATGACACTCACAATCACCATGCTTGACTGAGGGAAAGACACACTTGTCGTTGTATTCCTCACCTGGTTGCCACCACACATGCTTGACACCATCTGAACCAAATAAGTAGGGATGAGCCGAACACCCTCCTGGTTCGGTTTGCAGCAGAACATGCGAACAGGCAAATTTTTTTTATTATAAAGGTTAATATGCAAGTTATTGTCAGAAAAAGTGTTTGTGAACCTGGGTCCTACCCCAGGGAACATGTATCAATGCAACAAAAAGTTTTTAAAAATGTCCGTTTATGCTTAAAAGTGAAACAATAAAAAGGGGAATATTCCTTTAAATGTTGTACCTGGGGGATGTCTATAATATGCCTGTAAAGTAGCGCATGTTTGCCGTATTTATACGGGACAAAATGAAATTTCTAAAGGAAAACAAGTCATTTAAAACTACAGACAAAAGTCATTGGAAAAAAAACGGCATGGGTTCCCCCCCAGTCCATTACCAAGCCCTTTGGGTCTGGTATGAATATAAAGGGGAACCCTGAACCAATTTTTTTTAAATGCATGGGGTTCCCCCAATATCCATATCAGACTTCAGGTCTTGTATGGATATTAAGGGGAACCCTGCGCCAAATTAAGGGGGACGAGAGAGCGCCCCCTTCCTGAACCGTACCAGGCCACATGCCCTCATCATGGGGAGGATGTCCCCATGTTGATGGGGACAAGGGCCTCATCCCCACCACCCTTGCCCGGTGGTTGTGGGGGTCTGCGGGCGGGGGGCTTATCGGAATCTTATGTGAATTGGTAAGGGGTACATTGTACCAGTACCATTTCACAAAAAAAGTGTCAACATTTTTAAAAACCACAGTACACAGCTTGGGACAAAACAGGAAATGCCGGGGTTACCCAATGACATGTACGGGTGACTCCACCTCCCTCTGATGCAACACGGGTTCCCCTTAATATCCATACCAGACCAAAGGACCTGATATGGAACTTGGGGGGCCCCCACGCATTTTCTTTTTTTAATTTTGGTTCGGGGTTTCCCCTTAACATTCATTGGAAAAAAAACGGCATGGGTTCCCCCCCAGTCCATTACCAAGCCCTTTGGGTCTGGTATGAATATAAAGGGGAACCCTGAACCAATTTTTTTTTTAAATGCATGGGGTTCCCCCAATATCCATATCAGACTTCAGGTCTTGTATGGATATTAAGGGGAACCCTGCGCCAAATTAAGGGGGACGAGAGAGCGCCCCCTTCCTGAACCGTACCAGGCCACATGCCCTCATCATGGGGAGGATGTCCCCATGTTGATGGGGACAAGGGCCTCATCCCCACCACCCTTGCCCGGTGGTTGTGGGGGTCTGCGGGCGGGGGGCTTATCGGAATCTTATGTGAATTGGTAAGGGGTACATTGTACCAGTACCATTTCACAAAAAAAGTGTCAACATTTTTAAAAACCACAGTACACAGCTTGGGACAAAACAGGAAATGCCGGGGTTACCCAATGACATGTACGGGTGACTCCACCTCCCTCTGATGCAACACGGGTTCCCCTTAATATCCATACCAGACCAAAGGACCTGATATGGAACTTGGGGGGCCCCCACGCATTTTCTTTTTTTAATTTTGGTTCGGGGTTTCCCCTTAACATTCATACCAGACCCAAAGGGCCTGGTAATGGACTGAGGGGGTGAGGGGGGGGCCCATGCCATTTTTTTTAATGACTTTTATCTGTATCGTTGGGACCCAACAATTCATTATAGTCGCAAGTAGTTTTAAATGACTTTTTTTCCTTTAGAAATGTAATTTTGCGCAGGGACTGTTATAAACATAGGAAACATGCTCTACTTTACAGGCATACTATAGGCACCACCCCCTCCCCCCGGTATGAAATTTAATACATCAAATGCTTAAGCTGGGTATACACAAATTGAAATTTGTCTGGTTCAGCAGGAATATTGATCTGTGTGTACCCCTCTGTTTAACAAAAGCCAATAGTTAAGTCAGTTGAATCCAGACAGATTCACCACCTTGAATTCAACAGTATATGCCACATATTAGCCATTAATAGTAAATACGCTCCTAAATCTTGGCTGGTGTTGATAAATATTTGCACTTTTTAGCATGAAAGAAAAAAAAAAAGTTTTAGAAAGACTTGCCCCACCACTACCCTACTGTCTCTAATGGTGGGAGGTAGGGGCACGTGCCAATTTGTATTTTGTTTTATTTTGTTTTTATTAAAACAAATAATAATAAAACTACAGTAGGGTTAGGGGCTATGTAGGCATTCATAACACTGTTAGTGTATGTGCAAAATGCATGTGTAACTAATGTGTAGTAATTGTCAATGTCATAAATAGAGTAATAATTAATAACACATTTCCTAACTAAAGAATGGGGCTGGTATGTGTCAATACTATAACATGTCATTGTTTTCTGAAAGTTAACATTCAAATTCAACTTCTCTTTTTTTAATTTGTGGGAAAATATCAACAAGTGTTATAGCTGACACACTTACTCATAAAGCCCTTATTGTTCTAAAATGAGGCAATATGTCCGCTAATGTACAGAATGTACAACAGACCATAGTATTTCATTTCCGATTACATATGCAGGAATATTAAACTTTTAAATTGACATCAGTTCTAAAGTGCTTAAAAAAACCTTCTGATTTTTTTTCTTTTGCAGGTGCTTTTCCTTCTAAACTGCTTTGAGCTGCTTTTCCAAACCCATTCACAAGTAAGAAGAAAGAGAAGAAAGAGAAGCAGTGTTTATATAAATAAATGCCCTTTGTACTGTACATAAATCAACCTATAAGATGACCATTATCAGATGCTCTGTCAGTCAATGTGTAATCACTGAGGAGTGAAACTCAGAAATTGTGTTTCCATTGACCATGCAGATATTCACTCTACTAGGTGTAAATCCCAGGTCACCTCGACTTGTAATGTGCACTAATTTATCCCTTTACAATGAGTGTATGTGCATATGCAGACTCACTGGGTCTTCTTTGGAATGAATAGGCAGAACTTTTAAAGTGCCTGAAAAGTGTTTTGAAAGTGCCACAAAATGGGAGTTTTTAACCCTTTTTTGGGGCTCTGCTAAAACAGCACTAAAGCGCCTCTAAAACGAGCATCACTTTAGCACTAAATGCTGTCACTTTCAGTATGAAAGCAGTCTAATATTTCACTCACGTAGCGCACATACCATAGCAGGCCATGTTCTCAATGCCCCTTAATGGACTGGATTGGGCAAATTGCCAGCTGAAAGGAGTTTATTTGCCTATAAATTGAACTGATGTCATTTACCAATACAAAGAAAATAGAGCTAGCATAAGATGGGTAGAGGTGATACTCAGTCCCCAATAGTATGCACACAACAAAAAACAAAATTGCCCAATGGGACTTTTAACCTCCCTGGCGGTATTCCTGAGTGTGGCTCGTGGTTAAATTTCAGTACTATTAGCAGTAACCCTGAGCCACACTCGAGATTGCATTGCAGGATCCTGGTGCAGGTTACTTACCTTGTCCCCAGGATCCTGTGATGTCCCCCCACTGTGTCCATGGGCTGTGTCCTCTGCCTGATGCCTCTGTGTGCCGGGCTCCGTTCCCTGCGAGCGCAAATTAAAAAATTTAAAAATTCATAATACATACAGTACACTGTATGAAATTATTTTATATCCCTCCCTTTTGTCCCTAGTGTTTTGTCCAGTGCCCTGCATTCACTTTTCTCAGTCAATATTTTTATTGAAATAAAAAAGATAAGAACATAATACAGACAGTTTTCAAGTTGAACAATTTGCAAGAAGTATATCGTAGTTCCATTACAGTAATTGGATAATGCACAACCATACGATAGGAGAGATGGCCAGCATAAAGCCATAGTGCAACAATGCTACATATGATGCAAATTGTTCATATCCCATTCACTAGGTAAAGACCTTTATAGACAATATTGAGGTCCCGAACCTCCAGCGCCCCCTACTGGGAACAAGCTGCGTCTGGAGAAACGGGCCTCGTTGCTCATAGTAATACAGGAATAAAACAAGTATTTGTTCTGTTCAAGACCCCATAACAGAAAAGTATGGGTTTCAACTAATTGCAATAAATCCCCTATACAGATAGGGGTTATAGGGGGAGAGCAGAAAACAAATAAAACAAATAAGAAAAAGAAGAAGGGAAAGAAAGGAAAGAAAAATAAATAAGTCGGATGCTACTCGTTCTCAAATGGAGCATTTAGTTAGAAAAATTTGAGCTATACCAGTCCCTCCATGGATTCCAGATGTGGTTTCTGTCAGCTGATTTGTTATGGGAGGCCTCAAACATGGTTTCATAGGAAATATGTAAGTTGGTCATCCTTATTACGTCCAAGAGTGAAGGTGTTTCCACCCTCCTCCAGCGTCTCAACAATTGCATCCAGGAGAATGTGGGTTATCACACTCCGGAGAGAAGACGGAATGTTATCTATCCCCAAAGACAGGATTGCCATACCTACATTAAAAGGAATACTAGTTTTGGTTACCCGCCCCATCAGACCAAACACCTCGGTCCAACCCTGCATTGACTTTTATATTATATATATACTGTTCTTTAGCTCTGTTTGTGGGAAAAAAGGAAGCAAATTTTGTTTGAGTACAGCGCCGCACGACCGCGCAATTGTCGGTTAAAGCGGCGCAGTGCCAAATTGTAAAAAGTGCTCTGGCCAGATAGGGGGTAAAATCTTCTGGTGCTGAAGCGGTAAAAAAACAACATATAGCACAGAAAAAAAGAAAACATATTAGATATCAACATATTAATACATTTTGCATATTTATCATAGACCTTTTCATGAGACCTGGATGTGTCATACAGATGACTGTCAGTAGTCCAGGATAGCTGTGCTAGGTCTTGACATGTTTCACAAGAGGAGTCTCGCCTTTTTGGGAGATGCACAGATAGATGCAATTGATGGCATGCTAGCTGGTATTGATGACTCTTTTTAAAATAGTCTAAATTTTTGTATAAATAGGTGGGTATACTACCCTAAATTTCTAAAGGAGAATTCAAAATGGAATGTCCTTATAGATAGGAGGATAAATGCATACTCTACCAACCATGCCACCAAGCTCCCCCCCCCCCCGGAGCTGTGTGAGGATGGGGAGATGGAACCCACAAGAACCCGGAGCTGAAGCAAAAGATGTAAATCCAAAACTGGGGTATCCACACTCTGTGAGGGAAACAAACTTGGCTGACGGTGACCTTAAGTAGTAGTATAGGGTAGTATACCCACCTATTTATATTCATATTCTGACTATTTCAAAAAGAGTCATCTATACCAGCTAGCAGGCCAGGAGTCCTCCATCGATCGCATCTATCTGTGCTTCTCCCGAAGAAGTGAGACTCCTCTCACGAAACGCGTCAAGACCTAGCACAGCTATCCTGGACTACTGACAGTCATCTGTATGACACATCCAGGTCTCATGGAAAAGGTCTATGATAAAAATGCAAAATGTATTAAAATGTTTTATTTTTTCTGTACTATATGTTGTTTTTAAATGTGTGTTAAATACATAGATTATACATTTTACTTGAGGTGTACTCTTTAAAAGTCCCATGGACAATTTTGTTTTTTATTGTGTCATTTATCAATAACCATAGGTACTATCACACAAGTTTTCTGATCATGTCCACCTGTCGGTTTTCCAGGGAGACCCGATCAGAAGCTTCATGCACCTCTATGGGCAGGTGGATATAAAGAACTTGTGTTTGTTTACATCTGCTTCCCCTCAAACCCTCCCAGGTCTGGAAAACAAAAGGGAAATGGACCGCATCCTCTTCTGTTTTTCTGGATATAATTGTAGAGGATAGGAGGTAGTCTTTTGAAAAAGGACACAAGTATGTATTATCCAGCCCTCCATAGAGCCATCACAGCTCTGCCACAATCCATTGTCAAAATGCAGATACAATCTGAAAGGGCAGGGATATCACAGAACTGACATCCGTCTCATTAATTTTCAATATAGCAGGGCATCTGCTCATGGAGGGGAGCAGCACCATGTTAAAAGCCCTCAGGAATCTGTCTCTATTACTTTTTTATGTGGGTTTTTCCTATTCCCTGATGGCCATCTACGGTGGCAGAGTGGCTCTCCTGGACCAGGTCATGTATCTAGTACAAGCCCATTAGCGGATGCTGGCCAATGGATGTCTGCTGGCACCCACTGGTCGGTGAGAAGAAAAAAAGAACAGAGCTCTGCCTATGGAAATAAGGCAGAGCTCTGTCCTATCAGCGGGGATAAGCTGGATTTAAAATCCAAAACATCCCTTAGTAAAATCACCACATAGTAAACACAAAAACTTTGGTTAGGAACACATTTAACACTTTTATTGCCCTAGATGTTTAACCCCTTTCCAGCCAGTGTCATTAGTACAGTGACTGTGTATATTTTTAGCACTGATCACTGTATTGGTGTCATTGGTTCCCGCAAAGTGTCAGTCTCAGATTGTCCACCGCCATATCACAGTTCTGCTATAAGTCACTGGTTGCCACCATTACTAGTATAAAATCCATTATATATACAATAGTTTGTAGATGCTTGAACGTTTTCACAGACCAATCAATATATGCTTATTGGGATTTTTTAACAAAAATATGTAGCAGAATACATTTTGGCCTAAATTTATGAAGAAATTTGAATTTGAACATTTTTTTATTGTAAATGTTTTAAAGCAGAAAGTAAAAAAAATCGATTTTTTTTTTTTTTTTAAATTATCGGCCTTTTCTTGTTTATAGTGAAAAAAAACACAACCCAGTAGTGATTAATTACCACCTAAACAAAGCTCTATTAGTGGGAAAAAAGGACATACATTTAATTTGTGTACAGTGTTACCTGACCATGCAATTGTCAGTTAAAGTAACACAGTGCCGTATAGTAAAAAAAAAAAGGCCTGGTCATGAAGGGGGGAAAAATCCGGAGGTCAAGTGGTTATTATGTATTTCTCCCCTCTTCCCATCTTTGTTTGGTTTGAGTAATCCCCTAGGTATATAAGGATTCCTCCTGCTCAGTGATCACTGGTGCATTGTGTATTGTATGCATCTGAACTAGACTTTAAGCAAGGGAGTTAAGCAAGTGAATGTAAAGCTGAACTCCAGCCTCAACTCTTCCATCCCAATGTTTCCCTCCTTGCCCTGCTGTATCTTGCTTTAATGTTATATTTAAGTTTCTCTGAAGTCTTTAGGTTGGTCACACTGCAGGTTCCACTTCCATTTTGGATCTGCTCTAGGTGGTGGTGGATCTCAAAGATGCAGAGAGCGATGTTGATGTGATTAAAGATGAATAGATAACTGCACTATCAGCCCAAACACAGCTCACATTATATTATGATATGCAATATATACCATGTAAATTCTGATGTGATGATGATGTTAGAATCACAGCTATAGCTGCTTTTTATTTTCCATCACTGCTGGGGAACCATTTAAAAGAAAATAAATTCCTTAAGTTGGGCTTTCAGCTAGTACACAAGCAAAAATATTGCTTAGAAATGGTATCTTTATGCTTACATTTTGCCTTTTCAGGCACAGTAAAATTATAGTTATTTAAGGTTTTCAAGTTGCATGTAATTTTTTTGGGCATTGATCATGTTTCAAATTGATACCTCTTTAATGAATCAAGTGATTTTAGTATAAATGTTAATACTGGCTTTTACTGTATGTCCATTTTATGCAAAGGAGCTTATTAGGAGTGTTGGGAGTGCTGATCTTAGACATGCTGCAGCTGCTGTTCCTCCTGTCTCTTTCTCTGCAGCCACTGCAGTCACTGCTCAGCCATTTTATTTTAAATGCTTGTGTAAGTGTTGTGCTTCCTGGCTCCTGAACCTGTGTCTTGCCTTTTCTTGCATTATTACTGTTGCTTGACCCCTTACCTGGCCCTTGCCCAGATATGGACTATTCTACTGCTTGCAACCTGAACTTACCTTTGGCCTGGATATAGTTAATGCTACGGATTGCCTCCTACCTTAACCTTTGCCTGGATAATTGATATGATCCCCCTTGTTTAAATAACAGACTCTGCTTCTGCCTTTTGCTAGCCAGTTCTGACAAGTGCACAATTGGGGCCCAGCCAGGCTCTAGTCATAGTCAGAGTGTACAGAGTGCCTGCCTTGAGCCTTTCCACATCGTGAAGCTATTTGATATAGTATGTGAACTTTTTCTCCCTAAGGATAGCTAGGGAACCTTTCCAGTCCTAGCCATAAGGAAAACATGGCTGCTTTAGGTGAAAGCCTCTCTATTTTTGCCAAACAGGACCCAACCCAGTAAACCTTGCAGTAACAAACACAAATTCTGATTTGTTTCTATGATCTAAATAGCTAACCTTTTCTGTTAATTTCCTTTTCTCCAGTTAAATGAGTTCCAGTAAGTGGTATCGATGCTTGATGAAATGGACCCATATAGTCTGATGGCTTATAAATGGACATTATTACAAATAAAATTTAACATATTATTAACCTTTTAAGTATAATCAACTAAAACATCAACGTTTATATGAAAATTTAGAATTTTCCAATGCTGGGTACATCTACGCAAGCCATTCAATGCACATGTCATATTTGCTGTCCTTGGCAATGGCTCTCTATTTTGCAAGGTTTATGCCAGGGTTATAAAAGTAATAGACATTAACTGGTAAAATTGTTTCTTGGAATTGGTTTTAATATCCTTGTTGAGCAATATCTATTCTAGTGAAGAAATACATTTTAAAGATTGGAAATTTTTTATACATTCAGAGATGCTTAATAAAGTAAAACTAGGCAACAGTAAAACTAGGCAATGGTCAATTCAAAATAGTAGTCTGAAGTGTCCAATAAGCTTATTATGGTTGATCTACTGAGGTGACCTATTGGGAAAATATTTCAGGAAATAGATACATGATATAGCCATATTATACTGTACAGTATATCTATATACTATCTACATTCTCTCACTGATAAAATTGTACACCTATTAGATCCAAACCCATGGCAACTCTATAGCACCCTAAATTTTTAAAACACATGTGTGCTTTGAAAGTCTTTTAATGAAGTGATTTGATTGGGTTAAAATTAATATAAATGTAAGAAATTGTGTGCTACTCACCTTAGGATGTTCAGCAGGGTTTAATATAGGGCCATTAAACTTTGGGACAGAGGGGTTAGAGCACAGCATATCCCAAAGAGCAAAATGTAGACTCCAAATCTCTGCTCACAGTCAACACAGGAGAAGGACCTTTAAGCTGAACCGGACACTTCCACTTCCACCACTTCCTATCTGGCCATCGACTATTGACGGCCACAAGGTGGCTCTACAATGCTGGGAGGCCGTCAATATATGGCCTCCTGCCGCTGGGGTCACTTAGATGCTGATGCGCGTGCCTGGCGGCCGCGATGTCCACCAGGCACCCGCGATTGGCAGTCACAGAGCCAGGGACGTGGACCTCTGTGTGTAAACACAGAGATCCACGTCCTGTCAGGGAGAGGAGACTGATGGTGTGTCCCTTGTACATAGGGACAACCATCGGTCACCTCCTCCAGTCAGTCCCCTCCCTCACAGTAAGAATCACCTAGCAGGGAACACATTTAACCCCGTGATCACCCCCTAGTGTTAACTCCTTCCCTGCCAGTCACATTTATACAGTAATCAATGCATATTTATAGCACTGTTTGCTGTATAAATGTGAATGGTCCCAAAAATGTGTCAAAATGTGTCCGTCCTAATATGGCAGTCCTGACAAAAATCGCAGATCACCGCCATTACTAGTAAAAAAAAAAAATACCAAAAAAAAGTCATAATTCTATCCCCAATTTTTGTAGGCGCTATAAGGTTTGCGCAAACCAATCACTATATGCTTATTGCAATTGTTTTTTTTACCAAACATATATAGAAGAATACATATCGGCCTAAACTGAGAATGGGATATTTATTATAGCAAAAAGTAAAAAATATTGTGTTTTCTTTTCAAAATTGTCGGCCTTTTTTTGTTTATAGCGCAAAAAATAAAAACCATAAAGATGATCAAATACCAGCAAAAGAAAACTCTATTTGTGGGAAAAAAGGACATCAATTTTGTTTGGGAGCCACGTCGCACAACCACCCAATTGTCATTCAAACTGTGACAGTGCTGAAAGTTGAAATTTTGCCTGGGAAGGAAGGGGGTATATGTGCCCAGTAAGTACATGTGTGCCTACCCATCTTTGCTAAAGGGACACCCTTCAGCAGAGGAAGTTTCACTCCTGATGCTCCAAACCAGGTAATCCCCTTTCTGCACTTCCTCCACTTGATATACCTTACAGCAGGAAGCTACATGCCTCCGACCTTGCACAGCACACACTTCCCAGGCAGCAGGCCTAGGAAATAAAAAGAGTGCTCCAACAACACAACCTCCCCAGACAGCAGGCCTGTGTGAAGGAGAACATTTCAAGGTCAACCTAAACATGTATATCCACCCTCAATATGCACCACTGCTAATAAGACTCATAGTAGTTGACCAAGGAGAATAAAATACAAACTCACGCCTATAATGAATTGTCGGGTACCGGCAATACAGATAGAAGTCATTGAAAAAAAACAGCATGGGTCCCCTCTTAGTCCCCTCTTAGTCCATTGCCCTTTGGCTCTGGTATGAATATTAAGCGGAACCCCGAATCAAAAAAAAAAAACATTTGCGTGGGGGTCCTTCAGGCCCTTCAGGTCTGGTATGGATTTTAAGGGGAGCCCCGTACCAAAATAAAAAAAATCCCCAAAAAGTCCATAGCAGACCCTTATCCGAGCATGCAACCTGGCAGGCCGCAGGAAAAGAGGGAGGGCGAGAGAGCACCCCCTCCTGAACTGTACCAGCCTACATGCCCTCAACATGGGGAGGGGACCTCCAGATCCCAGCCCCCCATGTGAATTGGTAAGGGGTACATTGTACTCCTACCATTTCACAAAAAAAATTCAACATTTTAAAAACCACAGGAGACAGCTTGGGACAAGTCCTTTATTAAAAAAATAAAAAATAACAAAGATTCCAGCGATGTAATTAATTCTCAATCTCCAGGGATGTAATCCATTCTTGATCTCCAGCGATGTAATCCATTTTCGATCACCAGCGAGGATACGATGCACATGATCCTGCCTCCATGGGAGGCAACTGACGAATGATGCGTTCCAACCTGACAGCTCTTATATATGTTGCACTACCCCCTCAGGAGCCGCTGGTTGTTGTTTGGGATTGGCATATTAAGTTACCTTGCGATGTGTCTAGGGGTAGTAGCAGTGAGTAGTAACAGTGAGCGAATGTCCAGTCACCAAATGGATTTTTAAATGCTTTATTCCAAGGCCCAACAAGGGCCAACATCAACAGGAGATAGAGAGGTTGATGAAGCAATAGAGAACAGTGCGGTATCAGGCCTGGATATAACACAGAGCAGTCTCGCTCTCGGTAGTAGTTGATACAGTTCGTCGCCACTCAGGAGGAGTGGGTGAAGTGCTCCCGGACACACTCCTGTTATAAGCCTGGCAGCCGGAATGTCACTTGGAGCTTGCTGGGAGGAACAGGTCTCTATGACAGACCTGGCTCGGGCCTCTACCACAGGCTTAGTACTTAAGTACTCAAGAGAACACTTTGGATTGAGCAAATCCTCCCAGTAAATGCAATGAAAGGATCACCGGTTGACAGCTGACATGTACCTGTCAATTCCAGTAACCAGATCCCTGATGGTTCGTTCAAGCCCTTTTGGATAACCTGCCTCTGGGTTCTCCTCAAGCACAGCCTGGGATCTTCTCAGTAAGGTTGGGGACCCAGTAAGTCACTGGGGCCCCCATTGACATCCAAATGGGTCTCCATTAGATAGGTGGTCCTGGCCAGGTGGGCCATGCGAACAGGGTCCGTGGATGCGTGCACCCTGAAGGTGGATGCCTCACCTAGAATGTGGACCCCGCTCAGAGAAGAGGAACCGACCACCGACGACCCAACCGACCTAATCCACCCAGAACACACAGCAGCTGCCACAGATATACCCCTCCCCAGCATGCCCAGTGAGGGAAAAACTCCTCTAATTGTCTGCTGGGGAAAAACCCCTCTAGCGCCAACTGTCGCCCAGGGGTGTAATCATACCTCAGGGCCGCAGAGCGGCCTACAGGACAGTTCTGAAACAGCAGCAGCCTGCAATTTAACAAATAAGGAATGGGGACTAAGTAACTCTCCCATTCACCCACTAACTTTAGTGTAGCGCCTGCACTGAAAGTAAGGGGGCGCTACATATAGCTGAAGGCGGGGCCACCCGTCACGTATAAAGCAAAGGGAAATGCCAGGGTTACCCAGTGACGTGTACAGGTGACCCGGCCCCCCTCTGATGCAATGCAGGTTTCCCGTTCACTTTTATTGTTTCACTTTAAGCATTATTAAAATTACTGCTCCCGAAAAAACTAACATTTTTAAAACTTTTTTTTTTTGCATTGATACATGTCCCCTGGGGCAGGACCCAGGTCCCCAAACACTTTTTATGACAATAATTTGCATATTGAGGAAAGAAAAGAGGGAGTATCCGCTCCAGGTGGGAACCCAAATGAAGATCCACCGTAGCAGATAACTCAGGTGCAGGCTATGACTAAGCACTAGTTCCAGTGCAAAATGCGTCAGTAGCCAGGTTTATTTTATTTATTTTCTGCTGTCCTTCTTTTAATAAAGACTACAAATTTGTTCAGAGTGTGGCTGTCCAGAGACATTTCTTGTTCCTAACTTGCATAGTGAATTCTAAAACTAGCACTTTTGATTTTTCATCTTCGTGCCCCATAGACTTTAACGGTGTTCGCGTGTTCAAACTAATTTTTTGCCTGTTTGTATGTTCTGCTGCGAACTGAAACGGGGGGGGGGGGGGTTCGGCTCATCCCTAGTAGGGAACCCTATTGCTTAGGACAGAGTTCCCACAGTAGCAAAGGGTAAATCTTCCTGGGTTTGACTTGATATGGGTTCAGTGAATCTTGTTTGACTTTAAAAAAGTTCAGGCAGCAATTTCAGTTTAAGTCTACGAGGAACAAATCGTATTGGTTTATTCTGTCTATTTGTAGGGCTAATAGGCAAGCTATTGTCAAGAGAGGCATGGAAAGCTGGTAACTGCCATGGTAGACCTTATTAAAAAAAGACATACAGTGGGGAAAGAGTACGTTTCATGTGGCTTTGATGGCAACATTGAAAATGGCTTTGATGGCAACATTGAAAAAAAACACAAATTCTTTAACTCCTTTACAACTGCAAAACACATATATGTGGCATCCAAGAGGTGGGCTTTAAACCTGGGTTTCACATATATGTGTTCTTCCACGCTCAATTCCATGCCCCCATCGCTGAGACCAGACTGTTGGTGACAGCCCTTGGTCTCATATCAATGATCGGAACCCGGGTAACTGTTTCACAATCACATGATTGCTGTGTTAGTCTCCAAATGGCTATTACAGTGATTATTCATTCTGTAGCCCATTCCCGTATTATGTTTCATCTATCAAAATGAGAAACAACAGACTTTTGGAGGAGCAAAATATACACTGTACCATAGGCTATAGAAGAAATATAATTATTATTAGTCATACATTAGAATTCTTCTATAGCTTGTAGGCGGAACATTCGACCGGAAATGTACGATTGCAGCATCAAATTTAATGTACAGTATCTCAAGAAAGTGAGTACACCCCTCCCATTTTTGAAAATATTTTATTATATCTTTTCATGTGACAACACTGAAGACATGAGACTTTGAATCAATGTAAAGTAGTGAGTGTACAGCTTGTATATAACAATGTACATTTGCTGTCCACTCAAAATAACTCAACACACAGTCATTAATGTCTTAACCACTGGCAACAAAAGTGAGTACACACCCAAGTGAAAATGTCCAAATTGGGCCAAAGCTTCACAGGTTGCCACTGCAGTCCTCTTTCACTCCTCCATGACGATAAATCACAGAGCTGGTGGATGTAAGGTACCTTGCGCTCCTCCACCTTCCATTTGAGGGTGCCCCACAGATGCTCAATAGGGTTTAGGTCTGGACACATGCTTGGTCAGTCCATCAACTTTACCCTCAGGTTCTTTAACAAGGTCATCTTGGAGGTGTGTTTGGGGTCGTTATCATGCTAGAATACTGCCCTGTGGCCCAGTCTCTGAAAGAAAGGGATCATGCTTTGCTTCAGAATGTCACAGTACATGTTGGAATTCATGGTTCCCTCAATTAACTGTAGCTTCCCGGTGCCGACATCATTAATGCAGCCCCAAACCATGACACTCTCACCACCTTGCTTGACTGTAGGCAAGGCACACTTGTCTTTTTACTCCTCAACTGGTTGCAACCACACATGCTTGAAACCATCTGAACCTAATAAGTTTATCTTGGTCTCATCAGACCACAGGACATGGTTCCAGTATTCCATGTCCTGAGTCTGTTTGCGGGCTTTCTTGTGCATCGTCTATAGAAGAGTCAGAGCAATTTGATGCAGTGTGTGGTGCATGGTCTGAGCACTGACATGCTGACCCCCCACCCCTTCAACCTCTGCAGCAATGCTGGCAGCACTCATACATCTATTTTACAAAGACAACCTCTGGATATGACGCTGATCACGTGAATTCAACTTCCTTGGTCGACCATGGCGAGGCCTGTTCCGAGTGGAACCTGTCATGTTAAACCACTGTATGTTCTTGGCCACCGTGCTGCAGCTCAGTTTCAAGGTCTTGGCAATCTTCTTATAGCCTAGGCCATCTTTAGGTAGAGTAACAATTGTATTTTTTCAGATCCTCATTGAGTTCTTTGCCATGAGGTGCCATGTTTAACTTCCAGTGACCAGCATGAGAGAGTGAGAGTGATAACACCAGATTTAATACATCTGTTTCCTATTCATACCTGAGACCTTGTAACACTAAAGAGTCACATGACACCAGGGAGGGAAAATGGCAAATCCCCAATTTGGACATTTTCACTTAGTGGTGTACTCACTTTTGTTGCCAGCATTTTAGACATTAATAGCTGTGTGCTGAGTTATTTTGAGGGGACTGCAAATGTACACTGTTATAAAAGCTGTATACTCACTACTTTACATTGTAGCAAAGTGTCATTTCTTCAGTGTTGTCGCATGAAAAGATAAATACTGTATACTTTATATCTATATTAATACAAATATTGAAAAAGTAGAAGTACTGGTGTGCAGGAGTTTTGACAGATTTTCTTGCACTTAAACCTAGATTCTCCTGACTGAGGGCCTACGGCCCCTTTTACACCGGATGTCTGATCAGGTCTACCTGTCAATTTTTCAGGTGGACTTGAGCAGGCTTTGCAGTCTCCTCTATGGAGCACACACATGTCCGCTGACATCCGTCACTATCCAAAATCTGATTCTGCCCACAAAATTCAGGTGGATGGTGGTCCTATTTTCCATCCGTCTGGCTCAACGAATCAGATAGGATCGGATGAAAATGGACAGGTGGTCCATTTCCATCCAATTATCTCCTATTCCCTTTATTGATATTAATACAACTTGATCATCTATTTTATAAGTGTGTGCATATTTTTCTTGTGTGGCTGCTTGGAAACTCTCCAAGGTATTTTGGTATGCGAAATCCAGGAGCAGAGGGAAGAGGAATTACTGCTCCAGGTGGCTGTCTGGAAATGAAGATCTCCTCAGGATGGAAACAGCAGGTGCAGGCCAGGTATATAGCAATTAGGTAAGGAAAAGTTCTCAAAGCTCATGAATAAACACTGTTGAAAGTGTGAAACGCCTCAGAGCCTGTGTTTGGTTGTTTGCTGTGGCTTGTGCTTTTGGATTATCATATTTTTTTAAATATAGGCATTGATTTTGAAGGTATTTTAGAAGTGTCAGTAGTAGTGGGGCCCTGTTTAGGGCCAAATAAAGAACAGAGGACCCAAATAGACCAAAGGGTGGCGCTACTTAATGTCAGGTTCTTGCAAAGGTTGCTGAGAGTTGTCTGTCCCTATCCATGTACAGGCAGACAGTTAGTCAGATGCAGTGAACTACTAGGGCAATGGTCAGTGCCCTGCAATTCATTGAGAACTACAAGCCATCTGCCACGGTGGAAGACGGTATTTGTAGTTCATCCATTCACAGATCTTTGTGAATGAATGATCTTTTTCTGATAGAATATATGCACTTATGCGCCTTTGACACTAAGCGTAAATGCATTCTACTTAGCCAGAATATACATTTATTTTGACCACTAGAATACATTTAAACGAATACGCACACGTTTTTTCATATTGTTACTCTTGGATACACGTGTAAATTGTGCTTAAAAGCTCTTCTCTGAACATAGCCTGGGCACTTTTTATGCCTCTAAATGCTGCTCTTAAAATACTGATCTAACACGTAATGTGCATTACCACATAAGCTAATGTAGAACTGTGCTTACATCCATAAAAAATATGCTGTATGCCTGTAAAAGCAGTGTTTTTATGCTTATGTGAATGAGGCCTTATCAGTTTTTCATTCCTGTGTGAATGAGGCCTTACCAGTTTAATAAGCATATCTAAATATGAATACAGAAATGTAATCTATTGCATCTTGCCAATACCTATCCGATCCTGGTGATCTGGCCAGGAAAACACTTTGGCCGCGATTCAGATACATTGGCGTATCTTTGTGTGGGCGTAGCGTATCTTCTTTACGCTACGACGCCGCAACTTAGAGAGGCAAGTGCAGTATTCACACAGCACTTGCTCCGTAAGTTGCGGTGGCGTAGCGTAAATTGGCCGGCGTAAGCCCGCCTAATTCAAAGTAGGAAGGAGGTGGGCGTCATCTATTTAAATTAAGCGTGGCATATGGCCGGTCGAACTGGGCATGCGCACGCATGCTCAGAATCACGTCGCATATACTCCCTAAGATACGTTGGAGCAATGCCTACGACGTGAACGTAACCTACGCACAGCCCTATTCACTTAGTACTACTTAAACGGTGTACGCGACGTAAAATTTGACGGCGTCGTTCCCTGGCCCATACCTTTGCATTAACCTGAGCCTGCTATATGAGGGATAACGCAAATTGCGTATATGAAGTAGGCGGGTGCATCTACGTTCATGAATCGGCGTATCGGCGTATCTTACTTATTTGCATATTTAAAATGGGAACGTCGAATGCGTCCAGCGTAACTATGCCCACGATATGCCGGCATAGGCAAGTTACGTTGGACGGCTGAAGCCATGTTTTTTGGCGTATCTTGCTTTGTGAATCAGTGCAAAGATGCGACGGCGCACATTTGTACTTACGACGGTGTATCTTTTGATACGCCGGCATAAAGCCGTTCTGAATCCGGGCCCTCCTGTCTTAGAGTGACTGCACTCACTTCTCTGCTGTATCTAAGGAGGAACAGTGTAGTCACCTTTGGACAGCAGTATTGGCACCCAGTAGAGAGGATAGTGTTAGATGGACTAGATTTAGATGGGCTTTATATAAGTGATCCACAAATTGCGGGTGAATAAACTAACACTATAACTTTGTAAACTTTTTAAACAGTTACAGAAGCTGTTTTTTTTTCTTTTGGTATAAATGTTTTAACTATAGGAATAAAAGCAGGCCATTGTAAGCACCCCTGTCAGTGGTAAATGGTTTGTCTCAACTTCTAGCTGGCACTTCTGTTGGTCAGCTTGGTCTGTTTAAGGAAGTTGAAAACATATAATAATAAAATGATGCAACAGAGGGGGCTCCTATGGTAATGTTAGTGACTGAATGCACCTAATGGCGTTTTTGATTTTGTCCGTAGCTCCATTTTAGGGTCATTTAAGGACATCTTGCATGTATTATGTAGAACCAGTGTAACTAATTCAAAAGGAGTAAAGAAAGCTGTATTGTTGTAAACTGGAATTGCCCTAATACCTGGCTTTGTTCATTTTATAAAAACACAATAACTGTGCCTCAAGCAGTTCCTGTGCCATTCACATTGATCACTATAATTCATTAATCTTCAGCACTGTATTCTTTGTTATAGAATATTTCTGAGAAATTCAGCACACTCTTTTTTTTCACACACTGGGTTCAATTCACCTACAGTACAAGTTAATGCATCCAATATTTGTTCTACCTTACCATTTTATATAAAATATGGAACACGATGGTTAAAGAGACAATTCATTAACCACTTAAGACCCGGACCATTATGCAGGTTAAGGACCCAAGGTGTTTTTACAATTTGGCACTGTGCTGCTTTAACCACTTAAGGACCGCCTACTGCACATTTACGTCGGCAGAATGGCACGGCTGGGCACATCAACGTATATATACGTTGATTTTAGTACCCAGCCGTGGGATTCGCGGACCCGATCGCCGCTGGAGTGCGGCGATCCGTCACTGGAGCGGACGAACGGGGAGAGCCGTGTGTACACACGGCTTCCCCGTGCTTCTCTGTGGCCGTAGCATCGATCGCGTCATCCCTGTAATAGGGGGACGCGATCGATGACGTCACACCTACAGCCACACCCCCCTACAGTTGTAAACACACACATTAGGTCACACATCCCCTACAGCGCCACCTGTGGTTAACTCCCAAACTGCAACTGTCATTTCCACAGTAAACAATGCAATTTAAATGCATTTTTTGCTGTGAAAATGACAATTGTCCCAAAAATGTGTCAAAATTGTCCGAAGTGTCCGCCATATTGTCGCAGTCACGAAAAATATCACTGATCGCCGCTATTAGTAGTAAAAAAAAAAAAATTAATAAAAATGCAATAAAACTATCCCTTATTTTGTAAACGCTATAAATTTTGCGAAAACCAACCGATAAACGCTTATTGCGATTTTTTTTTACCAAAAATACGTAGAAGAATACGTATCGGCCTAAACTGAGGAAAAAAAATGTTTTTTTATATATTTTTGGGGGATATTTATTATAGCAAAAAGTAAAAAATATTGCATTTTTTTTAAAATTGTCGCTCTATTTTTGTTTACAGCGCAAAAAATAAAAACCGCAGAGGTGATCAAATACCACCAAAAGAAAGCTCTATTTGTGGGGAAAAAAGGACGCCAATTTTGTTTGGGAGCCACGTCGCACGACCGCGCAATTGTCAGTTAAAACGACGCAGTGCCGAATCGCAAAAAGGGGCAAGGTCCTTTACCTACATTTTGGTCCGGGTCTTAAGTGGTTAACTGGTAATTGCACGGTTATGCAATGTTGTACCCAAACAAAATATGTGTCCTTTTCTTCCACAAATAGAGCTTTCTTTTAATGGTATTTGATTGCCTCTGCAATTTTTATTTTTTGTGTTTTTTTGTGATATTAACGGAAAAAGACCGAAAATTTATTCTACTTTTTATAAGAAAAATCTAATAAACTCAATTTTAGTCATACATTTAGGCCAAAATGTATTCAGCCACATGTCTTTAGTAAAAAAATTTTTTTATTTCACTCCTCACTACCTTTCACAGTTTCGAAGGCCATAAAATGCCAAAATAGCACAAAACCCCCACAAATGACCCGATTTTGGAAAGTAGACACCCCAAGCTATTTGCTGAGATGCATGGTGAGAATTTTACAGCTCTCATTTGTTTTTGAAAATGAAGGAAGAAAATATTTTTTTTCTTTATTCAAATTTCAAAACTTTGTGACAAAAAGCGAGATCTGCAAAATACTCACCATACTCACCTCTCAGAAAATAGCTTGGGGTGTCTACTTTCCAAAATGGGGTCATTTGGGGGGGGGATTGTGCCATCTGGGCATTCCATGGCCTCCGAAACTGTGATAGGCAGTGAGAAGTGAAATCAATTTTTTTTTTTATATATATATTTTTTGGTGTTTTATTTTTATTTTTTTACTTTTTTTTGTAACTGTAACTGTTCAACTTTTCAGTTCCAGGTTTGGGTCTCTTAAAATGCGATGGCATCTTGGGAGACCCTGTGTAAGTGTGTCCTAGCCTGTGAAATGCTGTACCCTACACTAAAACTTCACTAGTGTGTGGTAGTGTTCAAAATATTTCCCAATACAAAGTTCGGGATTGCCTATATCCGTGCTTTCTACAGACAGAACATTTTCTTTGGGAGGCTCGTTGGGTAGGGGTACTCTCGAGGACAAAAGGAAAATGCCTCTCATACAGTCGACTTACTGCATTTGGTTGGGAATTGTGAACTTCAGAACCACCTGGATACAGGAGTTCTGTGATTATCTCATACTGGAATTGAAGAAAGGATCCAGTCTGTCCTGAAGCTCTGTATAGAACATGAGCATTCAGTAAAGCCAATTGAAATAAGTATAGAGACAGCGTCTCGCCTTACGGGCAATATGATACGGCGCCAACAACTGGTCGTTGAGGTCTGCCCCTCCCATATTTTGGTTATATTCATGGACACAGAGGGGTTTTGCTACAACACCAGTCCCCGTTCAAATTCGTACTGATTCGTGCGTGAAGAGTGGTAAGAATGAAAACATTCTTATTGTCCCTCCACTTCACAGCGAGCAAATTATTACACCTTGAGCAGGCTCTCTCCACAGCCTAAGAGGGGAGTCTACAAGCTTCTGGGGTAAGCCCCGGCGATTAGGTTGCACGGTGCCACATGTCCAATCTGATGATCAAACAAGTGACTAAAAAGTGTCACTCTTGTGTAATAATTGTCCTCATACAAGTGGTACCCCTTTCCGAATAAGGAAACAAGTCCATCAAGTCAAGTCCCACACAATCTTGCCAGCGCTCCCTATGTAATCTGGGCAGTCCTCCAGCTCTACCTGACTATCATTTCCCTCATAAACCTTAAAGCTCCATGTATAGCCTGTTGCCCTGTCACAGAGCTTTTCAGAGCCTGACCCTGTATCTGGCATGCTTACTGGAAAGGTACTGTTTGAAAGACAAGCGGCCAGAAAATTTAATTAGAGACTCATCAACGCAGACAACTTGATCCAGAGTAAATAAGGCTGCAAAACGTTAGTTGAAGTGGTTTATAAGGGGCCAAATTTTGTAGAGCCGGTCATATTCAGGGTTTCTACGTGGACGACAAAGTTCATTGTCGTTGAAGTGCATGAACCGCAAGATTGCCTCGTATCGCTTCCTGGCCAAGGAAGCAGAGAACACAGGCATATGGTCATGTGGACGTGTGGACCAATAAGTCCGCAACTTCAGAAATTTATGTATGCCCATGTTGAGGCAAAGGCCCAAAAAGGTCTTAAATTCGGAAACCGTAAGTGGTTTCCATAGTCTGGGAAGGGCGGACTGGGGATTAGCGGCAATGAAATTACCAGCATACAAATTAGTCTGGTCCACAATAGATCTATAGAGATCTTCCGTGAAAAACAGCGAAGAAAAATCAAGTGACGTAAAATCAGCTGTTTCCACCTGAATAACGGGTTGGCCAGTGAATGGGGGAAATACGGGTGCTGCAGCAGTAGTGGAAACCCAATCAGGATTGGCGAATGCAGCAGGAAGGGCACTATGGGCAAGACGGGCCTGTCTTTGTCTTCTTCTTGGTGGCATCGGGACACTACTTGTGCTTGCCACCTCGCCAACTTGAACTGCACTTATGGGACCCGCCACGTAACCACGTGATACTGCAGTGCTGGATGAACGACCAGGGTGTACTAAGCCACTGGTGCTTTCCAGTTCACCAGAAGGAATAGCGGCGCTAGTACTGGCTTTCTGCTCCATATGCAGGTCCTGCGGTTCTTGCACCTCAACAACAGCAGAATGGGGTCGGGTACGCCTACTCTTAGCAGGGACCTCTTCTTCTTCGTCGTCAGAGCTATCTGACATGGAGCCGCTGTCTTCTACGGGGTTGTATTCTGACAGAAGCGTGGCCTCCTCTTCACTATCTGTCATGCTCAGAAACTCGTAGGCCTCTTTACTAGTTTCAATTTGCTTTGCAATTTTGGGCTCTAAATTTAATGGTACACTAGTAAGCATTCACAGGTAAAAAAGCACCTGACCTGTCAGCAAATGTAGAAAACGCTATAAAAAAACCTGTTAGCGATCACAGGTATGAGGCCTGTCTGCGAACGCTGCAGTTATGTGTGTTATGTTTTGTAAGTGACAGTGATCGATCGATACTGCACTTGGCTGGGCTGGGCTGGGCGGAGGGGAAAAACGCAGGTGCTAGCAGGTATCTGGGCTAATCCGTCTAACAATGCGTTTTTTGGAACCCTAAACTGCTGGGTACTCTAGTATAGATCTGATCAGGTCAGATATTGATCTGTTTAGATACTATACAACTAAGGGAGGTGTATGCTTTGCGCGTGGGTTTTAGCGTTACTGGCACTAACCTGACGCTGCCTGGGGAGACGCAGACCCTGACTGACACTTAAATTTAATTGACATCACCCGCCGGGCGATCAGGGGGTTAAACTTTTATTGGGTTATATACGCCGGGTGCCCTGATGCTATAAAAAGCAAACTAACATTTTTTTTTTTTTATTGCGCAAAAAATGAAAACCACAGAGATGATCAAATACTCCTAAAAGAAAGCTCTATTTATGGGAAAAAAAGGATGTCAATTTTGTTTGGGTACAGCGTTGCATGACCGCGCAATCGTCAGTTAAATCGGCGCAGTGCCGTATCGCTAAAAATGGCCTGGTCATTGAGCAGACAGTTCTTCCAGGCTGAAGTGATTAACAGAGTTAATATACCACTAAATAATAAAGACAGTTTTTGTTGGCTTCATACAAAAACTCATGTTAAAAAAAGTAAATTTTTTGAATTCCACTGGCACACATTCAGGTATTCAGTGTGAACAATGGTTTCAGCGGTTATTATTATTATTTTTATTTTTTTTGCTAACAGGTACCTGTTCCCCCCTCCCCCTGAAAGGTGCCAAATGTGGCACCAGAGGGGGGAGGAGTCAATCAATTAAGCAGAAGTTCCAGTTTTGGGTGGAACTCCACTTTAAGGGCCCTTTCACACTAGCGGACGAACGGTCCGCTCATTACAAGTCCGTTTACGGACTTGTAATGCTTCCCTATGGGAGCGGATCCGTTAGCGGATGATGCATCCGCTAACGTCCGCTAGATCCGCATCCGTTTTTGCGGACGGAAGAATGTCCTATTTTTCTTCCGTCCGGCCAAACGGATCGGATGCAAACGGACAGACGGTCCGTTTCCATCCGACTCCCCATAGGGGAGAGCGGAGGAGAGACGGGGCGGTCCCTGCACAGTGTGCGGGGACCGCCCCGTCCGCCGACAGCTGAGCGGAGACCCCCCCGCTGAGCTGACGGGCACACGGAGCGGACCGAAAAACGGTCCGCTCCGTGTGAAAGGACCCTAAGTCTCTTTAAAGTGATACTAAAGGTTTAGGTATTTTGTTTTGAAAATAACAAACATATCATACCTCCACTGTGCAGCTAGTTTTGCACCGAGTGGCCTTGAAAAATCCTCTTCTGGGGTCCCACGGCGGCTCTCTCGGCTCCTCCCCGCAATAGTTAACCCCCTCTGGGAAGCTCTCTCCTGAGGGGGTTAGCTTGCAGGCGCGCTCCTGTGTCATACACTCTGCGTACATAGCCTCTGAGTCATGGGCGTCCTCTGAAATTTTTTCAGGGGGGTGCACTTCGGCAGTAGTGATCCACAATCGCATTTAACCCTTTCTTCAAACACTAGCGGGGGTTAAAAGCGCCCCGCTAGCAGCCGAACACTGCAGCTAAAATGATGGTAAAGCGCCGCTTTACCGATAATGTGACCAGCTGGCAGTGTGAAATAGCTCTTCAGATAATTCATCTTCACTCCATGCCCATATAAATATAGCTTAGAGAATGTACAGACCCCCCTTCAGCACAGATGGACCCCCCTTCAGCACAGACCCCTCCATTCAGCACATACCCCTCCATTCCGCACAGACCCCTCCATTCCGCACAAAACCCCCCTTCATCACAGATGGACCCCCTTTAAGCACACACCCCCCTTCAGCACAGATGACCCCCCCTTCAGCACATACCATCCTTCAGTACAGACCCCCCTTCAGCACAAATGGACCCCCTTCAGTACATACCCCCATTCAGTACAAAACTCCCTTCAGCACAGACGGACCCCCCCTCCCCCATCTCATTCAGTACCTCAGATCAGCCATCAGCATGGCACAGGCAGCAGGTTCCCTCCCCCTGTGTACACATAAACACTGGAGGGGGAGGCGGCTTCTCTTTCAATAAGTTTTTATTAAGTTTTGGGTAAGTTTACATATAATACATAAGCGTCAAGGGTTACAACAGCCCCGGGGGGCGACGCATACAATTCCATACACATAGAAATAAGACAATGTAAACAATAACAATCTATAATGGATAGGCAATACCAATAGCAAAGCTGTATAGGGACTAGTATGTTTGGGACATATTGAAGCTTCCATAAGTGTGAAGTTTCATCACCCTGTAACAAAGTCCCGGACCCAAGGGCAACCCAAAACCCACACCCCTAGCACCCCTCCTGGGAGCACACTGTACCAAGAGTAAGGTCCCGGAGTCCCTCAGGCCCCGTCCCGAATCCATATGAGCCTTACTTACAGTAGTGAAAGAGATAATATAATGTAAGGGTCCCCTAAAAAAAAAACAATTTGAAAGTAGAAGAACTACAACAATCGCTTATGTAAATCGTCAACAGTACAATATTAAACAGAGATAGAAAGAGAGGTAAAGAAAGAAGGAAAGGAGAGGAAAAAGAGGGTGGACAGGGGTAAAGGGAGGGGATAGATTAGAGTGCCTAACTCCGACAAGACAATCAGTCAATCACCTTCAGTTTCAGGGGCAAGGAGAATACCAATATAATCAGCCCAAGGAGTCCAAATCTCATGGAACATCATGGTGTCATCAGCCAGGATGCTGGACAATTTTTCTTGAGTCATGATCCATGAGATTTTCCTTTTAACAACAGAAATGGGCAGCCTGGGCTGCTTCCACGATTTGGCAATGGAAATTTTGGTGCCAAGCAAAATAAAATGGATCAGCCTTCGTGTTGGCCCAGAAAGCAGTGGGACATGGCCATTTAACAAGGCTACAATGGGGGTCCGTGGGATCATACATCCGGTCACCTTGTAAATCATATTGAAGATGAGCCTCCAAAAGGAGCGGATCCTGGGGCACTCCCACCAGATGTGGGCCATGGTGCCCCGAAGCTGGCAACCCCTAAAGCAAAGGGGATCCGCATCAGGGAACATGGCAGCCAATCTGGACGGAGTGAGGTACCATCTAGTAAGAAGTTTAATACCTGCTTCCACTAAGGAGACACTCTGAATGCCCCTGAATGAACTGTAAACGGCTTTGTTCCAGGACTCCAGACTAATACTGTATCGTAAGTCAGACTCCCAAGCCTTCATATAAGATGTTTTATCTGTGGGTTGATTGAGGGCTGAGTATACCACCGAAATGCCCCCCCTCTGCTCCATGGCTTGTGCGCACCAAACCTCATAAGAGGTGAAATCAGGGGGTAGGGGTTTGGACTTCCATACACTGTGTAAAAACTGCAAAATTTGTTCAAAGTGGACCTTCTCAGATTCAGGGAGTTTCAAAGTGTTAACACAGTAATCTAGGGATATGGGTCCATTGGAGGTGAAATATTGACCTATCCGGAATAGCCCCTTGTCTAGCCACCACTTAAAGTCCGCGATTCTCAAGCCAGGTGGAAAGTCGGGATTATGAAAAATGTGTGCGAGAGGACGAGTAGTGGATGTTAGGCGGGGATTGCGTCTGAGGTGATCCCACATGGCAAAAGATTGGGACAGCACTGGGGAGAGGATGGACGGGCGGGACTTGGTAGGGGATCAGAGGAGGTAGTCGAGAGAGATAGAGGGGACAGCTTGTCTTTCAATATTGACCCAGTCTGGTTTATCAAATCTGGAGTACAGGATGGAAAGTTGTGCCAATCTGGCTGAAAGAAAGTATTTGTGAAGGTCGGGTAATCCCAATCCCCCCTTACGTCTGTGGAGAAAAAGCGTGTCCTGCGGGACTCGGTACCCTGACGATCCCCAAATGAACTTAAGTATTTTACTCTGAAGAGACCTTAAGTGATTCCTCTTAATTAGGACAGGAAGGGATCGAAAGAAATAAAGTATTCTCGGGAGCAAAGTCATTTTAATTGAGTTGATCCTTCCCAGCCAAGAGAGGCCATGTTTTGACCACAAACTAAGATCAGCCTCCAGTTTTTTATAAAGTAGGGGGTAGTTAAGGTCATATAGAGTCTCTGTTCTAGCAGATAGGGCGACACCTAGGTATTGGATCGAGGTGTCACTCCAGACAAACTTAAAAGATCGTTTCAGGTCTTCCACCACTTGAGAGGGTCGGGATACGTTAAGGGCCTGTGATTTGGAAAAGTTAACCGATAGGCCAGATATTTTAGTAAAATCATCTAGAATGTGGCACAGGTTAGGAAGAGTGGAGATGGGGGAGGTCAGGAATAATAGGATATCATCCGCGAAGAGAGCACATTTGTGACTCTGTCCTCCGCATTGAATTCCCGAGATATTAGGGCTCTGTCGTATAGCAATTGCTAGGGTCTCGATTGCAATGGCGAAGATCAAGGGGGACAAAGGGCATCCCTGTCTAGTGCCTCGTATAATTTCAATGGGTGTGGAGTAATGACCTCTAATCTTAATGAGTGCTCTAGGGTTAGAGTATAGGGCCCGCATTATGCCCAAGAACCTGGTCCCGAATCCCCAGTGCTCTAAAATGTTAAAGATGTAGGGCCAAGACACAGAGTCAAAGGCCTTCTGGAGGTCCAGTGACAATAAGAATCCCTTCTGAGGAGTCCCTCCCATCCAATTGGTTTGTAAAACCAAAACCAGGTCTATTGCACGTCTAATTTGGTCTGGGCCTTGTCTGCCAGGTATAAAGCCTACTTGGTCTCTATGTACATATAGACTGATGAACCCTGCCATTCTATTGGCTAGGATTTTAGTGAGGACCTTAAGATCATTGTTGATCAGAGATATCGGGCGATAATTACTAATATCTTCAGGATTCTTGTCCGGTTTGGGTATCACCGTGATGAAGGCTGTATTAATCTGGGAGTCAAAGGGGTCGCCTTTGGTTTTAGAATTGAAAAATTTGGTCAGGTACGGCGTTAGGATGTCTGAAAAAGATTTGTAATATGGGACGGCTAAACCATCAGGCCCCGGGGCTGACCCCCTACGAAGACCTTTAATTACTTCCATTACCTCACTCTCTGAGATTGGTGAGTCCATTATTTCCCTGTGGGCAGTTGACAGGACAGGGATAGGGATTTCCTCCAGAAATCGAGAGGTAAAATCAGCGGCAGGACGAGTGGTGGAATTATATAGAGTAAAAACCCTGAAAAGCTTCCAATATTCTAGTCGGATTGGTCGTGGGAGGTTGCCCCCCTATTTTGATTTTGGGCATGGAAAGGAGCTTGGACTTAGGTGTGAGTTTGGATGCCAGAAGGGGGCCGAATTTGTTAGCCTGAGTGTAGAATTTGTGTTTACTCCACCTGATTGATTTCTCTGCCCGGGTCGTGAGGGCGAGGTTAAGAGCTAACCTGGCCTTGTCAAGTTGGTCTGTGGGGGTCCTACATGGGTCCTTTTTATGCAATGCCTTAAGGGAAATGTAATCATTTTCTAGTTTGTCTATTTCAGCTTTTCTTTCCCGCTTAATGTGTGTGGATATTTGAATGAGTTTACCCCTAATAAAAACTTTGTGAGCAGCCCACAACGTTTCAGCGGAAACTTCTCCTGTGTCATTAAGCGTGAAGTAATCTGTTAGGGCCTTTCCTATTTCCGTGACTCTGGCCGGATCAGAGAGCACAGATTCGTTCAGTCTCCATAGCGTACGTGTCCTTCCCGTGTATCCCAACCTAAGAGATATGATTACTAAAGAATGATCGGATAAGGCGGTATCCCTGATAGTGGCACTAAGGACCGCCGGTAGAATGGTAGAAGGAGTGAGGATGTGATCTATGCGAGTATAGGTAAGGTGAAGATGGGAGAAGTGAGTATAGTCTCTGTTAGAGGGGTTGAGTTCCCTCCATGTGTCAGCAAGGCCAAAATCATGAAGAATTTTTGCAATTTTAAGGCTCTCTCTCGTGGGACATATCAAACTGGATCCCGGAGGTTTCGTTTTGTCCAAGCCCTGATCAAGAGCCACATTAGAATCTCCTCCGAAAACTATGGTGCCCTCTAGCGCGGGAGATAGGGTGTTAAGCATTGAGTTGAAGAATTTAGCCTGTCCCCTGTTAGGTGCGTAATATGAAACTAGGGAGAATAATTGGTCCCCTACCTTGCCTTTTACAATTAGGAATCTCCCGTCAGGATCAACAATATCAGATATTTTAATAAAATTAAATTTTCGGGAAAACAGGATAGCAACCCCCTTGGTTTTGTTTTCGGCATTGGCCAAGTAGAATTGTGGGAAATTGGAATGGAGAAAAATGGGACCATAACGGATAGGGAAGTGTGTTTCCTGCAACATGACTATATCAAGATGTAGAGATTTGTAGTGGTCCATTATCTTCCTCCGTTTTTTTTTTTTTTTCAAAAAGTGTTTATTTGAGTTTTCAGAAAAAATAAAACATTGGTACATACAATGCAGTGAATAAATGCAATTCGACATAGGTAAAACAGGAAAGGGGGGCGGAAAAGAAGTGCAAAAGGAAGAGGGGGTAGGACATGAGGGGCGGTGACAGATATTGCCCGCCCCCTACAGGGGAGGAAAATATAAAAGACTAGCCCTACTGGGTCTGAACTGGTGGGATCTGAGAGACAGTCTAGTAAGGGGGATCAGGCGGCCAGTAAATTGCAAAAAGCAAAATATCACTGCGATGACACAAAAAAAAAAAAAAAAAACAACAAGAAAAACAGTTGCAAGTCCTGCTAAGCGGAGGGGTAGGGGGAGCTAAAGGGGGAGGGAGAGGCGTGGGGGAGGAAGGGGAGCACCTAGAGGTTGCACATTTAGTGACTGGGTGAGGGGAGGGTGGAGGGGGGGTGACATCCAGGGCATCGGTTGGTATCAGGATGAAGTGGTGGATTGAGCAGCAGGGGGTGGGTGACCGTCCGGGGGTCCAGGGGGGGGGGTTTGAAGTACGAAAAGGAGTAGTGTTCAAATGCGATCAAATCCTCCTGGGATAGCGCTGAGTCCATAAAAGATTGCCAGATCGAGAGGAAGCGAGACTTAGCAGTGGCTCGTTTGAAGTCCGTGGTGGCTCGTTCTCTGTGGAGGAGAAGAAGGAGGTCATGCGTGACCTGGGTGATGGATGGGGGTTGAGAGGAGATCCAATTTCTGAGGATTGCCCTGCGTGCGACAAGGAAACAAATCAATGGCCATTGCTTGCTGGTTTGTGAGGTGGGTGCCGTGGTTGAGGCGGAGGAGACAGCTTGTTGTGACCTCTGGAGCAGTAGTGGGTCCCAGTAGCCGAATATGAGGAGAAGGGGGTCTTTGGGTAGCTTCATTAGAGTGATCTTAAAGGTGTATGCCAGAACCTGGTCCCAGAAGGCTGAGATGAATGAGCATGACCAAAAACGGTGTGTCAGGGATGGCTTCGGATGGTGGCACAGAGGGCAGCTAGGACCGTCTGGATCCTGTGATGAGTAAAGGAAGGGGATGTGTGCTCGGTGGACAATTTTCAGCTGGGTTTCTCTCCAAATTTCGTTCGGGGTGATGCGTTGAACTGTGTTGAGGCCTTGTAGCAACTTGGGTATCAGATCGTCAACTGGGAAGTCCTTTCCCCAATTGGAGGCAGATGTTGCGGATAAGGGGGATGCGGATTCGCTGAGTAGGGGCTTGTATATGTCTGAGATTTTGTAGGCGCCTTCTGAGAGAAGTCGATCAGCAAAAGTAGGAGAGAAGTGTTTGCATGGCTCAGTGCAGGAGGAACGTAGGTAGTTGGCACATTGTCAGTAATGGAAGACATGAGAGTTGGGTAGTCCGAAAGTCTCTGCCGTGGTTGCGAAGGGTAGGATTCGGCCTGTTGAGGGGTCACATAAGGAGGTGAAGAGTGTAAGCCCCTTTTCCTGCCACAGTCTGAAGGGTTTATGGTCGAGTCCCGCTGGGAAGCTCGGGTTGCCTTGGATGGTGAGATGACGGGACACATAGGGGGACAGTCCAAGGAGTTTTCTGGTTTCCCTCCAGGCGATGGCAGTGTCCCTAAGTATCAGGTTATGTTGGAGCGGGGGGGCAATCGATTTCCATCTGCAGTGTAGTAGCGCCACTAGGGAGAAGGGGTGGGCCATGTCTGATTCGAGGGCGTAGTTTGAGTATCGGGAAGAACGTGATATCCAGTCCAAGCTGGTTCTCAGTAAACATGCTAAATTATACAGTCTAACATTTGGGAGACTAACTCCGCCCTCGCGCCTGGGGAGAAAGAGTTTTTTCATAGCTATGCGTGGTCGCTTACCGTGCCAGATAAATTTAGAGATAGCCGATTCAATGAGCTTGATGTCCTTATGGCGGAGCAGTAGAGGGATAGTCTGCATCGGGTACAGCAGTCTGGCAAAGCTGACCATTTTTACTAGGTGGCATCTCCCCAGAAGCGAGAGCGGCAGATCCGACCAGTTCGTCAATTCCTGGGAGATTTTATTGATCAAGGGGGGGGTAGTTCAAGTGGTACAGGGAGGAGGGTAGCTTGCCAATTTTTATGCCGAGATAGGTGATGTGTGATGTGACGACAGAAAAGATGGAGTGTCGTGTCCAGGGGGGGTCGGGGCGGGAGCCTAAAGGGAGGATTTCACTTTTGGAGTAATTTATTCGTAGGCCAGAGCATGCACGGAAATTGTCGAATATGGTTTTGATGGTGAGCATATCAGAAGAGGGGTCTGTCGAGAAAATAAGGACGTCGTCCGCAAAGAGGGAGGATCGTAATTCATGGGCGCCGCATTTTATACCGTGGAGGGGGGCCAGTTGGGTGAGGTGTCTGGATAGGGGTTTCAAGGCTAGGTTGAAAAGGAGAGGGGACAGAGGGCAACCCTGACGCGTCCCCTTATGAAGCCGAAAGTCCTCCGAAAGTATTCCGGCAGCCACCACTTTTGCCGACGGGGATGCGTACATCGCCTTAATGAGGTGACAGAATGGCCCGGAGAAACCCATTTTCGCCATAGACAGGGAGAGCCAATCGAAGCTGACATTGTCGAAGGCTTTCTCCGCGTCTAGGGTAATGATGGCATAGTCCCCATCCGGGTGTTGCTTGGCGTGTTCCAGGGCCAGCATCACTTTCCGGATATTTAGGCAAGCTGTTCTCCCCTTCACAAATCCTGATTGTGCCGGATGGATTAAGGAGGGGATAATGTCGGCGAGCCTATTGGCGATGATTTTAGAAAGGATTTTTACATCTAGGTTCAGTAAAGATATCGGTCTGTACGAGCCAGGGTTAAGGGGGTCTTTGCCTTTCTTAGAGAGAAGTTTAACAATGGCCTGGTTGCCGGAGGGAAGATATGGGCCGCCGGACCACACGCCGCTATATACTTTGTGAAGGGTGGGTTCCACTATACTTTGCAGGGTCTTGTAAAATTTGCCTGTGAAGCCGTCTGGGCCCGGGGCTTTAGAGGGGGTAAGTTTACGAATGGTGTTGGATACCTCGGCCAGGGAGATCGGGGCATTAAGGGCTTCTAGCTGAGAGGGGGAGATTTTGGGGATGGCCAGGTTGTCTAGGAAGGTGACTGCCGCGTTTCTATCGAAGGGGTCCGCCGCATACAGTGTCTTGTAATACTGAAGCATTGCTTTGTTTATTGCCGGTGGCGAGGTGTGGACCACTCCGGTGGAGTCCCGTAAGGATGTGATATGAGTGGGGGTAAAGGGGCCCTTGCATAGTCTGGCAAGTAATTTGCCGGATTTGTTCCCGAATTTATGGAGAGTGGCATCTAGAGTGGCCCTTTTGATTGTTTCTAGCGTGTCTGCCCAGGTATCAAACGATCGTTTAGCTGCGTGCCATTCATCTCTGTTGGTGGGGGAGTCGGACAAGTAAAGAGCTCTTTGAGCTTGATGCAAACGTGAGCTGGCCAATTTGTACCAAGATAAAGCATTACGCTTGAAAGAGGCTGCATAGGATATGATCTGACCCCTGAGGAACGCCTTCCCGGCGTCCCAGAAGAGGTTTGGGTCTTCCGTGTGGGGGGCATTCGCCGAGGAGTATTCCTCCCAGGCTTTTTCCATAAAAAGTTGAAAGTCAGAATGGTTGTGAAGGTATGAAGGGAAGCGCCATAGCTTTGGGTGGGGGGGAAGGTCCAAGTTGTTTAACGAGACCAATATCGGGGCATGGTCAGACACAGCGATGTCAAGTATATCTGTAGCCGATATCAAGGGGATCAAGTCGTCCGATGCAAAGAAATTGTCTATTCTGGTGAAGACTGCATGGGGGTTGGAATAGAATGTAAATTCCCTGTCCGTGGGATGGGATAGTCGCCAGATGTCACGGAGATGGAGGGAATCCATAGTGGATGCGAAAGGTAAGGGATTGGAAGTGACCATTACCGGGTTAGACCGTCTGGGAGAGGACCTGTCATCTATATGGTGTAGGGTGTCGTTAAAGTCACCTCCGATCAGGTGGGGGAGTTGTGTATTTTGTAGCAGCCACGAGGACAACTCGCGGTAAAAGGCCTTACCCGGGTTGTTAGGGGCATAGATATTAGAGATGACCAGTTCCTTACTACCTATCCTAACGTGCGCCGACAAAAATCTGCCATGGGTATCGGAGTTAACCGCAAGAACCGAACAAGGGAGGTTTTTGTGGATCAGTAGGAGAACGCCAGCCTTACGGTCGACGGCTTCTGAGCCCAGGACCGTGCCTACCCATAGTTTTTTCATGCGTGAGAAGTCGGGAGCCGACAGATGCGTCTCCTGGAGTAGGGCTACATCTGTTTTGAGTCGTTTTAGGTGTCTGAGGATCTTCATCCTCTTGTTTGGGGATCTAAGTCCCTTTACGTTCCATGAAATCACTCTCATGTAATGGGCGTGGGAAAGGGGGTCTGAGACGTATTTGTAGGAAAAGCACTGCATATGTGGGGGTTGAGGGGAGTCACCAAATTAGGAGAGGGTAGGGGGTGAATGTCACTGGAGGATTGACGGGTTAAAGGCAGAGGTGCGTTGGTACCGGAGGGAGAGGGAGGGGAGGCGAAAGGAATTAGGGGGGCAGCTAGAGGAAAAATCAGCGAAAACAACAAGAACAACATAACCAGACATAAGAGCTTCACTTTTTTCCACATGGAGTCACTGTATGAGCCGGCTCCCATGCCACGACTCTGTTATCATGGGGCCCAGGAGTACAGAGTAAGGAGTAAGGTGACATGCGGCTAAAAAGGCAGCATACTGGGCGGAGGGAAATAACTTCCGGGGTACATACAGTGATGCCAAGGGGCGCCATGGAATGGGAGGTTGCATATATATAATAGCTGGTAGGCACATACATATTAACTGGTAGGCAACCGGGGGGGGGGGAACATGGTTGGCGTAAATGTATTTAAAACAACCGAACACAGGGGAGAGAGAACAAGAAAAAAAAACATCAATAACAAGAATGGCGAAGATGAGCCTGCAAAAGGAAAACGTTAGATGAGGACAACGAATGTCATTTCACATAGGCTACATGACCGGTGGGAAGGGAAGTGCAGATCACCTGCCGATCGTAGGTCTAGGAAGTTCAAGAGCAGACCCGGCATAGCGAAGGTGCCCAAAGAGGTTGGCATGAGTGGGTCAGAGGAGAATAGCCAGGGGAGAGTTCCACTTTGAAAACACATCATCTCGTGGTGGGTCGGGTTGGGTCCACTCCTGTGGTCTTGAAGCGCTTAGGAGAGTCTTTTCTGGGGCTCCTTTGATCCAAGGGGCGGTTGAGTGGTGGAGCTTTGGATGGCGTCTGAGGAAGGTGGTGCGACTGCCGCGACCTCAGGAAAGCTTCGGCTTCAGATAGGTCTTGAAAGGACAGCTGGTCTCCGTTCGGGGCCCTGAGACGGAGTATGGCTGGAAAGGCTAGCGTGAATTTAATTTGTTGTTTAAAGAGTTCCATGCAGACCTGTTGGAATGCTTTGCGTTTCTTTGATACTTCAATAGAGTAGTCAGCAAACACGAGAATTTTCATGCCGTCTATCTGTAGCTGACGGGCTTGACGGAAGGTGTGTAGTATGAGGGATTTATCAGCATAGTTGATGTACTTGGCAATTATCGGGCGCGGAGATTTGCGTTCCGAGTTGAAGGCACCCATGCGGTGGGCGCGTTCTACCAAGCATGGGCCTGGGAGGCCTAACGCTTCTGGGATGCGGTGAGAGCAGAGATCTTGGAGGGCAGATGTTTGAAGTGATTCCGGGACCCCACAAACCTAAGGTTGCTCCTCCTGGATCTGTTCTCCAGGTCATCTAACTTCTGAAGGATATATTGGTTTGTCTTATCCTGTGCATGTTCCAGGGCCTGTGACTGATAGAGGTCCTCTTCTGCGCTGGACAAGCGGTGTTCCAGTTCATTTAATCTGGAGCCATGTTCCCCCAGTTGAGCCTTGATTTGCGCCATCCCGGCGTTCACGGCCCTCTCCACAGATGCTGCGATCATGGGGTTCAGCAGGGCAGCAACGGCCTGAGCGATGCGCTCTGTGGTGTTATCCCCCATGTCCTGAGCAGTGTGTGCCTGGGGGGTTGGAGGGGGGGAGGTGTCGCCGCTTACCTCCATCGCCGTCGTCGGCGTTGCGGACCGTGGAGCGGAGCAGGCCGAGACCGGGGCCTCGATTTGTGGCGAGGCCGGCGGCGGCTGTAGCGTCTGGGCCGTTTGGGCGCGAGCGCCCGTTTTTTCCAGGAATCGGTCCATGGGTGCTGGGAGACGTGCCCAGAGGTGGAGGGGAGGTTGTAGGGCTCCTAGAGCCGGTTTTACAGGCAGGATTTGGTCGTGCTGCAGAAGCTGCAGTGAAGGGCAGCTACTCCATGCGGCGCCGGAACCGGAAGTAACATGATCTTCCTCCGTTTAATGGGAGAATTGAAGCCTTGGACATTATGGGAGGCTATGCGGAGTGTAATGTCTAGCGTGTCAGCCATGGAGCACAGAGCAAGCACATCGATTAAAGTATCCCCCACTCACCCACCGAGATCTCGGGTCATGGAGGATTCTGGGACCAGAAGCAGCTGAGGCGTCGAAGGTTATACCCTTGGGGATAAAACAAAAGTGTAAGGAACCTGCAAGCAAAACAGATGTTAGGCACATTCTTAAATGAAAAGGGAGGACGGGGTAAGGTAGGGAAAGAAAAGATGCTAAAAGATCTCCCAGAAATGAAAAAAGAAGCTCCGGCTGGGAGACATCCCCGGCGCTCCAAAAATAGAAACCAAATTCAACTCCTCCTAATCGGAAGAGAGCTGTCCAACCCTCGGAGACCATCAGGTGTCCAACGGCTGGATGGGGGCGCATAGATTCCAAGCCGGAACTGGGCGTCCGTAATCATAACTATGTCAAGCAAATAAGCAAATAAACGGTACACAGCAATCAAAGAATTCCTTAGAAGTATACAATTGGACCTAAACATTCACTGAGGGTGCCCGTCACCCCACTAAGTGAGGTAAGGGGGACCCGCAGGGAACACAGAAGGGTGACCATGACTAAACGGCGTCACTCCTCCAGAAGAGAGAAAAAAAAAACAGCAAAGAAGACTCGTGGTGAGCAAAATAGGTGGTCATGTATGATGTCCTCCTCCGGATCAGTGGGGCGAACCCCCATGTAAAGATATAATAAGGTGGAGAGGAAGAACTCGAAAAGTCCAGACAAGATCTAGAGTAGACTACAGTCCTCCGGGGAAGCCAATAGAGGAAGAGCAAAAAGCTCATAAGACTCAGAGCTGGTGATGGAATAAGATGCCAGAAAGGAAATATAATAAAAAAAGAATTATAACAATTAAATCACGGAGAGGACTAAAGTCGTGTTCAGCCCATTCAGGACTAAACACCCAGGCAGGTGAGGTTACGTCGGAAGAGCCGGACAATTAAATCTTCAGGTGGTGCGATTGTCCCTTGCTTTCTTATGCCGCGTACACACGATCACTTTTTGCGATGAAAAAAAACGACGTTTTATTTCATGAAAAAAAACGACGTTTTTCAAACTTCATTTTCCAAAACGACGTTGCGTACACACCATCGTTTTTCCCAAAAAGTCTAGCAAAGCGCCGTGACGTCCATCACGTACGACGGAACTATAAAGGGTCATTTCCATGCGGAAGACGGCCTCTTTTGCTGATATCGTGTTGCTGCGTGTTAGTAAAAGTTTGGTGAGAGACGATTCGCGCTTTTCAGTCTTCGTGCTTTAATATTGTTTACTGTCGTACAGTTTGTGCTTTTGGGGTCGTATTTGTGATACAGTGCTTGTTTTCCGATCGTATCTGTTTTGGCAGTGCGTTCTTGTCTACACGTTCCTGTTTTGCAGGTCCGTTCTTCAAAGGCATTTCTGTACTTCAGAGCGGTGTTTTAGTGCGATCTGATTTGACGACCGTTTTCTAGCCATGTTGCGGGTACGTTCTCGTCGCCGAGATCGTGCTGTGCTTCTTGTTAGGATGTGTGCTGCATCCCGGCTCCAGTCCTTGAGGAGGGCGAGAAGGACTTTGTGGGCCAAGGACTGGTTTCTTCGCAGGGACCAGTTCTCTCATATGCCTCTGCTGCGGGAGATCCGAGAAAATAACCCTGATGATTTCAGGAATTTTCTTCGGATGTCTGACCCCGTATTCCAGCAGCTTTTGGCTTCGGTGTCGCCTTATATCACCAGGCAGGACACCGTTATGCGGGAAGCCATCACTGCTGAGCAGCGGCTAGTTGCCACCTTGCGGTACCTGGCAACAGGGAGAAGTCTGCAGGACTTGAAGTTCTCGACGGGCATCTCCCCCCAGGCTCTGGGCCTCATAATTCCCCAGACCTGTTCTGCCATCATTCATGTTCTGCAGGAGGACTATATTAAGGTAAGTGGTGCCCTTTAAATGCACAAACTATGTTTTATTTAGGCTTTTGTATTTGTTTCAATTTGTTTGGTTTTAAACAGTCCCTAATTAACCTGTGTGTGATCTGCTGGGAATGTTCCCTTTCATCTCCATGCATGCTGTATTCATTTTATATTTGCTCCTACATGCATCTTTTGTTTTGCCAACCTGTCCAGGTTTTTTATTTTTTATTTTTTTTTTTGGTGTCCCAAACCCACCTAGCCTAGTCCCCCTATATTTTGTCCTATATTGTAGTGCTGTCTATAGAAGTCCCTATATCCCCCTATATTTTGTCCTATATTGTAGTGCTGTCTATAGAAGTCCCTATATCCCCCTATATTTTGTCCTATATTGTAGTGCACGCACAACCCCCCCCCCCCCCTCTTTTTTTTGTAATTGTATAAATTAACATTTTTTAGTATTTTAATTTTTTTAGAGGTCTCAAACTCATCTTGGGCCTCCACTCCCCTTATTTTTTGTAGGATTGTGACCATCAGAGGGTGTGATTAATCTGCTTTAGTGATCCCTTCTTATTTTTCCAATTTTTAACCACTTCCCTGCGGCCGTACGACTATATGCGGCCGCAGGGTGGTTCTAAATCTCTGGGCTGCCGTTTTTTCACGGCAGCCTCTTTCTGTGTTCCCAGCGTGCGCTCCAGAGCGCGCAGCGGGGAACTTGTGTACTGGCCGTGTCCCTTGGACACAGCCAATCACAGCTCGCCGCGAACGGCCAATCAGAGTGGCCGTTTGCGATGCGATCTGTGCAGCCAATGAGAGATGATCTCATATGTAAACATATGAGATCATTTCTCATTGCCGGCTCTCACAGTGACAGCGTCCTGTCACTGGAGAGAGCAGACCGATCAGTGTTCCTTAGACATGGGGACACAGATCGGTCACCCCCCCTCCCCCCACAGTTAGAACACAATGCAGGATACACATTAACCCCTTCCTCACCCCCTAGTGTTAACCCCTTCCCTGCCAGTCACATTTATACAGTAATTAGTGCATATTTATAGCACTGATTGCAGTATAAATGTGAATGGTGCCAAAAATGTGTCAAAAGTGTCCGATGTGTCCGCCATGTTGTCGCAGTCGCAATAAAAATCGCAGATCGCCACCATTACTAGTAAAAAAATAAATAACAAATAATAATTCTGTCCCTTATTTTGTAGGTGCTATAGCTTTTGCACAAACCAGTCGCTTATTGCGATTTTTTTTAAATTTTTTTTTTTAACCAAAAATATGTAGAAGAATACGTATCGCCCTAAAATGAATTTTTTATTTTATAGCAACAAGTAAAAAATATTGTTTTTTTTTTCAAAATAGTCGTCGTTTTTTGTTTATAGCGCAAAAAATATAAACCGCAGAGGTGACCAAATACCAGCCAAAAGAAAGCTCTATTTGTGGGGAAAAAAGGACGCCAATTTTGTTTGGGAGCCATATCGCACGACCGCGCAATTGTCAGTTAAAGCGACGCAGTGCCGCAAGCTGAAATTTCACATGGTCAGGAAGGGGGTTTACATGCCCAGTAAGGAAGTGGTTAATAATACTTCAAATTAATGTTTGTTTTTTTGGTATCAAAAAATGTTTTGGGATGTTCTTTTAGGAATGTTTGTTTGATATTTTTTTTTTTTTTTGGTATCTACAGTTCCCCACCACGCCACAGGAATGGCAGACTGTGGCAGCGGACTTCTCCCGGCGATGGAATTTTCCAAACTGCGGAGGAGCTATTGACGGCAAGCACGTCCGCATCGTGCCACCACCCCATAGTGGATCCCATTATTATAACTACAAGGGGTTCCACAGTGTTGTTCTGATGGCGGTGGTGTCTGCCAATTACGAGTTCTTGTATCTTGATGTTGGGAAAAATGGGCGGATGTCGGACGGTGGTGTCTTTGCCGAGATGGAGTTCGCCCAACGGCTTCTTTCCGAGGACCTGGGATTGCCGCCTGCGGAGGATAATGAAGAGGGTCTGCCCTTCGTTTTTGTTGCAGATGAGGCTTTCGCCTTGGGTCCTCACCTCATGAGGCCATTTCCCCAACGCGCCCTCACCCCTGAGAGGAGGGTGTTTAATTACAGGCTGGCCAGAGCCAGACGTGTGGTGGAAAATGCCTTTGGCATCATGGCCAGCCGTTTCCGGCTATTTCTGACTGCCATAAACATGGCCGAATACAAGTTGAATTATCTAATTACATGCTGCTGCATTTTACACAACTATTTAAAAAGACATTCTTCTTCTTACCTAACCCTTTTGCCTGATGACCCTGTTGACATTCCAGAGGCAGCTCGTGACGCTGCCCATCCCCAATTGGCCCCCCGAAACGCACGTGCTGTGCGTCAGTCATATGTGGACTACTTTATGGGTAGGGGGGCCATTCCAATGCCAGATCTTGGCTGAATAATTAATTATTTTTTTTGCCTGAAACAGTCTTTTCTTTGTTCTTTAATTAATTTATAAGGTTTGTGTTTTTATTTTATCTCCTAGGTCAGTGATGGCGACCTTGTCACCCCAGATGTTTTGGAACTACATTTCCCATGATGCTCATGCATTCTGCAGTATAGTGGAGCATCAAGGGAAATGTAGTTTCAAAACATCTGGAGTGCCAAGGTTCGCCATCACGGTCCTAGGTTATCATAGTGCCATGTGTTTGTGATGGACTGAAATAACTATCCCTCATTGTTTAATGTTCTCAGCATACATTTTTTTTAGGTATTTTCTAGGGTTGTCCCGATACCACTTTTTTAGGACCGAGTACAAGTACGGATACTTTTTTTCAAGTAGTCGCCGATCCCGAATACCGATACTTTTTTTTAAATGTGTCCCCAAATGCAGCCATGTCCCCCACATATGCAGCCATGTATGTCCCCCATATTGCAGCGATGCGTCCCTCATACCTTTTTAGATATGCTGATGCCGCCTCTGCCGCATACCGCCGTATCCCCCTGCACAATCGCGTAGCGCAGGGGTCTCCAAACTATGGCCCTCCAGTTGTTCAGGAACTACAATTCCCATAATGCTTAGTCGTGTCTGTGAATGTCAGAGTTTTACAATGCCTCATGGGAAATGTAGTTCCGAAACAGCTGGAGGGCCGTAGTTTGGAGATCCTTGGCGTAGCGCATTACAAGCTTTCATTCTAAAAACTTGTAAATGGCCGCGCTCCGTGTTTTAAAACTCCCCTTCTCCGGATGGAGGGATCCGTCCAATCCGGAGAGGGGGAGTGTCAATACACGGCCATTTACAAGTATTCAGAATGAATGCTTGTAATGTAAGCTATGCGATTGTGCAGGGGGATAAGGCGGTATGCGTCAAAAAATAAAATCACTTTTTTTTTTTATTATAAACCAAACCTTTTTTCTATTACAAAATAAACACTAAATAAATCAAAACCTACCCAAATAATCTATTAAATTTTTAATTTGTGTCTCCAGCCCTTTTGTTTTTTCTACCACTTCTCGTGCAGTGTCCTGGATGTCCTCTAGTTGTTCCCTGAAGGACCATATTTCGGACAGCACAAATTTGGCAGTATCCCTGTCCATTGTCGCTGCACGACTTGCTCCTGAAATGTGGGAACAAAAAAGGTATTAAAATTCGGAAGACCTACATGTAGATCATGGGTCTTCAAACTACGGCCCTCCAGTTGTTCAGGAACTACAATTCCCATCATGCCTAGTCATGTCTGTGAATGTCAGTGTGTTACAATGAATGCCTCATGGGATGTGTAGTTCCCCAACAGCTGGAGGGCCGTAGTTTGAGGATCCCTGATCTAGATTACCTGGGTATGAGTGTTATGTAGGAAATTTACCGGATGTGGTGGCAGCGTCATCATCCCTCGGGGGTGGGGCTTCGGAAGTTCCATCCTGCCTTGCTGCTTCACTGCGCCCTACGAGATTGAAGATAGGGAAAAAAGAAAGGTAAAAGATTATAAAGAGATATGAGTGAGAACTAAAAATACAAGTACAGAGTATATAAACATGTGCAGAATCCACTGCTGAGCAGACTCTCCTTTTTCTGTTTATTGGTCATATTTACTAAGCTTTTCACATCGACTTTAATTTAGGTACAAATCTACATTACAAAAGATCACAAGTGAAGTCACATTACAACAAAAATGGCAAGATTCCTGTTTGGGGACACATGAATTGGTCGTAGGAGTCGTCGTTTGTTCAAATAATAACAAATAAAAAGACGTTTTTTGGGAATGATATAGTGTTTATACACTCCTTTTTGTCCATGCGAACTAGGCGCATGATGATATTTAGCACGAAGATTGTCGTTTAGTAGGTCGAAAAACAACGTATAAACGACGACTTCTCCGACCACTTTTTGTGCCCACAAACAGATACAGTACAACCTGAAATTAAAATCACATGGCACAATTAACAAACACCACAAATGTGTCAAAAAATAAAAAAACTTACTTTTTCCCCGAATCAGCCTCTTGATATGCTGGAGTTGTTCAGGCTCTCTGTTTTTGAGGTCTGACCACCTCTTTCTTAATTGTTCCCGAGTCCTGCGTTGGCCAAATTTTTGATGCAGCCTCCTGATCACCTTCTCCATGATGTCGGCCTTCACCCTGTTTGGATGCAGGTAAGGGCCATGCTTCCCATCATAATCCTCCCTTTGTAAGATGGTGACCATCTCCACCATCTCTTGGAAGGCCATGTTTGAGGCCTTGTACCTCCGCCGGGATCGTCCGGTTGGCTGGGCCTGGCCTGCCTGATGGCTTGAGCTTGCCATATTTCTCTCCATCTTGTTCTTGCCTAAAACACACCCACAAAGAAAGATCGAGAAAGGGGCGTGGAAAAGACGAGACCGAACGTCAGGGGCGGGATCTCGTGCATCGCGTCACACGTTCGCGCCGTTTAAAGGGATCCACGCCATTGCAAGCGCCGTTCACAACCTGCAGAACAAGGCGGAAGAGACGATCGGATCATAAGACGGTATGTATCTGGATTATGGACATTGCAAATATTAGGGAACAGTGGATTATTGTGTGGGCTAGAAGATATGGGGGGTTCATTGCAAGCGCCGTTCACAACCTGCGGAACAAGGCGGAAGAGACGATCGGATCATAAGACGGTATGTATCTGGATTATGGACATTACAAATATTAGGGAACAGTGGATGATTGTGTGGGCTAGAAGATATGGGGGGTTCATTGCAAGCGCCGTTCACAACCTGCGGAACAAGGCGGAAGAGACGATCGGATCATAAGACGGTATGTATCTGGATTATGGACATTACAAATATTAGGGAACAGTGGATGATTGTGTGGGCTAGAAGATATGGGGGGTGATTTACTTAAAGGAAAAGACACTTTGCACTACAAGTGCACTTGGAAATGCAGTCGCTGGAGATCTTGAGGAGGACATGCAAGGATAAATTTAGAAATAGCATTTTAGCATGCACATCATTGTCTGATACAATCAGCAGAGCTTCCCCTCATTTCTGATCTACCCCTCTCAGATTTATACAACGATTGCACTTCCAAGTGCACTTTCAGTGCAATTGAAGTGCAGAGTGTATTTTCCTTTCATAAATAACCCCCATGGTGTTTAAAAGCTAATTAGTAGTAGTGGCTTGACTGACACTAGGCTTTGTTTTTTGTTTTGTACATGCAGAAATAATGGAGGCCTTTAAGGATCCCGAATTTTTGACCGAATTCATCCAGAGATGGAAGGAACATCCAGTTCTCTGGCAATCCAAAAGCAAAATTAATAAAAACAAAGATGCCCGGAAGAAAGCAAAGGAGGCCCTGCTTGAATATGTAAAAACAAGGGTCCCCAACGCTACATTGGAGACTGTTAAGGCTAAAATAAATTCGCTTCGGGGCACCTACAGGACCCAACGGTCACAAGTCCTGGCCTCAATGAGGTCTGGGGCTGCAGCTGACAGCGTCTACAAGCCTAACCTGTGGTATTATGGTCAGCTGCAGTTCCTGGATGATCACATAGAGTCCAGGCCATCCATGTCTAGCCTTCCCCCAAGGAGACAGTCCAGTGTTCCCTGCAGTCAGCCCTCCAGTGTTCCCTGCAGGCAAGAGCAGGCAAGCTCAGAGGAAGAGCCTGAGTTCATGGAGGAGGCAGATTGTGACCCATGGAGCCAGGTATTGCATTTTCAGATTCATTTTTGTAATGCAAAGTATAATAATGATGAGTAATTTATGTTACAAGTGATTGAAATTATATAAATGTTTGGCCAAAAAATTTGGAACATATCACTAAGCAATAGTGGCAAAACAGAATGGGGACAAGATACATAAATGCAGAGGTCATAATGAATGTGTGTCATTTTCTTGTACGCCATTAGGTACACCATACAGTGGCCGCAGATGTTAAACACCCTTTTTGCCCATTAACATTTTGTCCACCCTAAAGTAAAAAAACGGTTGGGTAAAGGCCCCCTACTTTGGAATTTCAGTCAACATCAACCCCCCCCGCCCCCAGCTCCAGGGGGCACATATCTACTAAAGCTGTGTAAGGGGCCACAGAATTAGGGATGGAGGGCCTGTGATAAATATATTTTAGCATTCAATTATGATATGTCATTAAGTTAGAAATGTGTGTGATGAATGAAGCCAAAAAATAAAATATGTCCCTTTTTTATTATACACAGGCAGAGCAAAGCCAGGAGGAGGCAGGCCACGCAGTGAGCCAGGAGGAGGCAGGCCACGCAGTGAGCCAGGGGGAGGCAGGCCACGCAGTGAGCCAGGGGGAGGCAGGCCACGCAGTGAGCCAGGGGGAGGCAGGCCACGCAGGGAGCCAGGAAGAGGCAGGCCCCACTGGGAGCCAGGAGGAGGCAGGCCCCAGTGGGAGACAGGAGTCACGACAGCGTGATTGTATCTCCCAAATCCCTCCTATCCGGAACCCAGCAAAAAGGGCCAAAAGGCTCATGCAGATGGAGGAGGAGACCCAGGCCATGCTCCGTGAAGCAACTTTGGCCATCAGAGAGCAGCCCAGTGAGGAAGAGGGATTCGCTGCGCTGATCGCTGCCAAGCTTAAAAATCTAGAGCTGGGCCAGCGTGTGCGCTGCGAATCCCTTATGTTCCAGGTCATGAGCATGGCCACACTGGGACAGCTCAATGACGATATTGGCATTGGGCTGATTCGCACTCCTGTCCTTACTGCGCTTCCTGGTCCTGCTCCATCTCCAGCCCCTGCTCCTGCTCCATCTCCAGCCCCTGCTCATGCTCCTTCTCCTGCTCCTCCTCTTCCTGAGCCTGCTCTGGCTCCTGGCACGTCGGCTCCAGGAACACAGCCCCTGAGGACTCGGCCTGCAGGGAAGGCTGCAGGGAAGGCTGCAGGGAAGGCTGCAGGGAAGACTGCAGGGAAGACTGCAGGGAAGACTGCAGGGAAGGCTGCAGGGAAGGCTGCAGGGAGGAAGAAGAAGTGAGGAGATGGTGCCCCGAAGCAAATTTTTTTTGGCCTTCACAGCCTTCATTGTTTTCTTGGTGGACCCTTGTGTTTACAACTTCAAGCAGGGTCTCCTTTGTTTTTATCCAGGCTTCTTTGTTTTTATTTGGTTTTGCTTTTGGATTGCCAGATGGTTGTACTTTTTATTTATTTACCTTTTTAACCTGAATAAAGATATATTTTGGTTGGTTTGCAAATTTTGACCATGTGTATTTTTTTTACAAACAAATATAGAGATTGTTATAGTGAGTAGGCAGACACATTTTAAAAATTAAAACGACATTAAACAAGGAACAACAACCTCCTTGTGGGTAAATTAAACCACAAAAAATAAGCTGCTGTGGTCACTTCACACCCTCCAAAATCCTTAAAAAAAATTTTTAGTTCAAAACATTTGTTAAAAGATATTACCCCAAAAAAATTACGTGTCCCAAAAAACAAAAAATAAATAAAAAAAAGGGCCCAAAAAAATAATAAAGTCAAAAGGTTGACAGAAATATGTCAAACAAGATGAGCCACAACAAACTAGGAGTTTAGGGTAGCTTGGAAATGGTTTAAAAAGCATTGTGGCAAATACAGCACATTGTTTTCTTCATTAGATTTAAAATAACGAATGTGCTTAATCCATTCTAAACAGTAGTTTTACCAGAACGAGCTCTCCCATCTCAGAAATTGCTTCTGAGCACGCGCGGGTTTAAAACGTCATTTTCTATGTCGTTTTGCCCACACACGATCATTTTTTATGACACAAAAAACGACGTTTTGAAAAACGACACAAAAAATTCAAGCATGTTGGAATTTTTTTTTGGTCGTTTTTTTGAAGACAAAAAACGACGTTTTGCCCACACACGATCAATTTAAATGACGTTTTAAAAAACGTCGTTTTTTTTCATCGCAAAAAACGACCGTGTGTACGTTAGTCTTGCCAGAATGCCACATGGGGGATTGAGGACTAGTAGGCACAGAGCGTTTGTTAGATCCCTGTCCCGCATTGGAAGCATCTATGTTAGCTTCGTTTGTAATGATCTTCAAGTGTAGGAGTAAACCCTCGCCCTCAGATAGGGTGGAATGAGCATAAGGTTTACCGTTAACAGAAAATTTGACCGCAAATGGGAAGGCCCACTTATATTTTATTGCCTTCTGGGTTAGCGCCTGAAGCAGCGGCTTTAGAGATCTCCTTCTCTGTATGGTGGACAGGGAAAGGTCCGCAAAAGGGGGAGGCGGCTTCACTCTGCTCACTGTGCCTGTGTGACATCCGGCTGGGACTGCTCAGACAGCCCACGGCTCAACACCTTCTCAATTTTTTAGGGGGGGTCAATGGCCCCATCTTGCCCTATGGAGCGGACGCCCATGCTCTGAGTGTATGGCTCAGTCCCGCCACCGGCGCCTACATCATTTGATTTAATTGACAGTAGCTCAAGCCAATGGCTGCGCTGCTATCAATCTATCCAATGAAGAGTGGAGAAGTCTGGGCAAAGATCGAGCGTGTTCGCAATGCAGGACTTTCCAGGGCTCAGGTAAGTAAAATGGGGGGGCATAGGATGCATTAACCACTTCAGGCCCGCGCTACCGTCGGATGACGGCAACAGCGCGGGCCTGAATATCCAACATGCCGTCATTTGACGGCATGTCATTCAGGCGTTCCCAGCGCGCGCTGTAGAGCGCGCTGCGGGGAAGCCCTGTGTTGTCCGTGTCCCTTGGACACGGCCAATCACAGATCGCGGCGAACGGCCAATCAGAGTGGCCGTTTGCGATGCGATCTGTGGGCGAATGAGAGATGATCTCTCATAGATCATCTCTCATTGCCGTTTTACACAGAGACAGCGTCCTGTCTCTGGAGAGGAGGAGCCCGATCTGTGTTCCTTCCTACATAGGGACACAGATCGGTCACCCCCCCCCCCTCCCCCCACAGTTAGAACACACCTAGGATACACATTTAACCCCTTCCTCACCCCCTAGTGTTAACCCCTTCAATGCCAGTCACATTTATACTGTAATTAGTGCATATTTATAGCAGTGATCGCAGTATAAATGTGAATGGCGCCAAAAATTTGTCAAAAGTGTCCGATGTGTCCGCCATAACGTCGCAGTACCAATAAAAATCGCAGATCGCCGCCATTTCTAGTAAAAAAAATAAATAATAAAAAATAATAATTCTCTCCCCTATTTTGTAAGCGCTATAACTTTTGCGCAAACCAGTCGCTTATTGCGATTTTTTTTTATTTTTATTTACCAAAAATATGTAGAAGAATACGTATCGCCCTAAACTGAAAAAAAAAATGTGTTTTTTTTTTTAATTGGGATATTTATTATAGCAACAAGTAAAAAATATTGTATTTTTCTTCAAAATTGTCGCCCTTTTTTATTTATAGCGCAAAAAATAAAAACCGCACAGGCGATCAAATACCACCAAAAGAAAGCTCTACTTGTGGGGAAAAAAGGACATACATTATGATTCGAAGCCATGTCGTACGACCGCGCAATTGTCAGTTAAAGCGACGCAGTGCCGGAAGCTGAAATTTTACCTGGGCAGGAGGGGGGTGTAAGTGCCCAGTATGCAAGTAGTTAAGGTGAAAAAACATGAACCTTTGCGACCCCCTTTAAGTTATTGATACTTCAGCAATAAAAGTAATAGCGGGCATACAATGGTTCCCCTTTATGAGTTTCTTCTTTATAAATAGAGCTAGTTGTAATTCTCCTTACTGTCTAGTACTGAGAGTAAACGTGACCTATTGCAACACTTGGACTTTTGCCTCTGTCACAGTAACTAAATTATAATTTCAACAGATAATCAGCTTCCTTTTCAAATTTGCTTCAATTTGCCAATTTATTTGTGAATAGTTTGTTGTTATGAGGGCCGGTTCACACCAGAACGCTGGAGCAAGAAACCTGCATTCCCTGTTCCTTTCCCACACCACATTCCAAATGCACTGGGTGTGCAATCTGCTGCAGGTGTCAGTATATTTATAACCCCACCCCACACACAGAGTGCAAACGCAGTGCGTTTGTATGCACCAGATTTGGTGCCGTGCATTTTTGAAAAGTAGTGCGTGCGATATTTTTTGTGCGATGTATTGTGATATCAGCCTATTCAAATGAATGGGCTGAAAATTGCTTTGCACTGATTCGCACACGGGCCTGCATTTCTGTGCAATTTAGATGTTAACTGGCCTTTAGAGGGACAGTATTTAAAGTAGTTGTAAATCCTTACAGACCACTTTTACCTACTGAGCGTGCCGCTTTTAACATGGATCATGCCGTTAGTGGCGGCACCCTCACGCATGCACGGGAGTGACGTCCGGCCAATCACAACGTCGGAGCCACGATACCCGGAATTCACTCTGGGAGCATGGAAGTAATTCACAACTTTTTAAATATGAAAGAAATATTCCTATTTTTAAACAAGAAACCAGCATGTTTACTGATTTTTTTTTTTTGTGCAATACTTGAGTTCTTTAATTACTGTGTTTGCACATGAGGAATTTTGTGGGATGACAAAAGCAATATGGACTGATGAGCTCCCCATTTTAATAGGACCACAGAGCAAAACTAATTAGGGGTTCCTATGTCCTAATATTTTTCTTATTCCTATAATTACGTGTAGAGAATACTAACTTTTTTCCTAGCTGCTAGTGGTTTGCACCTAGGGTCGTGCCTCCCATGAGCCCAGTTGAGGCAGCAGCCTTAAGCAGCACCCATGGAGGAAAGATGGGAGTCAGCACACTCGCGCCCCAGTGTGAAAGCAGCCTGACAGTCAGTGGTTTGTTATTAGGATCCTCACAGTGGAGGTGCCTCTCCTGCTCAGTCTGCAAACCACTTATCAAGTGCTGTGCCACCCATCCCACTGATTCTAGCCAGCAGACCAGACCTGGTTTTACAATACTTTTTAAGCTCTGATGAAGAGGAAATTCCTTGAAACACGTTAGCCAATTATCCATCATTTATTACTTGTATGGGCAGCTAACCATTCACTTTTTAGCCCTGTCATGGGCAGTGTTTTTTATTGTGTACCAAGTGAGATTATTGTAATGTATCTATAATTATGAATACATAGTACTTTCAGTGTATACCATTCTGTTTTAAATAAACTTTTCTCTAATGCTGCGTACACTCGATTGGAATTTCTGACAACAAATGTTCGATGGGAGCTTGTTGTCTGAAATTCCAACCGTATGTAGGTTCCATTGGACATTTGCTGTCAGAATTTCCGACAACAAAAATTTGAGAGCTGGTTCTCAAATTTTCCGAGAAATAAAAAAACAATACTAAATTGATCCTTCCATTTTAAAGTGCAAACATCCAAAGTGATTTAAACTAAACACCAACATGATAATATGATAATATGTGTGTAAAAAGTCCAAACACAAAATTAGTTCAATAGTGCAAATAGTGAATGTTCAAACAATGTATCAAGAATCCTCAGACAATGTATCAACTTCTTCAAATAGTGTACACAATCTTCAAATCCCTGCTGAACAGTAGGTATATTTGACTGAAATTTCTTCCATCACCATCACCTGTCACACATCCTACTCACCAGACTTCCATGACCCCTATTACAGGTAGTCATAAAACGCATATGGGTATATCCAGCAGGAGTTGTTCACGATCCCAATGATGATACCAACGTTTAACCGACCTCCAGGACACTCACACCAAAAAGTAATCCAGATCGTTTGAGCACGTTCCCAGGCAAAAAACGATTTGAGGACAGTTGTCCAATGGTTAATGGGAAAAATCAAAAAGGGCTTCCGTAGTGAAGTATGTCACGATTTTATTCCAAAAACAGATAAAAACAAGGTAAAACAGCAAATGCTTGCAGCTTAAAAATCCATGTGCATGGAGACATTGTGGTGCGTTCCAGCTGCGCTTCAAAAATTGGCGGAAATGACGTATCACAATCAAGCATCCTACCGGTTTCGTGATTCTATGCAGCCTGGCCACTTGCTTCCTAGCAACCAATAAGGCAGGGCCCTAGATAATTTGTTTAAACACCAATGTAAGGGGCACATTGGCCACCAATGTAAGGGGACACACTGACATTTCATTGTAAAGATATGCTCTAACCCCCAATGTAATGGGCACACCAACCACCAATTTAAGGGGACACAATGACTACCAATGTAAAGGAATGAGGTTATTCTGCTGGAATAAACCTGAATACACATCTCGTGCAATGAGGCCAAATACATCTGGATATTCTGTGGCTGCTTGGATGTACTGAAAGAATAAATGGCCAACAGTCCTCAACACGCCATCTTCAGTTTCTGCTGTAAACTTTTGACTTATGCCGCGTACACACGGTTGGAATTTCCGACAAGAAAAGTTTGATGTGAGCTTTCGGTTGAAAATTCCAACCATGTGTAGGGCCCATAGGACTTTTTCTGTCAGAATTTCCGACAGCAAAAATTTGAGAGCTGGTTCTTAAATTTTCAGACGGGAAAAGTTCTTGTCGTAAATTCCGGTCGTCTGTATGCAATTCCGACACGCAAAAAAACATGCATGCTCGGAATCATTGAACTTCATTGTTCTCGGCTCATTGTAGTGTTGTACGTCACTGCGTTCTTGACGGTCGGGATTTTGTGTGACCGTGTGTATGCAAAACAAGTTTGAGCTAAAATTCAGTTGGAAAAAAAAATTCTTGTCGAAATTTCCGATCGTGTGTACGCAGCATAACAGTCCTCAGTGCTTTTAGCTAACAGTCCTCAACACGCTATCTTCAGTTTCCTCTGTTAACTTTTTTTGCACAGACATTTGCTAGTTATCTCAGCCCATAAGGAATGCAGTCCACAGATGACAATATTCACTATATGACTTTGTCAAGTTGTATAAAGTGTTTTTTTTCTTAATAGTGACTATTTTCTTTTACTTTTTTGGTATACATTTGCAGGTACGGTGGCAACCTTCACTGGATTGGTGGTAAGTTTATATGTGATATTGAGTGTCCTACTTTATTGCTGGCCTAAGCTCCTTAAATTAAGTGTTATATATTGCATCTTGTCTGTTAAATCTCATGATTATCAATAATTTCCCACTCCTGGCAGACAAAACACATTCATTTATCCTCACACAAAGTTACTCCATGTGAACACCTGTGACTCAAATTACCCTTTGTGTGCATCCATATCTCCTTGCAACAGTGACCCTTATACTCCTTGTTGGCATAATTTGTCAGTGTTATTTAATGCCTCAAAGGTATATCCAAGTGTAGAGCTGTAAAGGATACACAGACAACCAATGTAGGGGAACATTGACCACCAATGGAAAGGAAAACTCTGACCACCATTGTAAGGAGAACACTGGCAGCCAATGTATGGACCATGAACGAATGTACATACACATTCTGACCACCAATGTACAGTAAAGGGATACACTGACCACCAATGTAAGCAGCACACTGACCGCCAATGTAAGGGGTACACTGATCACCAATGTAAGGGGGCACACTGCACACCAACTACCAATGTAAGAGGGCATACTGAATTCTGACCATGAGTGTATGGAGGCACACTGAGCTCTGACCACCAATGTAAGGGGGAACGTAAAGCTTTGGCCACCAATGTAAGGGGAAGCACTAAGCCCTGATCACCAGTATAAGGAGGCATATTGACCACCAGTGTAAAGGAGCACACTGATCACCAACACAACAGGGACAAGTACGTCTGTCTATTGCACTGTGCAAGCTGTGCTGTGTAATAGTGTAATAGTGTCAAAGTCTTGACCTGCATTATGACCTATACACTCTTGTACATCACATAGTCTTGACTGCTGCACTGTATATGTTACTGATCAAAAAAAACACAAACCATTGATGGCCAGCTTTAGAAGTCCACCAATGAATACAGCATTCCTAGTATTTAAGTTACCATGTAGGTTAATAGTTTTATTGGGGTTAGTAGAGTGTGTTTACTTGATTTTGTTTCACTGTGTCTTTTTTGTGCTTTTTTTTGGACATGTTTGTCATATAACTTGCTAATGTGAAGGTGGTTTATACAAACAAGGAAATATCCTGCATAAAGCTACAGTGTTCAACAATGATATTTCAGTACACATATTTCAAAACTGTGGAGCAATTTACAAAGCTTGCTGGGTGCCAACTTGATGACAGGGGTGTGTTCCCAGGACAAAGGCTACAAAAAGCACATTGGGAAAAAATGGTCAATATGCCATATATACAAACATTATAGCACAGGAAAGTTAGTTTTCATTAGATTCTAGCAAACTCGGCAGAGGACAGAGAATTCATAATTGATGGAGAGATATGTTGATCATGCTCTACTTAACGAGGGAGAAGAAAATGAAATGGTGAGACTATTCTCTGTAATCTCTTTATAAAAAGAAGATATTGGTTTCTAGGATAATAGTGTACAAGACAGTGAGAAAAAAAAAAATGATGTTTGGCTTTTTTTTACACCAACATTTTGTAAGCTGTAGCCTTGCAATATACTGAATTTCCATCAGTAAAATATTTCTGTATGTCAAAACAGGTCTGTTAACATACAGTAGTTGGAGTTTTCCACGTTTTTTTTTTTTAGAAGTTAAGGGATAAACTTGCTCAGATACTTAGGAAAAAAAATAGCAAACATCTGTTTTCATATTTTTATATTTTTTGTTTTTCTTTGTTTTTTGGAATCTCACATATTAAGCTGTCTGAAAAAACATGCTGGGGGATGTTTTTTTATTGTTATTATTATTATTGGAATATACTCTTCAGGCATTATGTTTTGTTTTGGACGATTATCCTGTCATAAATGTTTATGTTATAACATGGAAGGGCTACTGGGTACCAAGTAGTAAGGCTCTACTGAACATTTTCAGCACTTTCTTTCTTGTATACAGAACAATTGTTGCCCTTGCAATGGGTCCCCTTCCCCACTTCAAAGGTTAACTGTTTAGTTTGAAAGGTTAATACACTTAACTTATTCCTCAGTCCCAGAACAGACAGTGATCTCATCCACTGACAATTGGAATATGATGTCGTAGATAAGAGGCTTTTTGGAACTCATCCCATACAGATGAGTAAGTCTGAGTAATAAGGTAAGTATATCACCATTATTTATCATCCCCTAATCAAAACTAGCCTATGGACTAGGAAAGTCCCCACTGAAAGGGTACATCTTTTTCCCCCCTAGATTTCAGTTTTAAAGGAAGCATGTACTAAATAAAATATGTAGTGGTCATTGTTGTAGTTCTTCTTCTGAAAGTACTTGATGTCTGGCTGCCTCTAGCTTCAATGCTTAGGATCACTAACTTGAAGTCCAGGGTGGATTTAGAGTAAAGTTGAGCCCCCAGAATCTTAAAAAGCACTAAAGCCAATGCACCTGCTTAACAGCTAAGCAGTCGGCATCTTCAGAAGGAAAGGTCAGTGACTGCAGTGTAGATATTTCTCTACAGCTTTTCTTTAAAACATTGCAGAAATAGTGATTACCTTTTGAATTTCAACTGTCACTGTCCAGTAACCGACGGTGGAATACTAATTTGTATGTTGAATATAGAAGGAAATCTTAGGACTGCTGTGTGCATATGAAGTGCTGTGCAGATCAATATCTAGTATTGATGTGCCAGTGGCTCCTATCACATTGTAACATTAACCAAGACATTACATTTTTGAAGCTCTACAGAAGATATTTTTTTTTTTTTTTGTGGGGGGCTAGGGAATACATTTAGAAAACTTTTTTGGTTACTGATCTTCGTACCAAACAAGGTTAATATGGCCAGGTATTTAAAGAGACCCTATCCTTATTGTAAACATTTAAAATCAAGCTATAGAAATAGAAGAACTGTGTAAATACTTACCTTTCCTTCTGCCCGTACTGCAAACGCTGCTCCGATTCTGAGAAATCTTCTTAAAGCCTAGGTTTAAATAAAGCTTTAAAAAAATATCAGCACAAAGGAAATTACTTACTATTATCTGATGTGTCCCTTGTGCTTCTGCTTCCTGAATTCCTTGAAATCTTCCTCCACTGATGCCCCCTACCTCCCGCCTCCATAATCGTATTGTTCGGTGGAGGTTAACAGAGCTGAGGGAGTTGTGACAGGTAGGCCACGTACACACAAGCGTTTTCCTTGGCAGAATCCATCAAATTGGTGTCAGAGCTTTTTTGCTGAGGAAAACGGTCGTGTGTATGCTTTTCATCGAGTAAACTGTCTAGGAACTCGACGAGGAAAAAAGAGAGCAAGTTCTCTTTTTCCTCGACGGGAGTCGTCGTGTTCCTCGTCGGGCTGGTTTTTCAAACAGAAACACATTGGTGTGTATGCTTAGAAACCCGCGCACCTTTGGTAATAGTAGTATTTGTAATCGCTGTAACACGCTGTAACAGGCTGAAAAGTGCTAATGTCTCTTACCAAACTTTTACCTAACACACAGTAACATGAGATTAGCAAAAGCATCCCCAAGGGTTGTGCCAGTGGAATTGAAGTCACCGAGTTTGAGAACGAAGAGATTTGGTCTTGACAGTGTGTACGCAAAGACAGCTTGTCAAGTTTCTCGACAAGCCTAACAAGGAACTCGTCGAGGAAAACTATGTGTCTTTTCCGACGAGTTCCTCGGTTGTGTGTACAAGGCCGTACTCATCAAGAGTATCTGACTATTCCCACAATTTCCACTTACCTCCTCTGTATAGCTGTACTATAGCTTCTATCGATGAACTGTAATCTATGACTGGGTGATGGCCAGATAATTGAAAGGTCCGCCCTCTCCATTCATAAATCTTGTTTTAATCATTGAAGCAATAGTATGACTTATATGAATGAAGTAGGTAGATGGAAAGGGTGGGCATAGTCTGCACTCTTGATGGGTGCCCGTCACAGGTCTATCAGGTCTATTACCATCTGTCGCACCAGAATATTATGACACTGATAATTTTTCAAGAGTTTAACTGCTGATAGTGTTGGGCTCTCTGTAGATTTTAGCAGAACATTTCTCAGGATATGAGTGGTGTTCAGCAGGGTGGGCAGCAGGAAAGGTAAGGTGAAAAAATTCTGGTTGAAAAATGATGTATGTTTGGATAGAGTAGGGAAGGAATAGAACCCCTGTCAGGATTTTTTCTGGTCCCTACTAGGTAGATTCATGCTCTCAAATTCTCCAGGTGACCATTACAACCGTAAATACTAATTTGTTACAGCTGTTGTGAGAGCAAAAGGTATGGGTACATTTTCCAATAGGGACACCTGTTCTGGTGACAAGGGGGATTCTCCTTACTTGCTCCTTCAGCTCCAGGAGAGAAAGTAGAAGGAAATGGCACACAGACAGAAACAAATTATCTGACATGGGCGTTAATGAAACAAAAAGTTTTGCCTACAGATACACTTTTAATAAAAGTATAATATTGTTAGTAAGTATGATTAAAGCTGAACTCCAGCTTTTCATACACGTTACATAGTTCGCTTGGGCCAAGCTGGCCCAAACAAACTATGTCCCTCACTAACATGTAAGGCCACTGGATGTGTGGTATAAACTAGCTGAGGCTACATACAGCATACTGCCTTGTGTTCTGGGTTTGAGCCAAGTCTTCCTGTCTCATACCTAGAACACAATACAGTCTATCTGAGCAGCACTCAACCACTCAGAGATCGTGATGTATTTGAGGAATTAATACAAAGCTTCCTATGATTGACTCAGAAAATCAGAGGAAGTTTTGTATCCATTACTAGAATACAACGCTTTCTCTGAATGGCTGAGTGCCGCTGTGATAGACTTTATTCTGTTTCAGTTATGATGCAGGAAGTCTCAGCTTGAACGCAGTATGCTGTATGTAGCTGAAGCTTTTTTTTACCACGCATCCAACGGCCTCACATGTTAGTGAGGGACATAATTTGCCAAGCTGGACCAAACAAACTATGTAAAGTGTATGCAAAGCTGAAGTTCAGTTTTGATAACTAGTAGTATACTATGATTCTATGTGTATAGGTGATCCAAAATATATTTGTTTATATGACATGGTAATTATATTGAGTTTGACACATTTAAAAACACATTACTTTAAAACATTGATAGTAAGTACACTAATTCCTTTTATTGTCACAATATACTGAAGTATTGTCTAAGGGATGAGTTTATGTAATTCTTAATACCTTGTGCTTTTTATGTAGACATGTATATACTATGTTGTCTGTGTGTGTGTATATAAAACTATGATTCATGATAATCTGACAGGTTGACCGTGGATTAAAAAGGTGTAAATCAACAGAACTATAAGCCGTGTACAATGCTGGCAAGAAAATTGCTACCAAGTCTTTCCAAGGATGATTAATATAAGTGATGAGCTTGACGTTTATTTTTCAGAGAAGCTGCCTTCAGGGACAGGGTTGGGTGTGTTTCCTTTGTTTTCATTACCTGATGAACTGTGTGACATTGTGTTTTCCAGAGTGGTTTCAGTTTTTAAAGGATAACTAAATCCCAGACAAAATGTAATATATATTAGCTTCCAAGTCCTTGTGGTGGCTGCATTAGTTTTCTTCCTGTCTACTCGCCTTCAAAATACATGGAGCCTGGCAGAAAGAAAAACAATGTGATCATTCTGCCATAGACTGAAATTTTAATACAATTATAAAATCACACTCACAATTTTGAAGGAATAACACAGCGTGTGTTACAAATAACCAGCAGGTCCAAGTCAGGCATTTTGCGGGAAAATGTCATGCGTGAGGCCCCTCCCAACACGCACAATTCTCTGTAACCAGCATCTTCTGAGGATGTGAGGTTCACATCCTCAGATGACGCTGGTTACGGAGAAAATTTCTCTGAGAAACTTCCTCCTGCCTTTATTCCTGCAACTCACTTCTCCTATTCCAAATATTATCTAATGGTAAATACACATTTACCATGTAATTAAAAATTCTCAAGAGAGCAGCAACCACAGAGAGCCAGAAATCACTCTCAACACATTTCTTGAATTAAACTTCTTCAGAAGAGAAACAAGGGTTGGGGGGGCCTGTAAATACATGCATTTACATCCTAATATCGACTCAGACTTCTACTAATATTTTATTACATGATGCTTACATAAGTCATATCTTCATTTTAAACCAGGCAATGTTAAAATCAGTAGAACCATGTGTGTGCATTCCATTCAAATCCAGCAACCAAGAAGGCGGTCGATGTCTAGTAATAATACTTGTTTAGTAAGGTATTTCCCTAATTGTATTAATTACTTCAATATTTCCCCACCTAAGAGCATTGAGAAGTTCCATACATAAGTGGCTCTAAAAAAAAATAGAAGTGATACCAACCTATCCTCATATATCAATACTTCACATGTATTACTATACAGACTGTGTACATCCATAATATCATATTGGACTTACTTAAGAGAGTCGCCAAATCCCAATGGAAATTACCAATGTGCCATGTTAGATTACCACATGCTCCTTGTTGTTAATATAAAAATATTTATAAGACTTCAATTAATTAGATCCCTTACAGTCTGCAATACTAGACCTAACTACCTTATGTATACTCCCTTACCCTTAATGTAACTCGCCACTAGAAAGTAGTGTTAAGTCCAGAGTGCCTGTAATCAAAAGATCCCACCCAGGGGCACCATAATCCCCCCATTGGTCTACAGCAAAGCATGGTAGAATAGAGTGCTATTGGTCCCTAAACCAATTACAGATTACAAATGTATGTGAGTAATGTGTAGGTATCCTTACCTTCAAGAGGTTTGCTAATGCACCCTTGAATCCCCCTCCTCACATGGAATCACATATAATTTTGCAATAACAAGGATGTGTAGAAGGTTAGCAAACATGTTGTATTTCTTATTCTGTTTTATATTTCCATAGGAAACATATGGCTACAAACAGCAGTCCTGCAGAAGAGTAGCCTGTGTTTTTGGATATGTATTTTCTTGTGGATTTCTCTGGCTTTTGTTTTATTGGAAGCCAGAATGGCATGTATGGGCCCACTGCATTCCGTGCAGCCTGCAGGAAGCTGACGTTATACTGCTAAAAACCACAGTAAGTCTCATACTACTGTACCATGATGTAGAACAATGGGATATATTCTAAGCTAACAGTTATAAATTATAATATGTTTTTCAGTAAAATATTAGGCCATTAGATTTCAATGCTGAAATTAGATAAGCTTTTGACACAAAAAAGTGACATAAAAAAAGAAGCCTACTTACCATAACCCATTACACCTAACCTAAAACTTTTAGGCTGACCCTAATACATACATACATTCAAGTCCAAACATTTAACTACGTCTCTAAGATGAATGTAATGTTTTTATGAAGGTAGCCATACACAAAGAGGTCTATTTTCTAAAAAAATTGTTGCCAAATTGTCAAATGCATTCCTGCAAGCTAAACAAAATGTCACCATAATTTTTCAAGGGGTTTATGTGGATGTAAACCCTCACATATACTCAGTGAAGTGAACAGCCTCAGATGATACACAGAAATGGAACAAATCTTCCTACTTAAGTTTTACATTCATATCTGCTGTTTGTCCCTTTCTATATTCTTTTGAAAGAGCACATTGTGTTACAGATTTTCTTTTCCTGTTCAACACTGGGAGTGTGGGCATACAGCCAAGACAACCGATAAGAGGAAAGTCACACTCCCCACCCCCCCTCCACATAGGCAAAGACTCTCAGAGCTCTGCTCTAACAAGTAAAGAACTCTGCTAATCTTTTTATAGAAACCTACCACAACACAAATTTCCATCTCGTTTTATCTCATGTGTCAGAACTTTTTTGAAGTTATCATATTGATAACAGATGAATGGAGCAGGAGAAATCCACAGGATTCAGTGCTTTGAAGAGCGATGAGAAAATACTGCAGATATATGTGCCCATCTCAAATTTCATGAATCGGGTTTCCATTCACTTTAAGTCCTGAATCATCAGCTGTAGCTAGTGGACCAAATTTGGTATAGTTTTCTGAAATAACAGAAATGTTTTATCAATACTTTCCTGGCTCTGCCCCAATACATCATGACCATGGGTCAACTCCACCACTTGACCTCATGTAGGACATCCCTTAATATCATAATAAAAGCTGGCCAGTACTTGGACATCCCGTTCTATATCCAGTCTGTGAAGGACCAGGGAGGGTATATGCTGACATAGGGTAAAGCCAGAAAAAAAGAAAATTATGGCAAGTTTTGCTAACAATTTTCACATTTCCTGGCTCAGCCCCATGCCATCATGACCTCAGGATCTAACTAGATCATTATCAGGGAGGGAAAAAAAAACACCAGGTGCTGCAAAGTACATTTATTAACATGGACAACACAGTAGTTCCCATAGCATTGGATTGAGAAGATATCAGGTCAAGTTTGTAATGCCTAATCAATGTATTTGGAGAGCTCCAACTTGCCACTCTACATACTATATCTGCTGCCAGCCACCTTAGACCAGGCTGCCCAGGAAGGAGAAACTGCTCTGGTGGAGTATGCACGGACGTCCTGGGGGAGGGCCTTCTAGCAAGTAAGCTATTTGGATTGCTTTCATGACACATGTTGAAATGACCATTGGGAGGGGGGGGGCGGCATTAATGGTGGTAAGGCTGCAAGGCTGGAAGAACTGAATGGCAGTTAAAGTGGAACTCCAAGGGCATTTTAGGCAGGAAACTCGGAGAAGGCTGTTAAACCATTCTGGAGAAGTAGATCTTATGCCTGAAGTAACCTGATTGGTGGGCAAGTTGGCATGTGACAAAGGAAAGGAAACTATGGCCTCCTTGGCCAAAACAGAGCAATCATTATCGCCAGGACTTCTCTTTCACAATCTTCATCAGTCATCTGAGTATTAAGGCCATTGAAAATAATATATAAACTAGATGGAAGCTCCACCTCTGGGAGAGAGCATCCTGGAATAGAGCTTGCACCACAATCCAGCATGTGCTGGAGACCGTATCCATAGGGATGGGAGGATCTTGGATGATGGGCCTCTGCCGGTACTGCTTTGATGATGGGCCTCTGCCGGTACTGCTTTGATGATGGGCCTGCAGAGTCCGAGGATGGGTTGGGCTGAACATGGTGTCACTTAGATTTTGGTTTTGTATGAACTTGAGGAGACAGGGAACAATTATCGCTTGATGAAGAAATTGTCCTCCTGCTGTTCCTCTCCCCCTGCAATAAAAATAATTCATTAACCCACTGGTATTAAAAAAAGGAGAAGATCCCCTACCTTACAGTAGTCCATTGCCACCTGAGTAGGAACCAGCAAGCTCATCCTGTGCTGGATGAAAGTAGTATACTTAAACAAAGAGCTCAATTTAGCAGGATAGCAGTAAGCATACAACCCCAACTTACATATCCAAGGAAGCAATCTGAGTTCTAGTAGACCGCCAGGACAACTAGACAGCTGAAAGAAAAACAGAGTTAATATAGGTCCAACAAGCCCAGTCCCCCCAACAGTCTACCCCCTATAGTTTACCAAAGCCCCTGGAAAGGTAGACTGGCATCCGCAGTGTCCTACAACAGCACCCAGGCTTTTAAAAAATTGCACCTCCTGCTGTCCATTCAAAATCGGAGTTTGAGCGATAACCCCGTCACATTATTTTGCTATTTTATTATATAATTGCACGCTAAATCCTAAAGCAAATCTTTTGTTTATCAAGGATTAAAGAACCCCACAACATTTAAAAGAAAATCATTTTAGACAGGTCCTCTTCTTCCTGTGGAGGTGGTGGCAAATCCAGGTTGACACAGTGACACTCCACTAGGGGGTGGGTCCCTGACAATCTAACCTCACAGAAAGTGAGTTGAATAAACAGAAAACCCAGAAAAGGAGCAATAATGCACCTTGGCATGGTGACTCTGTGGGGGACAGCACCAGAGAGAAAGTGAACATTGCAGCAAAAGCTGTTTTTATGCTTCAAAATAAAAGTATACTAAAAGTATCATAAATATATATGGTAGTACTACTACTTTGGTAAACTGTATTTTCCTTTCCATAGAAATGAATATTGCACATACCTGTATTTAAAATATGTTTAAATAGTATACAAGAAATTACCAAATGTTAGTACATATTTGCATGTTATGCTAGATTTGTTTCTGATTAATTCAATGATTTCTATTTTTCCAGGATGAATTTGAACATTATTTAAGGAAAAGCATAGATTGGATTCAGTTGCAAGGCTTAAACATATCAATAAACACAAACACTGCACAGCCAGTGATTGCGGATGGCAAGTCTATCATTACTAAAGCCATCCATAAAAAAGACCTAAAGGTATGTTACCAGATACAGATTTTTGAGTTAGTATATTTTTCTTTACAGGAGGGAAAAATTATACCTAATTATTAAAGTAAGGAAAAAGTAGTGTAGCGCTCAGGAAAAAACAAAATATGACAGTGAAGTCAAAATTGCATACATATAAATAATAAATAATAAACATAAAATGGTGATCAGTGCATTAACCACTTAAGGACCGCCTACTGCACATTTACGTCGGCAGAATGGCACGGCTGGGCACATCAACGTATATATACGTTTGATTTGGTCCGAAGCTCCGGGACCGGGACCGCGGGATTTGCGGACCCGATCGCCGCTGGAGTGCGGCGATCCGTCCCTGGAGCGGAAGAACGGGGAGAGCCGTGTGTACACACGGCTTCCCCGTGCTTCTCTGTGGCCGCAGCATCGATCGCGTCATCCCTGTAATAGGGGGACGCGATCGATGACGTCACACCTACAGCCACACCCCCCTACAGTTGCAAACAAACACATTAGGTCACACATCCCCTACAACGCCACCTGTGGTTAACTCCCAAACTGCAGCTGTCATTTCCACAGTAAACAATGCAATTTAAATGCATTTTTTGCTGTGAAAATGACAATTGTCCCAAAAATGTGTCAAAATTGTCCGAAGTGTCCGCCATATTGTCGCAGTCACAAAAAAAATCGCTGATCGCCGCTATTAGTAGTAAAAAAAAAAAAAATTAATAAAAATGCAATAAAACTATCCCTTATTTTGTAAACGCTATAAATTTTGCGAAAACCGACCGATAAACGCTTATTGCGATTTTTTTTACCAAAAATACGTAGAAGAATACGTATCGGCCTAAACTGAGGAAAAAAAATTTTTTTTTATATATTTTTGGGGGATATTTATTATAGCAAAAAGTAAAAAATATTGCATTTTTTTTAAAATTGTCGCTCTATTTTTGTTAATAGCGCAAAAAATAAAAACCGCAGAGGTGATCAAATACCACCAAAAGAAAGCTCTATTTGTGGGAAAAAAAGGACGCCAATTTTGTTTGGGAGCCACGTCGCACGACCACGCAATTGTCAGTTAAAACGAAGCAGTGCCGAATCGCAAAAAGGGGCAAGGTCCTTTACCTGCATTTTGGTCCGGGTCTTAAGTGGTTAAAACAAAAAAAGTCCAACGTGAACCTCATAATAAATAAAAAAGGTGTTCTTGAATTCCAGTGACAGAAATAAAACTTGATATTCAGACGTGAAGAGAAATCCCACCACCAATGAAGATGCAGGCTTACCAGAAGGAGTGGACTCTAAGAAAATTAAACTTCAAGAGTCGATCAGGCTTAATAAATGCTCAGATCCTGGGGCAGGAGGTCTTCAAAGGAGGGATCAACAGATGGCTGTGATACGGAATCCAGTGGCCACGAGACTAGCTTTAAATCTCTCGTTCACGGAATAAGGAGATGGTCATCCGTGTCAAAGGTGACCTCCAAGGCATTGAACTATTTCACTCTTTTCGGCAGCAGAGAGATGCTTCTTCTTTCCCATAGTGCTAGAAAATGGTGCTCTGAGAGCACTGAGAGCACCATTTTCAAGCACTATGGGAAAGAAGAAGCATCTCTCTGCTGCCGAAAAGAGTGAAATAGTTCAATGCCTTGGAGGTCACCTTTGACACGGACGACCATCTCCTTATTCCGTGAACGAGAGATTTAAAGCTAGTCTCGTGGCCACTGGATTCCGTATCACAGCCATCTGTTGATCCCTCCTTTGAAGACATCCTGCCCCAGGATCTGAGCATTTATTAAGCCTGATCGACTCTTGAAATTCAATTTTCTTAGAGTCCACTCATTCTGGTAAGCCTGCATCTTCATTGGTGGTGGGATTTCTCTTCACGTCTGAATATCAAGTTTTATTTCTGTCACTGGAATTCAAGAACACCTTTTTTTATGAACTTTATGGTTTTTATTTATTATGAGGTTCACGTTGGACTTTTTTTGTTTTAATGCACTGATCACCATTTCATGTGTATTATTTATTATTTATATGTATGCAATTTTGACTTCACTGTCATATTTTGTTTTTTCCTGAGCGCTACACTACTTTTTCCATATTTTGTTTTTGCTTCTTAATTTTCAGTAGCCGTGTTTAGCAGCCTTATTTATCCATTTTATAGCAGCACAGTATTACACACCACACCTATAATTATTAAAGTAAAACTACAGGCATCCCATATCACGACTTACACCCTAGACTACACCCCTTCCCAATTCCTCCTCCATCATACGTCACTCCCAAAACAACACTACTTAAAATCCCTGGCCATGCATATGGTCAATGCTGCCAGAATTTGTATTCCTAGACATTGGCGCTCCTCTACTGTCCCGACAGTTAGAAAATGGCTTGCGCAGATCTCCTCAATAAAAGAAATGGAGGAATTGATCCACATTTCACAGGATAGAATGCACAAATTTTCCTTCACTTGGGCCTGCTGGAACCACTTTGTCACTACTGATCGTTACAGTCAGTATGTCTCCTAAGACGCCTGAGGCAATGGGCATTCCACCATGTGCGTTGCGGGGGGGCTCGGTCGGGGGGTTGGGAGCCGGTCCACTCTTATGCACTCTACCCTCCCTCCCCACTGTGTTCCCTCGTTCCATCCCCCTTTTCCCATCCCTCCCTGCCCTCCCCCCCCTCTCTTCACCCCTCTATCGTTCACTCGTCTCCCCTCTTCTCTTTCTCTCCTACTTCTCTCTTCCTTGGACTTCTTCCTTCCTTCTATTCCCTTTCTCTTTTCTTTTCTCTCTCCTTTCTTTCTTCCCTCTGGCCATGTGACCCTTAGCCTGCCATGATACATCGCTCCTTACTTGTTGACAATGAACGGTGCCTTACACCACTTTCCCCCCTTCGCATTGGTCTGAGGTGGGGGGGGTGGGGGAGGGAAAAACTGGAAATATGAACCTCCGCCCTTAACCGCATCATTACATTCTATATACCTTGGTTCTGGTCTGTAAACTTCAACCAATATGTTTATGTTGTATCATGCTGCTTACCTTACTTGTACCCTATTTGTTTCCTTTTTGTCACTCTCTGTTATGTGATAATTACCCTGTTACTTATTATATGCTGTGTTTTGATTGAATAAAAATCTTTATGGAAAAGAAAAACTCCCCCCCCCCCCGTTTTTGATAGAGTAATGGAGGGTTATAACCCCTATCAGACTTTTTTTTGCATCTGTGTCCCATTGCAGAGATTTTCCTTCACTTCCTGTCCCATTGCCAAACAGGAAGTGAGAGGAATTCTCTGCAAATTAAGGGAATCCCTTGGGGACCCCCAGGTCATAAGAACTAGTGTCCACATTGGAAGGTTTCCCCTCTATCAACTTTCTGGGGACAACTCAAAATTAGGAATGTTCTCTTACTTTCACTTTCAATGATAATGGTAAACAGGACAAATAGAGAGAGTACATCTCTTTAACCACCTCAATATCGGGCACTTTCACCCCCTTCCTACCCAGCCATTTTTCAGCTTTCAGCGCTGTCACACTTTGAATGACAATTGCGCATTCATGCAATTGCGCATTCATGCATTCATGCAACACTGTACCCAAATGAAATTTTTATAATTTTTTTCCCCACAAATAGAGCAGTCTTTTGGTAGTATTTGGTGATCACCTCTGCGGTCTTTATTTTTTTGCGCTATAAACAAAAGAAGAGGGACAAGTTTGAAAAAACACAATAATTGTTACTTTTTGCTATAATAAATATCCAATTAAAAAAAAAAAAAAATTCTCAGTTTAGGCCGATATGTATTCTTCTACATATTTTTGGTAAAAAGAAAATCGTAATAAGCGTATATTGATTGGTTTGCGCAAAAGTTATAGCGGCTACAAAATAGAAGATAGATTTATAGCATTTTTATTATTTATTATTATTTATTTTTTTACTAGTAATGGGGGCGATCTGCAATTTTTATTGTGACTGCGATATTGCGGCAGACACATTTTTGGGACCATTCACATTTATATAGCGATGAGTGCTATAAAAATGCATTGATCACTCTATAAATATGACTGCCAGGGAAGGGGTTAACACTAGGGAGTGATTCTTATTGTGGGTGGAGGGGACTGTCTGGGGGGAGGTGACCGATCGGTGTCCCTATGTACAAGGGACACACCATCGGTCTCCTCTCCCTGACAGAATGTGGATCTCTGTGTGTAAACACGGTCCTGCTCAGTTACTGGGAAGTCGCAGGTGCCTGGCGGACATCGCGGCTGCTGGGCACGCGCATCGGGTCCCCAGTAACGTGGAACATGAAGACATCATATGAAGTCCACCCAGAACGAGAGACTCATTGTCTCGCTGTCATATAATGCCGGGTGGTAGTCTAATGGTTAATGGGGACACAGACAGCAATAAAAACTGGGACACGTTCTAATCCCTCTGCACTCTATCCAAAACTTAAAAAGTTTTGCCTTTATTTATACTTTAAGTTAGGAAATATTTGGTGGCTTTACCCTTTTTTTTTCAGAATGTATCTGAAATATTCTGGATGCTGCTGTTGACTCACACCCATATGACACATGTTCACATATATGTTGAGTGACCTTGAATCTAATATTCATACAGAACAATACAACCCCTGTCAAATGTGACACAATATTGTATATTTTGCACAATTTTCTTAGGACCTTAAGGGCCTATTCATGCTTTATGCCATTGGTTCATGTGCTGTCTATTAAGGTAGCCTATTCATTTGAATTGACTACCAAATGTACCAAACAAGCATGTACAATTTCTGGCAGTGTACCGCAATGCATGCTACTTGGCAGGGTGCTTTGTTGGTGCCAGTCAGAAACAAGGGCACTGCATCACACCAAAATATGCAATGTTACCCAAACGTATTTACCCTATAAAAAAATATACAGATTCCATGAAGCAAACTGTTCAAAATGAAGCCATGTGCTATATTTTATGGATTGTCATTTGACACAAAAGCTTGAAACAACGCAAACAAATTAGATTGTTGTGTGGAAACCATTTATGGGCTTTGTTTGCCAGGACAAACATGTTTTGACAAAAAAAAGGTGAGCTAATTGTATTTGCACTCCTGAAAAAAGCAAAGCAAACACATCAAAGTCCCTCTCTTTTCTATTTTTAAGGTTTTATTGTCCCCTATTAGGGTCTTTACTAAGGGCAAGTAGTAACTTTAAATCCTTCCATCAGGGATACAGACATTAAATATACAGTGAAGAAGGGCTAGAACTTTTGACAATGTTTTTATTGCTATCTATGCTTTCCTGACCCTCTGATAATTGCATCTCACCCTGGATGTTAATGAGAAAGGATGTTGGAGATTAGGGATGAACTCAGGTTTGGGCCAAAATTGAGTTCAAGCTGAACGCTGTCACTCCAGCCTGTTGCCATCCAATTCATGTGTGGCCATGGCATTTCCCTGAAACTGTACAGGCACAAAGAGTCAGGCATGATTGTGCCCTAATTCTCCCCTAGTTAAAGAGGAGCTCCAAAAAAATTAAAGTCAGCAGCTACAAATACTGTGGCTGCTGATTTTTAATATTAGGACACTTACCATAGCAAACTCAGCCAGAAGTGGGATCCGGTACCTGTCAAAACCAGGTACCCGCTCCCTCCTTCTCCCTCTCCCCAAAAGGTGCCCAAAGTGGCAGCGGAGGGAGTAGGCAGTCAAGCCGGGCTTCTACTTTTGCGTGGAGCTTTGATTTAACATGAACTTTTTAGGTTGAATATGTTTTTATTGAGGTTTAACAGAAGTACAGTAAAAGGTATTCGATTCAAGAATAACAGATGAATAACTCCAGCATATCACGTATATTCAGTCGTACCCGTAATCAAAATGAGGCATGTGAAAAACATACACAAAAGATGAAGAATAATATAATATATATATATTGGCCCAAAGGCAGACTGCATGTCACATGTGGGAGGCTGAGGAAATAAGCTATAACAAGCAACAGATCCATTATGGTACATGAACTTTTTGTTTTAATCACCCACCTTATTTTAGACTCAAGGAGGGAAAGGGTAACCCCTAGAAGTCTCACATCTATGGTGTTCTACTGCAATGAATGGAGTGGAAACCTCAGCCTGGACTCTGACAGGCCACGCCTCCAACGTGTTTAACTCTGCCCCGGAGCTTAGTCATGGGGATCATTATCATTATTATTATTTTAGACACAGTTGGGGTTTATTTATTAAAACTGGAGAGTGCAAAATCTGGTGCAGCTAACAAAGAAACCAATCGGCTTCCAGGTTTGTTTGTTAAAGTTTAATTGTACAAGCTGAAGTTAGAAGCTGATTGGCTACCATGCACAGCTGCACCAGATTTTGCACTCTCCATTTTTAGCAAATCAACCCCATTATGTCATCACAGGGTCTCTGTGTATCTGTATGCAGTGAAGGGAAATCACATGAATGATGGGAGGGGCCCACAGGGTGCTGTACATAGCTTTCTGCCCAATGCATCCTGTATAGAGCTTTTATGCCTTGATGGGTGAATGGCAGTCTGGAGGAGTAGGCATTTATAGTCTGTGCATGCAGACTGTCCTAGGTAACAACCTTTGTGATGTTGCACCTCCATAATTGGAAGACTGAAATACAATGAATGAAAGGGGTGGGCCAGGGACAGTAAGGCTAGCTAAACATGTTCAATTTTCTTGTACAATTTTCCTTTAGATTAACCTTAAACTTTGTAGTGCAAATGCCTGCCTAATCGGATAATATTGTTTCTTTTTTACCTCATTTTATGGTTTTTGGTAAATCTAAAGGAAAATTGTACAAGACAATTGAGCACCTAAGGCTGTGAAGGAAAAGTCTAGATTTTCCTGGAAGTCCTCCTACCAGAAAATAAGTAAAACTATTTGAAATGCTGCAGCTTCTAATGCACACTTAGAGAAGCTAACAGTGTGCAGTGAAATCAGACTGAATATCTTCAGTACAGATGATGAGCTTGTGCAACATGTTTTTCTGAAATCCCTGGTTTGTAATGAAAAATAAAAATGTTCTTGAAAAATGTAATTTTAATTCTAAAGGAGTGAATTTTTTTGATTGTCATTCTTAGGTTAAAATTATAAGAGTACAAAAAGTCACTCATGTTTGGGATCAAGAAGCACAACACTTTCAGAGAGCAGGGTAAGTAAGGACTCATGTACAATGTCTATAGTCATTTTTTATGAGCATCATACCAAATCATATGACTTATTTTTAAGGATTCTTGAGGACAGCCTGACCTGCTATGATATTCATTCAAAATTTGGATCTGGATTAACACGAGAAGAGCAGAACATCAGGTAAAACCGAACTGCAGGCAAAATGAAAGACACAAAAATTGAAGTCGATGTAAACTCTAATGATGAACTTATTTTATTTGCATTTTGTTATATCTGTTTGATGTTTGCAAAAAAAAAAAAAAATCATTGTGCTTGTCAGAAATGTCTTGTGTCCTCCCTACACTTCTTGTATTATCTCAAAGAGCCCTCTTAGATCTTATCTTAGACTACATAATGATTACACAGTATCTTGTTGTGCAGATCTGAGAGTAGGAGTGGTTAGATAATTTAGCCAAAGATACCGGGCAGGGCTATAAAAAAATAAATAAATGCATCATTGTGCATTTTTTTTTACACTACAGTCTGCAGTAGTCTGCGTGTGCAATTCCAGGATCCTGCAAACTCTCAGTCGGTTGCTGGCCCGTACCTCCCATACAGGCAGACAGTTGCTGAAGTCCAGGAAAGAAGAATCATTAAACTATGAGAGCGCTTATTAGCTCCCTTGCATTCAGAACTACAAGCCATGCACCACGTTGGAAGACGCCACTTATAGTTCATTCTTTCACAGATCTCTGTGAATAAATGAGGCGTCTGTGTTTTCAAATTGTGACAGCAGATACAAGGAGAGGAATCGGGGGCATGTGCATTATTGAAACATGGTACTCCCTAAATATGGGTGTAACATGTAACATTCTACAAAGGCGAATTTATTATTTAAAAGCGTGCATTTCTGTAGTTCTCTGCACTTGTAGGGTCTTTAAAAGAATACCGTATTTATCCAGGTATTGGGTGCACCCGCGTATAGCGCGCACCCCCAACCTAGAAGAAAAATTTCAGAAAAAAAAATACTTACTGTTTCGTCAGTGTCTTGACCGGCGTCCATCGGCGGCCTTGTCCGGTCCGGCATCCCTCTGCAGCCTCGGTGGTGTCCTCCCACGTTGTCTCTGACCCGATCCCCACTTCCGCTGTGTTTGAACCACTCCGCCGAAATATACTGAGCGCAGTACACTCGGGCACACTCAGGCACGCTCGGCTCCTCTTGCGTAAAGGACGTACAGGACGCACAGGATGTGACCGCGAGGGGAACCGAGCCTGGCCGAATGTACCCGAGTGTACTGCGTTTATATGTCGGTGGCGGATTCAAGCGCAGCGTGTGAAGCGGGGATCGGCGTATATCACGCACCCATGATTTCCCCCTGATTTTAAGGGGAAAAAAGTGTGCGGTATACGCCGATAGATACGGTAATTAATTAATAATAACTTGTTCTTTTTATTATTTATTTTGCTTTGACATACACAATAATGCAGTTCTGTAATCATGAATACATCACTTTATGTGTAGTTTAGATGCAAGAAATGTGAGTACATGAATTTTACCTGGTGTCAGACCTTTGCAGTCTACTGTACAGTTGAGCTCAGGTAGGGGGAGAGAGAAGCCCCACAAGGAGCCAATCAAGTGTGCTGCAGAAATGTAAGAGGAATGTGTTAGATGGATGAAGATATGGGAGGAATGTTAGAATGGTAGGAATATGGTATATATATGTACGTTTACTGTTTCCTTTTTTTGTATGGAAATGAAAAAAATTTAATAAAGAGATTTGTAAAAAAAAAAAAAAAGTGTGCTGCAGTTCAAGAAATATGCAGCTAGAGCAGATTGACAGGGTGATGAGCTCATGAGCATGTTGCTTCTCCGTTCACTGCCCAGTCAAAAAATGTGAGTGAAGACATGTAAATTAAAGTGAAACTGCAGCAAAGAAAACTGTGTCTCCTGTCTGGGACATGTGTTAATTTTTTACCAGATTTTTAAAATCCTTCGGAAGGTAAAACAGCTCATATATACAGTATGTATTGTACCTGTATATTTAGCTTTCAACCTGGATTTCAGCTATAAACTTAGTTTTCTTTACATGTTAACTTTAGTACAGCAGTATGCTATGGTATGGAAGTAGGTGTGTTGTTAACCCTTTTGGCTCTGCTCGTGCAATGTATTCACTGCACAGACAGAGGGAGGGCACAGAAAGCTTAGTTAATTCCCTGGAAAGCGTACACAGGACAACTCTGACTATCTGACAAGATCAACAGTCGTTTTTTGCACTCATGCTACAGATATAACAAATCTCTTTTTAGCAGTATATATTTTTTTAATAATATTTTATTTAGACAATTTTCATACAGACAAGCATGGGAGAAGCATTATTCAGGCAATGGCCGAACAGATTCAGCTCAAACAATGCATTGCTGCAGAAGAAAATTCTTGGTATCAAAAGACATGTTACAGTATCCTAATAGATGGCATTATTGTTCTCACCATCCAGTCCATACTTCAATATTTTTTTTAACTCAACCAGGGTCAGACTGGGAACAAAAATAGTTTCATACGAGCCCCATAGCATCATTATACCAGCCCAAAAGCATAACGTCATTATTTTCTTGTTCATAAACAGGGAAAACCATACATTTTAAAGCACATTTGAAGAGCGTATTATATATAGATGAGACAGATATGAAAGCACATAGGGCTAGGGATAGGCAAACTTCAGTTAAAAGTTGTAAAAGTGGAGCAATCATCAAGGAGGACACCTGGGACTATGGCAATGTGGGGGGGGGGGGGGCTCTGGTGACCAGAGACAACCTTCCACAGAAAGAATGCACTAAGGTAAGAGGGGGTGGGGTTACTGAGATTAGGGGAAAACCTTTATATCAGTGCCCCCTTACTTTATTGTATTTACTCCCCCCTGTCACTGACTTCCTCTCAGGTGCACCATGCAGGGATCAGTCTGTTGGCTCCAGCTTGGTGGCTCTGGTTTTCCTATTGTCACCTCTCCATAGTCCACACATGTCTGTCTTCTCCCATGACCCCCATCCCGGCGGTGCTCCCATTCTTGACTCCTCTCCAGACTGCAGACATGATATAAGACAAGAGATGGTCAGAGGTTGCAGACATGATACAAGAGATGGTTAGAGGCTGCGGGCATGATACAGGAGATGGTCAGAGGCTGGAGACATGATACAGGAGATGGTCAGAGACTGTGTGGACATGCAGCAGGAGATGGTCAGAGACTGTGCAGACATGATACAAGAGGTCAGAGACTGCAGACACGATACAGGAGATGGTCAGAGACTGTGCGGACATGATACAGGAGATGATCAGAGACTGTGCAGACACGATACAGGGTACACCGTGCCCATCATTGCAGCCTTACTGTGCCCATCATTGCTGCCTCACCATGCCCATCATTGCCGCCTTACTGTGCCCTTATTGCCACCTTCTGTGCCCTTATTGCCATCTTACTGTGCCCTTATTGCCACCTTCTGTGCCCTTATTGCCACCTTCTGTGCCCTTATTGCTGCCTTCTGTGCCCTTATTGCTGCCTTACTCTGTCCTTATTGCCGCCTTTCTGTGTCCTCATTGCAGCCTCACTGTTATTGCCGCCTGTGCCAGTCAGTGCGTGGATAAACCATCTCCCGCTCTGTCACGGAGCCCAGTCTAAAATTTTCAACCGCACTGTGACAAAGATCCTGCCTTCCTCCAAAACCAGCTTGTGTGCTAGACTCAGTGTTCCGTCTATCACATGAGCTGCTCTAGGAGGAGGGCAGGACCTTTGTCACAGTGCGGCTGAAAATGTCACAGTCAGCTCTGTGACACAGCGGTCTCTTATTGTGTAACAAGCAAGTAGGCAGTTGCGCTGCAGAAACCGTATAGATGAAAGCGGCCCCAGGGCAGACAGCCCACCAGGAGATGTCACGGTATCCCGGTAGGCCAGTCCAGACCTGAACTCAACAGTATATTTAACAGAACAAAAGGGAGTTAATATACAAATGTATTGCTGGGTTGTCTATAAACTTTAAGCAATAGACCACTGTGTGTCTTTGGATGTTGCTGACAACTGTAATATATAAAATATGAGTTGTAAAAATTAAAAGGAAGAAATAAAATTCAGTGGAAAAACAGGAGATAATATTATATTTAGTGTGTCTGTCCATTCACATGAAGAAAGAATGTGCACACTTAATGAGGGTGCAGTGACTGTACATATGTAGCAGGACACGTTTTTTGCAGAATGTGGGAAAGTAATCCATTAATTAGCAAGTAAAGAAAAGACTGGGTTATTTTGTAGATGAAGAAAAAGTTTCCTTAAATATTTTAGTGCATTTTGAGGCGTTTGGTCCTATGTGTGAGAAAATAGTACCCACTTGAAAAAAATTTCCACACATTTCACAGAAGAAAACTACTTCTCATAATGCTAAGAGCCACATGCCATACTCTTGTCGACCACCTATATTAAACACATACATGTTGTAATATATAAAACCCTTTTTTTCTGCAGAAGAACAATTTGTGGACCAAATGCTATTGAAGTTGATGTTGAACCAATCTGGAAATTACTGTTCAAAGAGGTATTATATACTGGAGCTAAAGTTAACTGAGAATAATTCCATAACTCGCTAAGGCTATATTATCTTTTAGCAGGAGGCTCACCAAGATGCTTTTGGAAAATATACTTCAAAAGTACATCTATAAAACTTTTTGTAGATATACATTAAGATTATATATTTTTTTAATGAAACACTTTGCTCAAACTTTATGCTACATATTTAGTGGAAATAAAAAAAATAACATCATAAACTTACACGCATTGAAATCCAAGTCTGTGATCATTTATTCAGCACCATTGGCAAATAAAAGAGTAATTCAGGTTCTCAGATTCCTATTTCCTCTTTTTATTTTAGATTTTAGGTTATGTAACGGGAGTCCCTTTAGGGGCATAGGGTGACTGAGAAATTATATCTCAGATTACATAAAATGGGACATTAATGATAAGTCATGTATTGCAGGATATCTTGGAATATTACAGTTTGATTAATGCTGACCCACAACAACCGGTCAATAATGACTCCTTCAATGCTTAACCTAGGCTGTTGAGATGCTAATTGAGTCTGCTTCTGAAAGACCTTTCATTGTGTAATGCTAATACTGTTTTGTGTGAATTCTATTGATAATAGTTGTGGAATGTGTCTTGTCAGCTGTAGTAATTAACTCCTGTAATTCGGTGCCCGAACGTCTGACATAGGAATGTGTATTATGCAGGTGAATAGCTGTTGTCAGAGACGGGATGTCTGGGGATAATTAACTCACCTGAATGTCATTATCAAAAAAAAGTGTGATTGAAGCCCCACTGTGTGATGAGGGGGTGGAGAGTTTCATTGTCCCTGTGACATGTTTGTAACTATATAAGACTGAGAGTTTCCCATTAAAAGCGTTCATACATTTGACTCAGAGAACAGAGCTTGTATCGTCTTTATTCTGGGAAATGGAATGAATCGTGTCTACAGGGATTGTCAGAATGTCGGATAAGCTGTCTTGTCTTGGGTTGATGGAAGATCATAAACGGTGGTGACCGTTACAGTGGTGGCACAGCAGTGGGATAATAAAGCTACAAGGACTTACTGGAGAACCATGACAGACTAGCCAGCAACCGTAAGAAGATGGACGTGATCACAGACCTTGTCCAAATGGATGGAGCTGAGAGACCCAACATAACGGAAAGGCCCAGCGTAACAGACAGGACACCCGAGGAGGAAAGTTTTGATCGGGCTGTTAAACTAAGACTGGCACACTATGGTCCTAACCCTCCACCGGAGATCATAGACCGAGTTATAGCTGCTGTGGACGCAAATTGACTATGGCAAAGAGGTTCTGCAGCAGCAGAAGTCACAGCAGCGCCAACTGAAATGAGAAAGATAAATGTTGCTGCTTTTAAGAATTTCATTGAAACTGAAGGGGAGATTGATGGGTACCTTGCTGATTATGAACGGCAATGTGCCCTACACCGGGTGCCCACAGAGGAATGGGTTACCATTTTGTCTGGGAAATTGTCCGGCCGGGCCAGTGAAGCGGTCAGGGCCATCCCAGACGAGAATATTATGAACTATGGACTGGTAAAAGAAGCACTTTTGGCCAGGTATGCCGTCACACCAGAGGCATACCGGAGGCGTTTCCGAGAGACGAGCATGCAGACTGGAGACTCGTATACTGAGTGGGCATGCCACCTACACCGCACAGCATCCCACTGGGTCAATGGATGCCAAGCAGAATCCGGGCAAGAGGTGCTGCAGTTGTTCCTGCTGGAGCACTTCTTTGACAAACTGTCCCGGTAAGTCAGAGAGTGGGTCCGGGACAGAAACCCTTTCTCCTTGTCTGAAGCAGCTTGCCTGGTGGACGTATACACAGATGCCCGCAAACTGGATAACTCTGTGGTCAAGACAACAGCTCGGGTGGATTATCGATCAACGGCACTCACACCAGCTATTGCCTACAAACCTCAGTCGGAACGTCCTACAGCACCACCTCCAGCGGCCACTTACGGATCAAGCTGGGTCTGCCGGAGTGTCCTACAAGGAGGGAGCCATGTAACAGGACTCCCTTTAGGGGCATAGGGTGACTGAGAAATTATATCTCGGATTACAAAAGATAGGACATTTATGATAATTCATGTATTGCAGGATATCTTGGAATATTACAGTTTGGTTAATGCTGACCCACAACCGGTCAATAATGACTCCTTCAATGCTTAACCTAGGCTGTTGAGATGCTAATTGAGTCTGTTTCTGAAAGACCTTTCATTCAGAATGTGATTGAAGCCCCATTGTGTGATAAGGGGAGTGGAGAGTTTCATTGTCCCTGTGACATGTTTGTAACTATATAAGACTGAGGCCTCGTACACACGACCGAGGAATTTGTCGGAAAAGACACATAGTTTTCCTCGACGAGTTCCTTGTTAGGCTTGTCGAGAAACTTGACAAGCTGTCTTTGCGTACACACTGTCAAGACCAACTCTCCTCGTTCTCAAACTCAGTGACTTCAACACATACAATGGCAGGGGAAGTTCTATTCCACTGGCACAACCCTTGGGGCTGCTTTTGCTAATCTCATGTTACTGCGTGTTAGTAAAAGTTTGGTAAGAGACATTTGCACTTTTCAGTCTGTTACAGCTTGACACATGTGCTATCTCCATTACAAATACGACTTTTACTGAAGGTGCGCATGTTTCTAAGCGTACACACCAACATGTTTCTCGTTGGAAAACCAGCCCGACGAGGAACACGATGACTCCCGTTGAGGAAAAAGAGAACTTTCTCTCTTTTTTCCTCGTCGAGTTCCTCGACAGTTTACTCGATGAAAAGCATACACGTGACCGTTTTCCTCGGCAAAAAAGCTCTCCCACCAAGTTTCTTGATGGATTCTGTCGAGGAAACCAGTCATGTGTACGCTGCCTGAGAGTTACCCATTAAAAGGGTTCATACATTTGACTCAGAGAACGGAGATTTTCTCGTCTGGGAAATGGAATGGATCGTGTCTACAGCAATTGTCAGAGTGTCGGATAAGCTGTCTTGTCTTGGGTTGATGGAAGATCGTAAACGGTGGTGACCGTTACAGGTTGGAACTGTTTTTAAGATTCTAATTGTGGCTTGTCTACCCATTGAATAGATTTTCTTAGCTTCTTGTCCCGGATACCTAACAGGAAGTGAATAATATCTCTTTAAATTTAGGGGAAATCACACTTTTAGCATGTGGCAATGAAAAAAGCCTTTCTTTTGGAAGATTTCTCACATCTGAGCAAGTGATAATTGTAAAAAACTGGAATTCCATTCTCCTAATGACCATTAGCAATGGTCTCTTGGACATAATGTGGTTGATTTGCTAAAGACAAATAGACTGTGCACTTTGCAAGTGCAGTTGCAAGGGATTTTGCACCAGAGCTTAGTAAATGAGGAGAAGCTCTGACTTCCATCATTCAATCATGTATAAGCAAAAATGCTCTTTATCTTCCTTGCCTGTGATTGGGTATTCTTTGCAAAGTGAAGCTGTACACAATCTTCTAAGCTCTTGAGCAAATTCCCTTGCAGAGTGAAACTGCACTTGCAAAGTGCACAGTCTGTTTGCCTTTAGTAAATCAACCCATATTGAGGGTAAAACTTCTCAACAGGAGCAAAGACAACAACAAAAACCAGACAGAGGCTGTAAGCCTTCCCCATTCCATCTAAAATGAAAGAAGACTAAAGAAGAGGTTTGGCTGTAGTTCAATTACAATTAAACGTTCTGACAGTGCATATTTACTGTTGCATGTACAATTTCTATCGCTTTTATTTTGAAGGATGACAACATTTTACTTGCTATTTACTATAATTCTATCAGTTTAATTTTTCTTTGCATTTGTCCTTTATTTTAGATTTTAAACCCCTTTTATGCTTTTGAAGCTTGCAGTCTGGCTGTGTGGTTGGCAGTGGGGTTCATCGAATATTCAGTTGCTGTTATTATAATGACCCTGATTTCCATCATTTTTACAGTTCATGACCTAAGAAAGGCAAGTTTTTAGCAATTTCACAGTGACATCTTATTGCTAAACCCTACTAATACTAATACTAATACTGCTTTATAATTATATTTTACTTATATTTGTATTGCTGCTTTAGCTTGGGTTCACACTAGAATGCGGTACAGGAAACCTGTGATCTGTGTGCGTTTCTTGCACTGCATTAAAATTGCACTGCTCTTGTGATCTGTAGCAAGTTTCAGTGCAACCTTAACAGCACCCCAAATGCAGGTCGCAAGCGCAGTGCTTTTGCCTTCACCAGATCACGTGGTACAAAACGACCATGCAATCCAGTTGCAGTACATTCCCAAAATTGCTAGATGCAGAACTTTGGTGCTGTTGCGGTGTAATTCAAAATGAATAGGCTTAAATTGCACCACATCGGATCTCATGGGAAATGTGCAAGAATGCGGTGTGGTTTCTGTGTGATTCATATATACGATTCACCTGTGTGAACTTAGGCTTAATATCTGTATTTTCTTCTTCCCTACATTTTATCTTACCCAGTCTAGCATTTTTATTTAAGGTAATATTTATATGTGATAAATAACACATTCAAAATAATAAATATATCATTGTTCTTCTACAGGAATCTGTGAAGCTTCACAATCTGGTGAAATCCAACAACAGTGTTCAGGTGACCATACGGCAGAAAAATGGAGGCATGTTACATTGCGAGAATACTAAAATATTGTAGTGGCAAACTTTGAAAGTATTGGAGAAGCCTTTAACCACTTCCGGACTGCGCACTGTACATATACTGCGGCAGGGCGGCCCGGCTGTGCGAAACAACGTACCTGTATGTCGTTTCGTGCATGAGATACTGTGGGTGCGTGCAATGAGAGCCTGTTGAGGCCTATCTCTGGACCAGGCACTGTTTCTGTTTTCCACTTTCCACCACATATGCCAAAGGTGTGCACAGAGATTATTGGCATGTGCTGAGTAAAAGATGGGGCCAGATTTTTAAATGAGAGTAAAATTATTAAAGTGAATTATTATCACAAGAAAATTATAAAAAATATGAACAATCCAATAGCATAACTACATCCCAGATAGAAAGCATAACTTGCCACAAGTTTGTCGCAGTGTTGAATTGTAAGTCTAACTTGCTGCACTTTTTCACTGGCAATTTGTACACTTGCAGAGCACTTAGAGCACAAGTTATAGTTTACACTTGTCCAACTTGTAGCAAATTTGCGTGACAAGTCTCTAGCCATGGCAAAGTTGCTATGGTGAGTCTACAGCAAGAGCTCTGCAAGTCACAGTGGCCCCTGTGGTGGGATGGCTACTGCACAACATAACTGAACCTTAACTTGCAGCAGGCTTGCAGAGTGGTTGCAAAGTAAGTTGATCTGGAGTCATGTAATGCCGACTTCCTGTAATTGTACAACAAACTTGTGAAGCCTGGCAAGTCTAGCAATAGCTTAGAAAGTCATTTTCAAACTTACAGCATAATTCCTTGCTATCTGGAAAATGATAGTGTTTGATATGGTAATCAAAACCATATGATCAAACTCAGCACTGGCATAGTGATCATATGGCTTTGTTTATCATCAAAATCATGTGAGTACTATGTCAATACTGAAAATCACATGGTTTTGTTTAATAACAAAGCCTTTAAACCCCTAGGCCCCATTCACACCTGAGCATTAGCGTTTTCAGGCAGAAAGTCATGCAATTTTACCACAATTTTTAAAGCTTTTTTTTACAGCGTTTTTGTACAGGTCAAAAGGTCACCAATGTAAAAAGCAAAAAAACTCAAAAATTTGCCTAAAAAAAAGTCCCAGAACTTGTTTGAGCTTCAGGTGTTTTAGAGCTACTGGCTTCAGGCATTTTGGAGTGGAAATGTGAACCATCTCCATAGAGAATACTTGATTTTTTCCCCTCCAGCGTTTTGTAACTTCAGGCTTCAAGCTACATCAGGTGTGAATGGGGTCTAACTGGCCTTTTAAGAGGTGTGTAATGCATGGGAGGTGGCACAGCTTCTGTACCATGTGACCACTTTGAGTGGCTCTCACAGCGGTCATATGATTGGGAGCTCATCTTACTGGCTCCCAATCAGAAGCCTTGACTGAGAACTGTCTATGGCTCTTAGCATGCAACTTCATGCCCCTGTGGATGCATATGTGCGGAAGCTGGGTGTTAAAGCCCACCCTTCTTGATTTGCATCTATGTGTAATGTGTTACACAGTCAGCAAGAGGGTAAACACCATGTCAGTGCTGATGTGGTGATCACGTGGCTTAAAAAAAAAAAAACATGTAGTGCAATGACTTGAACTACTTACATCCATTATATACATTTTCTTGCAGAATATAAAGAGATTGAATCACACTGCTTGGTGCCCGGTGATGTAATTGTTCTTACAGGAAAGAGGCAGTTCTTACCATGTGATGCCATACTTCTCAATGGAGGATGTATTGTGAATGAGAGCATGCTTACAGGTATACAGACAAACAATGCCATATACACTGGTATATGTTCCATTTAGATCACAGGATCCTTTTAAAAGACAATAGTTTATAATTTAGTTTTATTAGGGTGTAAAGATACACCTGATTTGCAACTGATATTTCCTTTTCAGAATTTAAGATCATATTAATGACATATCAAAAAAAGCAATCAAAGACTACAAACACATTTGTTATTCTAATACCTCTAAGTTCTGCATCTAAAGTATTGAAAAATTGCAAACTTAAATTTTGAGGTGACAATTTTTTTTTTGTAGTTTGCCAACAGATAGTTTTCATATACACTATGTTTACACTAAATGGGAGTATAGCACTACCCCGAAGGAGCTGCTGAGTATTTTTGGGTGGCACATTATCTCTATCTTCTCGCTGTCCAGGGCGAAGTGAGAGTCTGAAGAATTTCAATGTCCACACAATGCACTTCTTTTTCTGGGATTTAGTAGCAGAACTTTAGTAAAAAATAAGTAAAGGGGCGGAAGGGTAGGTAGGTTCAGGTGCATAATCACAAATAGGAAACACTCCTGCTTCCAGCAAACAGTTCTCGTTGCCACTCTGACCAGAGTGGGTATTGCTCACCCGGATAGGTCCCTCTCACTGGCCTAGCAGCCGGGATGGCGCATGGAATAAAATACAGTCTCTGCCACAGACCTTCCTTTATGAGGAGACACTTTTGGTCCAGAATCCCCTGCCACAGGATTCAGCACCCGGATCTCTCCAGCTTAGCTTTGGTAGAACTTTAGTTCCGACAGGCGACATCGTCAAGCCTTTCAGTGTATGGTGCATCCTTGGATAAGGTTTCCAGGCCTACTCCCAAGGTACCAGCCTCTAGCATGGCCCTCTCCAGGATAGGTCCTCCCCTGGCTTCCTTCATCAAGTGGCCTCCTCTCGCAAGACAGACAGCACAAGATCACCTTTTCAAAAAGAGCAGGCCTCAGTCTGACTACTGGGCCTACCAGGCAAAGCCACGACACCAGGCCAACATGTTCCCAGAGTCAGGATTCAGGACATGCACAGCGGGGCGACCACTCCCACTGATTCGCAGCTGAGGGGAACACCGAAAACACCCTGACCTTGCTGCTGCCACCCTTGGCCTGGTAATGACACCCCCTGGCGAACAATGGTGGAACTCCCAGCACAGCCATGGCTGGAACGGAGGCTAAATTGCCCTTAATCACACCAGTCTGAGACAAATAACAGCTCAGACCCCCACTAAATTTAAAGCAGCGCCTGTTCAACAGGAGCAGGGCACTACAGGAGAATACCAACTAAATGAAGTTTAAAATAAGAGCATTATCACTTTTTTGAAATTGTGCCATTCTTTGCTGCATTGCTGTGAATGGGCACCATTGAAAGCATTGTGATTTCCATATCATGCGATTCTGTTTGACTCAAGTTGCATCTGAAATCACACTGAACCAGGCCTTAGATCTACCAACAAATTTGTAGTGCAGGGGCCTAGCCATATGGTCAGATTGTATTGAATATGGTTAGCCTAAAAGGAGCTTATTGGGACATATGCTTTAGAAATCTATTGCCGTATGTTGTTTTAATAAAGATAGTTCAGACTGAAGATGTTGTACAGTAATATCTGTTAGGTCTCATGAACACTTGAGCTAAAAAAATGCTTTTACAGGGGTTTGAGATATTTTTTTCCCTGCCTCTAAATGTCCCTCCATGTTAGCCTATATGTCCATGCACACTATGGGCATTTACAGGAGTTTAGAGGTAGGGAAAAAAACCTCACCAAAATTGCGTTTAGAAGAGGAGTCTAACCGTGCCTATGCCTAAGCACTAGGTGCATTTAGCGCTTGAGCATTTTTTCATTTCAGTGACCAGAATATAGTAATATTATGACAAATAAAATAAATAAACGCCCAAGAGCTTGACAAGTCTGAGGCCTCGTACACACGTCTGAGTATCTCGTCAGGAAAAACCCATTGTTTTCCCTGACGAGATTCTTGGCAAGAAACTTTTGCCGCTGGAGTGTACTGACTTTCATTTAAAAAGAACCGCGGTTCTTTTGAACGGAAAGAAAGCGGTGACGTCATCGCTTATGGCAAACATGCGCTCGTCACATTCGATGTCGTCGCCGCCATCTTGCTTTACCTTACCTATGCCGTGGAAGCTACCACGCATGCGTCAAAGTCATTTTGAGCATGCACGGGTTTCCACGGCGACAGGTAAGTATACACACTCTCGGGTTTCTCGTCGGGAAACAGGCCGACAAGAATCTCAACGAGAAAAAAGAGAGCGTTTATAAAAGCCCTTGGTGCATAAAGCCTTACTGTTCTAAAAATAAAGTTTAAATTAATGCTTTTTCACAGTTTGATGATTTGCTAAGATCAGTTTATAGTGTATTTAGCCACAGTTTGAACTCTTCTTCTTAAATATATATTTACACAGTAGATGAGGTTTTATAGACAAATGTTTAGAATGCTTAGGATGGGCCAGCAGCATAGATGTCTTTCCTGTAGTTAGCTTGTATTCTAGCTTATAGTCAGACCATAAATTGTTTTTATAGGTGCTGAAATCAAACCCCATTGAAGTCAACGGAAGCTGAATGTTAAAGAACATTAATGGCCATTTTATAGGCTATGAGGCAAAGAATGGCAAAACAAATGGCAAGGGAAGCTGGGCACTGCCCTGGGGAACATGAACAAAGTAAAACATGTTTTAAATATTTCAATTCGACGGTGAGCAACACTTTTAATAATGCTTAAGAGTCAACATTAAAAATCCAATGGCCATAGCCATGGGCATTGTTTAAATATGGTCATGTGGCCATATTTGGTCAGTGTTATCAGCTTTATTCTTGCACCTTTGTTTGCAAGACCTGGTATACCGGTTAACAAATGAATGAGGCTGGGTCATGTCACAGGTTGCTAAGAATATGGTGGATGCCAGCACCTGTTGCTTCCTTAACAACCACTGACAGAGGAAACTGTCAAATATAGTAGTGGTAAAAAAATGCTACTTTGTATGAGGCCTCGTACACACGACCGGTTTCCTCGGCAAAAAAGCTCTCCCACCGAGTTTCTTGATGGATTCTGCCAAGGAAACCGGTCATGTGTACGAGGCCTGACAGACAATAGCAGTCTGAACAGGCAAAGTTTGGTCTTAACCTGTGTTTTGACTAAATTGAGAGCTCATTCCTAACCTTAAACAATGCTGTTGTTAAAGCTTATTGCAATCTGCACAGTGAGCACCCTCAAGGTTGATCCTACCTCATGTACTTTGAGACTTAAGTCCCGTACACACGGCCAGAATGTCAGGAGACATTTGCCGGTACAAAAAATACCGGCTGACATTCTGCCGTGTGTATGTTGATCCGTTCGGCAGAAGATGGCTGTTCAGCCGGCTCCTGTCGGGCATGCATGCCAGAAAACCAGCAGCTGACGACTCCTGATCAGTGCTTTCAACCAATTGCAGAGAGCACTGATCAGAGTTTTCTGGTGAGAGGGTTCAGTCCCCCAGGCAGAACTCAACAGCTCAGCGAGTGAGATCACTGGACTAACCTTGCATGGTTAGTACAGCATCTCCGACCATGCTGTACCCGGCATTACAGATGATCATGTCAACAAGACTGAAAGAAGATTTTATTGCTGCCTTTTTTTATCCTTTAATATTTCAGGAGTGCTGTTTTTTTTTTAACAGGTGAAAGTATTCCTGTCTCTAAAACTCCTCTACCTAACAATAACAATACCATGACATGGAAGGCTCACAGTGGGGAGGATTTCAAAAGACATATACTTTTCTGTGGAACAGAAGTCATTCAGACAAAGCCAACGAGCCACGGGCAAGTTAAGGCAGTTGTCCTAAAAACTGGTTAGTAAAGAGTTTGAAAAATCTGAAATGATGAAATTTACAAGTATGACTGTTTTAGGCAAACAATTAAGTAGAACTAAATCCTTCTAATGTTTATGCTAAGGAAGATGCCATCTTAGCCTCTGTTCGATCTATTGTTGCTATGGTTCTGCATATATGATCAGCTATGACACCAGCCATGTGATGGTTTGACAGTTTGGCAAGCACCTGTGACAGTTATTATTCACAGTATGCCTTGAATGTAAGGCCCCTTTCACACTGGGGCGGGCAGGTGCGGTGGTGGTATAGGGTATTTACCATGATTTTCAGCTGCTAGCGGTGTGGCTTTAACCCCCACTAGCAGCTGAAAAAGGGTATTACCGCAGTGTCCCATTGATTTCAATGGGAAAGATCGGTAAAGGAGCGGTATACACACCGCTCCTTCACCGCTCCAAAGATGCTGCTTGCAGGAGAGGCTTTCACATTAAGAATGCTGGGGAAGGATTATTTCAGGCGTTATGTATGTGCTATTTTAAGCACTAAAACACCTGAAATACGCCTTAGTGCGAAAGGGGCCTAACTGTTTTTAGAAACAATTCAATCAGTGGTTTTAGTTCTGCTTTAATATTAATATTTGCCTGTATTAATCTATGGATCTGTACAACATGTTTTTCTTATTGTATACTTATGAAAGAATTTATTTTATATGTGCAGGATTTAACACAGCTAAGGGGGATTTGGTCAGATCCATCTTGTACCCGAAACCCATGAATTTTAAATTGTATAGGGATGCCTTCAGATTCTTAATGATTTTAGCCGGAGTCGCTGTCCTTGGAACAATCTACACTGTGGCTGTTTTTGTCTTATGGGGGGTAAGTTATGATAGCAAAAGCACCTGCAAAACAGTAAGAAGATTAAAAAAAAAAATTGTATTAGATAAAATGCAGTTTTTATAATCTTAATAATATAAAAAAAGGACATCAATGGTCATTTTATTGGAAATTTTGATTTTTTTATATCACTGTTAAAAATAATCAATAATGCTATAGAAATAATTAAACAACGAAAATTATTTGTGTACATGGTAATACCTTTAAAAAATAGGCCTGTATTTTTTTAGAATGTGTAAAGTAAAGCATGCAGATTTAATTAGAGCAAAATAATGTTATTTGAATGCAGTGGTTAATAATAAAGAAGCTTCACCCCCCCCCCCCCAAAAAAAAAGGTAAGAAATACTTGTGAAGGTTATTGACTCTAGGTGGCCTATCCTATAACAAAATACCTGAAAATGTATTTAATACAAAGTCTAATGACTGTGGATTGGAGAGTTGCAATTACATTTCAGTAATGAGATACTACTGGATATGTGTTTAGTGTCTCCAGTGGTCTCCTATATAGCACATAGTTTTTAAACAAATATATCAGACTGATGCTGAATCATGTGGATCTTTATAAATACAAGATCAACAGTATAACAGATGAGAAATATTAAACAATATAGTATAATTGAATATTACATCTATTTGTCTTTCAGGAGTCTCCAACTGAAGTAGTGGTGAAAGCTTTGATCATTATCACCACCGCTGTCCCTCCAGCACTGTCAGCTGCCTTGTCTACAGGAATTATGTACGCTCAGCGCAGACTCAAAACCAAAGGAATTTTCTGCATCAGTCCTCAAAGGATCAATGTATGTGGTCGGCTAAACATTATTTGTTTTGATAAGGTAAGGCTGTAGTGAGATTTCAGAATATAATTTTTTTGTTTAAGTCTATACTGTGTTCATTTGAGTTCTTTAATATTAAGTTTATGGTTGTGTTTAAATGCAAGTTCATTCTTCATTTACAAGCCATGTACAGAACTGTGTGAACGAATTACAATAATATAGAAGACATTTTTGTATATATTAATAGTAAGACTGTTTTGTGTATTTTATCACATTTATTTTGTTTTATCTTATTTTGTTTTACAACAGACGGGTACCCTAACAGAAGATGGACTAGACCTTTGTGGAGTACTGCCTTCTCAAGGGAACTGGTAGGTTCCATACACTGGTGAACATTTCTAACAGAAGTATACTTGAGGTGATTGTAGCCAGATGAGTGCAATTGTGTCGGAGAAAATTGAGTACTGTTCGTGATACTTTTTTTATTTTCACTAACATATAATTTTTCATGGATGAGCTTTCAGGGTATAAGAAAGCTTGTCCATGAAAAATTGTATGTTAGTGCAAATAAAAAAAGTATCACGGACAGTACTCAATTTTCTCTAACCGAAGTATAAGAATAATAAATTAGCTCTAATGTGAAGATAGATAAAGCTGACATATTAGTACATTGTGAGATATCTCTGCTCTGTTTCATCAATGGCAGCATTAAGTCACAGCGTCCCCATATTTATAATTATAAGCTATAATTTTTCTTAAGTCCTCCCACAACTTGAGTTCCCCAGGTGTCAACCCCTAAGAAGTAAAAACATGTCTATGCTCAAATCATGTTAACACTTAGGATTGTCATTTAACTTGGCATAACATTAGAAAGTATTGAATAGTATATACAGTATAAAATAACATGTATCATCCTTTATATCATGTAAGGACTTGGCCTGGGGGTGGTGGGGTATTTGCCTTCCTGGACCAGTACAAATAAGAAATGTTGGATGCCTGGGTTTACATACACAGTAGCTATTGGCTCCCTGTTCAGACCTGCTATCACAGCACATGGCAGAGGGAAATCTTTTTTTGTGGCTCTGACATGTAATGTGAATTAAAGTTCAGCTTAAAAAAATCCCACAGTGGCCTTACTTACCTGTAATGAAGGAGGTCTCACGTCGTGAAGACAGCTAAATTCTGGAGAAATCTTCACTGAAGGAATGCCTAACTTTTTCCTGTCTCTTAGCTTCAGGCGCTACCATAGTTAACAGCTTGGGTCTACAGACAGAACATTAGTATGAATGGTCTGATAGAGACACCCCCTGCTTCCTCCTCCAGCATTGAGAAACATTATTTCAATGATTATGCTGCTTGTAACACATTTGTGAAAGGGGGAGAAGGAGACTGATCAGAATCCCCCCTATTCACAGATCATGTTGCGTTATGTACTCTAAAAATAACCTTAGTGTATTTTTTTACTGAAATACTAGTGCTTAATAAACCACTGCGGAAATATCACGTGCCATAAAAAAACTGGAACTAACACCGTTTTATTTACCAGGATCCCTGCTTTGAGGCCTCGTACACACGACCGAGGAACTCGTCGGAAAAGACACATCGTTTTCCTCGACGAGTTCCTTGTTAGGCTTGTCGAGAATCTTGACAAGCTGTCTTTGTGTACACACAGTCAAAACCAAATCTCCACATTCTCAAACGCGGTGACTTCAACACATATGACAGCAGGGAAAGTTCGATTCCACTGGCACAACCCTTGAGGCTGCTTTTGCTAATCTCATGTTACTGCGTGTTAGGTAAAAGTTTGGTAAGAGACATTTGCACTTTTCAGTCTGTTACAGCGTGATAAATGTGCTATTTCCATTACAAACGCTACTTTTACCAGCCCGACGAGGAACACGACGAGGAAATTGAGACTCCAGTTGAGGAAAAAGAGAACTTGCTCTCTTTTTTCCTCGTCGAGTTCCTCGACAGTTTTCTCAATGAAAAGCATACAGTCGTGTGAACGAGGCCTCAGAAGTTATATAATATTTTGGAAGTTTTAAATAATCTTTAGGCTTAAAATTACAACATATGTGCAAAAAATGCAAAAATGGCTCTGGCAAAAGGGTTATGTGAACCCTGTCTCAAGCTATGCCCTTGTTATTCAACTGACAATGTTTTTATTTTCTGAAGAAAAATATAAACAGGTCAAGTGAGATAAGTTGAAAATATCAGAGATTTCCTAGTTAGCAAATGATTTTTGAAAGTGAACAGTGACGGGGGGAGTGGTTTGCGCATGGCCGAGTGAGGCGGTGTACTAGGGATTTCCTGCTGCTGCTGAACCTCCGCAAGCGATGAGAGCCTGAAACCTGGAAATTTGACCCAAGGGAGACGCTATACTATCAGGCGTGTGGGAGGACACTCACCGGGCTTTCTACGGGCTGGCGCATGACTGTGACGGCAGACAGCTGAGATCAGCTGGCGAATTCAACAGAAGTTACACGCTGCACGCCGCACGCCCGGAGTGTCTTCACAGAACCTGCCAGGGAAGGAGCTAGCAGTGAGGAGGAACGGAGGAGCTGGTGAGCGGGGGAAACCCGATAAGGAGCGGGGGCGAGTAGCCCTGTAATTTCCATAGGTGGATGCCTATGTAATACAGTCAGCATCCCCACGAGACGCCGAACTGGACACTATAATAAAACGGCGACAGGAGAGTGAGAGAGTGAGAGAGTGGACGAGGCGATATTAGTAAACCTGGGTGGATAAAGCGAGAAGCAGAGCTACATGTTGCACGCTTAAACGGGGATAAGGCATGAACGTGGGGAAATCGAGAGACACACGCTCATCCCGGAGGACTGTATTGTCAACCCAGCCACCCAAACTTTTAGACCAACTAGAGATCCAGCGATACTTCCTTAAAATGGATAAAGGAGGTGGACAGGAGGAGCAGAACCAGTCTGGGGGGGACTTACAACCCCGAGGACAGACTAACATCCCGCGGCTGGAGGTGCGAGCAGACGTGGAAACATTACAAACACTACAAACAACTCCACAGTGTCCACAGGTGATCACTACAGCTGGTGGTACTCTCCCCCCAGCATTGAGCGGAGTCGGAGGGGGAAAGAGCGAGCTCGAGACCCTAGAGTCCCTAAAATCACTTATCCAAGCATTACCAACAAAGGATGATATGAATATACTAATTACAAGGGTAGAAGAAGCCCATCGCAGAGAGATTGATGAGATTAAAGAAGAGATCCTTGCCTTAGAGGAACGGACAACAGGGATTGAAAATACATCCAAAGACCTCGGGCAACGGGTAACAACATTGGAATCCACCCTGGAACAAAATAGGGATGCCCAGCTGGATGTGATAAACTCCCTACAGCTCCAATTGGAGGAAGTGCAGGACAGGAGTAGGCGGAATAATGTACGTATCCGAGGCATCCCTGAAGCAGCTGCCCCAGAAGACCTTCAAGAGACGGTAAAAAATATTTTCTTGATAATTTTGAAAGACACTATGCCTTTAAATTTGGAAGTGGACAGAGTCCATAGGGCCTTTGGCACCAGGTCCAAAGACAGTTCCCGGCCTCGAGATGTGGTATGCAAATTACACTATTTTAGACATAGAGAGGCAATTTTAAGGAAAGCGTGGGACCTGGGAACCATAGACTTTAATGGGGCTCAATTAAAGGTCTTACCAGACCTATCAAGTGCAACATTACAGCGAAGAGCCCTATTACGCCCCTTACTAGAGCGGATAAGGGAAGTTGGGGGTACATACAGTTGGAGGTTCCCATTCTCCATTTTTATTAGGAAACAGGGTTCAGGGACATTCTGGTTGCGATTTAAGACTGAACTTACGGATTTTTTTTCTTTTCTTGGAGTCACCCCGTTTGAAGTCGAGGACTGGCGGCAAATAATCCCAAGGAATAATTAAGACATAGCGTCTGTTGGTTCCCCCCCCCCTTTTTTTTTTTTTTTTTTTTGGTGTGTCCCCCCCCCTTTTTTTTCTCCCCCCCCCTGTGGGGGGGAGATGGGTAGGGGTTTGGCTGCAATGACGCTCTTGCTGCCTTCCCCCTCCCTTTCCCCCTTTCCCCCCCTTTTTTTTTTTTTTTTTGTTTTTTTTTTTTTGTTTGTTTTTGTCTTTTTTCTCTCTCAACATTAAGGTCGTCTCTCTAGGAGCCCATTTGAATATGTACCTAGACCTCTATTTCTGGTCAACTCACCCCCCCTGCTCCCTGACCTAGGAAGGGGGGTGCAGGGGGTGGGTTGGGGGGTTGGGGGGTAGGGGGATATGGGTTAAGGGGGAGGGGGGGGGGAGTTTTAGTCACATACGCATATAAATATATATTCACATAATACACATACTCATATACACACAATAACTTTTCATATAGGAACACTATCCACACAAATATGGGCGACATATAAGATAATGGGCACACGAACATTGGGGAGATCACCATTCACAACATCACTATTTAGGGTTTGTAAGAAGGGATAGGGGGGTTACATCTTCTTAAGAGGTGCACACATAGAGGGGTATTGGTACTCCCCCCTTTTGGGAGGAGTGCCCAAATAAGGTACTACGGGGGAGAGGAGGGGGAGGGAAGGGGGTTAAGGGGATGAGGGGGGGAGGGAGGAAGGGGAGGGGGGGTGACCGCCCTAGGAATAGGATGGGTAGCCTCCGGGTTAAAGTTTAAGGATTTATATGTAAAGGTAAATGTAAAGGTCTATACATAAGTGAATATATAGACAACTGTGTATAATGTTATTGTTAATGTGCTATTGTGACCAGGTCCCTGGAAGGAGTTTTTTTGGATTTAATATGGCACTTGGTATAAAAGAGACTTGGAAATTGAAGATTGTAATAACATTACAAGAATATGTTATGGGTAACTGACGAGTATTATATGAAGGGGAGACAACCCCAAATATTAAGGGGATGGGGGGGGGGATCCAGGAGGAATAGTAGGTACAATAATCGAGATTAAGGAATGGGCCAGAGGTAGATGGGTAGAGACGGTCGGGACTTCCTAGAGGGACCACTATGTATAATGTAATGGAGGGAGGAGGAGGCGGTGGTGGAGGGAGGAGGGGGGGGAGGCGGTGGGGGGTGGGGGGTGGACAACCAGATGGGGGAAATGGGGTTTAGGGGACCAACTGAGATGGAAAAAACAAATGAAACCAGAGATAAGAGATGGAAGGAGGGAGGGGAAGGAGCAGCAGGGGCACCCGCTTGAAGGAGCGTGCGCAACTAATACCCCCTGTTAGGTAATTACTCAGGGGTTGGGGAAATAGAGTAAAATAGCAGATAGCTATATTGACGAAGGGGAAGAGGGGGAGGGAAAAAAAAAGGGAAAAAATTTCTCTTTTTGCTTTCCTCCCTATCTAATCCCTCTCGAACCCCGTAGTCAATAAGTTAGGGGAAGACGGGAAGGGGGTTTTTTTTTTTTTTTTTTTTTTTTTTTTTCCTTATCCTCTCCCCCTCTCTTGCCTCCTCTAGTGAGGAAGGGGAAATAAATATCTACCCACTTATAGACGTGAGGACCTACTCTTCATAAAATCAGCAGAATACTTAGGTCAAGATGGGGGGGATAAAGATAACAACTATTAATGCCAAAGGACTTAATACTCCGGAAAAAAGGAAAATACTTCTCAACGAACTTAAACGAGCCCGAACAGACATAGCATACATTCAGGAAACCCATCTTAGAGCTAGCCGCCTACCGTACCTACAAAACAGATTCTTCCCATGCACCTATCACGCATTCAGTCCGACATCAAAATCCAAAGGAGTATCTATATTAATCTCCAACCAGATACCCTGGACACTTACAGGCAAACAGATAGACGATGAGGGAAGGTATATATTTTTAAAAGGTAGAATAGGAGACGAGAAAGTAACACTAGCTACAATCTATGCACCTAACTCACATCAAGGGACCTTCATGATCGGAGTACTGGCCAAATTAGACAACTTCTTAGAAGGAAAATTAATTCTGGGGGGTGACATCAATATGACACTTGACCCCAAACTGGATTCATCAACAGGGTTATCGTCAGTGACAGGAGGCTCCAGGAGGAAAGTCAGGCGAAAGATGAAAGATATGCACTTAGTGGATGCCTGGAGAATATTCCATGGGGGGGAAAGAGACTATACTTTTTATTCCAACCCTCATAAAAGTTACTCCCGGATAGACTATTTTCTGATCCCTCATTACCTATTAACAGCAATTGAGGAAGTGAAAATCGGGAATATAACCTGGTCAGATCACGCTCCAGTATCATTAAATATTAAGATACCAGGCAAGGCTCTCTCCACGGGGTATCGATGGCGTTTGAATGGAAGCCTATTACAGACCCCAAAAGTACGAGAGGAGGCAGAGAAACAACTAGGAGAATACTTCCGATTGAACGATACCCCGGGGAGCGACCCAAGCGTGGTCTGGGAAGCCCACAAGGCTGTGATGAGGGGGCTGTTAATAAAACATGGAGCGAGAATAAAAAGAGCACGAGAGAGCCAAGTGGAAAAATTAATAACAGAGATCCAATTACTGGAGTCACAACATAAAGTAAGCCAGAGGTTAGCTATTGGGGAAGAATTGGATCACAAGAGGAAAGAATTAGCAGACCTATTAAGATATAAAGCAAAAGCAACCATCCAAGCAGGAAAGAAGACAATATATGAACTAGGAGACAAGTGCAGTAAAGTACTAGCAGGAAAGTTAAAAGATAAAGGTAACATGGTATATATACCACAGATTAAGGGGAAAGACGGTCAGGTAAAGTCACTCCCTAAAGACATAGCACAGAGATTTAGAGAATACTACACCTCTCTCTACAATCTAAAACAAATGGATGAAACCAACGAGAAGATAGAAGATTATTTGACCTCAGCACATCTTAAAAGAATCCCATCAATAGAAAGGGAAAACTTAGAAAGACCTTTTACAATAGAGGAACTCCAAGGAGTGACGAAAATGGTTAAACCGGGGAAAGCTCCAGGACCAGATGGGTTTTCCATCCAGTACTATCGATATTTCCTACCTATACTTGGACCACATATGATCAGGCTGTTCAATGAGATCGGCCGATCTACCGCGTTCCGCCTGGAGGCCCTTACGGCACACATTGCAGTAATCCCGAAAGAGGGGAAAGACCCGGCGGAGTGCGGTAGCTATCGCCCGATCTCATTACTGAACACAGACTTAAAATTATTTACGAAATTAATAGCCTCTCGAATACAACCCCTATTGGGACAGTTGATCCATCCAGATCAAGTAGGCTTTGTCCCAACTAGAGAGGCGAGAGATAACACTATCAAAGTGCTGAATCTGGTGCAATGGTCAAGGGAAACAAAAACACCTTCTATATATCTTAGCACAGATGCGGAAAAAGCCTTTGATAGAGTTAGTTGGAAGTTTATGGCAGGGATGTTAAGACATATCGGGCTAGGAGAACATATGTGTAGTTGGATCATGGGAGTATATACCACCCCCCAAGCTCTAGTCAAGGTAAATGGGATTTTTTCAGAGCCAATTAAAATAAGGAATGGAACAAGACAGGGATGTCCATTGTCCCCGTTACTATATGTCTTGACATTGGAACCCCTGCTAAACAGGATAAGACAGAACTCTGAGATCCGGGGGCTGGAAGTAGGAGACAGGGAATACAAAATCTCTGCATTCGCAGATGATATGTTGTTTACTATATCCAGCCCCAGGAAATCACTACAAAATTTGATGAAAGAAATAGAGGAATATGGGAAATTAACTAACTTAAAAATCAACTATGGGAAATCTGAAGTAATGGGGGTGGAAATCCCAGGTACAATACAACAGAGCCTAGAATCTAATTGCAAATTTAAATGGGTAAAAGTTGCTTTAAAGTATCTGGGGATCTATATCCCATTAAGAATAGGGAACACCTTTGAAGTAAATTTTCCCCCATTGGTAAGTACAATCAAGGGAACTCTGGAGAAATGGCAGAAGGGACTCCACTCTTGGTTCGGGAGATGTAATGCAATCAAGATGAGTATACTCCCTAAATTACTATACCTATTCCAAGCAATACCAATTAAAATCTCCCTGGCTTTCCTAAACCGAGTAAACAGGCTGCTCTTTAACTTTATCTGGTCTAATAAAAGACCAAGGATTAGTAGGAATAGGATGTGCCTACCTAAAGGGGATGGAGGACTAGCGGTACCGGATGTAAATAAATATTACCAGGCAGTACATCTGGGAAGGGTTATAGAATGGGGTAGGAGTAAAGGAACCAAACTATGGGTAGACCTCGAACAGGAAATAAGTCAAGTCCCGTTAAAAAGAGCAATCTGGTGCTACCAAACACTCCCGGCCCAGTTAAAAAAACATCTAACTATAGGTGCGACTCTCTCTATAGGCCACAAGATATGCCAGCTGGGTAAACATACATCAAGAAACTCTCCTTTATACCCAATACTGGGAAACCCAAACTTCCATCCAGGATTGGAGAAAGGAGCATACAAAAACCTCAGGGAGAGAGGCTATACACAGGCAGCACACTTTGTAGAATTAGAAGGATGGCCGACAGTGACTTCATTGGTATCCATAGAAGGACAATATGGGGTCAATGATTGGCAGGCGATACAATTATGCCATTTTTTGAACTCATTAGGCCCAACGAGTAGATTCAAAAGGGAGTTAACACAATTCGAAAGATATTGTGAGGACCAGGAACCCCCGGCAAGATTACTGTCTAAAATGTATAGATTGATAATATCCCCCCCAGAAGCGCAGGAATTACCATCAATGAAAGAATGGGCAAAAGACATGGAGAGGAATTTCACCCAAACCCAGCAGCAAAGGATAACCCACTTAGCTATGAAAACATCAACTTGCACCAGGCTACAGGAATTAAACTATAAAATTTTAAATAGATGGTATTATACACCGGAGAAGCTGAGTAGGATGTTCCCGGGAACATTAGACTCCTGTTGGAGTTGTAAGAAGAGTAAGGGAACTCTGTATCATATACTTTGGGCATGCCCTAAAATCAGGAAATATTGGCAGGAAGTCCAAAAGATATCTCAAAAATTTACATCCTATCAAATACAAGACGATCCAGCTCTCTGTTTGCTACATTTATCTCAGATCCCAATAAAAACATACAAAAAATCGATCATCTGTCATATGATGAATGAAGCTAAGGCGGGCATAATATTAAATTGGAAAAAGACTAGTGTGCCAACGATAAGGGATTGGCTGAATAGAGTTAGAAAGGTGGGGGCGATAGAAGACCTGGTGCTATCTGCACAAGATCGAAAGGAGCAATATAATGTAACTTGGGGAACATGGAATGTATTTATATATTCAGAGGAAGGGAAGGAATGGATGGGGAAAAAAGATGGAGAACAGGAGGGACTACGTGCCCAGGTCAACGGAAGTGAAGGTAATACCGGAGGGGAGGAGGAAGACAGGGGGGATCCAGAGGAAGACGGGAGAGGGGGTAATGAATCATTTAACCTTACTATTGATTTATACATGTGAGCCCCCGCCCCCCCCCCCGCCCTTTGGGCTGGGGGCCTTTGGGTGGGGGTGGTGTTTTTTTTTTTTTTTTTTTTGGAGTGGGAGGGAGGGGGGAGGTTAGAGGGGAGGTTAGAGGGGAGGGTGGGGTGGGGCGGGTGGGGAAGGGATCAGGGTTAAAATGAGGTAGGTATTCTAAATAGAACACAAGAAGCCACTTCTTAAGAATAGATACAGGAGGGGAGTATAGGCAAGACCGAGTTATAGAGTGGGACTAAAAAGAGGACGGGGGAATCGGGATATCGATGACCTAGAAGGAACCTACCCAGACATAGCAGATGAGCCCTAGATAAATAAGGAGTGAAACTCGGTCTGGGATGGGACCTTAGGTGGGCCTACGAGGTTCCCCTTCCAAGCCCTAAATCCCCCCCTCCTGTATCTCCCAGTAGTGGCGGGGGAGACTATTATTATTATTATTTTTTTTAGCCAAAATTACAAGGTGTAATTGCTTTACTTTCTTTATTCTTTGTGTCTGCAAGCAATGAAAGACTGACCCTACCTGTAATGGAAAGTGTGAGCCATTAAGATATTGTCTGTTTAGAGATATGGATGTTTATTCATTGTATGTACAGTACTTACCCAAATAAAACGTTTAAATATAAAAAAAAAAGAAAGTGAACAGTGACAATGAATCTGTTTTTTTAATGTGTTTCCTTTAGTTTCCAGAAATTTCATAACTTTGCATCAGATGCCACTTTGCCTTGGAGTCCCCTTCTCGGAGCACTAAGCTGCTGCCACTCTTTAGTTTCAATTGATGGAAAACTTCAAGGAGACCCATTAGATATAAAAATGTTTGAAGGCACACAATGGGTAAGGATGTTTTTAGCATATGGTTTTATTTGGTTTTTAAATAAATTAAAGGATACACAAGTACAGACAGTAGTAGCAGAAAAATTATAATAAACACGCCTTAAGAGTGATGTCCAGCAAAAGTTCAAGGTATCTAATTTCCTTCACAGAGAGGAGAATATTGCAATATATTGCAATAGTTTGCATAGATATTACACCATATGTCTTTATACGCATAGGGGTTAATTTACTAAAACTGATGCATGGAAAATCTGGTGCAGCTGCGCATGGTAGCCAATCAGCTTCTAACTTCAGCTTGTTCAAGTAACCACCTGCCAATGTATATATAGGTTGTAGTTTTCAAGTGGTTTACCAGGTCTATGGCTGAAGCTATCACCCATGAGTCTGGTATTTTTTTTTCTGCTGGTGTGAAAGCAGTCCAAGCAGCTCATTAGCCTTTTGATTGCCTTTAGTAGCAGCAGAAGGGGACATCAATCCCCCCCACCGTCTTTCACCAGTGTTTCTTAGGCTTATCGTTGTTACCAGCACGTGCGAGAAACGATTCGATGGTGCGACCGTCTTGTCACAGAGGCAAACACAAAGTCATCTCTGATTGCCCCTATGGCTTTGGAAGACCATCATGTCACTTCTGGTCCAGGGTGGAAGCTTTTTTGGGGTATTTTGCTTTTAAAGGTAAAGGAGGGATTTGGAGTCTTTTACAAACCAGTTTCAGCAGACATATCCGATCGTGTGTACGACCTAGCGGACAGGTTTCCAGCAGACAAAAGTTTTAAAACATGCTTTAAAACTTGTCCGCTGGAAACCTGTCCGTCGGACATGTCCGCTGGTTAGTACGCCTAACCAGCGGACCGAAATCCCCCGCATGCGTCGAATGGATTTGACGCATGCGTGGAAGCATTTTACTTCCTGGTTTGGTGACGTGGCGGCGTCAAAGTCACCGCCACGTCACCGCGCTGTCTGTCCACGGGGATTTTGGTTTGATCGTGTGTACACACATCAGACCAAAATCTCCCAGGACACATGTCCGATGAAAACGGTCCGTCGGACTGTTTTCATCGGATATGTCTCCTCGTGTGTATGTGGCCTGAGATATCGCTGCGAATGTTAGAGCGAGAGCAATAATTCTAGCACTAGACCTCCTCTGTAACTCTAAACAGCTAACCTGTAAACAAAATTAAAGCATTGCCTGTGAAGATTTTTAAGTACCGTAGTTTGTCACCATTCCAGAGTGTGCACAATTTTAACCACTTCTCAGAAGAATTTACCCCCTTCCTGACCAGGCCATTTTTTGCGATACAGCACTGTGTTGCTTTAACGAACAGTTGCACAGTCGTGCTACGCTGTACCTAAACAAAATGTACGTTTTTGTTTTTTTAGCACAAATAGAGCTTTTTTTTTGTGGTATTTGATCACCTCTGCAGTTTTTATTTTTTGCGCTATAAACAAAAGAAGAGCGACAGTTTTGAAAAAAAAATATCTTTTACTTTTTGCTATAATAAATATCCCACATCTCAGTTTAGGCCGATATGTATTCTTCTACCATGTTTTTGGTAAAAAATTGCAATAAGAATATATTGATTTGTTTTCGCAAAAGTTATAGCATCTACAAAATAAGGGGATAGATTTATGTCATTTTTATTATTATTTTTTTTACTAGTAATGGCGCAGATCAGCGATTTGTGTCTATAAAAATGCACTAACTACTGTATAAATGTCACACACAGCCCTGATGTAGGTAGAGTAAACTTTGTTTCTTATGTAGATGCTGTCTTAAGCAGGCCATGGATGACTCAAAAACCATACGAAAATTCTAGTCGATCACCAGATTGTTAGATTTTCGCATCATTAGTTCGCCAGCTGCAACAATCGAAAGTGCCTGATCCAACATGCTGGATTTTATGGTCTATGACCGGCCTTAATTTAGTGTCTTTGTTGCTGCACAGTGTATATTCAAGATGCTACTGTTAAAGTATTTATTTTAAAGTAGAACTAATCTCTACTATCAGCCAAGGAAGCTGTCATCTTGGCCTCTGTTTGATTTTCAACTGCCATGGTTCTGCACATGTGATCACTTATGACACCAGTGATTGGATATTTTGACAATTTGGTTGATGGCACAACCAATGTGACAGTTATATTGCTGGCATATGCTGGGAATGTAACTGTGTTTTGAAACTGGTAAATCAATGGGTTTAGTTCCTCTTTAAGGCCTCGTACACACGAGGCAATCTATTTGTTCAAATCGGTCGGACCGACCGATTTGAACAAATCTGTCTGATAGGATTTTTGTTTGCTCGCGTGTACACACGAGCAAACCAAAATCCCCGCCAGCAGACGGCACACTGACGTGTCGGTGACGTGGCGGTGACGTTGACGCCGCCACCTCACCGCACCAGGAAGTAAAACACTTCCGCGCATGCGCCGAATCCATTCGTTGGCGGTGCGGGACGACATGTCTGCTGGTAAGTGTACTAACCAGCAGACATGTCGGGCGGACGGATTCCCACCCGATAGATTTCAAAGCATGCTTTGAAATCTGTCGGGTGGCCAAATCCGTCGGCTCGGCCGTACACACGATAGAATCTGTCTGCTGGGACGGTCTAGCAGACCGTTTCCAGCAGACAGATTTGATCGTGTGTACGAGGCCTAAGAATAAACAAATACAATTATGATACATGTGTAGGCAATATGTCCATAAAATGTCCATAAAATGTTTGACAACTCTGTAGGCAGAGAAAAGAGCTGTGGTGATATTCCATACAAATGCTAAGATATACATATTATTTAAACTGATCCGACTATATCAAATTGGATTCTAATTTGTTCACAGTTACTGATCACTGTTGACATCATTACTTGTGCTTCATTAAACACCTCTGACAGACATAACTATTATTTTTTTTAACTTCTTAAAGAGTCCTAAATATATAACTTTACATTTTTACAGGAATTTAAGCAGTCAAGTTCTGAAAATGATGAAACTGCATCATCTAGCTTGGTTTTAAAGCCTACTCAAGCAAGCAGTTCAGTGAGTTTAAACCTTTTTATTGTTAGCTGGTCCTAGTTATGAAAATGTTACATTTGTTGGGCAGTCTACAATATTTGAATAGTTGTCATTCATTGTTTATTTTAATAATTTAGGGTCCAGCAGAAGGAATAGCCATCATCCACCAGTTTCCATTTTCCTCTAGTTTACAGCGTATGTCTGTCATTACACAAGATATTGGACAAGATAAACATGTAGTATATATGAAAGGAGCTCCTGAGATGGTGATTAAATTCTGCAGGGAAGACAGTGGTAAGATATATTGTCATATTTCATTTTAGGTAACATTATAGGTTCTGTTTACACTAAATGATTTCATACCACTAGGTGGCTCTCTAGTACCCGAAATACAAGTTTCTATTATACATCTATTTTCTTGGCTGACTGTTCACATAATGGTGAATTAAAACAGTACACCACTTCCTTGTAGGCACTTTGATTTATTTTGTATGTGTATGTTATCAGGATATTTCCAAGTTTTTGAGGCGGGATACGCCCGGATGCTACATATATAGTTGACAGTGGTACCACTCTCAGACAGTTGATTTTTTTTATGTAACTGCCTGTATTGTGTAAGTTTGATGTTGTCTCTTTGTTTATTGTGTTATGTGGCATTGTTGTGCCTCATAGTTCTCTGCTGGGAATTGTCTATTTTTGTTTTTGTATTGTGCCATATTTTTTGTAATAAAAACTCATTGAACAAAAAAACAGTAAACCACTTCCAAGCCCCACAATGAAGACTACTAGATTAGTGCAGAATCTAATCTCCTCAAAACATTAGAGTCCCAGAACTTTAGAATTCACAAACATCTCACAAATCTCTTTAAAACTCAGCTAAGGCATTGCTGAAATAAATTATTACAACTTTTGACTCTTGATTGCCTACTTCCGTAGTAACATCAAATTCAAACACATACAAACTCTTGGTAGATGCACAAATGATGAATGCCAACAGCAAGAAACTTTTTAATGTGCAAACCGTGTGCAACTCTGAGGCGGCGTACACACGTACGAGAACCTCGACGGGCGGAACACATCGAAATCGGCGACCCACCCGTCGGGAATGGCAACCAGCCATTCATCCAGGCGGGCCGTCGAGCAAATAGAGAGCCTGCTCTCTATTCGCTCGACGGGATTCCCGACGGGCGGGGCGAGCCAGGAGCGTACACACGACCGAGGTTCTCGCTGGAATGCAGCTCCCAGCGAGGTTCTCGCTGGTTTCTAGTGAGAACCTCGGTCGTGTGTACGCCACCTTACAGAATAGACGTGGAAAACCTTTCTCTCATAACTCAAAACCAAAACACCTTGGTCGTTTATGATGCTGGCGAAAACCTTTAACTTTATTTTAAAGGCTTATAATTATTTTCTAAAAGTGACTCTGACAGCCTAAAACTAAATATCCAGTTTAAGGATTCATGCAAAAGAAAAAGCAGAATACTAGGGAGGCATGGGTGAATATATTACCACTTCTCTTTCAGGAACTTTTATCTTAATATCAATGAAAGCAATGAATGCCTCTGTCCACTAACTAAAACTAGGACAAATGTATTGTCTACTTCTTATCTAACTCCTTGATATTGGCGTTTGTATTATTGGACTTTTTCCACCCACCCCAAAATTCATTTAACCTACATTTACTACCAGCTTGGGATACCAGCTATTATGACTTATAAGTCACTATGGGTATCTAAGGGAGACAACAAATAAGGTAAATGAGATGCCCCCATTACCCCTTGTCTACATTGTCTTATAAGCTCTGTTTTAAATTTCAAATATGAGGAAGACTCATCAAAATCAACAGAAACATTTCTGTGTTTTTTTTTTTTTTACTAAATAAAAAAAAGTTTTCTACAAAAAAAATTGTCACATTTATTAAGAATAAAGTCACATTTAATAGAAATACATTTTAGTATAGTCTTGAGAAGCTCTAACAAAATAAATAAATAACCAGAAATAAATCCAATCAACTGTGAATTTACTCACTGTTTTGAGTGCACTGATCCTTTAAAATACCATATAATATATAAAATGCAGTAAGTACAATATTTAAAATACAAAAATGCTACCTAAAAAATATATGTTAATGTAATCAGTGAAAGAAAAATAAAAGAAAACGTCCTGAGTTGTTTCTAAGGCTTTTGCTTTTATCTAACCAAAAATATTCATGAATGACCTAGGTTGTCCCCTAATCTTTAAACCTAATATATATATATATATATATATATATTTCAGCTTAAAATGTTACTAAAGACAAAACATTTTTTTGTTCTTGTTTGAGCCAAGGAGATTCCCCCTCTCTATTTGTCCTATTTACTGTTATAATCTAAAGTCTAATTAAAAGTAAATTCCACATTTGAGGTTGATTCAGAACAAAAATATAGAGGGGAAATCTTCCAATGGGGTCATTATTTATAGTGACCCTGATGACACACCGGAATGCCCTCATTTTGGAGGGATTTCTTCTTACTTCCTGGCTATGGGAAGTGAACAGAAATAACACAGCTGGCAAAAAAAAAATCTAAAAATGTAAAAAAAAGTTTTGCCTTTAGTTACACCAGAAGGTCTTTTTCACACAAACACCTAAAAATGCAGAATTCTTAGGCATTTGGGCATTTTTATTTTACGAATCTAAAAGCAGCCCAACACAACCCAAGGAAAGCTAGAAGAATTGTATGTGTACATGTATCTGAAGTTCATACATCAGTACCATGTACTCTTAGGCCTTGTACACACGATCAGTCCAAACCGATGAAAACGGACTGAAGTTCACTTTCATCGGTTCACAGACTGATGGTCTGATGTGCGTACACACCATCAGTTCAAAAACCGATCGTGTCAGAACGCGGTGATGTAAAACACAACGACGTGCTGAAAAAAAACGAAGTTCAATGCTTCCAAGCATGCGTCGACTTGATTCTGAGCATGCACGGGTTTTGAACCGATGCTTTTGCGTACTAACCATCGGTTTTGACCGATGGTCAGGCGTCGATCAGTCCGATTTTAAAGCAAGTTTTAAAACTTTGGACTGAAGAACAAAATACTGATGGGCCATACACACGGTCGGTTTGGACCAAGGTTTTTATCGGTTTGGACTGATTGTGTGTACGCGGCCTTACAGTTCATAGATGCCTAGATGTGTTGGCTGTCTTGTTTTTCTTTTTTCAGAGTTGTATTACTTTTATTTTCTCCCTGTCTTTGGGTGACAGTGCCTATTCTCTATGTTGATGCTAAGGAGGAGCAGTGCTGTCACCCTAGAACAGCAAATGTGTTAGAAATAAAGGAGACACTACATCCCCATACCAAAAGGGAAGGTATTATGTAGTCTACCTAGATAGCGGGAACCAGCTGGAAACAACAGAAATATTGGTGCAGCAGAGACAGAAGGTTATTAGCCAACACGTTCTTTTTTTTTTTATTTGCAACAGATCTTACAAAATAATTTCAATTGTATGTTTGATGGACCAAGGGTATCAAAAAATAAATATTTGTTAGATTTTAAAATGACATTTATATTTTATTGTGTCATACAGTTCCAAAGGGCTTTTCTAGTGAACTTCAGTTTTACACCATGAAAGGATTTCGAGTTATTGGACTGGCTTATAAAGTGATGGAAGAAGTAAAAAAATTGAACAATAGCAGCTTCATAAGGTGTGATATGCTGTATAAAGTATAAGTATATTTTTTTTTTGTGTGGAAACAACTAACTGATTTAAAACAGTACAAACCTTCAATAACACCTGGGATATGTTAGCCTGTCATTTTGATGGAGATCATTATTACAAAACTGACACCATTCTGTTTAGTTAGCATTTTTAACTTATTTGCACTACAATTAATTATATAGAGCTACAGATGATATACAATAGTAAATTGTCAATAATATACTTAAGTCTGATTCATTCCACTTGTTATTTAATTTATAACCAGCTTAAGCAAACACACCTACATTAAAAATAACATAATCTACTTATACATTATTTACATATCTACTAACCTGGCATAAATATCAATTTTGCCTGCAGAAAAATAATTACTGTTTAGTTTTAGACAAGGATAACCAAACATCCCTTTATTTCAGGGAGGATGTTGAATCTGATCTGGCATTTCTTGGTTTACTTATATTGGAAAACAAATTAAAACCCGAAACCAAACCTGTTCTGCAAGAACTGAGCGCTGCCAACATCAGAACTATCATGATCACTGGTAAACCTGAGCTTTACATATATATTCACAGTTAACTATTTTGTACTATGATATACAGAATGTTTGATGTGATAGTTTTTTGCAATATATAGCCTAACATTTTTACAAGAAATCATTCATCACTGTAACTGTAATTTTGGTGACATTTATATTGTCTCTCACATCCTGTATGGCTAAAAGAGTGTTGTTTTCTTTCTTATTAACACATCAGGTGATTCTCAGGGTAGGACTATACTTCTGACCCCTAGGGGAAATGCCCTTTTACCCATTTGTTAGTGTGATCATTTAGTATCACACTTACAAAATCATACATTATAGACCCATGAGGCAAGTCAAGTCTGGGAGGAAAAGGCTGGAAGAGACTGTAACAGGGGTTGATTTACTAAAACTAGAGAGTTCAAAATCTGCTACAACTGTGCATAGAAACCAATTGGCTTTCATTTTTTTTTTTTTGTCAAAACTTAATTGAACAAGCTGAAGTTAGAAGCTGATTGGTTACCATGTACAGCTGCATCAGATTTTGCACTTACCAGTTTTAGTAAATCAACCCCAATTCGCCCTCTTTGTGTTAGTTGGCCTAGCATAGAAAAACTAGAAAGGACTGAAACCCGTAGCCTTCTAATTCTAGATATATGAAGACATAATGAGTAAAACTAAAAGTACACTCTACACCAGCCTTTCTAAACCTTTTTAACCTGGGGGAACCCATGACATAATTTTCTAGGCTCAGGCTTCCAACCAGCAGCTCACAATACTTGGTGACGGTCAGTCGGAATAATGATATTTACTTTTGTGGCCATAGGGAAAATTTGTCCCCAACCTTACAATAACCTAAAAAGATCATTGGTGTCAGTGGTTATTCATCTGAAAAGCAGTAGTTGTTCTTTGCTTAAGGAACCCCTAGCAACCTCAGGAGGAATCTGGCTGAGAAAGGCTGCACTACATTATACCAACAAAACTGCACCTGTAAAGACAGAGATTGTGCAATTTTGGGATGACAGCCAAACTGTGCTATCAGGCAGGCAGACTGGAAACTTTCGTGAACATGTGCAGCAATCTTGTTATCCAAGGCCATGGTTTATGTTGGCCATGCTCATGGTCTATGTTGGCAATGCAGAAATCTGGCTCTGATGATTCACAATATGGAAATTTTTGCTGGGTCTGTGATTGCAACAGATTTCCCACAGGCTGACTTTCCTCGGGGTGGATAATTGAGTGAACAGACTAAAAACATGTATCCTATTCCTAATGCTTGTTTTTTCCTTTGTGATAATTAGCACTTAAACCACCTCACATCCCCCCAACCTTAGCTTTCCATAGATACAAAATACATTTAGCAAAGCCATGCCTACATGTTTCAAGGCAATCCACGGAGTTAAAGTCTAAGTAAACCCCGCTATCATTTTCAGCCAAGGAAGCTGCCATCTTTGCCTCTGTTTAACCACTTAATCACCAAGGACGTCCATGGACGTCCTTTTCTTTGTGCGGTGATATCTGAATGATGCCTGCAGCTACAGGCATCATTCAGATATCACCGCACAAAGCCAAGGACGTCTTCAGCCAGTGATTCTGTGCACCATAAGGACGATCATAGCGGCGATTCCGCCGCTTGAACGTTCTTATAGGCGGCGGGAGGGGACGCCCCCCCCTCCCGTCGCCATCCGGTGCGTCTCCGGGCTCTCCCGTGCCATCGGGGGCCCGGAAAGCGAATTGGCCGGCGCTCGTTGGTGAAGCATAGAGATGACTGTGACCAGACGGTCACCAGTCATCTCTATGACCGTCGGAGGCCCGGGCGCGGCGTTATGACATCACGCCTGGTACCCGGAAGTAAACAAAGCCACGATCGCGGCTGTCGTCATGTAATCGTGATTTTTTTTTCACCGATTTTATGCTTGCGAGCCTGGAGGAGAGATGTGGGGTCTTATTGACCCCACATCTCTCCATAAAGAGGACCTGTCACACTGATTCCTATTACAAGGGATGTTTACATTCCTTGTAATAGGAATAAAAGTGATAAAAAAAAGTAAAAAAAAAAGTGTAAAAAAATAAATAAATAAGTACAATAAAAATAAAATTAAAAACATATTTTTTTTCAAAAAAGCGAACATGAATGCTAGTCCCGCCCACATATGTAAACGCCGTTCAAACCCCACATGTGAGGTATCGTCGCGTGCGTTAGAGCGAGAGCAATAATTATAGCACTAGAGCTCCTCTGTAAGTCTAAAATGGTAACCTGTAAGAACATTTAAAGCGTCGCCTATGGAGATTTTTAAGTACCGAAGTTTGGTGACATTCCAAGAGTGCGCAATTTTAAAGCGTGACATGTTGGGTATCTATTTACTCACTGTAAAATCGTCTTTCATATTATACAAAAAAATTGGGCTAACTTTACTGTTTTCTTATTTTTTAATTCACGAAACAGAAAAAATTATTGCGCAAATACCGTGCAAGAAAAAAAGTTGAAGTTACATTTTTATTCCCTAGGGTGTCTGCTAAAAAATATATAATGTTTGGGGGTTCTGAAAAATTTTCTAGCAAAAAATTGTGGTTTTTACATGAAGGAGAAAAGTGCAAAAATAGGCCCGGTGATCAAGTGGTTAATCTACAACTGCACATGTGATTAGTTATGACACCAGCCATTGGATGGCTTGACAGTTTGAGAGCACAACCAATGGGAGTCTTACATTTCCGGCACGTGCCGGAAATTAAACTGTTTTATGGATGGGTTTACTTCCGCTTTAAATTTAAGTGGTTTTAAATTATTTAAAACAAATAACTTGAATAAACATGTTATACTCACCTGCTCTGATCCTTCTTTATAGGGTCCTCCATCAGCAATCTTGTCTCCTCCTTTTCTGTGTCTACCCCATAGCAAGCGTTTGGTATGGGTGCTCTTGATTGGTCTTGATCCCGAACTGGGCTGTGTTTGTCCATTGACACATGCAGGGCAGCTCGGTCCTATACCCTGCTTTCTGCTCACAATATTTTACTGAAAGCAGCGGGAGCCAATGGGGAGAGAGAAGACAAGACTAGCAGTGGACACAGAGCGGGATCGATACAGAACTCAAGTACGTATTTGAGGAGGGGGATGGGCACAGCAAGTGGCAAAATATTTTTTATCCTAATCCATGGAATGCAAAAAAGTAGTAGTGAAGTCTGAAAAAAAAGGTTCCCCCTTGCAAGTTAATGGCATACTTTAATGTGCCAGTAAGCACTGCATACTATTACATTATTACAGACTTACCTGTAAACCTATCCCTCCAGTGGCTGACTGTCATTGCTGCCAGGGCTTCCATCTTTATCTGGTCTTCCTTCCGGGTTTGTTGGCTCTTAAATTGCTGAGCTGCGATAATGTAGATCCGATGCACGGGAGTCACAACCATGGCACAGATTGATGGCACATTCAGTGTGCCCTCAATTCATAGCACAGTGTAAATGCCTTGGTGATGTCACCGGCTGCAGAAATTGTGAATCTCTTCTAAACATTACATGTTTAGGAGATATTAATTGTACTTATAGGTAAGCTTTATTATCAGCTTACATGTAGGTAAAAGTGACCTATCGCTTTAAGTTAAAAAATTCAGTTATAACATGTCTACATATTCAGCTACTCTCTGAAATTTGTCAATATGTATCTTCTCCTTGGGTGCCAGTGAACTGTGCTCCCACACTGCACTAAGGTTTAGTCGGCCCACCATGACCATAATTGCCACTAATTTGCACTCAGCAGATTGTTTAGAACAAAAGGAAATTGTGTCTTCAGTGCAGTTTTAATTTTTTCAGGGGTCTTTTTTCAGCCCAACAAAGACAAATTTTTTCAAAGACAAAAATGCCAGAACTGCCACATTGCCAGTCCAGGCTTGTTTTCAAATCTATGAGAATAGCTATGTCACAGTACAATGGGTTTTTTTTTCTGAACAGGTGATAATTTACAAACAGCTATAACAGTGGCAAAGACATCTGGCTTAGTACCTGAGAACAGTAGTATGATCCTTGTAGAAGCTGAAGAACCGTCTGAACTGAGCTCTGCAAAAATTTCCTGGCATCCGGTTGAAAGCCAAGAACAACCTACGAGTAATACCAAAGTATGTTTAGTCATTTATTTCCTGTTATGGGGAAACCATAATGGCCTGGGGTCATGTTTATGTATTGACGGGTTTCATTTTTTTTTTTTTTTACCTTACATGTCAGCGGCAGCCCACAGTTTAATTAATTTAATGTGTTCAATTTGATTATTTATTGCACATACCATAGTGTGGTCACTTATCTTATTTTTTCATGTTTATGTATTGTTTTGTACATTAACTTTAACACATTTTTAAAAGACGGTAACATTTTTTAAAATATTTTATATACAATTGTTCGTTATCATTAAGCATTTAATACAGTGTGCCATCCCCTCCCCTGGCAGGGTTTGCAGGGTTTCTAAAATGAAAGTCCAGCAGTAGCTACTTTCTTTGTGACTCGTACTACCTAACTGGCACTTCCATAGGGCTCCATTCAGCTTTGTGTGTAATTTGAGCTTTAGCAATTCATTTTGCTGTAATTATTCAGAGAAGCCATTAAGGTTAGTCTAGGAAACATGAAAGGAAGCCTAGAGCTTCACCTGTAATAAATGAGAACTAATCATATACCATTTACCATATACCATATGTAACAATCAACAAAATGGAAAACAAATCTTAATTCTTTAAACAATTTACATAACTATATACATAAATACTATACATTTCCTCTGAGATGCCAATGCTAGGGTATATTGAATACAAATATGACACCACTAAATATTTAGGCACACAACTATTCTCTGCATTTATTATTACTTCGTAACCCTCTGTTGTTGTTTAGGTGTCATTAAATATTAATATTGAAGGAAGAACCATTTTAGAGGAAGCACAAGGAGACTATTATTTTGCCATGAGTGGGAGCACATATCAAGTTGTCTTGCAGCATTTTCAGAGTTTGCTACCAAAAGTAAGTTTTTTCCATACAATAGCAAACCGTTCTATATATTTTGGATTCCTAAAGTTATTTCAGTACATTAACATGTTTTTAAACAGGGACCTATTAATACAATCCCAGTATCACCTAAATATATAAGATAAATACATGAAAGTGAACACTTAGGCCGCGTACACACGATCAAATTTATCTGCTGAAAACGGTCCGACAGACCGTTTCAGCAGACAAATTCGATCGCGTGTACGGGCGAGCAGACAGATTTTTCCAGCAGACAAATTTTAAAGCCTGCTTTAAAATCTGTCTGCTGGGAACCCGTCCGTCCGACATGTCTGCTGATTAGTACACTAACCAGCAGACATATCTGCCCGCACATGCGTCGAATGGATTCGACGCATGCGTGGACGTTTTTTACTTCCTGGTGCGGTGACGTGGCGGCGTCAACGTCACTGCCACGTCACCGCGCTATCTGCCGGCGGGGATTTTGGTTTGATCGCGTGTACAGCGATCAAACCAATATATCCCAGCAGACAAATCCGATCAAAACTGTCTGTCAGACCGATTTGATTGGATATTTAGTGGTGTGTACGCGGCCGTAGAAGTATTTACTGATGCTTAACAATGCATGTCCTAGACTTTATTATACCTGTTACTGCTAATATGTTTTTGTGTAATAAAAATTAGGATAATACATGATAGCTTGCTATCACTTAATTTTCACCATTCAAGTAAAAGGATAAGTACACTGTTCGGAGTATGTTACACATTACATCCCTATTTCAGGTATGACATGTAATATGTTCCAGATCTGCCCCTCCACCCTCCCTGTGACACCCTACCTGCTCTGACATTTTCAAAAATAGCGGGCCATGCAGGGCTCTACCCACACAGCTGCTTCAATCATTCACAGCGATTTGTCAATTAGAGAACTACAAGTGCCATTATCTACTGAGGCTGATGGCTTGTAGTTCTCAATTAACTGCAAAGGAACTAATGAACGCTCTCATAGTTCATACACAAGCCCTGCAGCTTGCAGTCAGCCCATATGGATGTACAGGCTGAAAGTTGCAGGGCTTGTCTACAGGATCTTGACATTATACCCCTGATCCATTGCAATGCTTTTCAGACTCCTGAGGGAAAAATAATAAATGCCCATTTCTTTCCTGCAAAAATATGTGCATTTATAATTTCTTCCCAAAAGGTGAATTTAGCATTTAGGCAAACATTCGGCAGGTCAGAAAAAGTAAAAAAAAACAAAAAACAAACGAAAAACCCCCAACAACAATAAAAGACAGGAAAATTGCCAAATTTGGCAGTGGCTAAGTGGTTAGCACTTCTGTCTGCAGCACTGGAGTGTCCAGTTCGGAGACACAGCATGGAGTTTATACGTTCTCCCTGTACCTGTGCAGGTTTCCCCAGTCAGGACCCTGCATAGGGTTTGCATGTTCTCTGTGTTTGTGTGGGTTAACTCATGCACCCCAAAGGTATTCTAGTAGGGCAATTGGCTCCATTCCAAATTGGCCCTAATATGTACTGTATGTGTATATGTACGCATTTGAAACCTTAGATTGTAAGCTCCTTGAGGGTAATGACTGATATGTATCTTCACTATAAATACATACATTTTTTAGCACTAAATATATAGATGTAAAAAATATTTGTAATATGAAGTAAAAGCCACAAAGAAAAAAAAATCACATTTATTATATTAGGTGTGGTCTTGGTATGCAACTTTAATTGAGTCTATAAGGACCGGCAGGTGTGTAGGTGTGACCATCCCTGAAATGAATTTCTTTGCAGAGAAGGTTTAACAAGATGAGGCTTGGAGAAGGTGGTAGCATTAGATAAATGTAAACCTACTCTCCAAAGTAGTATTTTTTTTTGTTTTGGGTAGAGTGAGAAGCGGATTGGTCTTCTGGGAAGTTTTAATCCCAGAGCTACCATATTTTGGACTGTGATATGAGATGAAAGACCCAACAGAGTATCAAGTCATGCCTTACTCATCCTCCCAAAAAATAATGTCTGGTCTGGTCAATGGAGCCGGTTCATACATCTCTGGGGCAGCCACAGACAATACAACAGAAGGGCATAATTGCTTATTTGCTTAAAGGTGTTGTAAAGGTACAATTTTTTTCCTAAATAGTTTCCTTTACCTTAGTGCAGTCCTCCTTCACTTACCTCATCCTTCAAATTTGCTTTTAAATGTCCTTATTTCTGCTGAGAAATCCTTACTTCCTGTTCTTCTGTTTGTAACTCCACACAGTAATCCAAGGCTTTCTCCCTGGTGTGGAGTGTCGTGCTCCTCCTTTGGACAACAGGAGATTCAGGACGCTCTCTACATTGCAGATAGAGAAAAGAGCTGTGTGTTAGTGGGTGTTCTGACTCTCCAGTAGTCAAAGGGAGGGAGCGAGCATGACACTCCACACCAGGGAGAAAGTCTCACATTACGGTGTGGAGTTACAGACAGAAGAACAGGAAGTGAGGATTTCTCAGAAGAAATAAGGACATTTAAAAGCAAAATCGAAGGATGAGGTAAGTGAAGGAGGACTGCAAGGTAAATGAAGCTATTTAGGAGAAAACAAAATTGTACCTTTACAACCCCTTTAAAGGGGTTGTAAAGGTTTGTTTTTTATTTTCTAAATAGGTTTCTTTAAGCTAGTACATTGTTGGTTCACTTACCTTTTTCTTAAATTTCCCTTCTAAAGGTTTTTTTTTTTTTAGTTTTCTTTGTCTATATTTCTCACTTCCTGTTCCTCCTCAGTACGGTGTTCAGTAAGCTGTTCTAAATAACTTTCCACCGCTCGGATGATGGTGGAAAGCTTACTGAGGAGAAAAAGGAAGTGAGAAATTCAAACAAAGAAACAAAACATTTAGAAGGGAAATCGAAGGAAAAGGTAAGTGAACCAACAATGCACTAGTTAAAAGGAACCAATTTAGAAAATAAAAGACGAACCTTTACAACCCCTTTAAGTGTTATTATAGCCAAAACGTTTTCTTTAGCTTTTAATAGAGTCAAGCACTGTACACACGGCCCAGAGTGTCGTCAGGAAAAAAAAAACGTTGTTTTTCCTGACGAGATTCTTGGCAAGAACCTCTTGTTTACTATATAATTGTATTGTTTTATATTGGTATTACAGGGATTTGTCTTATACACAGCAGAGATACATTTATATGAAGACTATCTACATATACTTACAGAATACAATATTTATACACATCTTCACTACATGTCTTCTTTATAAAGGGAAAGAAGAAACAAAAAAAAATTATTTGAGGGAAAAAAAAAAGGAAAAAAAAAAAGACAAGAATTGTGTAGATATTGACAATTATAGTCACTCAAACATAGCTAAACAATAGTAGAATATCCCTTAACCCAATTTAGAAACTCAGCTGACTGTCGAAACTTGGACCAAACGGACCAGGTATAGGAGAACTGTTCTTCTCTTCCCTTTTCCCGTGCCATCAGACCTTCTAGGTCTCTAATAAAGTCCATTTCAATTGCCCATTCCCCCAGGGAGGGTACGATCGTTGATTTCCAATGTCGTGGAATGACTGCTCTAGCTGCAGCTAGGAAGTGTCTGAGCACATCCTCCTTTGCTTTCTTTAAAGAGCCTGGAATCATGGTTAAGAGAGCCACTCTGGGTGATGCGTGGATAGTTATATCCACTAATTTACCATATAGGTCAAAAATATGTTTCCAGAACCTTCTAACCCAGGGGACAGTCCCACCAGATATGAATCATATTTTCCTTTGACTCATGGCAACGCCAACAGATATCAGATATTTCTTGGTTAATTTGATGAAGGGTAGAAGGACACCTGTACCATCTACTTACCAGTTTATATGCCTTCTCTTGAGTTCCTGTAGCTATTGACATTTTATGGGTTAAAGTGAAGCTTTTTTGCCATTCCGATAAAGTTACAGTCTCTTGGAGGTCTTTTTCCCATTTCTGTGTATACGGGGGGAGATCTGAATGGATTGATAGTAAAAGTATACTACAGAGACCGAGTGCGATATTGGTTCCTCTTGTAGGAGCAATGATTCAAATGCAGTTGGTTTAGCATAGATATCTTGTTTTGATGGAATGGATCGTAAATAACATAAAGCTTGGTGTCTCTGTAGCCACTGCGAAGGGTTATAGGAAAGCATTGTAGATGAGGAGTCTACCGTTAATAGTGGTTTTGACTGAAGGATTTGAGCAATTCTTCTATGTTCCTGTTTATACCAAGGGCCAAACACAGTTGAGTGTAAGGCTGGTAGGAAATCCGGTGTTCCAAAAAAGGGAGTCATGGGACTCAATTGTTTTGATATTTTATAGATGGGTATCATACGATCCCATATATATAGTGTTTGCCTAGTGAGATCTGCTGGAATTGAGAGGCCCTTTCGTAGAATAGACGAAGTCCATGGAAGGGCACAGAGATCTATAGGATTTATGTGACCTTCCAGTTGTACCCATAACTTGGATGAGGAGTGGTGAAACCAATCAATAATACGCGTTAATATGGTTGCTTTATGGTAGATAGAAACATCTGGTATCCCTACCCCACCTTTGTTTTTTGGAAGGGATAGTGTCTTAAAGCTAATTCTAGACTGGGCTGAATTCCATATGAACTTGGAAAATAACCGATGGATTTTACGGAAATACAAGGCCGGGAGATGTATTGGGATTGTTTGAAACAGGTATAGGAGACGAGGTAGTATATCCATCTTAAGGGTATTAATTCTACCGAACCATGAAAGTCTCTTAAATGCATAAGATGTCAAAGTCATTTGAATTTTATTGATCATCGGGAGAAAATTTAGAGAATATAGTTGTGATGTTGAAGCTGGAATATTAATCCCTAGAAATCGAATCGACTCAGAACAGATCCTGAAAGAAAAGTTCTTTGATATTCGCTTCATATTTGCTTGTGATAGGGATATATTGAGGAGTTCTGATTTATTATAGTTAACTTTTAAAATTACTGACTTCACTAAATCTCTGGAATTCTAGGAATATATGTGGTTTTGTTACAAATAGAAGCAAATTGTCTGCAAAAAGAGCCAATTTTGCATGGAGAGGGCCTACCTGAATACCTGTTATATTTTCGTTTTGTCGCAGTGCGTTTGCCAGGTGTTCCATCGTAATAACATACAACAGGGGTGATAATGGACAACCCTGGCGTGTTCCATTGAGAATAGGAAAAGCAGGGGACAAAGATCCATTCACCCTAACTCTAGCTGATGGTGATAGATATAAGGACATAATCCGTGTTATCATAAAGGGACCTATGCAAGAACCTCTTGCCGGCCGAGTGTAGAGACACTCTATTCAAAAGAACCAACGTTCTTTTAAATGGCACAAACGCGTGGGAAATCAGACAGCAATAAGAGTCTGAAGCCCCATACACACTATCAGTTTTCCTGCAGGTTTTTCTCTTCAGGTTTACCAAAACCATGTAGTGCAAGGGCCTGCCTGATTGCATACAAATTTAAACTGTTAATGTTTGACCCTTATATTAGAATGTTTTGGTAAACCTGAAGAGAAAAACCTGCAGGAAAACTGATAGTGTAAATGGGGCTTTACAGATTTTAACCCTGCTTTAGTCTATCCAAATGAATAAAGAAAAAGCTTTAACCAGAAATATAATCAATAGTTCATGATGCCAACTCTGGATGCCAGAATAGACAAATACATACATGTATAACATTTGTGTTTTTTTGCAGCTTCTTGTAAATGGGGCTGTCTTTGCGAGAATGTCGCCTGGACAAAAATCCAGTTTAATAGAAGAATTCCAAAAACTAGAGTAAGTTTTATAATGTTTTACATGTTTATTTGAAGAGCTTACTAGAAAAAAAAAAACAGCAATATAACATATGTATAATATTACACAGCTGATGTTTTAAAACATTTACAAAGTTGTTGCATATGAAAATTACTATGATCCCTACAATATTTTTCCAGCTAGTAGGAATGCTGTGTCACCAGTGTAAGCACAATTTCAAGAACTATAAAAAAATGTATGTGCTTTTTCACATTGCTTTTGAATAGCAATGCACGTTAACATACTGCACAGGTTCAGTTTAAACATGATTGGGGATTAAGGGAGACAAAATAAAGTTACAAAGTACAGGCTTCAGGAAATACACCACTGGCCACCCTGAGAGGTGCTTTCAGGATTATGGTTGCAGCTGCTTGCATAAAATCAGATTATGTAAAAATTATTACATTTCTGACTTTCGTTCAGTTGCTATACTTGTGTGATAGAATCGGCTCACTAAATGCTTTTAATTGCTGCCTGTAATTGCTTTTTAAAAATAGACATTAACTTTAGCTTTTTCAATCTCAACAGCTACTATGTGTGCATGTGTGGTGATGGAGCCAATGACTGTGGCGTAAGTATTCATATATATTTTTTTATGTGTGTGTAACTGCATTTGTATTGTGAATGTGGCATGTTTGCAGTGAGTGTGGGGTGCATTTCGGGTGTGTTTTTTGCCCTTATTTACATGCATTTGTGGTGCATTCGTGTACATACAGGTGCATTTATCTGTAAAAAAAATTGAACATGCTATACTTTTTTAAGAATGCATATTAAAGCACAGCAAAAAAAAAAAAATATTGCTTAATAAAATGCACTGCAAACACAACAAAAACATACCACAAATACATTACAAACTCATTTAATCGTGCATGCAAAGCTGCAGGATCTCCCCAGCTGTGTTCACATAAGTAGCAGCAGATATCTTAAGTCTGGGTTATTTAAGTGAACAATCAGTATCAGAAAAACAAACGGAGGAGCATGATTTGATGCAATTATAGATATGCCAATCAATTTGGTAAATTAGATTATGACTATATTTGTTTGTTTATGGTCTTCATACAATAAGAATCGGCTTCCACTTGCTGGTCTTTAAATTGGAGTTCTTCAGTATTCCTTTGTATTGGTATTGTCCACTATTGTTTAGGCTTTTTATTGTAAGCATACTTTCCACAATGGTCCTAAAACATTATTAATGATTACTTTTACATTACAGGCTCTAAAAGTGGCCCACGCTGGCATATCACTGTCTGAGCAAGAAGCTTCAGTTGCCTCTCCATTTACTTCCCGTACTCCAAACATAAAATGTATCCCAAAACTAATCAAGTAAGCCAAGAAACACTTAGTTTATATATATATATATATATATATATATATATATATATATATATATATATATATATATATATATATATATATATCTATATATATATATATAATATATATAATATATATATATATCTTATTTAACTGTTGAATAAAAAGTAAACACTTTCTAAACCTTGTGTTAAATTCTCTATACGATGTTGTTACTGTGTCCTATTTTAATGCTTTATGATGACAGCCAGGATATTACTATCAACTGAGCTTTCTGACTCACCTCTTTATAGCACATTGTATACATGCTGTATTTATTGCTATACAGGATCCAAAGGATAGCCAGTGACACTCACACTAACCCCTATTGGGATATTCATTGAAAATGCTGGAAATTACCCCCCAGGGAGGGGAAACTGGAAGTTTAGCAAATTGCAGTTCCCTGCTTTTAGGTAGCTAAGGATAGTGTCAGGAAAGTAGGAAATTAGCGCTAAATCCATAATTATTTTATCAGCATTTTATTAGTATTGCTATCTTATCTTAAGATATTGATGTTAATATAGGTGATCTCATTCCCAAGCAAGCATTGTCTACACCTCAAAGGGTCTCCATTGTCTCGTGGGCTCATAGTGTAAATTAACAACAATGTAAATTGAAGTGCCACACCACTGCTAAAAGGCTCAGATATGACTTCCAATAAGGGGGATGAAGACACTCTTTAAGAGTGCCCAGTGCATTTTGGGGGTACAAAACCACCCCTTTCACCAAGGCTTGAGATTAAATATAAACAGAGAAAGTGAAAGGGTATGCACTGCAGTGCATGTCAAGGGTCCAAAACTACCCACTTTGTGAGAGCTTGAGATTGAAAACAATAAAAAAGGACTAAAGTTAACTGCTTTTAGTGCTTGTAATCACACAGAAAGAAATGCCGTTAAAGGTCCGGTTCACTGCTAGTCAATTAATATTATTTTTAATCTCAAGCTCTGAAGTAGGGGCCAGTTTTGAAATCCTGAAATATATTGGAAGTTTTTCAATGGTCCCCCTTATCTTTAGAGAATAAAGACTTATCTGGACCTTTTTAGCAGTTTTGTTAAATTACACTGCTTGTAGGTAGTCTTCCAGTGGAGACTCAGACATGATATACAATGTGTACAACCTAACAATAAACATTCTCTTCCTTTCTAATAAAGTACTCTTTAAGCTATCCTTGTAAAGTGGAATTTAAATTTTACAGAAATATTTATACATTTGATGTCTATTATTTGTACAGCTGTTTTATTAATTACCATTATCCACTTCTGTATAATTTGTTTATTTTGTAAATGGTCGTGATATTTCTATCAAACTGCATATATTTGCAGATCCTAAAGTCTCTAGGAACTAGTTCCTAGATCCCTTCAGCTGATGAATGTGTCAGTGCCACAAATGTGTTTGGGTAAATGTTAAGCTCTGCATACAACTTAGAAAGAGGATGTACACAGTGGGGTTGATTTAGTAAAACTGGAGGGAGCAAAATCTGGTGCAGCTATGTATAGAAACCAATCGGCATCCATTTTTTTTGTCAAAGCTTAAAGGGGTTGTAAAGGTTTGTTTTTTATTTTCTAAATAGGTTCCTTTAAGCTAGTGCATTGTTGGTTCACTTACTTTTTCCTTTGATTTTCCTTCTAAATGTTTTTTTTCTTTGTTTTCTTTGCCTGAATTTCTCACTTCCTGTTTCTCCTCAGTAAGGTGTTCAGTAAGCTGTTCTGACTGACTTTCCACCGCTCGGATGATGGTGGAAAACTTACTGAGGAGAAACAGGAAGTGAGAAATTCAGACAAAGTTAAAAAACATTTAGAACGGAAATCGAAGGAAAAGGTAAGTGAACCAACAATGCACTAGCGAACCTATTTAGAAAACGAAAAATGAACCTTTACAACCCCTTTAATTGAACACGATCAAGTTAGAAGCTGATCATCTAACATGCATATCTGCACCAGATGTTGCACTCTCCAGTTTTAGTAAATAAACCCAGTGAGATGCTCTGTGCAGTACAGATTGTGATTGCCATAGAAGCCTCTTTCCAAAAAATGAATCAATTAAAGCGGAGGTCCCACCAAAAAAAATATTAAAAGCCAGCAGCTACAAATACAGCAACTGCTGACTTTTAATATATGGACACTTACTTGTCCAGGGCGCCCACGATGTCGGCAGCTGAGGATCAGCCTTGCAGCCTCACTTCCTGGTTCCCTACTGCGAATGCGCAAATCGTGCTTCGCTTCCTCACTGGTCCCTGCGGGGGAGGACAGAATAGGCGCCAGAATAGGTGTCAGAAGTGGCGTAGATCACTGAGGTGATCTATGCCAGGATAAGAGAGCAAATACCTGTATTAGACATGTATCTGCTCCCTCCTCCCCTCTGAAAGGTGCCAAATGTGACACTGGAGGGGGTTCCAAAAAGTGGTAGTTTCATTTTTGGGTGGAACTCCACTTTAGATAAAGAGATTTAGATAAGGACCTATTTACAAATGAGTTGAGGCAATAAAGTGAAGGTGTGAGAGAAAAGTATATATCAACCAATCAGTCCTAGCTGTTACTTGTGTGGTGCAACACATATCATTTTCTCAGTAGGCAGCAGCAGTAGAACAGGGAGGAATTGCCCCCACTCTTCTCTAAAGTCTGAAGCCTTTATTCAAAATTAATTCATAGTGCAGACAGACAGACAGCTCCCTGGGCCACAAATGATTATTTTACATGGTAAACACAGTTGGTTAGAATGCTGATACTGCATTGACTCTAAGCTCTCACAAGCAAGGCCCTATTAATCTTTGTGTATTAAATTGTATTTTAGTTCAATCTCATTGTATTAAAGTTTTTATAAACAGGGGTGGGGGTACAGGTGCAAGGTTCAGTTCTTCAAAAATGGTAAGTTATACACATCAAAAATGTAGATATGAAGTTAGGTTTCACTAGCGGCAGGTAAAAAGAACTACTGTCTCAGTTCATCTAGAATGTAACTGGGAAGTCAAGAACCCAACTAGACATGTGCATTGCTTTTCGTCTGAATGCATTTTCGTCTGAATCTTGCGTTTGTTTTAACAAACGATAACGAACGTGCAAAATCCAAAATCCGAAAGACTCAACCTAAAAAATGCTTTATTTTAATTTTATTGCGTCAACAGTTCGATATAGATAGAAGATTATAAAGCACTGTGCAAACTGTTGGCATTATATAAATCATGTATAATAATAATACTAATGCTAGGGAGAATTTAGGTATGAGGCAAAAGTCAATGAATAGATGGACTGCTATAAGCTTAGAATTTGCATCCAGCCAAGAACTTCCATGTTATAGTTACATAGTAGGTGAGGTTGAAAAAAGACACAAGTCCATCAAGTCCAACCTATGAACCTATGATATGTGAATAAACAGTTTACTACTACATTGTTTTTATTACTTGCATGATTTGATAGCTAATGTTCTCTACCAGTTCCTGTAAATTAACCATAGAGATAAGTTTGCATTTGGTAGATTTGACTACCAAAACGACTTCTTTGTGAAAACGAATTTCACAATTATTTCAGCCAAGTGTACAGAGCAGATACTCCCGCAGTGCCAGATTTATGATTTTTCTTAGCAATCATTTAGAAATATGCTTTCACACCAATATATTTTGCAGTATGTCACAACGTGGCCTGGATTGTACAATGGTTAGTTCATGTTTATGGGTATCCTTCTTCCCAACCTGTATGAACGGCTGTGTCATAGCCATTAATGATTTCTTGTGTCTTCCTTCACAGGGAAGGGAGAGCTGCTCTGGTCACATCTTTCTGTGTTTTTAAATACATGACCCTTTATGCCATGATCCAGTTTGTGTGCTTATTGCTACTATACTGGGTAAATTCTTTTTTATGTATTCTTTTTTAGCACAATTGTTTGCTATAGCTTAATGTATACATAGGGATAAATGAAATTATACTATATAATAAATATAGAACTTCTTTCCCTTTTTTAGCAAGTTAACATCTTGTCAAACTACCAACTTCTTGCCCAGGATATGGCTGTAACTATCGTAGTCTGCTTAACAAGTAAGAAAAATTATATTTATACATTTTGTACATGCGCTTATCCACACAAGCTATATCCTTGTCTAATTTTCAGAAGCCAGCAAAAGTTTTCAAGAATCAAAAGCAGAACCTGGTAATATCAAAAGTTCCCAAGTCACTGTAGGGTAGTCTAAATGTTAAAGTGGTTTTTATTACTGGAGGGAAGGTTAGATCCTCTATTTGGGCTTTATTGCTGCCTGTGTCCCCATTGTAAAGATTGATTGTTGTCACCAGCACAAGTTTTTATTTTTCAATTAAATATATAAATAATTCACTCCAGATAAGGGTAGGGTTACATGCAGCTCACAGCAATGCTCTGGGGGTCACTGGTGCAGAAAATAAAGGTAAATCTCCCCAGTGGAAACACAACAATAAGAACCCCAATAGATCTAACTCTTGCAAACATTATCCAACACAATCAAAACGTTTGGAGTTTATCTTTCAACTACCCGTTTATTGAATGACTAGTAAAGGTCGATTCAGCCCCAGACAATATGAAGATAAAAAGACCATCTATGGGGCAATATCCACTTGGACAGGATGTGGACAGGAAAGGATGGAAAATGAGCATCTCTTCAAACTTGTCCATGTGTGCAGCCATTGTATGACTCTGACTGTTATTCTGTGTATGCTCTAGAATTACTGAGAGTCAAACAAAATGTTACACTTTACGTAGTACACAGCGGAGGAGAAGCTTTATTATAGTTTACTATAGAAATTGTTTTTTTTTTTTTTTACGTTATATGATTTCTATGTATAATTATATTTACTATAATATTCAGACTTTTTATTTTCTTACTGTTGTAAGCCCACATAATTTTTTTTGACAACATTTGCTGTATAGGCCATTTAAATCCAGTACATTTAAAAGAAGATTTTAAACAATGGAGTGGACTGGACGTGGGATGGGGGCCAGAATGGTTGTCTGCTGTGGAAACATTGCTGACGCTCAGTATCCCTACTGTACACATTATCAAGTGTCAACAATAACTGTATGCCAGAACACAGAATGGATGAATAATGCCATCTAGTGGCAACTTAAAGTGATTGTAAACGATCACCTTGTTAAACAACCCATACAGTTTCAAATTGAAATGAAAGGCAAAACATTTTTATATAGATATAAAAAAAACAAAAAAACATTATAAATTCCTGTTTTCCCTTTTTTTTTTAAATGATCACATGCCCTCAGTTCTCAGCTGCATAAGAGCTAGGGGGAAAAGAAGCAGCTCCACACTGAGCTTCCCAGTGAATGGATGTGCGGTGGGGGTGTGACATGTCTGATCATTAGATGAGCGCAGGTTGAGTTCCCAGCATAGTTAGAAAACTGACCACGCTGTGCTCTCCTGCTTAGGGCCCTTTCACACGGTGCGGATCGTTTTTCGGTCCGCTCCGTATGTGTCCGTCGTCTCAGTGGGGGGTCCCGCTCAGCTGTCGGCGGACAGGGCAGTCCCCGCACACAGTGCAGGCACCGCCTTGTCTCTCCTCCGCTATCCCCTATGGGGAATCGGATGGAAACGGACCGTCTGTCCGTTTGCATCTGATCCGATCCACCGGACGGAAGAAAAATAGGGTTTTCTTCCGTCCGCAAAACGGATATAGACGGACGCGGATCGTAGGCGGACGTTAGCGGATGCATCATCCGCTAATGGATCCGCTCCCATAGGGCCCCATTCTAAGTCTGTTTACGGACTTAGAAAAAGCGGACTGTTCGTCTGCATGTGTGAAAGGGCCCTTAGACCCCTTTAACACTGGGTCGCTTTGCAGGAGCTATAATGCTAAAACTAGTGCCTGAAAAGCAACCTGAAACAGCTGCTGCTGTCTCTCCAGTGTGAAAGCCCCGAGGGCTTTCACACTGGAGCTGGGCGCTAGCAGGACAGTAAAAAAGTCCTGCTAGCAGCATCTTTGGAGAGGTGAAGGAGCCCTGTGTATACTGCTCCTCCATTGCTCCTGCCCGTTGAAATCAACAGCAGAGGTGCTTTGCGATGGTTTTTAACCCTTTCTCGGCTGCTAGCGGGGGGTAAAACCACCCCGCTAGTGGCCGAATAACGGCGCAATATTGACAGTAAAGTGCTGCTAAAAATAGCAGCGATTTACAGTGGACACCGCCGCCGCTCCAGTGTGAAAGGGGCCTTAGTGTTGTTAGTTTTTAATAGGAAAGCAGAGGGACTAGCAGGAACACCAGGCATTTCACACAAAGGAAGCAATACAAAGAGAACAGGATACCTATATCAGAAGTATGAACTGTTGAGGTAACAAACTCTTTACCTCAGAAGCAGAGTCAGTTTGAATGTAAAAATGATTGTTAGGTGAATGTTGAAAATATAGTTTAATAAAGTAAGTTAAGACATTTATAATTACTAAAATGTCGCTTTTTGTTGCTGAATAATATGTATATATTTGTTTTTTTTATAGTGAGTTTAAACCATGCATATCCAAAACTAGCACCATACAGGCCTCCAGCACAACTTATGTCACCTCCACTCTTGCTCTCAGTAGTCATTCATGTAATTGTCACTACAGCCATTCAAGTCTATGGATTTGTCGTTGTCCAGCAACAAACATGGTATTCTGAGCATCCTAGCAGGTAAGCGCTTCTCAGCCAGTAGATTAGGTTCCCCAAAAGGCACTCCTGATAAGATTAATGATTACTTCTGCCTGATAAACTGCATTTAGAACCGTTTAAAATGTTTACAAGCTGTAGCTTACAATATAAAATTACTCAATAAACTGTGAGAATTCTAAAAAAAAACATTATGGCTTTCTTGACAAACATTTACACATAATTAAATAAAGACAATAGGGCCTAGTTTTGCTTTTGTCTATTTTTTTTTTTCTATTGGGAATAGTTGCACATACAATTGCACAGGAGATCAGACATGCCCCATTTTTACAATGCAAAGGACACATGTGAACGGCCTCATTGGATGCAAAGTATTTTTATGACACATTTGATCGTTTGTGTTCCGAAATGTACATAAATTACATGGGTGTGAGCCAAGTCAAAAGTACATAAGATAATTGGTAAATATCACCTTAAAAAGGAATTCATGGGTGAAAACAAATTGAGAAACAGCAGTGTAGAGTTTCTAAAAGCATAACAATTGGTGAGTAGACAGATCAAATAATGTACCAAAATAATGTGCAAAGTGTAGCACAAAATTGCAGTCATTATTTCTAGGTTAGAATTCAGTAAAACCAGGTTAGAATTTTGTAATTGTATAGTTGTTATTGGGTATTTTCTGGTTACATTATCATAAATGTTCATGCTACTTTCTTAAATAAGCCAGAATTATTTTTTTCATCTTTAACCACTTAAGCCCCGGACCAATATGCTGCTAAATGCCCAGAGGCGTTTTTACAATTCGACACTGCGTCGCTTTAACAGACAATTGCACGGTCGTGCAACGTGGCTCCCAAACAAAATTTGTGTCCTTTTCTTCCCACAAATAGAGCTTTCTTTTGATGGTATTTGTGATTTTTATTTTTTGCGCTATAAACAAAAATAGAGCGACAATTTTGTTATAAGAAAAATCGAATAAACTACATTTTAGTCAAACATTTAGGACAAAATGTATTCAGCCACATGTCCCTTGTGCTGATGCCTTTTCTGCTAGGCGATTTCCTCCTCCATTGATTGTCCTGCAACCATAAACTTCCACTGCAGCGGAGGTTAATAGAACTGTGGACACTGTCACAGGCTCCCGTAGAGAGTGTGCAACTATGCCCATGCTTTCCGCCCAACTTCTCTTTTCATAAAGGCCATACTACAACCTCTATGAATAAAACATGATCTATGAAGAGGGCGGACATTTCAGGCATCCTGTCCTCCACTCATAGATCCTGTTTCAGTCAACATAAGCTCTTCATAGTATAAACTGCATAGTTTTTATAGTATATATAGTTTATATGTATCAAAGAGCAAAAAGCTAAACAATTAATCAGTGTGAAATAAAAAGAGGAACTGTATGACTGGAAGTTTATCCTGTCTTTTCAGAGCTTGTATCTTTGGAAATGCCAGTACTTCAAACAGCAGTACATTCTTTAACAGCACTGGACCGCAAACTGCAAATACGCAAACTGGGTTTGATCTGAACATGATCCATGAGAGCTACGAAACAGCCACATTGTGGCCACTGACCACAATCCACTGCATAATTGTGGCATTTGTCTTCTCTAAGGGCAAGCCCTTCCGACAAGCTATATATACAAATTGTAAGTATCATTAAATATGAATATGCATATTAATAAAAGCCAGTTTAAAAAAAAAAAACAGAAGTAGAAACTTAATAAAAAACTGTTTTTTTTTTTGCTGATTTGTATTACAAAAATGGACAACTTTTTTATTTTATTTTTCCATCTCAACAGAGGAAACTTTATTTAAATGAATATACTGTAGTGCACATACAGACTAGTATGGTATTACAGCTTGGCAAGTAGAATTTACATCATTAATTACACATATTGCAAATGAAAGATAATGTATAATAACAGATTATTAGTGGTCCACATGGCATAAATATAGAAAAAATCAACCACTACGGTATAATATCAGTCACAACATTATGGGGGAGATTTACTGAAACTGGTGCATAATAGTCAATCAGCTTTCAAGTTTCATTGTCAAAGCTTAATTGAACAAGCTGAAGCTAGCAGCTGTTTGGTTACTATGCACAGATGCACCAGATTCTGTGTGCACCAGTATTAGTAAATCTCCCCCTATGCTTGAACAGAAAATAATAATTGCTGCCATATTATGAGAGGTTTTAAAGAATAAAAAATTGAGGTAAAGTTCAGTTGAAGTATAACTGATGCAGGTTTGACAGATATAGAATATACTTGAGTATTATTCGGTGGTATGATTTGGTCAGATTGATCAAAATATTGTTTGTACTGTATAGCCAACATTAGTATTTTTAGTATCTCGTATCACATACAGGTGCCACCACCCACTGTATTCAACTACAGTGTAAGGTAAATGAAAGACAGGCTTCTTATCAAATCGCTCTACAATTAGGCCACCCATAGACGCTTCAAATCTCAGCCAGTTCAGCACGAATTGAGCCCTGTTTGGGCAGGCTGAATGTGCCAATAAATCGGTTAATATAAATGATATATACAGTTTTTTGGGGATTTTAAAGGTGCCAGAAACAATATAAAGCCAGAAATAGATATATATTTACACAGTATCTCACAAAGATGAGTACACCCCTCACATGTTTGTAAATATTTTATTATGTCTTTTCATGTGACAACACTGAAGAAATTACACTTTGCTACAATGTAAAGTAGTGAGTATACAGCTTGTATAACAGTGTAAATTTGCTGTTCCCTCAAAATAACTCAACACACAGCTCTTAATGTCTAAACCGCTGACAACAAAAGTGAGTACACCCCTTAGTGCAAATGTCACAATTGGGCCCTAAGTGATGATTTTTTTTGTGTGGCCACCATTTTTATACAGCACTGACTTAACCCTCTTGGGCATGGAGTACACCAGAGCTTCACAGGTTGCCACTGGAGTTCTCTTCCACTCCTCCATGATGACAGAGATGGTGGATGTTAGAGACCTTGTGCTCCTCCATTCCCGTTCGTACGAATGTTATTTTCGTACAAAAATGTTCATTTCCTGGCCAGCCTCACGTCAGCACACTATGGGTTAATCCCCTCCTCCGGTCCACCAGTACCACCTTCTTCTTAGCTAATAAGTAGGGCCCCTCCTCCCCAGTCCTTGTTCCTTTTTTTTGGTTGGACGACCAGACCACCAGACTCTGACAAGGGAAAGAGAGGAAAAGAACCCCCTACCGAACCATCCCACCCAGGTTCAGGCCTCTCCTGGCGTGGAAGGTCCAGAATAATGATAAGGATGACCCTTCATGACACTGGACGCTCAGATGCATGAGCTGCAGGCACATAATAGCTTATGGAGCTTACTTTTTTGGGCGAGGGGGCTGTGGTGGCTGCTGCTTGGATGCCTGTCTGTACTTCAGGAAAGCTGAGCTAGAAAAACTTCGACAGGCAGAGAGCTCAGTGTGCTCACACACTAGCTCTGAACAGGGCGTCGTCGGTAAGTCTCCCAGGTGGAGAGATTGTGTTTTTTTTTTCCTTCAACAGCGTTCTGTGTATATCTGCTGTGTAACTGCTGCCACCCTGTGGCCATTCTCTTTACTGCAAGAGCGTTCTGTATATGCCTGTATAACTGCTGCCACCCTGTGGCCATTCTCTTTACTGCAAGAGCGTTCTGTATATGCCTGTGTAACTGCTGCTACCCTGTGGCCATTTTATTTACTGCATAAGGTCAGTCTTATTAATTAATAATGAGTTTATTAATATTAATTATAAACAGTAAAGATTGATGGTGTTTATAAAAAATCCATTATTTTGTGATCAGCTCCGGATTACGGTATCCTCTCGTTTATGCAGCATGAGCTCACCACAGCCCCAGATTGCACAAAGTTCGCCGGAAAGGTAGGAGGGGTCGACGGGGGCCATAGTAAAAGAGTGCAATTCCAAGAGCTGAAAACATGTTTCTTGGTCGTCTTTTTAGGAGCAGAAGCCCTAAAACAAGACTTACACGGAGAAAAAAAGTCCCGACACCGTTCCATATCTCCGCAAGCGTCTGGGTCGTGGGCAACGCACAAAGCCCCATTCCGGCCCAGCTCGCAAACCTAGCCAGCCCAAGACTGTAACAGAACTGAGTCCCCGCCCAGATGACGGTCTTTGTTGGGCATGTACGGCGCCTTCCGAACCTGGCAAACTTTTGTGCAGCGGCTGCATTAGAGACGTCGCTGTAGACAGAGAGGCTGAGGAGCAAAGGATTAAAGGTTGCATTCAAAGACGCAGTCACAGAGATACAATCGGCCTCAGTTGGCAAAACCCCAACATCTAAAACCAAATTCAGAGCGGACCCTCAAATGTGAGATGAATTTCCAGACTTTGAAGGGCTATCATGAGATTCGTCAGACTCTGAAGAGCCTTCTGAATTTTTTTCAACTTTCAATACATAGAGTCATTCGTCACGGCGTAAAAGAAGCCATAGTCTGGGATCAGGATACTCAGCCGCCTGAAAAAATTAAAAGATTTTTTCCGAGTCGTAAGAGACAAGGGGTCACCTTTCCCCTTTTTTCTGGAAATTCGAAAGTGGTTCGAAGATGAATGGGACAGACCGGAAAGAAGGGCGAACGTGCAGAATCGTATTTTAATGTTATATCCTTTTAAACCCCCAGAAGCAGCCCTTTGTGATTCCCCTCAGGGTATAGATGCGGCCTTACAACGCCTGGCCAGACAAGTATCCTTACCATTACAGAATTCTACAACATTCAGAGATCCTAGGGACAGGCGTGTGGATACAGACCTGAAAAAGGTCCTTTCCTCCACTGGTTCAGCATACCGTCCGGCCATAGCCTTAACCTCAGTCTCCAGAGCGTTGAAGGTCTGGACCACAAGGATACAAACAGCCCTGAAGACGGGCAGGAAATCAGAAGTGGTCATACAAACACTGGAGGAATTCGACCTCGCTGATTTCATAGCAGAAGCTTCTATAGATCTAGTAAAGCTACTCGCAAAAATCATGGCATTTGCAGTGACAGCCAAAAGGGCCTTTTGGTTACGTCATTGGGTAGCCGACAGTACTTCTAAATTAAGTCTTTGTAATATCCCGTTCAATGGCAAGGTGCTATTTGGGAAGACCCTGGAAGAGGCTATTAGCCGAGCAACAGGGGGAAAACCGAGTCTGATGCTTCAGAGACACAAGAGGAGGCAGCAGACCACACGGCCAGCTCAACCAGATTACAAGAGGACCTATGACACCAGGTCATATAGACCCAGACGGGAGTACGCTAGACCCTTCTGGAGAAACTCGCAGGGTTCTTTTTTAAGGAATGTAAAGTCCAGAGCAGCACAGACAGCGAAAAAGCCTGAGAAGCCTTTTTGACGGGTTAACCGCCCATCCTCCCCAAGTGGGCACCAGGTTAACATCCTTTTGGAGGGTATGGGCGAAAATAGTCAAGGACCAGTGTGTCCACAAGACGCTAAAATACAGCTACAAAATATCCTTTCAGAAGAAACCTCCAATATAGTGGTTCGCACAGATTGGCCGACGGACTAGAAAAATAAAAATAAAAATGTTTACAAGAATATTTAACCGGCTTACGACAAAAGAATGCGATTTCGCCAGTACCCATAAAACAGGGAGAAGGGGTATACTCTCCAATCTTTTTGGTTCCCAAAGCATCAGGATAACTCAGACCTGTTTGGGACCTGAGAATTTTAAATCATTATATAACTCCTAGGACGTTCAAAATGGAATCCATATTTACGATCGTCTCAGTATTGCAACCAGGGGACTGGTTGATATCAGTCGATTTAGCAGATCCATATCTGCATGTCCCAATCAGCAAAAACCATCAAAAATACTTAAGATTCATGGTAGGAGAAGATCATTTCTAGTTCAGATGTCTACCTTTCGGGATCAGCACAGCTCCCCGAGTATTTTCCAAGATCCTACTAGCCGTCATTGCCGTCATCTGCCTAAAGGGCATAAAGATTTTTCTCTACCTAGACGATATCCTTGTAGTAGCCCGTTCAAGCTGTCAGCTAATGTCGCAACGCGAGGTAGTGCTAGAAACCCTATCAAAGTTTGGCTGGATCATCAACTGGCAGAAGAGCCAATTAGTTCCCTCACAAGAGATGGAATATCTGGGATTGATCTTCAATACAGACAGAGGACTTGTCCTGCTACTCGAACGCAAGAAGGCAGAATTGGTAGCCTGTGTAGGCTGCGTAATGAAGTCACCGTCACTGTCAGCAAGGGATTGTATGACTCTGCTCGGGATGTTTACAACAGCAATCCCAGCCATTCTCTGGGCAAGGTTCCACACAAGGGCGTTCCAGGCGACTTTTCTGAGCCAGTGGGATGGCACGTCCCTCCACCAGAAGATTCTCATGCCGAGCCGAATTCGCCAGAACTTAGCTTGGTGGACGACACCGGAAAATCTGTCGTGGGGCATGCTCCTCAGCCCCGGGGGCTGGATTCTGATAACTTTGGGTGCCAGTCTCCGGAGCTGGGGCGCTCACTGCCTCGGCAGGCGAGTACAGGGCGTATGGGTCAAGTTGGAATCCAGACACTCCAACCTCTTGGAACTGCAAGCAGCGTATCTGGCCCTGCGGGCCTTCGAGAAGCTAGTGCAAGGAGGCCGAGTCAAACTGATGTTAGACAAAAGACGGCGGTGGCATATATAGCCAAACAGGGCGGAACCAAAAGTTTGCCACTGTTACAAGTGGCGACCAAGATATTTGTCTGGGCCGAAGCTCATCTAGAATCCCTAGTAGCAGCCAACATTCCAGGCAGCCAAAATTCCATTGCGGATGGTCTGAGTCGGGAATTCCCCGACAAGAACGAATGGGCCCTGAACAGGAAGTTCCTGGAGCCAATCTTTTCCGATTGGGGGACACCCTCAGTGGATCTAATGGCGACCCGAGTCAATGCAAAGACACCCCAATTTGTGTCCAGGTTCCGCTGCAACAAAGCCATAGCCCAAGATGCCTTTGCCATTCCATGGGATTTTCCCCTAGTCTACCTCTTTCCACCAGTGCTGCTAGTGATGAAAACCCTGCTGAAGATTGCGAGGAAGAAGGTCCATGCGATAGTAATCCTACCTTTTTGGCCACAGAGACCGTGGTTCCCTCTGCTCCTACAGATGACGTCGGCTCCCCCAATACGTCTACCTCTAAGGAGAGTTCTCCTGTGCCAGAGCCAGTGGGTGCATCCCAACCCAGGCATGTTGCAACTGACGGCCCGGTTGCTGAATCAACCAGACTATAGGCACAAGGCATCTCAGAAGAGTCTAGAAAGGCCTCGACCAATGCTACCTACAACAGGATTTGGAAAAAATTCACAACTTTTGCGTTACATCAACATTTTTCCCCAGCGGATCTGAACGTTGCACAAATGCTGGACTTATTGCAGGCTGCACTGAAGGAGGGCTTAGCCTATAGTACAATAAAAGTACAAGTATTAGCCTTAACGTGCTTCACAGGGCGCAGGTGGGCAGACGAACCACTGCTTCCTGAAAGCAGCCAGGAAACTAAATCCTCCAAGAAGGCCTCTGTTCCCAGCTAGGGACTTGGGCACGGTGCCAAGGGCTCTTCTTCTACATCCTTTTGTGCTAGCAGAATCATGCCGTTATGGTTTCTAACAGTCAAGCTAATTTTTCTCACCGCCATAACGTCGGCAAGTAGAGTTTCCGAGCTAGCAGCCCTCTCCTGTAAAGACCCGTATTGCATCGTCCTGCCAGATAGGGTAATCCTAAGACCGTCACCAACAATAACGCCTAAGGTGGTTTCCAAATTTCATCTCAACTGGGAGGCGGTGCTACCCAGCTTCACACAACCTCCAAGGCAAGAGGAACTAGACCTCAGACCATTGGACATGGTCAATCTTTTTTCGGTTTACCTACACCTTTCTCTAAAGGTGCGCAAAACGGATTCCCTCTTCATCTTACCATCTGGTCCTAAAAGAGGACAAGCCGAATAATCTCTACCTGGATCACCAAAGTAATAAGTCTCACATATGAGAAACAGGGGCTTACGCCTCTGCAGACGATTAGAGCTCATTCTACCAGAGGGGTGGCAGCCTCCTGCTAAAATCCCTCCCCTTGCTAAAATACCGGTTGAAGAGATATGCAGGACAGCCAGCTGGAGTTCCTGCAAAAACTTTGCAAGGCATTACAATTTAGACGTGACTTCAACTAATACGTCTAGTTTTGGAAACGCTGTGGTATCGGCGCCTTTTCAGGCAAAATAAAAAGATTCTATAAAGCAGCATTTCCAGTTGTTGTCCGAGTCTTATATAAATTTTCCCACCCTAGTTGTGCTAAATTAAATCCCATAGTGTGCTGACGTGAGGCTGGCCAGGAAAACGGAAAATTGTTATCAATACCTACGGTAATTTTCCTTTCCAGGCCTGTCCTCACGTCAGCACAGCTCTTCACTCCCTATAACCCTGTTGTCCTCCATTTAGGTGGAACAAAGACTGGGGAGGAGGGGCCCCCTACTTATTAGCTAATAAGAAGGTGGTACTGGTGGACCGGAGGAGGGGATTAACCCATAGTGTGCTGACATGAGGACAGGCCAGGAAAGGAAAATTACCATAGGTATTGATAACAATTTTCAGTTTTTCGTACCCGCGGGATAATGTGTACATACAAAAACGGTAAAGCACCAAAATACAAAAACGACGAGATAACGGATGAGCCGCATAACGAACGACCGCAAATACGAACGAACGATCCGACGGGAAAAAACGACAAAGGCAAAATAACGAAAATGAAATCTGTATCAAAAGATTTGCATTGTGTATTTTGTTTGAATCCGTTTTGTGTTAGTTTTCAGTTGTATGTTCATTGTTCAATGACATCTATAACAAAAGAATTGCATTATGTATATTGAATGAATTCCTTTTTCTGTTTGTATTGTGTATTCAAAATACTGAAGGCAAATCTTTTGTTATAGGTGTCACATCAACATACGAAAATAACAAAAGAAAACGGATTCAAATGCAAATCTTTTGTTTATCGTTTTTTTGAATGGCCAGAGAGTTAGGCTGGCCATACATGATACAATTTTCTGTGCAATTTTCTGTACAATTTTCTTTAGATTTACCTTCAACTATGTAGTGCAAGGGCCTGCCTGATTGCATACAATTGAAAGTGTTGTTTAGTTTGACCTCATATTATATGGTTTTTGGTAAATCTAAAAGAAAATTGTACAAGAAAATTGAACATGTATGGCCAGCCTCAGTGACTGAAAGCAGCTTCTCTTTTGTGCTGAGTAGTGAGTAAACTAGTACAGTAAAGCCAAATAAACTTTTCTGTGGATTTTCATCTGAAGGGAGATCAGTTGGCCAGACTTTTGAACCCAAAAATGGTTTTCTGATGCAGTTTAAAAACGAACAAATTTTCTGAGAACGATCGGAAAACGATCGTTTTTATGTTTGTTGTTAAAACAGTCTGACCAAGTGTATGGGGCTTAACAATAGTTAACATGGATGAGCCGTGTGTTGAAAGTGCAGCGAATCCCGCAATATATTTAGGAAAGTACAAAATGATAAAAATCCTTTTTTCTGTTCATATTTTCAGGGAGATCTGGCCAACTGATCTCCCTTCAGATGAAAATCTACAGTAAAGCCAAATAAACTTTTCTGTGGACTTTCATTTTTTTTCTGTGCACATGTCTATCCTCCATCTTCCGTTTGAGGATGCCCCACAGATGCTCAATAGAGTTTAGGTCTGGAGACATGCTTGGCCAGTCCATCACCTTTACCCTCAGATTCTTTAGCAAGGCATATATATATATATATATATATATATATATATATATATATATATATATATATATATATATATATATATATATATATATATATATAGATCTATATATTTATGGCTTCATTGTGTTTCTGGCACCTTCAAAATTCCCCCCAAAAAACTTCCTGCATATATTCTCTATTCAGGGATGTTGGTGACTTTTTGAATTTGTCACTAATCTATACCACAACCCATATTAGTATAAATATGATGTGATCTTATGATGGATGAAACATACATATTCACATTCTCTTATTTCACCACAGATATATTTACTGCTGTACTGACAATCCAGCTTGGAGTCTGCATCTTTCTTTTATTTGCTGACATTGACAATATATATAAAGTAATGGAGGTAAGTGAGCCAATTTGTTTTACAAGCTTTTCAAAAGGGAATTACAGGTTACGCAACATTGTTTTCAGGCAATAAAATAAAAAGCCCAGACAGCTACTTTGTAATGTATATTATTAAGCATACTAATGTCTTACTGGTGTGTAAGAGATAACATCATGACCGGTGAGATATTTCTGCTGTTAAACACAGTAGTGGCATTCCTCTGCCTAAGATGCGGCCCACTAACCAGCAAGAAGAACAAACCTTGGCAGAAAGTTATGTTAGTAAAACTATACAGATCATCACAACTACTTAGTATATCCATAACTTTAACTTGTTTTTATTCAGGAAAAATTGGTCTTTTAGTAGGTGGTTAATAAATATTTATTGTAAAAAATATAATATTTGAATTGTAGCTGTATATTTCTTGCTACTACCACAACCAAAGAATGAATAAATGAGAAAATATTACAATGTACCTGTGACGGTCGTAGAAAATATCCCCGTCAAGCATTCCCTTCTTCTTCCATAAAAGAAATCGCCCAATATTCCACGAGTAGGAATATCCCTGGAATCGCCGAATAATCCACACATGAGCCAAGGCTTAATGCTGAATGTAACAGGACACCCTTTATTGAAAGTACACAGCACACTTTATACAGGATTTGGAACATCCCGCCCCCAACAACTGCTTTCCCATTGGTCCCCTCCAATGTCCCATCAGTTCCCCATCAGGTCCACCTTCCATTCAAATGAGGACTTGAAAATGACACAGCAGAGATTGATCAGAACGGTTTGAATGGAAACTGATGTGTATTCAGACAAAAGCCCCATGGGGTAATTACTACAATGAAGCAATCAGAACAACAATTAACATGAGTCAATTATCTAATCGGTTGGCTAGGCGTCTCGTCTCTGACACGGCTATTCATCTGCAGAACACAATGGAAAGTTATTTCACAAGCCACTTAGCATTGAAAGGTCATTGTCCCTTACTGGCAGCATGGCAATCTGGTTTAAACAGGTTTTACAGATGCCTCTACAAAGGGGAAAGTAATCCAATTATCCAGGGCTAAAGGCAGACCCCATAGAGCACATGGTTGCAAAAAAGTCATGAAACCCTTTAGAATACACAAAGTCACCTTTTACCCATAACACATAGACATTAAAAATAGCAGGGAGAGAATTACACTGAAGTATATAGGCAATTGCATAAAAGTCCTTCACAATGGCCCCCCCTTTTCTCCCTGCTCCGGCAACTCGGTTGGACCTTTCCTGGTCCAGTAGGGTTGACGGGTTCAGAGCTTTTAGTCCGAGGTTATCTCCGTTTGGCGTGACAATCCATCGGCATTCCCGTTTTGCTTGCCTGGGCGATAATGAATCGTAAAGTCATAGGGCTGTAAGGTCAAGCTCCAGCGTAGCAAACGGGCGTTGTCCCCTGAAACCCCGTTAAGCCACACCAAGGGGTTGTGATCGGTGATGAGAGTGAAAGCCCAGGCCATAAAGGTAAGGTGTGAGCTTTTTGAGGGCCCATATCAAGGCCAAACACTCTTTTTCAATGGTGGCGTAACTGACCTCCCTTGGCAACAGCTTCCGACTCAGGTATGCCACCGGGTGCTCTCCTCCATCCTCCCCGATCTGGCTTAGTACTGCCCCCAGTCCAAACATTGAAGCGTCTGTGTGAACAATAAATCTTTTATTAGGATCTGGGGTAATCAACACCGGAGCATTAACCAGAGCAGTCTTTTCCAGGACTGTCTGCCAGGATAACCCATCCGCCTTCCTGGTTTGAGGCCCCGGCCCATAATCGGACGGTAAGAGGCTCGCATTCAGTCCTCTCCAAAAGCCCCTGTCCCGGCTAGACCTGTCACACAGGGGACTAACCCAGTAGGAGACACCAGATGGGTTGTCTCTGAATTTAGTCAGTAGTTCCAGTCCCCCAATGCCGGTATCCATACAGTACCCCAAATCACTTGCTCCAAACCGAGCATTACTCACCCCGCCATCCTCTGCCTCTCTCAGGGAACACGTCTGCCGCTGGGGAGAGGCCTGGACTAGCCCTTCTCCCTGGAGTCCTTTCAGCCGCTGGAGAGATGACAGGGTGGCTGGTCTCAGTCCATCATGCTGTTGGGGATCTGGGCCAACTGGCCACCATTTATGGGGTATACCAGTGGAGACTGAAGTCCCATCCACTGGTGTGAGGTGAAAATCCCCCAGTGCTTGCAAAGCAAAGCCGACATCCTCCTGTTTCAGTCCTGTACCATTTTCTGAGGTTGTGCCAGTGGAGACTGGAGTCCCATCCACTACCCCAGGAACCCCTTCTTCTGTTAGGTGAAAGCAGAGGCCCGGGGGCACTCTGCTCTGTTGCCAGCTCTTCCGCTGGGTTGCTGTGAGTGGAGACCACAGTCCCATCCACCGATATCCACTCAAGCTGTAGTGGGGTGCAGCCGCCAGTAGCATCCTGTCCTGCTGCCAGTGATCCAGCTGGGAGTAAGAGCTTTACCACCTCAGCTGGTTGCTGGGGAGGGGGGCCAACCGCCCCGGCTCCCTGGAACTCCACAGTTGGTCTCGGTGCTGGGCAGAGATGGCTGGCACTCTGCCCTGTTGCCAGCACTTCTGCTGGGGGTGCATAATCCATAACATCCTCTGAATAGTCCATACATTCTGTAATCTGTGGCTGGGGAGTGATCGCCATCTTCTCACCCTGAGCCTCCGAAACTGCCACAGGGGTGGGGCAGAGGTCTTGAACCCTCTGTCCGGTGACCAGCGCTATAGCTGGGGAAGTTCTGTGTAACTCCACAAATACTGCTCTTGGTGCTGGGCAGAGCACAGTGACGTTTGGCCCTGATCCCAGCTCTTCTGCTGGAGGCCCATCAGGTTGTTTTTCCTCAGCAGAAAAATCTATTAAATCCCCTGTCTCTGCAACTGGTGTCTGGGGATAGAGGTTCACCATCTCCTGTCCATGTAACCCAGAAGATGCTCTAGGTACTGAGCAGAGGTTAGCAGAGCTCGGCCCTGCGGTTAGAACTTCAGCTTTGGGAATGGCAATCTCCAGATTTTCCACTGCCGATTCACTGGCATACTGCTGGACAGTCACATTCCTCCATTCAAGATCGTCCCATGCAGAAACGGGATCATCAAGGTCAGTCGGCACTTGCTGCATCCGCCATATAACCTCCTAGTCCATAGCTGCAGGGGCAGGTTGGAAAAGCACACTGTTACCCTGCCACATGGACGATTCTTCAGCCAGGATTTCAGCATTGTCCACTGGTATTTCCTGATAGTCCCAGGCAAAGGGAGCCCGGCCCTGGCACTGAGCAGAGTCTAGCAGCTGTTTGTAGGCGATCTCCAGGTCCCATTCCCGAGCGGCTAGAAATTCCAAATCTTCCTGTAGCCAGTGCGCTTCCGAGATATTCAATTTTTTCTCTCTGTGCTCCATTATTTCCTCCAAGCGCCACTCCCGATCATCCCCAAAGTCGGGATCACTGGACATCCTCCAATACAACAATCCCAGGCCATCATAGTCATAGCCTTCTGTGGGGCTGTCATCCGCTGACCATGGGCACTCGTGGGCTACATACCACCGGAGGGCTCTGTAGCTCTCATCCAGCTGCATCTCTGCCCGGATCAGCCTGTTTAATTCCGCTATCCACTCCTGCTTCGGTTGTTCCCCCAACAACGGCATTCGTACGTCATACTGCGGCCAGTACCTTGCATAGGTGTAGGGCAGGACCTCTCCTTGGTGTTGCTGCTCGAGAGCTAGCGCTTCCTTCCAGAGTTGGCACCGAATCACATCCGCCCATCCCAGCAGGACCTCCTCTGATTCTGGTCCTGTGTGCTGTATCCGCATCTCTTGTAACCTTCTTCTGAATTCCTCTTCCATGGTTACTGGTATCTGTACCTCTCCTCGTCTTTCATTTGGTGCTGCTTCTTTAGGCGTTGTCACCGATCGTCGTATTTCTGCAATTCTCAGCTCATGTTGCCGCTCTCGTTCTTTCTCATCAAAAGCTTAAAATGGAATCTTCCTTGTGTCTGCTGTGCTGTACTCACTGTTTGGAGAATGTGCGGCTGCTTGTTGGACTGCTGCCAGTTTTAACTGTAGCTCTGCATCTCTTATTTATTTAGCCTCCTCCGCTAACAGGGTCATCACTTTCAGCACCACATCCGCCGTTGGGTTCGGACCGAACCATGCTAATTTCTCTCTTATTAGCTTGTTGGCTGGTGATTCCTCATCCTGAATCACTGGTGTCTCCATCTCTTGTACTGCTGGCCTTGCTGCAACCGAGTTCTCCTTGTCTAGCTCCATTAATTCTGCTATGATGACACGCTCGGTTTTGTTGCTAGCAATCCTTCCACGAACTTCCAGTAGTTCTTTCAGTGTATTTCTTTTAAGCCGGGTGTAGCAGTCTTCCATTCACTGTTCCCAGTGTCTGCTTGGAATCCTGGTGTAAAGGAAGTAGAAAGGAAAATCCCGCTGCTGCCAACCAGTTGTGACGGTCGTAGAAAATATCCCCGTCAAGCATTCCCTTCTTCTTCCATAAAAGAAATCGCCCAATATTCCACGAGTAGAAATATCCCTGGAATCGCAAAATAATCCACACATGAGCCAAGGCTTAATGCTGAATGTAACTTTATACAGGATTTGGAACATCCCGCCCCCAACAACTGCTTTCCCATTGGTCCCCTCCAATGTCCCATCAGTTCCCCATCAGGTCCACCTTCCATTCAAATGAGGACTTGAAAATGACACAGCAGAGATTGGTCAGAACGGTTTGAATGGAAACTGATGTGTATTCAGACAAAAGCCCCATGGGGTAATTACTACAATGAAGCAATCAGAACAACAATTAACATGAGTCAATTATTTAATCGGTTGGCTAGGCGTCTCGTCTCTGACACGGCTATTCATCTGCAGAACACAATGGAAAGGTATTTCACAAGCCACTTAGCATTGAAAGGTCATTGTCCCTTACTGGCAGCATGGCAATCTGGTTTAAACAGGTTTTACAGATGCCTCTACAAAGGGGAAAGTAATCCAATTATCCAGGGCTAAAGGCAGACCCCATAGAGCACATGGTTGCAAAAAAGTCATGAAACCCTTTAGAATACACAAAGTCACCTTTTACCCATAACACACAGACATTAAAAATAGCAGGGAGAGAATTACACTGAAGTATATAGGCAATTGCATAAAAGTCCTTCACAGTACCCTTTTCTCCATTTAAGAGGAGAAATAATACAGGGGTGGGTTGCATAGTTACTGATCACTGTGATAGCCAATCACAGGCTATTACAGCGACCATGTGATCGAGAGCCAGTCCTCCTGGCTCTTGGGAAGTTTTGGTCCTAATTACACATTAAAACTCAAATACAGATGAAAAAAAAAAAAAGAAGGAGGTCCTAACCTTTCTCCACTCCACTTAAAAAAAGAGTTTGTGCTGCTTTCTGTGTTGCCATTAGAGAAATGTTAAATACTCCTGACATTTCATGCAAATGAGATCGTTTAATTGCTAACTTGAAATTAAAGGTAATATAATCAATTCTTTTCTTTTACAGCTTGTATGCATACCAACGTCTTGGAGAATCACTATTCTTATCATATTGATCATTACGGTTATTGTTTCATACTTAGCTGAAGTAAGTATTCTACATGTAACACCATTCACATTAGAGAAGACAAGATTCTGCACTATCATTGTCAGTATATTAACAAATAAACTCAATACAGAATTAAACCCATCAATTTAAGTGTTTCCCAAAACAGTTACATTCAAGCAATGCAGTGAGTGATAACTGTTATAGTTTTTTGTACTTTCAAACTATTAGCTATCAAAAGGTTGATGTCATAACTGATCATATGTAAACCACAGAGACAACTGCAGATCAAACGGAGGCTAAGGTCGCGTACACACGATCAGTCCATCCAATGAGAACAGTCTGAAGGACCATTTTCATCAGTTAACCGATGAAGCTGACTGATGGTCTGATGTGCCTACACACCATCGGTTAAAAAAACCGATCGTATCAGAACGCGGTGATGTAAAACACAACGACGTGCTGAAAAAAATGAAGTTCAATGCTTCCAAGCATGCGTCGACTTGATTCTGAGCATGCGCAGCTTTTCAACCGATGCTTTTGCATACTAACGATCAGTTTTGACCTATCGGTTAGGCGTCCATCGGTTAAATTTTAAAGCAAGTTCTCTTTATTTTTGACCGAAGGATAACTGACCGATGGGGCCCACACATGATCGGTTTGGACTGATGAAATGGACCTTCAGTCCGTTTTCATCGGTTTTGACCGATCGTGTGTACGCGGCCTAAGATGGCAGCCTTCCTTGGCTGTAAAGAATGGTAAGGTTTAAAGATGAAGGTTATATATGGCAGTTCTTACACAGTTACATTAGTCCAGCTTGGACCAATGTAAGTATGTATGTGTCATACCTGACAATCCCTCTGGAATTTAGAAATCACTGTAGTAGGCACCACTGCTACCATAAAAGGAAAAGGTTTGACCACACTCACAGGTTTAAACCAAAACTGAAGACTTTATTGAATATACAAATCATCAGACAACATCATAGACATCATGACATCAATGCAGACCTGGCAGAGATTAATGCATTTCACGAATTGAAATTTGCTCAGTCATATGACTTCACGATTACGGACTTGATCTGCACCATAAGGTTGAAGCATGGGATTGCTCTCATCTGGAGCAGCTTGGCTTTGCTTTCTACCACTGCTGCAATGATTGTGGTTAGCTTCCAGGTCCTTTGTCAAGTGGCTGCCCTCTTGTTGAGTACAGGCAGTTGCCTACTTGGCAGAGGTGCCATTCAGTGAACACTTTGCATTTTCTCAACTAATGGTCTGATTGGACCAGGTGGAGATTGCGATGTCAACAGCCCCCTGTTCACCTCATCCATTAGAGAACACTTTGCATTTTTTAAAGTATTTTATAAATGGAGGCAATGACAGTGGCAGTGCGTCTATAGAGGGTGCTGGAGCGCCACCCCCTCTGGCTCTCGCACCGCCACTGATTACAATAACATAGATTCATGCATTGCAATAACAATTTTATTGTTGCCGGCCGCTGGTCTATTCAGATGGCCGGAAGGTGAGCGCCGGCCACCTGAATAACGGCAACTGGTTGGCTGTGCGGAAGTGCCTATCAGAGCCAGCCGAGTACAGCCCTCATATACAAGTGAAAAATTCAGCGCTGGGAAATAAGTAAATACAAACAGATTACAAATATAAATATGCAAGCCAGCACTGAGGATAAATTCATAGAAAATTCCCAAAGCATAAATTAACCACTTAAGGACCGCCTACTGCACATTTACGTCGGCAGAATGGCACGACTGGGCACATCAACGTATATATACGTTGATTTTAGTACCCAGCCGTGGGTCGCGGGCGCGCGCCCGTGACCCGGTCCGAAGCTCCAGGACCGGGACCGCGGGATTCGCGGACCCGATCACCGCTGGAGTGCGGCGATCCGTACCTGGAGCGGAAGAACGGGGAGAGCCGTGTGTACACACGGCTTCCCCGTGCTTCTCTGTAGCCGTAGCATCGATCGCGTCATCCCTGTAATAGGGGGACGCGATCGATGATGTCACACCTACAGCCACACCCCCCTACAGTTGTAAACACACACATTAGGTCACACATCCCCTACAGCGCCACCTGTGGTTAACTCCCAAACTGCAACTGTCATTTCCACAGTAAACAATGCAATTTAAATACATTTTTTGCTGTGAAAATGACAATTGTCCCAAAAATGTGTCAAAATTGTCCGAAGTGTCCGCCATATTGTCGCAGTCACGATTAAAATCGCTGATCGCCGCTATTAGTAGTAAAAAAAAAAAATTAATAAAAATGCAATAAAACTATCCCTTATTTTGTAAACGCTATAAATTTTGCGAAAACCAACCGATAAACGCTTATTGCGATTTTTTTTACCAAAAATACGTAGAAGAATGCGTATCGGCCTAAACTGAGGAAAAAAAATGTTTTTTTATATATTTTTGGGGGATATTTATTATAGCAAAAAGTAAAAAATATTGCATTTTTTTTTAAATTGTCGCTCTATTTTTGTTTATAGCGCAAATAATAAAAACCGCAGAGGTGATCAAATACCACCAAAAGAAAGCTCTATTTGTGGGGAAAAAAGGACGCCAATTTTGTTTGGGAGCCACGTCAAATGACGGCGGGCAGAATACTTTGTTTTTCTGACAGGACGTCATATGACGTCCTGTCATTTGAAGCCGCTAGGGGGCGCGCTTACTAGAAACACAATGCGCGATGGCCGCCGGGCACCCGTGATTGCCAAGTAACTGAGCAGGGACGTGGAGCTCTGTGTGTAAACACAGAGCTCCACGTCCTGTCAGGGAGAGAAGAGACCGATCTGTGTCCCTTGTACATAGGGACACAATCGGTCACCTCCCCCAGTCACCCCCCTCCCCCTACAGTTAGAACACTAACTAGGACACACATTTAACCCCTTCCCCGCCCCCTAGTGGTTAACCCCTTCCCTGACAGTCACATTTATACAGTAATCAATGCATATTTATAGCATTGTTCACTGTATAAATGTGAATGGTCCCAAAAATGTGTCAAAAGTGTCCGATGTGTCGGCTATAAGGTCACAGTCCCGGAAAAAAAAAAATCGCAGATCGCCACCATTCATAGTAAAAAAAAAAAAAAATCATAATTATGTCCCCTATTTTGTAGGCAATATAATTTTTGCGCAAACCAGTCACTATACGGTTATTGCGATTTTTTTATTATTTATTTTTACCAAAAATATGTAGAAGAATACGTATCGGCCTAAACTGAGATCATTTTTTTTTTTTATGGGATATTTATTATAGCAAAAAGCAAAACATATTGGGCCAGATTCAGGATTGTGAGCGGGTCTTTGCAGTGGCGTAACTTTTCCTATTTATGTTACACCGCACCGTATTCACAAAGCACTTGCGTGTAAAGTTGCGGCGGCGTAGCGTAAATTGGGCGGCCTAATTCAAATTGGGCGGGTAGGGGGCGTATGCTATTTAAATTAGGCGTGTCCCCACGCCGAACCTACTGCGCATGCTTCGACCATTAAAAAATACCAGTGCGCATGCTCCAAATTATGACGGTCTTTTCAACGTGAACGTAATCCCCATTCACGGACGAGTTACGCAAATGACGTAAACATTTTCAAATTTCCCGCTGTCACGACGTCCATACTTAACAACTCCTTATGGAAACGGCGTAAAGTCACTGCGTCGGGCGGGCGTACGTTCGGGAATTGCCGTATTTCGCTGATTTACATATTCTCGGTGTAAATCAGCGCTAACGCCCCTGGCGGCCATTTTAAAAATGCATTTAAGATCTGACGGCGTAATACAATTACGCCTGTCGGATCTTTCCTGCAAACCGGTGTATCTTGTTTTCTGAATACAGAAAACAGATACGCGGGCGCAAAGTCAGTTATCACTGATACGCCGGCATAACTCTAATTGAATCTGGCCCATTGTGTTTTTTTTTCAAAATTTACGCTCTATTTTCGTTTATAGCACAAAAATTAAAAACCGCACGGGCGATCAAATACCACCAAAAGAAAGCTCTATTTGTGGGAAAAAAAGGACGCCAATTTTGTTTGGGAGCCATGTTGCATGACTGCGCAATTGTCAGTTAAAGCGATGCAGTGCCGGAAGCTAAAATGGGCAGGAAGGGGGTGTAGGTGCACAGTAGGCAAGTGGTTAAAGGGCACAGTGGGAACAATTGGCACAGTGGCAAAAATGGGCACAATGGCAACAATTAAAGGACACAGTGGTGACAATTGGCACAGTGGCGACAATTGATGGGCACAGTGACTGTGTTTGATGGCATGGCACAGTGATGACAATTGATGGCACAGTGGCTGCGTTTGATGGCATGGCACAGTGGCTGCGTTTGATGGCATGGAACAGTGGTGACAATTGATGGCACAGTGGCTGCGTTTGATGGCATGGCACAGTGGTGCGAATTGATGGCACAGTGGCTGCGTTTAATGGCATGGCACAGTGGTGATAATTGATAGCACAGTGGCTGCGTTTGATGGCATGGCACAGTGGTTACAATTGATGGCACAGTGGCTGCATTTGATGGGCACAGTGAGGCTGCAATTTCTTTTTTTTTTTTTCGTTTGTGCTTCTCAAAAAATGTGAGCACCGGCCGCCACTGGCCCATGCTGAGACTGGACCCAAACGCTAATGAAGATAATTGTAGTAGTGGTGGCTGCTGTAAATAGTTCCAGCTTCCACGGGGAGCTCACAGGTATAACATACACACTTACATTGTTCGCAGGTGGATCAGTGTACCTATCTAAAAAAAGGGCCATATCTGAAATTTAGCAGAATCTGGAAATCAGTGTGCATTTTTGCTGGAAATATAAATCCTATGTCTGTGGGGTTATGTCTACATCATCTCTGCAGTTGTACTTTACCATGTTTGGACAACCCAGCCACAATGTACCGCTGATGGCAGGCCTGTACAGGCACAGTGATGTACCTCTACGTCACGTGCCTCTTCCGGGTACTGGTCGTGCATGCACACCCCCACCTGCCGACTCCTGCTGTGATTGTACTCAGCAGGAGGTTGACAGCAGGATATGCTGATTGACTGTAACCGATCACAGCCCAGAACCCTGTGATGACAACACGGAGGGAACAATCCCTCTGTTTCTTCTCCCTGTACATGATACTTTAAAGAACAATGTAAACTATAAACTGACATATTCCTATTTGTTTTTTTAGTTTCTTTAGAAATAATTACCTTGGCAAACCTTGAATTACAACTGGCAACCATGACGGGCAGTGGCATAACAAGAAATCTCTGTACCCTTGAATACAGTGTTTTGTAATAATGTGACCTGCTATATATGAGGCACGTCACACCCTTCCTGACAGGATATATTAATTTCATAGCATTTATATGATTCACAGCAGTGGTAATCTACCTAGTTCCAATGTTAACCACTTGCATACACTTCATAAACATGTAAATTATATATGCCTCAAACTGGTTTGCTTAATCTTCATCGTATGTACTAAATTGCTTGTGGCCATAGACGTTCTCCACTCTCCTAGTATCTAGGAAACTAATTAAAATTCCCAAGGGCTGATGTCTTTGACACTAATTGTCAGAACAAAAACATTTAAAGCACAAAGTAAAGAAATCTGTAATACCCAACCCCAAACCACTTGCAACAGAGACAGCCTGGGAAGAACAATGACCATAGCTTGTGGGATGATTATATTGTACTGTTTGTCTTAATGCTCTGAACAACTGTACCTCCCATTAAGAGGTCATCAACTGGTACAAAAGCAGAGGAGGAGTTAAAGTAGATCTAAACCCAATCACAAAAATGATTTATTATGAAGGAATACAACATACACTGCATGAGATTGATCTCCCGTTGTCACTAGCCAGTCCTGAGAAACTCTTTCAGTGGGTGAAAAGATTAGAGAAGATCAGCAACATTAAGCTGCCAAAAATGATGAAAAGAACATAAAAGTAGTTATTTATCCATAAAGCGTTAGTTTTGTTTATTTATTTTTTCTTTATTTTTACATCTAAAGTAAATGTTAGGCCTCATTCACGCGGACTGACCGTTCGGGTCCACCTGTCAGTTTTGACGGCGGACCTGAACGGCCGCTTCATGCATCCCTATGGAGCGTCGGATGACAGCGGAGATATGTCTGCTGACATCCGACCCTATTCGATCCACTAAAAACAGACGTATGGGGGATACGTCCCCATCCGTCCATGGCGAATCGGGTCGAGTAAGATCTGATGAAAACGGACATGCTGTCCGTTTTCATCAGATCGCTCCATAGGAGATAGAGGTGCCCGACAAGCCCCTCCCCGCTCGGTGAGCAGAGAGGAGCTTGTCATTCGTCGGCTCAGCGGAGATCTACGGACTGATTTCCCGCTGAGCTGGCGGGAGCAGGCGGACTCCGCAGCGCAGTGTTTCTGGAATATAGGTTCAGTAACATTCTAATGATGTGTGTATCCCATGTCCTGCTGATTGCTCCTTAGTGTAGACATGTTCCCTGCAGTGACAGGTCCTCTTCACAGGGCTGAAATTCTAGCACTGCAGGGGTTAACTTCTTCTGCTCTAATGTTGCAGAGTCTTGATGATTGCTTGCCCCTTTCTGTTCTCTCCTCTATGCTGTTTTTGTATTGTTTTCACTTGATGAAATACATTCTGTGATCTGGGGGGAGGTAGATGAATGGCAGGATCCACCCCCATTCACAAAAAGATTTTTCTGAATGAAGGAGAGGGCAGAAAGGGGTGGATGGTCATCAAGACTTCTTTAATGTACTGCAATGAGTTGAGGAAATTAATAGCTGCAAAACTGGAAATTCAGCTTTGTAAAGAGGACCTGCCACCATTGCAGGGAGCATTACTACACTAAGGAGCAATCAGCATAATGTGGGATACACTTCATTAGAAGCAAGTAATGTTACTGAATCTATAATATAATATATATATAACCAATAATAAAAAATTTGGTTTTATGATTGTTACTGTGTACTAGGATGAGAGATCTTTTTCTGTATATGGATATGTTGGTTCTATGAGCGCATCGAGGCCTTTGGGTAAAGACTGCGCTCTCAATAAGCATTTGAATAAATAATTAAATCAATAAATATATTACAAAAACACTTTTTTAAACTAAACTTCAGCTTAAAAAAAACACAGGCATTGTTTGTTATACATAATGTTTTAGCATACTAAACGTATCGCCATCCGTCTGTTGGGTGGATCTTGTCAGATCGGATGGCAGACGGGTACACATCTCTGCTGACATCTGCCTGCCCATAGAAGACAATGGGTGGCCAACTCAGATCTGCCTGAAAAACGGACAGGCGTAACCGAGCAGGCCAATCGTGTGAAAGGGGCCCAAACATTGCTTTACAATACGATAGTGTATGATTTATATTTTTTACCCACACAAATTTATATGCATCAGTATGTTATGGTCTCATTATTATGCTGTTATTTACTACTGATAGTTTATACATTTCCAAATGTGTATATTTTATCATATTTTTAATGTGTTTCCATTAGGAATTTATAATAGAGAACAGAAAACTTTGGCTGCTAATGAAAAAATTATTTAATTACAAGTCAAAGAGTCAGTACAGAAAAATTATCAGAGCAGTGGAAATGGACCAGAACTGGCCTCCAATCAACCAGACCTATCGTACAAAGCCAGTTATCAGACATTCAGATGACAAAGCACAAGTATACAGTAATCCAGCATTTGAAAGCAATGAATTTATTAAGTAGGAAAAGAGATAAAGAGAATAGCGGCATTATTATGTTAATATATTTAATTTTTGTTCTCAATAATTCTTATTCTGGGGGACCCAAAATGAATCATTTAAATATACAAACTCTGCCAATATTGTAATATATTTCAGCACCCAACATGCACCATTCTGTGATTCAAGTTTTCAAAAAGTAGATGCATGTCATTTGCATACAAATTGTAAGATATTACATTTCTTCTTTGAACTGGACACATAAGTTTACTGTATACTGCATAGAAAAGAATTTTAAGCAAAGTATTTTTTTTATCATTGTTTTATACTGATATGTGAAAGAAATAAAGAGATGTTCCTTTTTTAAAACATTAATTTAAGTTTCATGCTAATTCATTTACAAGCAACAAAAATATATTGTTTGAAGTTAAAGTATATATTAAATTGTAAAATCACTACCTATTATAAAAAAACAAGGGTAGATATCCCCGTTGAGGAAATGTTGCAAAACAGATTTATTTTTAAATCATTGTTCTATAATTTTCAGAACAGAGATAGAGGGCCAGATTCACAAAAGAATTACGCCGGTGTATCTACAGATACACCGGCGTAATTCGAATTTCCCGCCGGCGTATCATTGTTTTCTATCCAGAAAACATGATACGCCGGATTTACGCTAAGATCCGACTGGCGTAGCTCACTTACACCGCCGGATCGTTTACGTCGATTTTTCATTTGTCTATGCAAATGAGCCTGATACGCCGATTCCCGAACGATTTTGCGCTGCCTCGTCATCGTTTACGCCGTTTCCGTAAGCGTAAACTTACCCCTGCTATATGAGGGGTACGTTTACGTAGGTCCGCTGTATGCCATGTTAAGTATGGCGTCGGGACAGCGTTGTCTTTTTCGGTCGTTTACGTCATTTACTAAGTCGTTTGCGAATAGGGCTTTAATGACGCTCACGTCGGCTTCATTAACGTTTTCCGACGTGAGCTGGAGCATGCGCACTGGGCTATTTTTACAGCTGGCGCATGCGCAGTTCGATAGGCGCGGGGGCGCACTTAATTTAAATACAAGCCGCCCCCTTTGAATTACGCGGCCTTACGCCGGGCCATTTACACAACGCCGCCGCAAATTATGGAGCAAGTGCTTTGAGGATACAGCACTTGCTCCAGTAAGTTGCAGCGGCGTAGTGTAAATGGCATACACCGGGATCTATGTGAATCTGGCCCAGAAACTTTGTGTAAAAGAGGTAAATAAAGAGGTAATAAGAGCAATAGGGTATCAGCAGGTAGTATGGAAAGGAGAATATGGGGATAAGGGCCAACAGTCACTGTGATATCCAACAGATGTGGAAATCAAACTACAAAGAGCATCCTCAAAGCACTTGCTCCATAATTTGCGGCGGCGTTGTGTAAATGGCCCGGCGTAAGGCCGCGTAATTCAAAGGGGGCGGCTTGTATTTAAATTAAATTAGACATAGGGCTGAGAACTGTGTCTCTTAATGGACTTCGAGAAAAAGATTTTATAGTAAAGTACAAGAAAAAGTACAAAAATCATATTTTCTTATCATCTATTGAGGGCAAAAAGCACTGGTAAATTTGGAAGGTCAAAAAGCAGTTCTACTGGGGAATGGCCAACAGTCACTGTGATATCCAACAGATGTGGAAATCAAACTACAAAGAGTATCTGAATGAAGAAATACCTGAATTAAAGCTACAGGATGGGGTAACAGGGTTTTCTGGCTGATGACCCTCCATGTTAGTACATAAATTAGTAGCAAAGGATACTTACTCATAATAAATAATAACAGCACATGCAGAACCCTTAGGCCGTGTACACACGATAGGTTAAACAGATGAGAACGGTCTGATGGACCGTTTTCATCGGACCAAACCGATCGTGTGTGGGCCCCGTCGGTTAGTTATCCATCTGTTAAAAAAAAGCCAACTTGTTTTAAATTTAACCAATGGATTCCTAACCGATAGGTCAAAACCGATCGTTAGTAGGCACCACTATTGGTTAAAAATCCAGGCATGCTCAGAATCAAGTCGACGCATGCTTGGAAGCATTGAACTTAATTTTTATCAGCACGTCGAAGGTGTATAGGCGTGATGGACCAGCAGTCAGCTTCATCGGTTAACCGGTGGAAACGGTCCATCAGACCGTTCTCATCGGATGGACTGATCGTGTGTACGTGGCTTTACTCTTCAAAGAGGACCACATGGAGGCCAATACCTTGACTCCAGGCACAATAAACCATGCTGTTAAAAAGATACACATAATGCATAAAACCATAAATGGATCACCCAGTCAGATACAGGGGGAATTTACAAAATTGTCTGGAGGTAAAATCTAGCATCCCCTGATACCCTGATGAAGTCACGTGACAATAACAGAAGTGATGCAGACGAGGTCAGCGCTCGTGGTTTTGAAACTGTTTGTTATCATTTTTATGTGAGTACCCATTGCTATTTTATTGTAATAAATGCCACTTTTCATAAAATTACTACACTATCTTAGGATCCCCTTAATTATTTTCCCTGCTACCATACATGTACTGTATATGGAGACATATATAACATTGTGGATGGGGTAGCTGTATTTGAATACTAAGATACCACATCGGTACCCAACAAGGGACCACACAGGCAGGATAACGTTGGATCTCTCCAGGCTCATCATATACAGTGCATTGCGAAAGTATTGAACTTTGCAAGCTTTTGCCACATTTCAGGCTTCAAACATAAAGATATAAAACTGTATTTTTTTGTGAAGAATCAACAACAAGTGGAAGACAATCATGAAGTGGAACAAAATTTATTGGATATTTCAAACTTTTTTGACAAATAAAAATCTGAAAAATTGGGCACTTTCAGTGCAGCAAACTCTCTCCAGACGTTCAGTGAGGATCTCTGAATGATCCAATGTTGACCCAAATGACTAATGATGATAAATAGAACCCACCTGTGTGTAATCAAGTCTCCATATAAATGCACCTGCACTGTGATAGTCTCAGAGGTCCATTTAAAATGCAGAGAGCATCATGAAGAACAAGGAACACACCAGGCAGGTCTGAGATACTGTTAGGGAGAAGTTTAAAGCCAAATTTGCATACAAAAAGATTTCCCAAGCTTTAAACATCCCAAGGAGCACTGTGCAAGTGATAATATTGAAATGGAAGGAGTATCAGACCACTGCAAATCTATGAAGACCTGGCCGTCCCTCTAAACTTTCAGCTCATACAAGGAGAAAACTGATCAGAGATGCAGCCAAGAGGCCCATGATCACTCTGGATGAACTGCAGAGATCTACAGCTGAGGTGGGAGTGTGACAGGCGCAGCACTATGAAGTGCCTCATGCGCTGTGGCATTAGAAGAATTGTGATATCTCTGACTTTTTAGTCCAACAAGACTGTCTATTAATGTAAAATGCCTCTATTGCCGCTCTATGGAAGCAGTAGGTTTAAAGAGCACACCAAATGCTTAAAATAACTTCTTTAATAACTTCACTTTTCTTCATATAAAATACTGCTGCTTTGCAGCAGACAGTCCATGTACAAAAACACGTGATGAATAAGCATAACAGAAAATGGTGCTTCAAATATTCAATCTTGTCATTTAACATAAAATGGTGGATATATTTCTTTCTTCAGTATTTACACTTTCTCTTTCTCTGTAAGTTATCAAAGCATTCTCTGATTTTTCTGAAAGGTAGAACTGTGGTTTGAAGGTATGGTATGGTGAGTGATGAGTGATTCAGGTTTGCAGGGTTAACTTAGTTTGAAGGTTTGGCTTAGTTTGATTTGGTGGAACTACAAGTGAACAAACAGCTAAATCAGTATACCGTTCTAATCACACTATTTACAATAAGAACATATATATATATAACTGTATAATCACCTAATTTCGCCCTCTGCATCCATAAAACTGATCTGTATCTCTGTTCTGCTTGCTCTATTGTCTCCATGTGGCTCTGTGTCTGTGGAACAATCTGCAGAGCACATGTACAGCACTAGGAACCTCCCAGACAGAGTGGATGCAAAGCTGGCTGTGACTGGTCAAGACTCTGCTTAATGTGAGATTAGCTGTGATTGGGCCAAGGCCTGTGATGAGTCACAAAAGCTTAACTCTATGCTTGCTGGTATGAATTAAACTGTGAATTGCTTTGCTTCTTCTGTCCCATACAAACAAATGACTCTTAAAGGCATATTTTTTCTTTTGCGTCTGTGAACACAACATACAACTGTTATATAACATCCAAACACAAAATCACAATAAATAACTCTGCCTTTGTCTCTCACATATAAAAATGTGTTCTACATTAGGTTCTTAGCAGATTTGGCTGTATATACATGCAAGCTATATTAGCTACCTAGGACAGGTTCTAGCTGGCCAGCTACAGGGAGACTTTGTCCATAGGACAACAATCAGGCGTATACTGCACACATCTGGCCTTTATGGAAGAGTGGCAAGAAGAAAGCCATTTCTTAAAGATATCCATAAAAAGTGTTGTTTTAAAGTTTGCCACAAGCCAACTGGGAGACACACCAAACATGTGGAAGAAGGTGCTCTGGTCAGATGAAACCAAAATCCAACTTTTTGACAACAATGCAAAACGTTATGTTTGGCGTAAAAGCAACACAGCTCATCACCCTGAACACACCATTCCCACTGTCAAACATGGTGGTGGCAGCATCATGGTTTGGGCCTGCTTTTCTTCAGCAGGGACAGGGAAGATGGTTAAAATTGATGGGAAGATAGATGGAGCCAAATACAGGACCATTCTGGAAGAAAACCTGATGGAGTCTGCGAAAGACCTGAGACTGGGACGGAGATTTGTCTTCCAACAAGACAATGATCCAAAACATAAAGCAACATTTACAATGGAATGGTTCACAAATAAACATATCCAGGTGAGAATCTGTGGAAAGAACTGAAAAATGCTGTTCACAAACGCTCTTCATCCAACCTTACTGAGCTTAAGCTGTTTTGCAAAGAGAAATGGGCAAACATTTCAGTCTCTCGATGTGCAAAACTGAGACATACCCCAAGCGACTTACAGCTGTAATCGCAGCAAAAGGTGGCGCTACAAAGTATTAACTTAAGGGGGCTGAATAATTTTGCACGCCCAATTTTTCAGTTTTTTATTTGTTAAAAAAGTTTGAAAACCCAATTAATTTCGTTCCACTTCATGATTGTTGTTGTTGATTCTTGTTGTTGATTCTTCACAAAAAAATTACAGTTTTATTTCTTTATGTTAGAAGCCGGAAATGTGGCAAAAGGTCGCAAAGTTCAAGGGGGCCGAATACTTTTGCAAGGCACTGTACATGCTGTAACCTCACAGCAGTGAGGTAAGAGGCCACCTATCTCCACAGTGGAAGGCACAGAAAAGTGTATCACCCCACACCTAATATATTTTCTGTGTGATTGTGTTCACCTACAACCATTGGACATTTTATTGTCACACTCAAGGACTTATTCCGTTCCGTTTATGCACATTTTGTGCACACTTATGTGACAATCACTATATAATTGATTGCATTTTATCTTATTTTGTATGATCATCATTTTATTTATTATTGTTTGCACTTTATTACCCTTCAGAGTCACCCTTAAGAAGGTTTATCATTTAGCAGTATTGGAGTTCATCCGCATGCAGCATTTTCTCCACAATAATTTCTTGTCACTTGCACTTTATTATTGGCACTTGCACTTTCATCATCATTTTATGGTATTATTTATGTGGTTATTAGTGGACATTTCATATACTTATTAGCCATATATTTTCCAACAGCTCAGCACTATTCTTTTTACTAATTTCATTTAGGTTGTGGACTAACCTCCCAGTGCTTTGTAGCAGTCAACCCATTTCCGTTTTTTTATTTTTAGCTGCTGCTCAGCAGCCCCATAGTAGCACGTGAAAATCCTATATATATATATATATATAAAAAAAATATAACATAGGTCAGATTAAAACATCAACTAACAGAAGGATCCCACTTCGTCTTAAACAGTTTTCTATAAAACCAGACTAAGTCCTCCTAGAGTGGGGAAGGGAATAATTCCAACAGTGGATAGTATCCAGAAATAGTTAACATGACTCTTTAGCTTATCTGGTGTCTGTCCAGGATCCAGACTCCCTAACTCAGAGGGAAAAATTGAGGGACAGCAAAAGATAGGGAGCATTAGAAATGGAATTCCCTAACAATGCCATAAATGCCCAAAATGTTAGGGACAGGGGTCCACAAAGAGTAAAACTATAGAACTTTCCATTTAAAATGAATTTTCAGCAACTAGGGCACTGACTTTCTCTAGTAAAGGTCCTTATCATTCCACAATAGGGATACCAGAACAAATGGTGCTAGGGTAGATGAAAGGGTCAGTGCCATAGGTAACATTAAGAACAATTGGAGCACACTAAAGGAGCAAGTGCCTACAATGTCAAAGCAATAAGAACTGATCCCTGTCAATCTTGCAGGCTATGAAATCTTTCAGGAGAGTAACAGGGTTAAAGAGTATGAAATACTGCAAGGGGTGTAAACATCAGTGATGGAAACGGGTCTCTCTTGCGGAATGGAGTATAATATACATTGGAAATGGATTGCCAAGGGTATCATGCTACCATAGGAGGTATTAGAGTTCCCAGGCTGCAGAGTAAAAAAAAAATAGGAAGCTCCAAGGAGAAGCTTAAGCATCCAAATAGCAATGAGATAATCACCCAGAAACACTGCCAGATGAACAGTCAATTATATGCTAAATCAAACATCTTCATGCAGAGGTGTCAGCAGTTGAGAGGAATTCTGCTGCTTGAATAAGAGGTTCACTGCGGTCATCCATGAGGTACCACTGTAGAAGAAGATGAAAAAAAGGATTCCTAAAGCCTGAGCAGAACCAGAGTTGCCTACCCTTAAATCATAGGAAAATCAAATGTTCCTAAAAGCAGATCTAAAAGCAGACTTTTTATTCTTATATTAATGCATTCTATGGATTAAGATGAAAAACCTTCTGTGTGCAGCAACCCCCATCAGCCCCCTTAATACTTTCCTGAGCTCCATTTAGATCCAGTGATGTTGCACGAGAGCCTGTCTGCTTGGCTGTCTGGGACTGCCACTGGCTACTGCTGCTGTCAAAGTAAGTGAGCCAATGAGAACAGAGATAGGGAGGGGCAGCTCTGTGTCTGAATGGACACACAGAGCAGGGGCTCAAATCGGGCACCCCCATAGCAAGCTGCTTACTCTAGGGGCACTTGGCAGGAGGGAGGGGCCAGGAGTTTCAGCGAGGGACCCGAGAAGAGGAGGATCTGGGCTGCTCTATGAAAGACCACTGCACAGAGAAGGTAAGTATAAGTGTAGCACTGGCCCCCGAAGGAGCTGCTGGTTTGATTTGGGCCTGCACTCTACCAATAAACCCCACTAACTTGGCTCAATCCCCTTGGCACAGCTGTGATGCAATGCAATACAATGTAAGACAGTACAAAATACCTGTATTGTCACCCCAGGATCCACTGACTGCACTTGGTGGGAGAAAACAGTACGCCACAACAACTGCATACTTAACCAGAGATATATTTTACTGTAGAATATGCAAAAAAAGTGATTACAGTAATTGTGCTGTCATCCCAACATAAGACAACAGCACAATGGATTTCAACATAAACAATTTGAACAAACAGTATATATATATATATATATATATATATATATATATATATATATATATATACATGTCTATACATGGGAGCAAGCTACCCCTACTTTATAAGCTATGTGTGAGATCTCACTTAAAGTACTTAGTCCTGGATCTTCTTTTCTTCGCTAGCTAAAGTGGCTCCTTGTGATTTGTAATACACAGTTTTGGTGAGTTACATTGAAGTGAAAATGCTCCTAGTGTAGCTGTAACAACTATTTTAACATTGCTTGAGACGTCAAGGTAGATAGGCCTCAAGCCTTCTCAGTGTCAGTTGCTCTGCTCCTTCGTGGAACTATAATTTTTGAGGCCTGTATATAAGGCTAACTGCATGTGGGATTTAACAAACTGTGGGCCGTGAGCCGCTCACCCACTGCATAGAGGCTCTGTGTGGTAACTTTTGTCCGGTGACTGCAACTTGCTTCTCTGTCAGCTGGGCCAATCGCTCCGTTCAGCTCTACTGGGTGGATCCCGTCCTCCGATGCTCGGATGAGTGTCTCTGGGTCTCTGCAATCCGGCCATCATCTCCCCACAGGTCCTCATAGGCAGGCCACACGATTCCAAGAGACCTAAAATGGCTGCTCCAATTCCTTTTATCTGTAGGTGTTCATGGGTAGGTCACCATACCTCCTGGGTGAAAAAGGTCAGCCTCCTCATCCCAAAACAACAGTCACTTCCTGTCTAGTCTTTTGTGCTTCTTTCAGGAAAAACATATCTGCATTACCAGTATTTGGTCACTAGATGGCTCCAAATACTCAAACATAGCAATGTCTATAGACGTTTTATTAAAGTATGCAAACACACATCAACTTTGGAGAATATCAGCGCTACATAAGTATAACACTTTAATGTCACTTTAAGACTATCCTCAGTTTTTCAGAGCATGAAACCAAATCACCCTATGCATCTGAAGAGAAATTACACCCATGTAAGGTACAAGCTTAGATGCAAAGGCTTATCCTTAAGCGATCCCCTTCAATATTTTTGATCCAGCAATATGCCACAGATTCACAAATCTCAGCCACTTCCAAAAAGGTGATGGACAGTTACTCCAGATAAATGAAACAAAAGCCTAAGGCCCCGTACACACGATGAGACATATCGGACATGTCTCCTGCAGGATTTTGGTCCGGCGGTGTGTACACACCATCGGACAAAAATCCCCTCGGACAGAGAACGCGGTGATGTGGCGGTGACGTTGACGCCGCCACGTCACCAAACCAGGAAATAAAATGCTTCCATGCATGCGTCGAATCCATTCGACACATGCAGGGGATTTCTGTCCGCTGGTTAGTCGTACTAACCAGCGGACATGTCCGACGGACATGTTTCCAGCGGACAAGTTTTAAAGCATGTTTTAACATTTTTGTCCGCTGGAAACCTGTCCGCTAGGCCGTGCACACGATCGAATCTGTCCGCTGAAACTGGTCTGCGGACCAATTTCAGCGGACATGTTCGATTGTGTGTACGCGGCCTTATACCTCGTACACACAACCGGGTTTTCCGATGGGAAAACTGCGAGGAGAGCTTTTGGTCTGGAATCCCGACCGTGTGGCATAAAAAGAGAAGAAGCTCTCTTTTTACCCATCGGGATTCCGACTGACTTTTTCCCGTCAGAAATCCAGAGCGTGTGTACGAGGTATAAATAGGGAATCCAACTGTCTGTTAGTGAAATCCCAAAAGGAGTTTACAGTCTACTGTTACATAAACACATAAGGTACATACTCTGGGGCCAAACTGTTCAGAAACAGTTTAATCATTAATGGGGTTATAAACCTTTGTTTTTTTAAATAGCAAACATGTCATACTTACCTCCACTGTGCAGTTTGAGTGGCCCAGTCCTCCTCTTCTGGGGTCCCTCAGCAGCACTGATGGCTCCTCCCCGCATCAAGTGTCCACTTTGGAGAAGGCTTTTCTAAGGTGTACACCTATGCATGCGGGCTGTCCGTTCCCACAGAATGCAGGCCCTGCATCATTGAATTTGATTGACAGTAGCGGGAGCCAATGGATGCGCTGCTATTAATCTATCCAATCAGAACACGAGACACCAGCTAGATCTGGTGTGCTTGTACCCTGTCAGAGGATGACAGCATTCAGGTAAGTAAAACGGGGGGGCTGGGGGCTGCAGTACTACAGGTACCCCTTTAAGTATGATTTCATGTTGTTAAAAAAGCAGAGCACAGGAGCTGTGGTGGCTCAACGTGATTGGCACTGCGCTGACAAGCCGTTCACCTCTGCAGCCAAGGGTTCGGATCCCGGTCTCGGCTACATGTGAATTGAGTTTGGTGGTCTCAGCCCGGCTCCCGGTGGGTGTGCTATGCAAGGTACGCCTGTGCTTAGTACACCCCCCCCCACAAAAACCACCACACTTGCACGCACACAAAATTGGTTTAATACGCACGCACTTTGGCCATGCGGTCTCCTAAAGAGAGGCGAAGGACCTACGGGGCTGGCTTGGTGGGTCAGGCCCCCTCACTCCCTCATAGGGGGAGTCCCTCTGCCCCGATGGGGTCCTGTTGGGCCCCAGTTGGGCTCCCAAGTGGAGCAGGTAGGGCGGGGTGAGTGGGAGGCCCCCCTCACACCCGCCATTGCCACCGGGGGCATGGAGAAGGATGGCGATTGCCTCCGGGGGGAGGGTCTGCCTACTCCCAACTCCTGCAGTCCGGCTCCTCTCTCTCGAGTTCACGCACAAAAATACACTTTAACCACTTAAAGACCCCCGCACGCACATATACGGCCACAACATGGCTCGTACAGGCACAAGGGCGTAAATTTACGTCCCCGCCTGAGTGCGGTTCGGGGGTCCCATCGGGACCCCCTCCGCGGCGTGCGGGGGTCTCCCTACCTCTGGGAGCGATCCGGGATCTGCGGGCGGATGTCCGTGATATCCGCCCCCCCCGCGATCGCTCCCAGCCTGTCACTTCCTCCTCCTGTGTTTACACAGGAAGGAGGAAATGATGTATTCTCTCATCGCAGCGCTGTTTCCCAGCGCTGCTGATGAGAGAAGACATCACAAGTAAGTGTGCACCAACACAACACTGACACACACTCACATAGGCATATTAACCCCTTGTGATCGCCCCCCCCACCCCCCTGTCACAGTGTTACTGAATGCAGTGATCTAATCACTGCATTTAGTGTCAGTGTGACAGGCACTGTAAAAAACAGTTAGTGTTAGGTTCAGGATAGCCCCCCACCCCCCCTAATAAAGTTTTAACCCCCTGATCACCGCCCTAGTTAACCCTTTCACTCCCTATTGCCAGCGTCACTAAGCGATCATTTTTCTATTAGTGTCGCTGTTCCCGCTAGGTAGCTATTTTTTTTTATTGCGATTTTTTTTTTTTACTAAAGACATGTGGCTAAATAAATTTTGGCCTAAATGTTTGACTAAAATTTAGTTTATTTGATTTTTTTTTAACAAAAAGTAAAAAATAGTGTTTTTTTTTCAAAAATGTCGCTCTATATTTGTATATAGCGCAAAAAATAAAAATCGCAGAGGTGATCAAATACCACCAAAAGAAAGCTCTATTTGTGGGAAGAAAAGGACGCAAATTTTGTTTGGGAGCCACGTCGCACGACCGCGCAATTGTCTGTTAAAGCGACGCAGTGCCGAATCGCAAAAACACCTTGGGTCATTTACCAGCGTATTGGTCCGGGTCTTAAGTGGTTAAAAAAAAAAAAAGCAGAGCACTCTTGCAAAAAGGCAGATAAGCATGGCAGTATGCAGGCAGTATGCCTGCCAGATTCCCATCACTCCCTCCTACCCTCCTCTATTAACTGCTGGTATAATAAAAAAATATTCAAATGCCAATTTTACTCACATGAAGCCACAGTCACATGACAGTTCTTCTCTCTTCTTATTTCCTTTTTAGGGTCCTTCTTTAGGACATCCATATTTGTTACAGACATACAGATACTGATAATATGCAACTCCATCTAATTACACCTTTTTTCCTTTTTTAATATTGTATTTTCTATGGTATAAAAATATTTATAACATTGATGTTATGTAACAGTATAATACAATTCCATGATAAAGCAAAGTTTATCCAGTTTAAGATCACGCCTCTGTCTGTACTTTTTGCTAGAAAATGACCTAAACAATATATATATATTTAGCAGAGACCCTAGAGAATAAAATGGCGGTTATTGCAATATTTTATGTCACACTGTATTTGCTCAGCAGTCTTTCAAACACAATTGTTTTGGAAAAAAATGCACTTTAATGAATAAAAAAAAAAAAAAACAGTAAAGTTAGCCCAATTCTTTTGAATAATGTGAGAGATGATGTTACACTGAGTAAATAGATACCTAACATGTCATGCTTTAAAATTGCACATGATTGTGGAATGGTGACGAACTACGGTACTTAAAAATCTCCATAGGCGACACAGATATTTACAGATTATCTGTTTAGAGATACAGAGGAGGTCTTGCACTATAATTATAGCTTTCGCTCCAACAATTGCAGCAATACCTTACATATGCGGGCGCAACTTACGTATGCATTTTCTTCTGTGCATAAGATCACAGGGATGAGTAAAAAGAGGAGGTTGGGACTTTAAATGAAGCAACTGGGAAGAGGTGCCTCCATCCCTATTAATTACAATAAAGAGAAGAGTTTTGAGACTGTGAATGAGGCACATGAGAGGAACTGGGAATCATGAACTGGGTCAAAATCATATTTATTGAACAGGTACATGTGGTCTAGCACATCCAATTTGTAAATGCATCAATGTAAATGGTTTGTATGTATACACACCCATGGCCTAATGCAATACATCTATATATAAAGCTATCAAAATATCAAACATGACACTGTAGAGTATGCAGTATCAGAAGCCAAATTGCATGTGAACGGTCATTGAAAATAGCAAAAAATACATGACATAAATAGACGTATGTTGAAAACATGTATGGTTCTAAAGAAGCTATACGCGTTTCAAGGATTGTTCCACCTCATCAGGAGAGGATGCATAGGGAGTATATGTAGGAAAAAAAAAAAAATATATATATATATATATATATATATATATATATGTAGCGCCTGGTTACTTCCAAGTATCGGTGATTTGTTAAATTTAGAGGGGGATCAGAGAGTCAATTGGCTTTGATCCAGTTAATCTGTTCAAATTGGGTCTCTGTCTCAGCTTGGCTGTGCTGTGGGCTCATTCTGTTGTTTCTGGGGTGCTATTCCCACCCCAGGACGATAGATGGCAGCAGTGGAGTCAAGGTTTGGGTGCCTTTCCCCAGCAGCCTAGCAGGAGGGTTTTTCCTTGCTGTTCATGCTGGGGGAGGGTATTTATGAGACAGACGCCATTGGTCTAGGTACTTCTTCGAGTGCGGCACCCACCTTTAGGGTGACTGCATCACGGCCCCCGGGGCAATGGCCTTCCAAGGCCAGGGTGCACGTGCCACGTGGTGTTCCTGATTCCGGGACCATGTTGGTCCGGAACATTTGAGCTGTGGCTGGGCCCCAGTTATCGACTGGGTCCCCAATTCTAAAAAGATCCTAAGCGTGTTCTCAGTCAGAGGAAGCTGTTCGGTGGGGAGTCCATCTCAGGAGAGCCAAGAAAGGCTGGCAATCCAATAGGGTCTCGACAATCCACCGGGGATCAAGAGGCTGGACGTTGGTCACCTTTCAGTCGGTAACCTGCAAACTACCTGAAGGAGATCCAGGCCAAAGTCTATTAAGGAGGATCACCTCCGCTACCTCAATCCTAAGGAGGGTCTGTGGCAGAGACTTTTCCTCTAAGTTCCGAGTGATACTCTGTCTGCCAGTTCAGTGAGAGAGGTCTGTCCAGGTACGCTATACCCACTTCGGCTATAGTGGCGAAGAAGACTAAGACTAAGTGTTCTTGGAAGCAGTTTCCCTACTGTTTTCCTACCCTACAACGGCCAGACCTAGTGTGATTTTTAAGAGTGCCTCCACAATTGGCAATCGTATTGCTCCAAGTGTGCACGATCCTCCGAAATCATCCAGAACGTTTTTCGATAACCTCACAGGGTATTTCAGGTGTAAGCGCTGTCAGGTCTGTACTCTAAACAGTTGCAGAGATAGGAAAATATGTTCCTTCCAATCTACAGCCACCCAACAAACATTTGAAGTAGATCAGTTCATAACATGTGCATCCAAGGGGGTTATTTATCTCATTCAATGTCCGTGCGGTCTCCAATATATTGGCCGCACTAAGAAAGCCCTATCGGTCAGGTTGAATGAGCACATTGCCAAAATTAGAAGCGGTTTTGAGAAACATTCCGTTTCTAGACACTTTGACCTCAAACACAATAGAGATCCGTCTAACACACTATTTGTGGGGATCGACAAATACCACCCCCATTGGAAAGGTAGTAATTTGGTCCGAGAAATCTCTAAACAAGAAATGGCCTGGATATACTGTGTCAAAACGTATACACCGTTCGGTTTGAACATTGACACGGATATCAATGCCTTTATCAATAATTCTTGATGAATCCTCTCCATTACCGGACTTTGGGCCAGATTCACAGAGCGATTATGCCTGTGTAACAGGAGATGCGCGGCGTAAGTCTAAATGTGCGCGTGCGTTTCGATGCACGGCATCCCCAAAACGAGATACGCAAGAAATCTACTTTTTTTTGTCCAGCGTAATTTCGTTAGACAGGCGCATCCGTCCGCGCAAAACTGCGCTAGACAGACCATTGATTTGCTAGTCAAATATGCTAATGAGGGACTTACGGGGATCCACAAGAGAGCGTTGGGGCAGCGCAGGCTACGCAGTGTGCGCAACAGCAAAATGTCCTGTCTAAAATTAGACCATATAAAAGCTGGTCTAAAAAGAGATAAATCGTCTACATGTCAGATAAAGCAACACTGTTAGTGAGGAGCTCAGCAGTCACACGTGTTGCACAACAATCTGTATGCCAACATGCCAGGGGCATCGTCGCGCATAGCTATACTACTGACTTTAGATGAGCAAAGAAGGAGGAGGGCATGGAGGATGGCACGGGAGAGGATATACCGCACACGCATAGACCTCTTTGGCATGAGTGATTCTGAGGTGTATCGCATCTTTAGATTCACCCCTCATGCCATCCTGGAATTAACCACAACCTTGCAGGAGGACATCACCAGCCCAACACACCGCTCACATGCAGTGCAGCCACTGGTCAAGGTCCTGGCAACACTCCATTTCCTTGCCAGTGGCTCTTTTCAGCGTACAAGTGGAGTTGTAACTGGGATGTCACAATCCTCCGTGAGCAGATGTGTGCACCAGGTTGTCCCTGCAATCCTCAGACGCATGGCCAACCAAATCATCAAACCCACCACTGAGGACCTGCGCCTGAAGGCAATGACAGATTTCTACAGAATTTCCAGATTCCCACGCACCGTGGGGGCCATTGATTGCACACATGTGGCACTCCAGCCCCCCCAGGAGACAGAGCACATATACCGCAATCGGAAGCATTGGCACTCCATCAACGTACAGGTGATAGTCGATGCCCAAGGCCTCATATGGCACGTCCGTGCCAAACACCCAGGGTCCAGCCATGACAGCTACATATACAATCAGAGCCCCATCCGATTGGAATTCGATCAGAACGTGTATGGGGACACCTGGCTGGTTGGTGAGTGACATGGGTGGCAGGCATGACTATACCCCCCCCCAATGATGCACACATCACAAGGGGCACATGCATGACTAACATCCTCCTGTCTTTTCCCTTACAGGTGACTCTGCATATCCACTGGGACCCCATCTCATGACTCCTTTCCGGAACCCCCAAACCCCAGGAGAAGAAAGATAAAATCAAGCCCACGCCCAAATACGTGCAGTGGTGGAGCGCACCTTTGGCCTCCTGAAGTCACGTTTCCGATGCCTGGATAAGTCTGGGGGTACCCTCTTGTATTCCCCAAACTTTGTGTGCCATATCATCGGTGCCTGTTGCCTGCTGCACAACTTCGCAGTGAGAAAGGGCCTGCAGATTGACCTACGTGATGACCTGACCCCTGAACCAGACAATCCCCCCTAACCGAGGTTACCCCGTCTGCTGAGGGAAGAGCAGCCAGGAGACAGCTCACATTGGGCATCTTTGCACGTTAAACACACACATTAATCATTGTCCACCAGTCCACCATGCAGGATTTGTGAGCAGCAACGCCACGCCAAGGCTCCAATTATGTCACTGTACATTCATACACCATTCACACGGACCTGGGGATCACTTCTCCACCAAAATTGAGGGTGACACCCCTTTTCCGACAGAAATGTCACCCCCTCATTCAAACAGCATTCACAACCCAAAAAAAAAAAAATTACCAGCAAAATCAAAAAATTTCCAGCAAAAAAAAAAAGCCCCAAAAAAAAGGGGAAAAACAAATTAGTGCCCTTGACGTGAGCCACGCCTGGGGCGCCCCCAGCCACGGCCCCGGCTCCTCAGGGGAGACTCATGGGGAGGGGGGGTAAACCAGGGAAGGAGGAGCAGCCCCTGGTCTCTGCCCACCTGGCGGCCTGCCCTCCAAAGCCACGGCTATTCTGTCCAGGGCAGCACCAAGTGTTGCCGTGTTGGCCTGGATAGCCTGGGTGAGGGCCCTCACATCCTGCCCAACGCCTGCTGAGGTAGTCTGCAGGTCGTTAAGGCAGTTTGTGAAAGCCCGGGAGTGGCAGTCCAGGTTCCCAAGCGTATCCTTGATGGAGGACAGGCTCTCCTCCATCCGCACCAATGTCTGGCTGACCTGTCCCAGATGGCGGGTCTGGAGGAACTGGTCCCTTCTCAGAGTGGCGGGCAGGAGATCGGCCACCCCCCTGGTCTTCTGGGTCGCCTTCCTGCCTCCAGCTGATGCTTGTGGCCGGGGAGAAGGGGAGGCCCTTGGGAGGGGAGCCATGTTGGGGGAGGAGGGGGGGCTCCCCCTTAGGGAGGGCTGGCTGCTGCCAGCCAGAGGGGAACAGTCCTCCAAGAACAATAGGCCAGTGCCTCACATGGACTCAACCTCCTCCTCAACCTCCTCCTCTTCATCCTCCTCTGCGGACTCCAGCCTTGTCGGGGGGGGCTCATTAGGCTGCTGTCCTGGGGATGGTGCGGCACAGGCCAGATGGCCCAGCACCCTCCTGCACATCTGTGGATGACACAAAACATTCACAGGTTGGAGGATCCACACACTTGCCACATATTACCTTTCACCCCCTCCCCCACACATGCTACACACCTGATCGAAAAAAATACCTTACCTGGCATCACGCCTTCATGACTTGAGTCATAGTCGGGCAGGCCCTCCACTTCTTGCCTATGAAAGGTCTGGGCCACCGTACGCTCCTCCGATGTCAGCCTAACAGGGCATGGTGGGCCCCCTCCTGTGCCCCTGGCATGGGAAAGCATTCTGGCCATCTTTTTTTGACCAGACGCCAGAGGTCATTTATCTTTTTCTCAATCCCAGACCGGTTCCGTGTCTCCCCCTCCCCCACTGAATTCACCTGGTCAGTGATCATGTCCAAAATCTCTCTCCTCCTGGCCGGGGGGGTGTTGGCACTGTCCGGGCCATGGAGGAAACGCCCATAATCGGAAATGGCCCGGGCAAGAATTTGTTTCTCCCTCAAAGAAAAATTTAATTTTCGCTTCCTCTCAGTCATACTCTGACCAAAAATCACTCCCAGTCAACAAAAATCACTCACAAAAACAAGCACGACCAATCAAGCAAGAAAACAAACAAACAGAAAAATATCAAACAAAATATCTCACAAACACTTGTCAAAAATCACTCACAAAAACAAACAGGAACAATCAAGCAAGAAAACAAACAGAAAAATATCAAACAAAAAATCTCACAAACACTTAGCAAAAATCACTTTCAAATATCTTCTAACAAACACAAGATCACACAGTACACAAATCTGACAAATACAAATCACAACGCAACTAACAACGGAACAAAAGCACCTTGCTGTATAGGGAGGGATACAAAGGGATGTACTTTTGCAATGGAAGTGCGTTTGTGTGTGTCTATCCCGAGTTGTGAGCATGCGCACAGAGGTGCTGACATGGTCTGCTTCAAGCACGCATGCGCGAGCCGGCCGACCCTTCATTTGCATGGGGTCACGGCACATTTCAATGTAACACGCCCACGTCCTTCCCAATTTGTATTACTCCGCCTTACGCCTCTGAAATAACGTTGCGCAGGCGCTATTTTCTGTGTAAAAGCGACGAGAATAGGGTGATTGCGCGGCTACATTGCGCAAGTCTAACGTAAAAGCGGTGCGCTACGCCGGTCCAATAATGCGCAGATCTACCTGAATCTGGCCCTTTATGTCCAGCAGTCAGTCCCTTCCAGGTCCCAATAGGTTAAATCCCAGTCTTCACCTGAGCCCCCTCTCACTAACTGCGGGGTACGGAGGTTATTATTTTTACATTAATGTCAATCTATGATATGAATAATCTTACTGTAGGCCTTGCGCTTACTTGTATTTTAAAACAATCTTAAACATATTTTTATGGTATTTAATTATTGTACTTGTCAAATGTATTATCACATCCTTTCCACACCAGCTTGTGATATATGTGGTATTTACCATCAAGTATAGTGGGCCTTGACATATACTGGTGATGGTTCAGTAGAATGTAGCATACCTTTGTTATATTGTTTTTAATTTATACCGCAGGTGTTACCTTGTTTGTTAGCAGTAGTTTTTAACATTAGTTTTAGAGGCCACTTAATTCGCCTCAGGGTGTTTGGTCATATACTGTATTGGTGTTTAATGTGGTCTCAACACTTATGGCATGGGGTCTTGTAAAACACTCGATGGGGAGTGCATGACCTCCCATGACCTTTTACTTGTAACCAATAGGGTCACTCGGTCCTTTTGGTGCTGTTTGCCCCAGCACCGAATTCACAATTTTTTTGAGGTTCTGTGCCCTTTTAACCATACTGTCATGTCCGGCTTTCAGGACGAGGCTTGGATTCGCCCTTCCAGGATAAGCCCGGTGGCAGAACGTTGTTGCGTTTTGCGCCACATCTGGGCGCCGACGCGTGACGTTGTTGTTTAGGTCACGTGTCCATCTGGCCTCGTCGTATCTCTCGACTGATTGGCCCCCAAAATCAGCTGATCCACTAGACAGTATGATGGCCTCGCGTCACGTCGTGACGTCCTTGATCGTGCGACGCGACATTTTTTGTGGGTTTTTGTTTGTTTCTTCTCAGCGTACTTTCCCTTTTTTTGCTCTTTTGTTTAAATCCGTTCGGATAACGGCGCATTTGAGAACATATGGGCAGTATTGGCGCTTTGTGACGTCTTACCGAGGCTTGATCCGATCTCGCATCTGCGCATGCGCGCGTTCGCACCAACGTTCCTGTAAGGGTAATTGAGCCCTATTTAAGGGGGATGATCTGGTGTGTCACCCGTGCCCCATGAGGAAGCGATTTATCGCGAAACCGGTCGGGCGGGATTTTTGTGTTGCACCGGATCATCCCCCGCTGAATACATCTATCTCCACCATAATTGGACGGGTTATAGTTTCTCTTGGATACTTCCGGCCGGAGTTCCATCTTAAACTGACATGCCTGTTTTCTATGTTACCATGTGAGTGAGTTTTTGTCTATACTTTTTAATAAATTACCACCTACGGTATTACACTATTGTGGCCCTTTTTGTCTCTCTATGGAAACTACCTTTTGAGTTCCTTGACCAACTGACACGAATGCGGATTACATCTGACCTGGTCCCACATTCATCCTTCCAGAGAGTAACCACATGCTTTTTGAGGTTTTCTTTTAATTAAGAGACCACAAAAAATCTGGTAAGCGGTTTTTATACCTTCAAGGTGGAGGATCTCCTATCAGCACTTCTCACCAGAACGTCACTTATATTTGTGTTTCATTTTCACATTTCTTCACTGGTGTATTGGATCCATGCTATTACAAGACTCTGATTCATACTTCATATTTTTTATTTCCAACCTTTGTGGACAATTACTGTGGACGGTTATTGTTTTTCATTTAAGTTTGTTTACCAACATTGTAGCGCATTCTGTTTTTTATCATCCCTACTGTTATGCCTGTATCTGCTATTTCTCCTTTTACTTCAACTCTATTATCAATACAAGTTTTATTGTGTTTCTGAGTAATACAGAGCACAGAAAAAGACACCTGTCGTGGACATTCCGTAACTACTACATTCATCATACACCCCTAGACGGCGGAGGAGCCATGAGGTAACATGCCACCCAAAACAAACAAGCAGCTCCTTCGGGGGTAGTGCTACATATAAAAAGCCTAACATAATCTAATATTGAGCCCCAATAAAGAAGAGCCAGGAGGAAGGAGAGTAATTATGACCCTATTTACGTAAGCTTGAAACACATGGTGCTAAATAAATGGGAACCATCACGGGTGTCTAGCCCGGCTTTGAGGACCCACAAGTGGGACGGGCATGAGCCCACGACTCCCCAAAGGGATGAAACCATTCATGCTGACATCACTGGTATTTCACAGCAATAGCTCCTTGGGTATCTAAAAAATCCAAATGAGGATGCTTATAGGGCCTCCCGCTCGCCCCAGGTTCCTCCCCCAGCATCACGCTGGTATGATTCAAGAGGAGGAGCGACCTCGCCGGAGCGGCCAATGCCACCTGCAATGGTGTCGGAAGGCTCCCCCGGGAACCAACCAAGAAAGGTTGAGGCACTTTAACCACTTCAGCCCCGGAAGATTTTACCCCCTTCCTGACCAGAGCACTTTTTACAATTTGGGACTGTGCTGTTTTAACTGGTAATTGTGCATTCATGCAATACTGTACCCAAACAAAATTTGCATCCTTTTCCCCTACAAATAGAGCTTTCTTTTGGTGGTATTTGATCACCTCTGCAGTTTTTATTTTTTGCGATGTAAATGAAAAAACTGAACATTTTGAAAAAAATAATATTTTCGACTTTTTGTTATAAAAAGATACAATGAACTCAATGTTAGTCATACATTTAGGCCAAAATGCATGCAGCCACGTGTCTCAGGTAAAAAAAATCAATAAGTGTATATTTATTGGTTTACACAAAAGTTATAGCGTCTACAAACTTTCTGGAATTTACACAACTTTTAGTTTTTAGTTTATGACTGCCTATCTAATTTCTTGAGGTGCTATAATGGCAGGGCTGAAAAGAGAAAATACCCTCCAATGTAAGTTTTAGGGATTTTTGAGGCAACAAAGAGGAAGAAGTATATGAAAAATAATATTTATTATTAGGAGTATAACAATTTTCAGGTGCAAACATCACCAGTGATAGAACAAATAAAAAAAAAGTACAAAATATTGATCGTTAGTGCGTGGTATTTGTGGATATTCAGCCCCACGTGTTTCAGGATAACTGTAGGGTCCCTTCATCAGGGAAATTCAAGGCAAGGTACCATAGCACATTCTAAAAGCAGAACAAAAGAAAATCATGGAAACATAGAAACACAAAAAAATTGCACATTACCATCATGAACAGGGGCAGAGAAACAGGAGCATTGTTGGGGCCGAGCTTGGGAAATAATGGCAGGGCAGTACAATAACCCCCTCCCCAAATGAACCCCTTTTGGAAATTAGACACCCCAAGGAATTTGCTGAGAGGCATGTTGAGACCATGTAATTATTTTGCCACAAGTTTGGGGAAAATTACAAACTTTTTTTTTCACACAGTTGTCACTAAATTATATATTGCTCAAACATACCACGGGTAAATGTGAAATTAAACCACAAAATATATTCTGTTGTTTTTCCTGAGTACGTGAATACCACATGTGCAGGATTTTTTGCAGCCTAGCCACGTACAGGACGCTAAAAACCAATCATCATCTTAAGGATTTCTAGGGGCGTAAAATGGTGATTTTACTCTTCACTAAATTTTAAAATTTCAAGAAATTTCAAGAACCCCCCCAAATGACCCCATTTTGGAAAGTAGACACCCCAAGGTATTTGTTAAGAGGTCACTTTTTGTCACAAGTGATTGAAGAATGACAAAAATAAACAAAAATTACACAAAGATGTCACTGAAATTATATATTTCTCACACATGCCATGGATATATGTGAAATTACACCACAAAATACATTCTGCTGCTTCTCCTAAGTATGGGGATACCACATGTGTGAGACTTTTTTGCAGTTTAGCCATGTACAGGACCCCAAAAACCAATCACCATCTTCAGGCTTTCTAAGGGTGTAAAATGGTGATTTTACTCCTCACTACCTATCATAATTTTAGAGGCCATGATATGCCAAGATAGCACAACCCCCCCCCCCCCCCAAAGGACCCCATTTTGGAAAGTAGACACCCCAAGCTATTTGCTGAGAGGCATGTTGAGTCCATAGAATATTTTATATTTTGCCAGAAGTTTCGGGATTTTTTTTTCACAAAGTTGTCACTAAATGTTATATTGCTCAAACATGCCATGGGTATATGTGAAATTACACCCCAAAATACATTCTGCTGCTTCTCCTGAGTACAAGGATACCACATGTGTGAGACTTTTGGGAGTCTAGCTGCTTACAGGACCTAGAAATCCAAGCACTGCCTTCAAGCTTTTATTTCACTCCTCACTACCTCACTACCTAACACACATTCGGAGGCCCAGATAGCACCCCCCCCCCCCAATTACCCCATTTTGCAAAGTAGACACCCCAAGCAATTTGCTGAGAGGCATGTCTCGCCTTTTGTCACAAAGTTTTGAAAATTGATCTTTCTTCATTTAAAAAAAAAAAAAAAGCTGTGAAATACTCTTCGTGCCTCTTATCAAATACATTGGGGTGTCAACTTTCCAAAATGGGGTCATTTGGGGGGGTTCTTGAAATTTCTTGAAATTTTGAAATTTAGTGAGGAGTAAAATCACCATTTTACGCCCTTAGAAATCCTGAAGATGATGATTGGTTTTCAGCGTCCTGTACGTGGCTAGGCTGCAAAAATCCCGCACATGTGGTATTCACGTACTCAGGAAAAGCAACAGAATATATTTTGTGGTTTAATTTCACATTTACCTGTGGTATGTTGGAGCAATATATAATTTAGTGACAACTGTGTGAAAAAAAAAGTTTGGAATTTTCCCCAAACTTGTGGCAAAATAATTACATGGACTCAACATGCCTCTCAGCACATAGCTTGGGGTGAAACATAAGTGTCTAGAATATATTGTGACTGGAAAATAAAAAAAATAAATATTTAATATACAGTATATAGAAAACGACCACTACCCCTAACTAAGATAAGTATATTACTTTAGGTATTATTGGATTGAATATAAGGGGTACTCTTAGGCCGCGTACACACGATCAGACATGTCCTATGAAACATGTCCGACAGACCGTTTTCATCGGACCAGGCTGAAGTGGTCTGTTGGTCTGATGTGCGTACACACCATTGGACCAAAATCCCCTCGGACCAGAACGCTGTGACGTAGAACACAACGACGTGGTAAAAAAACTAAGTTCAATGCTTCCAAGCATGCGTCGACTAGATTCTGAGCATGCGCGGGATTTTGGTCCGATGATTTTGTGTACTAACCATCAAACCTGTCCGACGGACAGGTTTCCAGGGGACAGGTTTCTAAGCATGTTTTGAAACTTTTGTCCGCTGGAAAACGGTCCGATAGGCCGTACACACGATCGAACATGCGGACCAGTTTCAGCGGACATGTTTGATCGTGAGTACGTGGCCTAAGGCAGTGTACACACGATCGGTCAAAACCGATGAAAACGGACTGATGGTCCGTTTCATCGGTCGAAACCGATCGTGTGTGAGCCCCATTGGTCAGTTATCCTTCGGGCCAAAAAAAGAGAACTTGCTTTAAAATTTAACCGATGGACGCCTAATCGATAGGTCAAAACCGATCATTAGTATGCAAAATCATCGGTTAGAAAGCTGCGCATGCTCAGAATGAAATCGATGCATGCTTGGAAGCATTGAACTTCGTTTTTTTCAGCATGTCGTTGTGTTTTACGTCACCGCGTTCTGACACAATCGTTTTTTTAACCGATGGTGTGTAGGCACATCAGACCTTCAGTCAGCTTCATCGGTTAACTGATGAAAACGGTCCTTCGGACCGTTCTCAATGGATGGACTGACTGTGTGTACACGGCCTCACAGCTCATATTAAAATACTGTGCAGTAAATGAAAATATAAAAATGTATTATATATCTAAGAAATCACACTTAGTTAATAGTAATGAATGTGACACATACAAGTTAAACACATGTGACCCGTGATAATACACTTGATTGCAAAAATTAAACAAATAATTAAAGGGGTGTTCCAGGCATTTTTTATGTTTATTAAAAGTCAGCAGCTACAAAAAGTGTTGCTGCTGGCTTTTAATAAACATGCACTCACCTGCTCCACATTCCAGCAACGCGCCAGCCGGAGCTCCGATCCTCTCCCCCCCTCTCCGGCCTCATTGTTACTGTGGGCACCCGGCCGTGACAGCTTTCGGCTTCACGGCCGGGCAATCACTGCGCATGCCCGAGCAGTGCTGCACTACCTGATTGGACAGGCGATAGCCTGGGACCTGTCACGTGTCCCAGGCAATCGACTACAGGGAGGGGCCGCTTAACCACTTGTCATCTGCCCACCGTCAAATGACGGCGGGCAGACGACTCCATTATCCTGACATCACGTCATATGACGTGATGTCCCTTTAAAGCCGCGGGCACGCGCGCGTCGCCGGCGGCGCGCGCACCCGCCGCTCTTCGGGGATCCCGTGCGAGTGCCCGGCGGCAACGATCGCCACCGGGCACACGCGATTGCTCAGTAACTGAGCGGGGACGTGCAGCTCTGTGTGTAAACACAGAGCTGCACGTCCCTGTCAGGGAGAGAGGAGAGCGATTGTGTCCCTTGTACATAGGGACACAATCGGTCACCTCCCCCAGTCACCCCCCCTCCCCCCACAGTTAGAACACTCATAGGACACACATTTAACCCCTTCCCCACCCCCTAGTGGTTAACCCCTTCACTGCCAGTCACATTTATACAGTAATCAATGCATACTGTATTTATAGCATTGTTCACTGTATAAATGTAAATGGTCCCAAAAATGTCAGAAAAGTGTCCGAAATGTCCGCCATAACGTCGCAGTCCCAATAAAAAAATCGCAGATCGCCGCCATTAATAGTAAAAAAAATGCCATAAACTATCCCCTATTTTGTAAACGCTATAAATTTTGCGCAAACCAATCGAAAAACGCTTATTGCATTTTTTTTTTACCAAAAATATGTAGAAGAATACGTATCGGCCTAAACTGAGGGAAAAAATATTTTTTTTATATATTTTTTGGGTTATTTATTATAGCAAAAAGGAAAAAATATTGCATTTTTTTAAAAATTGACGCTCTATTTTTGTTTATAGCGCAAAAAATAAAAACCGCAGAGGTGATCAAATACCACCAAAAGAAAGCTCTATTTGTGGGAAAAAAAGGACGCCAATTTTGTTTGGGAGCCACGTCGCACAACCGCGCAATTGTCAGTTAAAGCGACGCAGTGCCGGAAGCTTATATTTTGTCTGGGCAGGAAGGGGGTGTAGGTGCACAGTAGGTAAGTGGTTAAAGGCGATATGATGTATCGCCTTAGCAGCCCCTCGGCGGAAGGAGGAAGTGGGACAGGATGTCCCATTCCTCCTGAAGCCCCCACTCCCCCCCCAAAAAAAAATGACATGCCAAATGTGGCATGTAATGGGGACGAGGAGTGGATTAAGCGGAAGTTCCACTTTTGGGTGGAACTCCGCTTTAATATAGCACGAGTTCGTGACTCACTCAGAGGAGGAGATTTGAAAGTTTAACAGCCACAGTGGCGGTTCACATAGATTTGCAGATAGACGGCCCACATTTTTATCTAGCTAAACATATCTTTATCCACATACTGTAAGTATAACATTTTTTTTTTTTTTTTTTAGAATGCCATGTATTTATAAAATATAAATTTGAGCATTAAAGTGCTAATTAGTACATATAGAAATAGAGATACTATATTTGGCATTAGAAAGGGGGAATAGAATAACAAATATAATAAAATAATATATATAAATATATATAACAATATACCTAATAGATGAACATTGATATCTCTTTATAGTAATTAAAAAAATATTACATCAGTCATTGGCCAAAAAACAATTCAGGTCCAACTCTATATTCATGCTGAGTGGCTGCATGCTTCTCAATTGATATAGCCACAGGGTTTCATTTTGGGAGACTGCTCTGGTTAGGTTTGTACCCATCCAATGTCTAGAGATTTTGTCAATCCCATAGAAGGTTAATAGTTGGGAATCTCTATTGTGATATAAGCAAAAGTGTTTGGATAGATACACTATGGTTTAAAAAAAACTTTTTTTATTCTTTGCAATGTGTTCATTAATTCTTACCCTGAGCTGACATGTGGTTCTACCCACATATTGGAGGGAACAAGGGCACTCCAACACATACGTAACATGGTCAGAATTACATGTGATTAGTGGTTTGATGGAAAATTATTTTTGTGTCACAGTGGAATGTAATGTGCTGATTTTTTTGCCTGTTCTTTTAGTAGTCTTACATTTTACCTAGTGCAGTAATGGAAGCCTGAACCATCAAAAAAGTTTTTTTTGGAGGGTCGGGGACATTGGGAGCAAATACTGTAAGTTCCTCAGCTCTGGAGCTCTTCTATAGATGCATTTAGGTTTTTGGGGTAGGGTTTGTTGGAGATCTTTATCTTTAAGAAGGATAGACCAGTGATTTTTAAAGATTTTTTCAACTTGTCTGTATTGTCAGTGAAAACCTGAAATAAATGCTAGATTCCTCTAAAGAAGTTTTTTTTCTTGGTGGTCAGGAGTGATTCCCTATCGATTGCCAAAACCTGATCTTTAGCTTTGTTTAGTATACCTCATGAATAACCTTTTTCCCGAAATCTATTTGTAAGTACTTCTGTCAACAATGAATGTCTTCACCAGCTTAACAAATAACCACCCAAAGTGCTCCGTAATTGGTTCTGCTTATCAGATAATGGTGGCCTCATTACTTAAAAAGCAGGTCTAAGGTGCTTTTTACAAGATAATACTTGCTGTAATGATGGAAACTGTAGAAATATAAAAGCCTTTCCTCCGACAGAGATCATAGATGGGATATGCAGAAAAAATATAAAAGGGACCAATAGTGTAATCCCATTTATTTTTAAAGAAAACAATAAAAACAATGGCAAATGGTTGCTTACATCTGTGGTGCCTTAGCCCAGCATTGAGGCCGCATGCGTGTCGGGTGGCTGAATGTTGCTCTCACTCGTATCTGGCATGCGTTCCACCATCCAGCACACACAAACCAAAGGGACCGGAAGTGACGTGGGTGATTATTTGTTCAGCTGGGGACATTGTTGACAGACACTTCGATTTTTCAGCACAGAAGAGTCACTTTCGCTAGGACTTTGATTGACTATCAAATATTTGCGATTATTTGTTTCATTTTTGCAATCAAGTGTATATGTAAGTACTTCTGTCAACAATGAATGTCTTTACCAGCTGAACAAATAATCACCCAACGTGCTCCGTAATTGGGTTCTGCTTATCAGAAAATGGTGACCTCTTTACTTACAAAGCAGGTCTGAGGCCGCGTACACACGATCGAATTCGTCCGCTCAAACTGGTCCGACGGACTAGTTCAGCGGACACATCCGATCGTGTGTACGGGCTAGCGGACATGTCTGACCGGCGGACAAATTTTAAAACATGCTTTAAAATTTGTCCACCACCGACATGTCCGTCGGATATGTCCGCTGGTCAGTACACTCACCAGCGGACATATCTGCCCGCACAAGCGTCGTACGGATGCGACGCATGCGTGGAAGTTATTTACTTCCTGGTGCGGTGACGTGGCGGCGTCAACGTCCCTGCCACGTCACCGCGCTGTCTGCTGGCGGGGATTTTGATCCGATGGTGTGTACAGCCATCGGACCAAAACAGCCCGGCGGACATATCCGATGGAAACGGTCCTTGATCGTGTGTACGCGGCCTAAGACGCTTTTCACAAGATAATACTTGCTGTAATGATGGAAACTGTAGAAGTATAAAAGCCTTTTCTCTGACAGAGATCATAGATGGCATATGCAGAAAAAATATAAAAGGAACCAATAGTGTAATCCCATTTATTTTTAAAGAAGCAATAAAAACAATGGCAAATGGCTGCTTACATCTGTGGTGCCTTAGCCCGGCATTGAGGCTGCATGCTCTCACTCGTAGCTAGCATGCGTTCCACCGTCCAGCACAAACAAACCAAAGGGACCGGAAGTGACGTAGGTGATTATTTGTTTAGCTGGGAAAGGCATTCATTGTTGACAGACACTAAGGCCTCGTACACACGAGGCAATCTATTTGTTCAAATCGGTCGGACCGACCGATTTGAACAAATCTGTCTGATAGGATTTTGGTTTGCTCGCGTGTACACACGAGCAAACCAAAATCCCCGCCAGCAGACGGCGCGCTGACGTGTCGGTGACGTGGCGGTGACGTTGACGCCGCCACGTCACCGCACCAGGAAGTAAAACACTTCCGCGCATGCGCCAAATCCATTCGGCGGCGGTGCGGGACGACATGTCTGCTGGTAAGTGTACTAACCAGCAGACATGTCGGGCGGACGGATTCCCACCCGATAGATTTCAAAGCATGCTTTGAAATCTGTCGGGTGGCCAAATCCGTCGGCTCGGTCGTACACACGATCGAATCTGTCTGCTGGGACGGTCTAGCAGACCGTTTCCAGCAGACAGATTTGATCGTGTGTACGAGGCCTTAGAAGATTTTTCAGCACAGAAGAGTCACTTTTGCTAGGACTTTGATTGTATATCAAATATTTGTGATTATTTGTTTCATTTTTGCAATCAAGTGTATATTTACAGGTCACACTTGTATGTGTCACATGCATTACTATTAACATAGTTTGGGGTGTCTACTTTCCAAAATGGGGTCATTTGGGGGGGGTTTTGTGCTATTTTGGCATTTCATGGCCTCTGAAACTGTGATAGGTAGTGAGGAAGTGAAATCAACATTATACGCCCCCTTAGAAATTCTGAAGGCGGTGATTGGTTTTCGGGGGTCCTGTATGCAGCTAGGCTCTTAAAAAAGTCCCACACATGTGGTATCCCCATACTCAGGAGAAGCAGCAGAATGTAATTTTGGGTGTAATTACACATATACCCATGTCATGTTGGAGCAATATATCATTTAGTGAAAAAAAAAAATCAGGAAACTTGTGGCAAAATTTCGAACAGACCGTGGGTTCGCACGAATATTTCGAACCCCATTGAAGTCTATGGGACCCGAACGTTCGAATTAAAAAACGATTGTTTTAAAGACCAAAATTCAATGAAATGTTGGAAAACGTCGTTCAGAACCCGGGTCTTGCCCCAGAGAACATGTATTAATGGAAATTTTTTTTTTTTAAACGGCCATTTTTTCCGGAGCAGCCATTTTAATGATGCTTAAAGTGAAAAAATAAATAAAAATTCTTTAAATATCACACCTGCTGGGTGTCTATAGTAGTGGCACGTGTTTAGAAATGTCCCTGCACAACATGTAATTACACATATACCCATGTCATGTTGGAGCAATATATCATTTAGTGAAAAAAAAAATCAGGAAACTTGTGGCAAAATATAATATATTCCAAGGACTCAACATGCCTATCAGCAAATAGCTTAGGGTGTTTTTTTGCTTGAAAATAACGTTGAACCCCCAAACATTATATATTTTTTAAAGCAGATGCTCTACAGATTAAAATGGTGATAGTTACAATTATTTTTTCACACAGTATTTGCACAGCAATTTTTCAAAAAGCAATTTTTTGGGGAAAAAACACTTTTTGGAATTTTAATGCACTAAAACACACTATATTGTCCAATAGGGATGAGCCGAAAACACCCCCGGGTGTTCGGACAGACCACGGGTTCGCACGAATATTTCGAACCCCATTGAAGTCTATGGGACCCGAACGTTCGAATTCAAAAACGATCGTTTTAAAGACCAAAATTCAATTAAATGTTGGAAAACGTTGTTCAGAACCCGGGTCTTGCCCCAGGGAACATGTATCAATGGAATTTTTTTTTTTTAAATGGCCGTTTTTTCCGGAGCAGCCATTTTAATGATTCTTAAAGTGAAAAAAAAATCCTTTAAATATCACACCTGCTGGGGGGTCTATAGTAGTGGCACGTGTTTAGAAATGTCCCTGCACAACATGAGAGGACTATAAAAAAAAGTAGTTAATGCTACTTGCGCAAGTTCTGTGTGGCAACATTATGTCGAATATTTTAGCGGTGGTGGGGGGCCATTATTGTTTTGTGAAAACATTTTTTTAGAAAAAAGGGCACCCCTCAAACATACTGTAATTGGAGCGCAACAAGGAGCCACGTGCAAAGTATTGCATCAAAAATTGTTATTAGGCGCCCCTGTTAAACAGGGGCTGAAAAATTGTGCCTTGGGCACAACACAACACTGCAACCTCTCCCAATAACTCTAATTGGAGCGCAACAAGGAGCCACATGCAAAGTATTGCATCAACAATTGTTATTAGGCGCCCCTGTTAAACAGGGGCAGAAAAATTGTGCCTTGGGCACAACACAACACTGCAACCCCTCCCAATAACTCCAATTGGAGTGCAACAAGGAGCCACGTGCAAAGTATTGCATCAAAAATTGTTATTAGGTGCCCCTGTTAAACAAGGGCAGAAAAATTGTGCCTTGGGCACAACACAACACTGCAACCCCTCACAATAACTCCAATTGGAGCGCAACAAGGAGCCACGTGCAAAGTATTGCATCAAAAATTGTTATTAGGCACCCCTGTTAAACAGGGGCTGAAAAATTGTGCCTTGGGCACAACACAACACTGCAACCCCTCCCAATAACTCCAATTGGAGCGCAACAAGGAGCCACATGCAAAGTATTGCATCAAAAATTGTTATTAGGCGCCCCCTGTTAAACAGGGGCAGAAAAATTGTGCCTTGGGCACAACACAACCCTGCAACCCCTCCCAATAACTCCAATTGGAGTGCAACAAGGAGCCACGTGCAAAGTATTGCATCAAAAATTGTTATTAGGCGCCCCTGTTAAACAGGGGCAGAAAAATTGGGCCTTGGGCACAACACAACACTGCAACCCCTCCCAATAACTCCAATTGGAGCGCAACAAGGAGCCACGTGCAAAGTATTGCATCAAAAATTGTAATTAGGCGCCCCTGTTAAACAAGGGCAGAAAAATTGTGCCTTGGGCACAACACAACACTGCAACCCCTCCCAATAACTCCAATTGGAGTGCAACAAGGAGCCACGTGCAAAGCATTGCATCAAAAATTGTTATTAGGCGCCCCTGTTAAACAGGGGCAGAAAAATTGGGCCTTGGGCACAACACAACACTGCAACCCCTCCCAATAACTCCAATTGGAGCGCAACAAGGAGCCACGTGCAAAGTATTGCATCAAAAATTGTAATTAGGCGCCCCTGTTAAACAAGGGCAGAAAAATTGTGCCTTGGGCACAACACAACACTGCAACCCCTCCCAATAACTCCAATTGGAGCGCAACAAGGAGCCACGTGCAAAGTATTGCATCAAAAATTGTTATTAGGCGCCCTTGTTAAACAGGGGCAGAAAAATTGGGCCTTGGGCACAACACAACACTGCAACCCCTCACAATAACTCCAAATGGAGCGCAACAAGGAGCCACGTGCAAAGTATTGCATCAAAAATTATTAGGCGCCCCTGTCAAACAGGCGCTGAAAAATTGTGCCTTAGGCACTGGTGGAGGAGCCCAGAAACACAACATTTCTTACTATCTATCAGAAAGAAAAGTGAGGAGGAGAAGGATATGCCATCAGCAGCATAAGAGGACAGTCACTCAGCATCAGCAGTCTAAAAGGGACCCGACATTTCAACAAAAAGATATTATTCATTAATATCAGCATCAGGTGCTTGGTAGATGGTGTTGATCCAAGCCTGATTCATTTTGATGAAGGTCAGTCGTTCAACAGAGCCGGTGGAGAGGCGCACACTGTGATCAGTCACAAAGCCTCCAGCAGCACTGAATGTCCGGCAAGCCAGTAGCTCAATTGCGTACTGGGCAAGCTCTGGCCAGTGATCCATCCTCAAGACCCAGTAAGCCAGAGGATTTTCGGTGGGGAAGGTGTCCAAATCGGATCTTGCCCCTAGGTATTCCCGGACCATGTATACCAGACGCTGGCGTGGTTGCTGGAACCGGCCTTGGGGCTGCGGACTAAAAAACTGCCTGAACGCATCGGTCAGACGACCACCTTCTCCACCGCCCCTTCTGTGACTCACCGAAGCCTCAGCAAGACGTTGTCCAGGGCCAGGTTTTGGTAATCCCCCCGGTTCTGGGCACGCATTGCACAGACCCTTCTGCAAGGCCTCCTGCAGAAGTTTCATCTTCTGCTCCCTCTGCGATGGCAACATAAGGTCCGCAACCTTACTCTTGTAACGTGGATCAAGGAGAGTTGCCAGCCAGTAATGATCCCTCTCCTTAATAGCACGTACACGAAGATCCTTACGCAGGCTTTGCAGGATCAGGGAGGCCATGCAGCGTAGGTTTGCAAAGGCATTCAGGGCACAGTCCTCTGGGTCACCGAGGACGACAGGATCCACAGGCACCTCATCCCAGCCACGTAAAAGTCCACGTGCTCCTTGGGACTGTAAATGATCCCTTGAAGACTGCTGCTGCTGAGTGCTAGGCTCCACCTCCATGCTGCTGATACAATCCTCCTCCTCCTCCTCCTCCTCTTCCTGTGTGCTAGGTGGGCAAGCAGGACCACTGTCTGGGTAAAGGAGGCCTTGAGAGGTAAGGAAGTCCTCCTCTTCCTCCCTCTGTTCTGCCTCAAGGGCCCTGTCCATTATTCCACGTAGCGTGTGCTCCAACATGTGAATAAGAGGGACAGTCTCACTGATGCATGCACTGTCACTGCTCACCATCCTCGTGGCCTCCTCAAATGGTGAAAGGACAGTGCATGCATCCCTGATCAAGGCCCACTGGCATGGGGAAAAAAAAACTAGCTCCCCTGACCCCGTTCTGCTGTCATATTGGCACAGGTACTCATTGATGGCCCATTGCTGCGTGTGCAGCCGCTGCAGCATGGCCAATGTTCACAAATTAGGCGGTTCTTGGGCAGGTTGTATTCCCTTTGGAGGTCAGTCAGCCAAGCAGTGGCATTATATGACCTTCGAAAATGCACACAGACTTTCCTGGCCTGCTTCAGGACATCCTGCAAGCCCGGGTACCTGCCCAAGAACCGCTGCACCACAAAATTGAGGACATGCACAAAACAGGGCACGTGGGTGAGTTTTCCCTGTCGCAGGGCAGAGAGGAGGTTGGTGCCATTATCGCTGACCACCATTCCAGGCTTCAGCTGGCGTGGCGTCAACCACCTCTCAGCCTGACCCTGCAGAGCTGACAAAACCTCTTCCCCAGTGTGGCTCCTGTCTCCCAAGCACACCAGCTCTAGCACCGTATGGCATCTCTTGGCCTGCATTCCTGCGTATCCCCTCATACGCCTACGGAGCAGGGCTGGTTCGGAGAAAACATCACCACAGGAAGAGGCCACAGAGGAAGAAGAAGAGGAGGGGGTGGAGGAGAGAGGTGTGTCACAAGCAGTAGTAGTGTTTTGGAGGCATGGTGGCGGAACAACCTCCAAAACTACTGGACCTTGCCCTGCGTCCTTCCCAGCTGCCAGCAGAGTCACCCAATGTGCCGTAAAAGACAGGAAACGTCCCTGTCCATGCCTGCTGGACCATGAGTCAGCGGTAATATGCACCTTACCACTGACCGCCCTGTCCAGCGAGGCATGGACATTGCCTTCCACATGCCGGTAGAGAGCCGGAATAGCCTTCCGTGAAAAAAGTGGTGTTTTGGTACTTGCCACTGAGATACTGCACATTGCACAAACTCACGGAAGGGGGCAGAATCTACCAACTGAAAAGGTAGCAGTTGAAGTGCTAGCAATTTCGCTAAGCTAGCATTCAACTGCTGGGCATGTGGATGGCTGGGATTGTACTTCTTTCGGCGCTGCAGAAGCTGGGGCAGGGAAATTTGCCTGGTACTATCAGTAGATTGACCGCTACTACTAGCTTGTGACACACCTATTTCTACACCTTCACTGCAGGCTTCAGAGAGGACTGTGGTTCTACTGGGGCTGGAGGTCCCAGAAATGCAAGGGGGGTACGCTTTTGTCTTTGGTGTGGGTCTTTCTGGTGTGCTTTCCAACGAGCTGCATGGCAGGTCGACATATGTCTGTGGTACCCAGGCGGTTGATGTTTTGGCCACGCGAGATACGCTTGCGACATAAGTTGCAAATAGCAAAGGTACGATCTGGTGGACATGTTTCAAAAAAGGCCCACACCAAAGAACTTTTGCTGTACCGGTCAGACACAGCAGCGCCATGCACAAGCGCTGTAGATGTGCGCTGTAATGCAGTGGGTGTGACCTTAAGCTGACCCCTGGAGGGCATCCTGCTTCTTTGGAGATGTGCCTGTGCCTCGTCCTCCTCCTCCTCCTCCTCCTCCTCTCTCCTATCAGGCACCCAGGTAGAGTCAGTGACCTCATTATCCCCTCCCTCCTCATCACTGTCAACAACCTGGCAGTATGCTCCAGCTGGGGGAACATCATCACTGACAAATTGCTGTCCCTCTCGGCCACCCCCTCTCCCTGGGCTCACATGCCTTCCTCTATGAGTGTTCCGTCATCGGAGTCTTCAAAACGATGCGCATCTTCCTGCAGCATGTACCCAACACTGTGTTGAAACAGTTCGGGGGACTCCTCAGGAGGACATTGTGGTACTAGGGAAGTATTGTGTGAAGCCATTGTGCAGAGGGAAGAGGACGCCTTGGCAGCTGCTTTGCCAGATGAACTTTGATCAGTCTGTGTGAGCGAGGATGAGGAGGATAAGGACGGCTTGGTCATCCACTCTACTAATTTCTCTGCATGTTGAGGCTCAACACGGCCAGCTCACGAAAAGAAGGACGAGCGGCCACGGCCACGTGCTGAAGAGGATGCACCACATCCACTACCAGCGTTACCTCTACATGCAGAGCCTGCTTGCCCTCGTGACTCTCTGCCTCTCTTTGTTGTCCTTCCAGAAATATTTATGCGTTCAGGTGGTATGTAACAGCACAAGCGCAGTGACACCAACTGCGTTCAGGTGGTATGTAACAGCACAAGCGGAGTCACACCAACTGCACTCAGGTGGTATGTAACAGCACACGTACAGTGACACTAACTGCGCTGAGGTGGTATATAACAGCACAGGTGCGGTGACACCAAAATGCGCTCAGGTGGTATATAACAGCACACGTACAGTGACACTAACTGCACTCAGGTGGTGTACCACCGCTTACAGGTGGTATATAACAGCACAGGTGCGGTGACACTAACTGCGCTCAGGTGGTATGTAACAGCACACGTACAGTGACACTAACTGCGCTCAGGTGGTATATAACAGCACAGGTGCGGTGACACTAACTGCGCTCAGGTGGTATATAACAGCACAGGTGCGGTGACACCAAATGCGCTCAGGTGGTATATAACAGCACACGTACAGTGACACTAACTGCGCTCAGGTGGTATATAACAGCACAGGTGCGGTGACACTAACTGCGCTGAGGTGGTATATAACAGCACAGGTGCGGTGACACCAAAATGCGCTCAGGTGGTATATAACAGCACACGTACAGTGACACTAACTGCGCTCAGGTGGTATATAACAGCACAGGTGCGGTGACACTAACTGCGCTCAGGTGGTATGTAACAGCACACGTACAGTGACACTAACTGCGCTCAGGTGGTATATAACAGCACAGGTGCGGTGACACCAAATGCGCTCAGGTGGTATATAACAGCACAGGTGCGGTGACACTAACTGCGCTCAGGTGGTATATAACAGCACAGGTGCAGTGACACCAAATGCGCTCAGGTGGTATATAACAGCACAGGTGCGGTGACACTAACTGCGCTCAGGTGGTATATAACAGCACAGGTGTAGTGACACCAAATGCGCTCAGGTGGTATATAACAGCACACGTACAGTGACACTAACTGGTGCGGTGACACCAAATGCTCTCAGGTGGTATATAACAGCACAGGTGCGGTGACACTGACTGCGCTCAGGTGGTATATAACAGCACAGGTGCGGTGACACCAAATGCGCTCAGGTGGTATATAACAGCACACGTACAGTGACACTAACTGCGCTCAGGTGGTATATAACAGCACAGGTGCGGTGACACTAACTGCGCTCAGGTGGTATGTAACAGCACACGTACAGTGACACTAACTGCACTCAGGTGGTATGTAACAGCACACGTACAGTGACACTAACTGCGCTCAGGTGGTATATAACAGCACAGGTGCGGTGACACTAACTGCGCTCAGGTGGTATGTAACAGCACACATACAGTGACACTAACTGCACTCAGGTGGTATTTAACAGCACAGGTGCGGTGACACCAAATGCGCTCAGGTGGTATATAACAGCACACGTGCGGTGACACTAAATGCGCTAAGGTGGTATGTAACAGCACACGTGCGGTGACACCAAATGCGCTCAGGTGGTATGTAACAGCACACGTGCGGTGACACCAAATGCGCTTAGGTGGTATGTAACAGCACACGTGCGGTGACACCAAATGCGCTCAGGTGGTATGTAACAGCACACGTGCGGTGACACCAAATGCGCTCAGGTGATATGTAACAGCACACGTGCGGTGACACCAAATGCGCTCAGTTGGTATGTAACAGCACACGTGCGGTGAAACCAAATGCGCTCAGGTGATATGTAACAGCACACATGCGGTGACACCAAATGCGCTCAGGTGGTATGTAACAGCAGACGTGCGGTGACACCAAATGCGCTCAGGTGGTATGTAACAGCACACGTGTGGTGACACCAAATGCGCTAAGGTGGTATGTAACAGCACATGTGCGGTGACACCAAATGCGCTAAGGTGGTATGTAACAGCACACGTGCAGGGACACCAAATGCGCTCAGGTGGTATGTAACAGCACACGTGTGGTGACACCAAATGCGCTAAGGTGGTATGTAACAGCACACGTGTGGTGACACTAAATGCGCTCAGGTGGTATGTAACAGCACACATGCGGTGACACCAAATGCGCTCAGGTGATATGTAACAGCACACGTGCAGTGACACCAAATGCGCTTAGGTGGTATGTAACAGCAGACGTGCGGTGACACCAAATGCGCTAAGGTGGTATTAAACAGCACACGCACAGTCAGAGTGACTGCGTTTCTGTGCAATTCAATAGCCCACTTGCATTAACAGCAACTTCCTTTCTCTGCAAATAAATAGCACACGTGCAGTAACAGGTAATGCGTCTATGTGCAATTAACTAGCACACGTTGACTAACACGTTAGAGCATCAAGCACAATCTCCTGCCTGACAGATACTAATAGCAGAACTAGCTAAGCTATACAGTTTATAAATATATTGACAACTCCTAGGGATGTCAATATATTCTCTACAAACTGTAAATGTAACTATACTAACTAGTAGCCTCCCTGATCTATCTATCTATCTATCTATCTATCTATGTGAAAAGACACTGTGGGCCGGATTCAGGTAGATGGGAGCATCTTTAATCTGGAGTAACGTTTCTCATTTACGTTACTCTGGCGAAATTTTAGGAGCAAGTGCTGTTATTCATGAAGCACTTGCTCCTAAAGTTGCGGCAGCGTATCGTAAATGAGCCGGCGGAATTCAAATTGGGCGGGTATGGGGCGTGTATTATTTAAACTAAGCGCGATCCCGCGGCGAACGTACTGCGCATGCGTCGACTGTCAATGCATCCCAGTGCGCATGCTCCAAATTCTGTCAGTGAACGTCAATGACGTCAAATCCCCATTCATGGACGTTTTACGCAAGCAACGCAATTTTTTTTTTTTCGACGCGATGACGACGGCTATACTTAACATAGGATACTCCACTAGGGGGCTGCTTTATCTTTACGCCGCGTATCGCTTACGGAAACGTCGGAAAGTCACTGCGTCGCGCCCGAATACGATCGTGAATTGCCGATTCCCGCTGATTAACATATTTCTTCGGCGTTAATCAGCGGGAACGCCCCCGGCGCCATTTTTAAATTAAAGTTGCGATGCGATGGCGAAAATTCAATTACGCCGCTCGCATCGGAACTCCAACCCGGCGTTGGAGGTTCCACAAAAATCCAAGGGAAATTGTGTTGGATGTCCTACTGTGTGTACGGGCCTTTACAGCTAATTAGCTGCTAGGATTGCTTTTAAATATAAGCTGACCGCTGGCTGAAAAGAACGATACCAAGATGATATCTAAACCTGCAGGCATCATTCTGGTATAACCACTCAAAGTCCAGCAACATACCAGTACGTTGCTGGTCCTTGTTGGGCATAAATTGTAATGTTCTTTTTTTTCATGCAGCCTGTGGGCTGAACGGAAAAAGACATTGATCAGCGGGTATGCCCACCATTAGAATACTGCTTTGCATCCACCCACTTTTAATGATGGTCATACATGCACCGTTTTTTTAACTGTGGTGGTGAAATCACCTCCTACAGCGCTATAGTTGCTGATTAACGTATTGTGAGAGCAAACGCTGTTGCTGTCAAGATGAATAAATCTGTGCTGTAGCTGAATTGTGTACCTGAAAAGAAAATAATGGTTAACAATAAAACCCAGTAAAGTATAAAAAAAGCAAACCTGAAAACATTAGTAACATATTATTTTTTTTACACTTTAATTTGTAACTGTAACCGTTCCAGGTTTGGGTCTCTTAAAATGCAATGACATCTTTAGAGACCCTGTGAAAGTGTACCCTAGACTGTGCCATGCCGTACCCTACGCTAATACTCCACTAGTGTGTTGGAGGTTGGAAACATTCACTGATGCAGAGACCAGGCTGGCCAGGTCAGGAGGGACAATAATAGTGTCAAGCCTATATCCGCGCTTGCTACAGACACAACGTCTTATTTAGGGTGCTCGTTGGGTGGGGGTACCAGGGATGGCATATGAAAAATCTCATGCAGCCGGCTCACTGCACTGAAGGTGGGGCACACCACCATATGGAAACAGAAAGGCTGTGACGATCTCTTCCTGGAATTTAAGGAAGGATCCTGTTCGTCATAACGCTTTGTATAGCACATAAGCATTCAGCAGAGCCAATTACAATAAATATACAGACACTTTTTTATACCACCGTTTGGCCATATGGGCAATTAGGTATGGTGCCATCAACTGGCCATTGAGGCCCACCCCTCCCATGTTAAGGTTGTATTCGTGGACACACAGTGGTTTCTTAACAACACCAGTCGCCGTTGTAATTTGGACTGTCGTATCTGTGTGAAGGGAGGACAGAACGAAAACATTCTGATTATCCCTCAACTTCACAGCAAATTTTTACAATTGAAGCAGGCTCTCTCCCCCCGTCTAAGTCAAGATTCTATATGCCGTTGAGGGAAGCATCAGCGATTAGATTGCTCGGTGCCACATGCGCCAATTCCACAATCAAGCAGGTGACTAAAAAGTGTCATGCTTGTTTAATAATTGTCCGCATAAAAGTGGTACCCCTTTTGGAAAAAGGGTGACACCAAGTCCCAAACAATCTTGCCAGTGCTCCTTATGTAGCCTGGACAGTTCTCAGGGCTCCATGTGACTATCTCTTCCCTTGTAAACCATAAAACTATATGTATAGCCGGTTTCCCTGTCATAGAGCTTATACAACTTGACCCAATATCTGGCATGCTTGCTGGGGAGATACTGGGGCAGATTCACAGAGAAATGGATTATCGTAGCGTATCAGAAATACACTACGCCGCCGTATTTTACCTTGCTCTACGTGGAATTCAGGTAGATTTTCTACGGTAAACGACGGCGGCGTAGTGTATTTCTCCCGTCGCAATCCATCTGCGTGAGTAGGGGGCGTGAAACATTTAAATTAGGCGCGTTCCCACGGCGATCGATCTGCGCATGCTCCGTTCGCAAATTTCCCGCCGTGCATTGCGCGAAATCACGTCGTGACGTCATTCGTTGTTTATGTAGCGTACTTTACGGGCGATCCACGTCCCGACGAGTTACGTAAACAAAAAAAAAAATTAAATAAATTCGAAGCGGGAACGACGGCCATACTTAACATGGGCTACGTAAAGTTAGAGCAGCAAAAAGCTGCTCTAACATTACGTATAAAAAAATAGACGAAAACGATTGCGACGCTCGCTCGTTTGTTCGTGAATCCCCGTAAAAACACATTTGCATATCCCGACGCATTAAAACGACGCGAACTCCTCCCAGCGGCCGCAAATAGATGGCAGCGTAGATCCGAAGGCTTACGAAGACGTAAGCCTCTCGGATCGAAGCCCGAAGCCGCCGTATCATGGTTTGAGAATTCAAACTAGTGATACGCCGCGGGAAATTTGAAATTACTCCTGTCTAACCCCAGTTAGACAGGCGTAATTGTTTTGTGAATCTGCCCCACTGTTTTGAAGACAAGGCGGCCAGAAAATGTAATCAGGGACTCATCAACGCAGACAACTTGATTGGGAATAAACAAGGCTGCAAACTGTTGGTTGAAGTGGTTACGAGGGGCCAAATTTTGTGGAGCCGATCGTATCCAGTGTCACCCAGAGGATGACATAGTTCATTGTTATTAAAATGCATGAACCGCAAGATCTACTCATATCTAGCCCTGGTCATGGAAGCAGAGAACATGGACATGTGGTGAATTGGGTCAGTGGACCAATATGACCACAACTCACTTTTTTTAGTTATGCCCATGAGGAGGGATAGGCCCAGAAAGGTCTTAAATTCGGAAACCGTAACAGGTTTCCAATCTCTTGCAAGGGTCAACTGGGGATGAATTGACCAGCATACAAATTACTTTGGTCGACAATAGATTTATAGAGGTCTTCCGTGAAAAAACAGTGATTTAAATTAACTGATTTTCAATTAACTGTTTTCACCTGAATTCTGGGTTGGCCAGTAAATGGGGGAAGTGCAGGTGCTGCAGAAGTGGTGGGCTCCTAATCAGGATTGGCATATTCTGCATGACGAGCACTATGGGTTTGATGGGCCTGTTTTTGTCTACTTGGTGGCTGCGGGACACTACTTGTGCTAGCAACTGCACCAGCTTGAACTGCACTTATGTGACTTGCCACGTCACCACGTGATTCAGCAGTGCTGGATGCATGAACAGGGTGTACTAGGCCGCTGGTGCCTGCCAGTTCACCAGAAGGATGAGAAACACTAGTACTGGCTCTCTGCTTTATAAGAGAGTCCTGCGGTTCTTGTACCCTAACAACATAAGAACAGGGTCGGGTACACCTGACCTTAGCAGGGACCACTCTGTTGTCAGAGCTATCTGTCTGAGTACCGCTGCTGTCGACTGGTTCGTATACTGAGCCTGCATTTGCAGGGATCAGGCCTGACTCTGCAAACACTGCAGTTATGTGTGTTGTGTTTTGTAAGTGACAGTGATTGATTGATACTGCACTTGGGTGGGCTGATCTAAGGGGGGCTAAATGCAGGTGCTAGCGGGTATCTAAGCTAAACCCACTAACACTGCATTTTTGAGAAACCTAAACTACTGGGGACATTAATATAGTTCTGATCAAATCAAAGATATTAATCCATTCAGACACTATACTAGTAAGGGAGGGTATATAGTGCGTCCTGGGACTGACCCTAACTGACACTAAAACCCAACTTATGTCACCCGCCCGATGATTAGGGGGTTAAACCTTTATTAGGTAATATACGGCGGGTACCTGACGCTATAAAAACAAACTAATTAACAAGTGTCACCCGTAAACAGGTAAGTTTAACATGTTTGTTATTTTTATAGAATAAAAGAGACTTTACAATCGTTTTATTGATACATGTATGGATACCATAACACCTGTGGGCAACTTTGCAGTTAAAAAGTACATGACACGCAGTGATGACTTCAATAAAACATTTGAGGCAAACAAGAAATTGGATTAAAATCAAAACAAATCTAGGTTTAAATAAATTTGTACTATAGGTAGCCAGAAAGTGACAATAAAAGAGGTCTGAATACGTTATAACACTAAAGAAAGACTAACCTGTTTCTGATATTTTATGTTGACCACAGACATTAGGAAATAAACTTTTATTATAAAATTGTAAAAGGGTTGCATCGTTAAACAATGAATGCTTTTAGTTTGTCCTATTTGCATGTGTACACTCACAGCATATAACACAAATGAAAGTAAATATATGTTTGAGGACAAACTACAAGTTAAACAAAGGATATACGTTTAATCTTATTTAATGACACATAATGCCTAAGTCTTATTCTCAGGTACCACCCCAGAGTTTGTAATCATTCCCTGGAAAGGTGTGTAATCAGACATTGTGCGACTTAAGATTCATGAGAGTAATTGTACTGTGGCACTCTGGAGGTAAGAGAGGACGTCTGTGAGGACACTGCAAGATACCTTCCAGAACTATGGGGATTCAAGTGCAGAATGTCTCCAGGGCATTGCTTAACGAAGGCGAGGAGAATGAAATGGTAACTAAAAAACATTGTTTATGTAATTCTATCAATGCATAATGTATTATAATCTCAGCCCTGAACAGCATTGCTCAAGATACAAAGCTGCTCATTCAATTTAATCCAGTAGTTATTTAAACATGTTCAATCAGGGCTGTATGTATATATGGGATCTTATCTTGGGAAGGACAGTTTGGGGAGGTGAGCCAAAACTTTAAATATAGCTTTATGTTTGTTGTACGTCACCAATCAATTTCTTTTTGCTGGATCCAATAGGTTGTGGGCATACCCACTTAATGGATAGCACTCACAGGTTGATTTGTTAGAGGATTTTGTTTGGTAAATCACAAACAACAATGTTTGAAAGTGTACTAACAGAAATATGTATTGTTGCCCATAATGTCCAATTAGAACTCTTGTTTCAGTTTCAGACTCGAAAAGCAAAAACACCAGAAATGTTTCCTGTAATACAATTTTCATACATATATTGATTTTTTTTTAAATGTATTTACAATTGGCATTCTTTACTGAATGAGTAGTGGTATTATGTATCCCATAATCATTCTAATGGAAAGACAGTATCTGAGGGCCCCCCAATTGTTAAAGGGGGTTTCCAGATTCAGATATATCCCCTGCCTGCTGACTGCCACAACCACTGGGCCAGGGTTGTGGGGAAGAGGTCACTGTCGTCATCAACAGGGGGACAAGGTGCTTTGTTGGTAGAGTCCCTCACCATGTTGAAAGAATGTGGCCTGGTATGCAAGCTCACTTCCCCCTTTTTATGCCATTAAAAAAAAAGGTTTTGGCATGGGGTTCCACCAGACCTAAAAGCCTGGTATGGATTTTGATAGAGACCCCATGCATTTTTAATTTTTTTGGGTCCCTCTTAAAAAGCTATACCAGATCCAAAGAGACTGGTATGGATTGAGAAGGACCATCACATTTTTATTTTTGTGTTTTTTTTTACTGTCAGCTGTGAATCCCCTGGCTGACAGCTGACAGGTACATTTTTGGGGACTTAAAAGTTTTAAGGATAAATGTAAATCTTAGTAATCTAAAAAAAGATGTTTTGGTGAAATATCAGCAGGGGGAATCTGCGCAGAACATGGATATTAGGGTGTGCCCAGGCACATTGGGAAAACCCCCTGCGCATACCTATGCCAGGCAGTCCCCGGGTTACTGACAAGTGTAGCTCCAGACAAAAAAAAATATTTGTAATCTTTTTGGATAGCATAGGGAAGGGTTAACAACTATTTATGTCTTAAAGGGCTATAATTTTCAGTTTTTGCACTATATGGACTCTTTTCATGGACATTATTAATATATTTATGATAATTATTAGACATTTGTAGACTGGAATATTTCGTTTTGTTTTTTCATTTTCGTTTGGAAAATAAATTTATTTAGTTACTCCCGAAAATCGTTTAGATTTATTTCGTTTTTCGTTGGGGAATAGCTTTCATCCGAAAATCCAATAATACTTGGTTTCTGTCGAATGGTCAAAAGAATATTCGACAGAACGTCGAATCTTTACGTCGAATCGTACATTTCCGTTCGAATATTCCGCCTACAAGAATTCTAATGTTGTATGACTAGTAATAATGTTGAATCTATTTTCTCATAAATCGAAATCTAATCTCTGTAATGTCGAATCTATTATTTCTATAGTGTCGAATCTTTTCCCTATAATGTCGAATCTTTTCCCTATAATGTCGAATCTCTCTATATCGAATTTTTACTGTAACGAAAACGAAAATAAAGCATTTTTTATGTCGGATCTTTCTTTTTTCGTTTCTTGCACTTTCGTTATCGTTTGTTAAAACGATAACGAAAAAAACGGATTTTCGGACAAAAAAGCATTCTAACGAAAATTAATGCACATGTCTAATAATTATTTATGTTTATAGATTTATATAATATGAGCACTAACAGTCATTGAATTCTGTAGCCTTCAGAAACACCAGCACTGCATATGTTACTCTGAGATACTCTGCGAGATAGTTTAGGGAAAGGTTCCCGATTGTGCTTGTAGGGAGAGATTTAGATAAGAGTCAGACTGTCCTGCTTCAGAAACACCAGCACTGCATATGTTACTCTGAGATACTCTGCAAGATAGTTTAGGGAAAGGTTCCCCATTGTGCTTGTAAGGATAGATTTAGATAGGAGTCAGACTGTCCTGCTTCAGAAACACCAGCACTGCATATGTTACTCTGAGATACTCTGCAAGATAGTTTAGGGAAAGGTTCCCAATTGTGCTTGTAAGGAGAGATTTAGATAGGAGTCAGACTGTCCTGCTTCAGAAATATAAGTACACCAGCACTGCATATGTTACTGTGAGATACTCTGCAAGATACTTTTCTTCTATTGTGCTATTCAAAAAACATCCATTTAGGGCAAAAAAAAATAAAAAAATTGCAGTGTTTCCTCCATATCTGTACGTGTGAGATAAACACTTTAGCTAGTGTTCTTTTATTGTGCTATTCAAAAAACACCCACCCATTTAGGGCAAAACTAATTATTTTGCATTGTTTCCTCCAGTGTTTACAGTGTTTCCTCCAGTGTTTGCAGTGTTTCCTCCAGTGCTTGCAGTGTTTCCTCCATATCTGTACGTGTGAGATAAACAATTTAGCTAGTGTTTTTCTATTGTGCTATTCAAAAAACACCCATTTAGTGCAAAAAAAAATTGTTTCAGTGTTTCCTCCAGTGTTTGCAGTGTTTCCTCCATATCTGTACGTGTGAGATAAAGGGATTTTTAAATACAGCTTACCTGTAAAATCCTTTTCTTGGAGTACATCACGGGACACAGAGCGGCATATTCATTACTATGTGGGTTATATGGAGTACCTTCAGGTGTGGACACTGGCAATCTCAAACAGGAAGTCCCCTCCCTATATAACCCCCTCCCCTAGAGGGAGTCCCTCAGTTTTGTAGCAAGCAGTATGCCTCCCAAAATGGTCACCCAAAAGAGGGGTGGGAGCTCTGTGTCCCGTGATGTACTCCAAGAAAAGGATTTTACAGGTCAGCTGTATTTAAAAATCCCTTTTTCTTTCTCGTACATCACGGGACACAGAGCGGCATATTCATTACTATGTGGGATGTCCGAAAGCAATGCTTTAATGAGGGGAGGGAGACATCTTCCAAAGAAGGATTCAATTTAGAGATAAACTCAAATCATAATAATAATTCCAACTTAGTCAAGAAAAAACTTTTTTTTTTTTTTTTTTATAACCAAGGGTGTTTCTGATCCCGAGGATTTCAAACTGCAGCCTGTAGTACTGCCTGACCAAAGGCAGCATCCGCATTTCTTCTCACGTCTAGTTGATAAAACCTTGTAAACGTGTGGACTGATGACCACGTTGCCGCCTTGCATATCTGAGCCATAGAGATCTGATGGTGTGCTGCCCAAGAGGCGCCCATGGCCCTGGTAGAATGGGCCTTTACCGACAACGGAGGAGGCAACCTCTTCAACCCGTAGGCTTGAATGATTAATTGTCTAATCCATCTCGAGATGGTGGATTTTGCAGCTGCCTGCCCCTTCTTGGGGCCATCTGGTAGAACGAATAACACATCTGTTTTCCGGATCTTTTCTGTAGCTTTAAGATAGGCCTTCATGGCCCGGACAATATCCAAGGTATGCAGCAACCCCTCCTTTCTAGATGTAGGTTTTGGAAAGAAGGATGGAAGTACCAAATCCTGGTTCAAGTGAAATTTGGATATAACCTTTGGTAGAAAGGAAGGATGGGGCCGGAGAACTGCCCTGTCCTTATGCAGAACGAGATATGGTTCCTTACACGATAAGGCTGCTAATTCTGACACTCTCCTGGCCGAAACTATGGCGACCAAGAAAACCAACTTTCTTGTCAGTAAGAGTAAAGGAATCTCAGCCAACGGCTCAAAAGGCTGTTTCTGTAGAGTGGACAGGACAAGATTTAAGTCCCATGGACAAATTGGTGACTTGACAGGAGGATTAATACGCAAGACCCCCTGTAAGAAGGTCTTTACCCGCGAGTGGGTGGCCAGCGGCCTCTGAAACCACACTGACAGAGCTGAGATCTGTCCCTTGATTGTGCTTAGTGCCAGGCCTTTATCCACTCCTAGCTGGAGAAAACTTAACACCCTATCAATAGTATATTTGCGGGAATTCCATCTTTTGGATTCACACCAGCCTACGTAGTTCCTCCACACCCTGTAATAAATCACCCTGGAGACCGGCTTCCTAGCCCTAATCAGGGTAGGAATTACCTGCCTAGACAGGCCTCTATCCCTGAGAATCAGGGATTCAGCCTCCAGGCCGTCAAATTTAGACGCTGTAATGTAGGGTGGAGGATCGGGCCTTGTGAGAGTAGGTCTGGTTGTAGAGGGAGAGTCCAAGGTTCTCCCACTGCCATCTTCAGGACTAGTGAGTACCAAGTCCTCCGGGGCCAAGCCGGAGCTACTAGAATGACTGGCTTGTTCTCCACTCTGATCTTGCGCAACAGGCGCGGGAGTAACTGTAGTGGAGGGAATGCATATAGAAGTCTGAATTGATGCCAAGGGCAAACCAACGCGTCGGTTCCGCAGGCCATAGGATCCCTCGCTCGCGACACGAACCTGTCTAGTTTCTTGTTGAACCTGGATGCCATTATATCTACGTCCGGCATTCCCCACCTCTGGCAGATTGTCTGAAAGACCTGGGGATGCAGAGACCACTCCCCTGGCAACAGACTCTGGCGACTTAAGAAGTCTGCCTGCAGGTTGTCCACTCCGGGAATGAATATCGCCGAAATGCAGGGTACATGAACCTCTGCCCATTGAAAAATCAAGTTCACCTCCCTCTGAGCGGCCTGGCTCCTGGTTCCCCCTTGGTGGTTTATGTATGCCACCGCCGTGGCATTGTCTGACTGGATTCTCACCGGGAACCCCTTTAATCTGGAGGTCCAAGCCAGAAGGGCTAGGCGGGCAGCTCTGATTTCCAAGATATTGATGGGGAGCTGCCTCTCTGCTTTCACCCAAGTTCCCTGGCGGGAGAACCCCTCGAAGACCGCCCCCCAGCCTGCCAGGCTGGCGTCTGTGGTAACTACCTTCCAGACAACAGGGCTGAAGGATTTTCCCTTTAGAAGATTCTGAGGGTTCAACCACCAGGCCAGGCTTTGTCGGACCCTTGATGATAGCGTCAAAGGGGACTCTAAGGCATGTGCCCTCTTGCCCCAGGCTGCTAGAATGGCTGCCTGTAGGACGCGAGTGTGGATCTGAGCGTATGGTACTGCCTCGAATGTGGCCACTAGCTTGCCTAGTAATCGCATACACAGGCGAATAGTTGGACTTTTCTTGTTTAGAACCAACTGAACCAACCCCTTGATAGCTTCGATCTTTACAAGGGGCAGGAACACCTTTTGATGTTCTGTGTCTAACCTCATGCCGAGGTATTCCAACTGCTTTGTAGGCTGGAACGCTGACTTTCCCCGGTTCAGGACCCAGCCGAATTCTTCGAGGTACTGAACCGTGAGGTTTACTGCCTTTTGCAGACCCGGCCGTGAGTGATCTATGATTAAAAGGTCGTCCAAGTATGCTAGGACTGTGACCCCTTGGATCCTTAAATTGGCCAGAATTGGGGCTAGGATCTTCGTGAATACCCGGGGGGCCGTGGCCAGCCCGAAGGGGAGCGCCCTGAATTGGAAGTGTCGCTGCCCCACCGCGAAGCGTAAAAACCTTTGATGCGACTGAAAGATTGGTACATGAAGGTAAGCATCCTTTATGTCTATGGAGGCCAGAAAATCGTCCTTCTGAAGCGCGGCGGCTGCTGACCGGATGGATTCCATCCGGAAGGAACGAACCCTTAGGTAACCGTTTAACCTCTTTAGGTCCAAGATTGGCCTGACATCGCCGTTGGGCTTTGGTATGACAAAGAGGTTGGAATAGAAACCTAGGCCTTGCTCTTGGGCTGGCACTTCTATAATTACGTCCTGGCAAAGCAGGTGATCCAAAGCTGCCAGCATTGAGGCTTTCCTCGCTGGATCCCTTGGTAGCCTTGATTCTTGAAAATGAGGCGGAGGATACCTTAGAAACTCCAGTCTGTAACCTGTGGTTACAGATGCCCGGACCCATTTGTCGGGGATCTTGGCTTCCCAAACTTCTGCGAAGAAACGAAGCCTTCCCCCCACCCGCAAGAGTGGGGGCGCCCCTTCATAAGGCAGACTTAGGGGCTGTCTTTGACGGCTTGCGATACCACGGCCTCTTACCCCCAGGGGTCTGTCCCTGCGATCTACTGTTAACGTTGGATCGTGCAGGCGGCCGTCGATACTGCCTGGAATTTGAGGGCCCCGAGACAGGAAAGAGCTGCCTTTTAAATGTAGGAGCCCGGAATGTCTTTTTGACCGGTAAAAGGGTACTTTTGCCATTTGAAATAGTCTGAATATATTTATCCAGATCCTCTCCGAAGAGTCGTCCTCCATGGAAGGGAAACCCTGCCAGAAGCTTTTTGCATGGGGGCTCCGCCGCCCAGTTCTTCAACCATAAGAGCCTTCTCATGTGCACCAAACATAGTGATAAACGAGAGGCCTGCTGGATGGAATCTTTTATAGCATCTACCGCAAAACACAGAGCTCTGGGAATGTCAGAAAACTCTTCTGCTTGTTGGGTAGGCATGTCTCTTAACATTTCCTTTGTCTGGTCTTTTAATGCCTGACAAACTCCAATTGCAGCCACCGCTGGCTGCACCACTGCTCCTGCCGTAGCAAAGGATGCTTTTAAAAGTGTCTCTAATCTTTTATCAACTGGATCTTTAAACATGTGTATGTTTTCCACCGGGCAAGTTAGTGATTTATTCACACATGAGATGGCTGCATCCACTACTGGGAGCCTCCACCTCTTGGAGAACTTTTCCTCCATGGGGTAAATGACCGCAAACCTTTTCGGTGGCAGAACAATCCTGTCCGGCCGTACCCAATCCCGAAAGATCAATTCCTCCAAGAGAGGATGGACCGGAAAAACTGTGTTGTTTAACGGAGCTTTCAAAGAGCCCAGATAGGATACCGGAGGAACCAGAGGCTCTGGCAATGGTAAACTAAATGCCGAGCGGACCATGTCCGTCAAAGACTGTACCCACAGTCTTTCTGTCTGGGAGTCTGAAAATGGTTCCTCAGAGGCAGATCCCTCAATCCCTGAACCCTCTTGGTTCAGGTCTAGTTGATCCTCCTGTGATTCCAATTCCTCTGGAGAGAGAATCTCAGCATCTGAGGATACACCTCCTGGTGATGGGGATCTAACCCGTTTCTTACCAGGAATAGCTCTAGCGATCAATGTTGCTATTCTCTCTTCTAGCCCCCCTAGGGATACGGCTAGCATCTCCTCTGTGATGAACACAGGGCTGGGCTGATCTGGGCCAGCCTCCGCACCAGATCCCCCTAATGGCTCATCCAAGGCGCTTCTTAAATTAATAAGTTGCGGGGAAAGTATCGGCATATCAGAATCAGAAAGGGAACCCTTTTGTTTTTTGGTCTTTTTTGTACCCTTTGACCCCGAACCCTTGGAAGCCATAATACAAAATCGAGGGACTCCGCCCACACAACAGACTGTAGTGGGCAGGAGTACAAAAATCAGAGTTTAGGGGACAATAGACCACTAATGCCCAAAAACTGATGGGATCCCGTATGTTCTTTTTTTTTTTTTTTTTTTAAATATATTATATATTTTCTTTTGACAACATACAGTGACCCCAAACTAAGTTTGCCAGCCTCCAAACCTGCTGCAAAAAAAAAGGGGGATTTCTTGGCTTAACAAAAAGGTATTGGAACAAAGTCCACATGTACTACCCCTCTTCCGCCACCGGGAGTCACTGTTCTGCCGCTCTGCGTCCTCTCCTCTGAAAATCAGCCTCAGACTGAGCACTGACAATGCCTGCTGTCTATAACAGCACAAAGGCGCGCCCCTGTATGACGCCGCAGGCACGCCCCCCCCCCGCCCTCCTGTGTGAACGGCGCGAAAAACGTCCATAAGACGTGCGCGCGCACGCGCGCGCGCGCTCGTATGCCGGAAACAGGAGGAACATGGAGGAGCCGCGCTGCTGGAGATCCAGGAACGCAGAAACAGGCGGCAGATTCAAACCCCCGGCCAGGTAGGACTCTCCAAAGGCCCCTAGGGATCCTTACTAGCCCTAGGAAGAAACAGCAGGTTTAGCTAGCACACATATTTAGACAGGGGGACCTAGTGATGGGGGGGAAAAGGTGTCATCCTGTCTCTCTTTAGACATAGTGAACAAGGTTGCCCATGCAGAGCATACTTAGGCTATCCCCCCTTTTAGGTTACCCCGGAGAGCCTGCTGTCGAACCAAGTCCCGCAGGCTCCCCCTTACCTGCTCCATGCTGCAGGATGTTTGTCCAGCAAACTGATCCAATCTTCTCCCATCTCCGTGGGTAGCGTAGTAGACCTTCAGGCCCTGGGGTCCTATGAAGGTACCCACTGTCCTGGACCTATATAGCACCCTGGCAAACAGGAACTTATGGTTTTTACAAACTCCAAGTCCTGGGCCCAGGGTCCAGCCCTCCAAAGAGGAGCATTATAGGCAAAACCCCACGGCTTGGGGCCCGGGTACTGTCCACTTTGGCACTGAGGCTCCTTGGACAGATCCGGTTAGCCCGCCCTTAATCCCAAGGATGTGGAGCAAAGCTATTCCGTGACCAACACCTAAGACACTGGCGAAAAAACTGAGGGACTCCCTCTAGGGGAGGGGGTTATATAGGGAGGGGACTTCCTGTTTGAGATTGCCAGTGTCCACACCTGAAGGTACTCCATATAACCCACATAGTAATGAATATGCCGCTCTGTGTCCCGTGATGTACGAGAAAGAAAAACACTTTAGCTAGTGTTCTTCTATTGTTCTATTCAAAAAACACCCATTTAGGGCAAAAACAAATATTTTGCAGTATTTCCTCCAGTGTTTGCAGTGTTTCCTCCAGTGCTTGCAGTGTTTCCTCCATATCTGTACGTGTGAGATAAACACTTTAGCTAGTGTTCTTCTACTGTTCTATTAAAAAAACACCCAGTTTGGTGCAAAAAATATATTTTGCAGTGTTTCCTCAAGTGTTTGCAGCGTTTCCTTCATATCTGTACATGTGAGATAAACACTTTAGCTAGTGTTCTTCTATTGTTCTATTCAAAAACACCCATTTAGGGCAAAACAAATATATTTTGCAGTTTTTCCTCTAGTGTTTGCAGTGTTTCCTCCAGTGTTTGCAGTGTTTCCTCTAGTGTTTACACACTCAGATCCACGTTCTTGTCTCTGTAACTGGTGATCGCGGGTGCCTATCGGACATCGCGACCACCAGGCACCGGCAGGCGCGCGCATCGGCATCTCAGTGATGTGGCGGGCACGCACGTGCCGCTGGCGTCGCTCGCGCTCCCCCCAGTGGCGTGGAGGCCATAAAAAGATGGCGACTCAGAGATATAAAACCACCCTGCAGCCGTATATAGTCGTACGGCCGTATATAGTCGTACCCAGCCGTGGGTCGTATATATACGTTGATGTGCCCAGCCGTGCCATTCTGCTGACGTAAATGTGCAGGAGGCGGTCCTTAAGAAGTTAAGATATAAACTGAGATGTATAATCAAGCAATAATCTTCATAAATACTCAAGGAATATTTAGTATGAAAAAGTCCTACACGATCATTGATACCAAAGAAATTTGTCACACAGCTTGCAATTATTATTTTTGATAATATCAACATATTTATTTATGCGTTTAATTTATCTGTTTCTGATCTCTCCTTCACATCCGAAAATGTTAAAAAGTTTCCATCATCTTAATTAATTTATTCATTCTCATGTAATGACTAAACTTTGAGGCTGGGTTCACACTATTGTTTTTCCTCCCATCCAATTTCCACGTTAGGAAATTGTGACTGGCTCTCTATGGAGCCGGTTTACACATCTCCAGGGTGGCTCCAGTGCGAATTGCACAAGAGTAGGGTTGAGCGAACCCGAACTGTAAAGTTCGGGTTCGTACCAGACTTTTGGGTTTTTTGTACCCGAACCCAAACAATTTGCTGTAAGTTCGGGTTCGGGTTCGGTGTTCGGCAATGTAATGGCGCGCTGCAGGGCAGCCAATTACCATTTGTTTTACTCATGTGACCTAGAAGGCATCACAGCCATGCCTACTTTAAAAGGTATATGCGAACATGTTTCATATACAGGCCAGAAGCACGTTTACTATAATTAACAAATGTCATGCACGTAGCATAAGAAAATACTGTATTAGGATAAAATCAGCTGGAGAGAGGCAGCTGATGATTATATGAACGGCTTTAGGAAAGTATGACCCTTTAACCACTTAAGACCCGGACCAAAATGCAGGTAAAGGACCTTGCCCCTTTTTGCGATTCTGCACTGCGTCATTTTAACTGACAATTGCGCGGTCGTGCGACGTGGCTCCCAAACAAAATAGGCGTCCTTTTTCCCCCACAAATAGAGCTTTCTTTTGGTGGTATTTGATCACCTCTGCGGTTTTTATTTTTTGCGCAATAAACAAAAATAGAGTGACAATTTTGAAAAAAATTCAATATTTTTTACTTTTTGCTATAATAAATATCCCCCCAAAATATATATAAAAAATGTTTTTCCTCAGTTTAGGCCGATACGTATTCTTCTACCTATTTTAGTTAAAAAAAATCGCAATAAGCGTTTATCGGTTGGTTTTCGCAAAATTTATAGCGTTTACAAAATAGGGGATAGTTTTATTGCATTTTTTTTTTTTTTTACTACTAATGGCGGCGATCAGCGATTTTTTTCGTGACTGCGACATTATGGCGGACACTTCGGACAATTTTGACACATTTTTGGGACAATTGTCATTTTCACAGCAAGAAATGCATTTAAATTGAATTGTTTACTGTTAAAATGACAGTTGCAGTTTGGGAGTTAACCACAAGGGGGCGCTGTAGGATTTGTGTGTTCCCTGTGTGTGTTTACAACTGTAGGGGGGTGTGGCTGTAGGTGTGACGTCATCGATCGCGTCCCCCTATAACAGGGATGACGCGATCGATGCTGCCGCAACAGTGAAGCACGAGGAAGCCGTGTTTACACACGGCTCTCCCTGTTCTTCAGCTCCGGGGACCGATCGCCACACTCCAGCGGCTTTCGGGTCCGCGAGTCCCGCGGTCCCGGAGCTTCGGACCGGGTCACGGGAGCGCGCCGCGGGCGCGTGCCCGTGACCCACGGCTGGGTACTAGAACCAACGTATATAAACGTTGATGTGCCCAGCCATGCCATTCTGCCGACGTAAATGTGCAGGAGGCGGTCCTTAAGAAGTTAAGATATAAACTGAGATGTATAATCAAGCAATAATCTTCATAAATACTCAAGGAATATTTAGTATGAAAAAGTCCCACATTAGTAGTATGAATCCACAGTAGCTGATCCAAAGCAAGATGGTAATTTAAACTTGAGCAGGGTTTAATTAATGTAGATAGTATATGCAATATGAAAACAGGGTAATTCTAGAGCATTGAAGTATGGTAATAAGGTTACTTATCAATTTGTAGAGAATGAGGCTTCTTAATAGTAGTAGTAGAGCATTGTTATCAGCAATGAATGAATGAATAACAACTTATATAGCGCAGCACATGCGAACTTAATCGCCTCTGGGCGCTTGTTGTTCCTGTCTCCTTTGATATCAAAAGAGATGAGTCTTGATCTTTCTCCTGAATGCTAAGTGGTTCTCCTCCAACCGAATGCTGGTTGGTAAAGCGTTCCATAGTCTGGGACCTTGGACCGCGAATCTTCTATCTCCTTTGGACTTGTAGTTGGCTTTCGGTACCTGGAGTAGATTTTGATTGGTGGATCGCAGAACGCGATTGGGATTGTGGGCTTTTATTTTTTCGCAAAGATATTGGGGGGCATTCCCATGGACACATCTATGCGTTAGGCAGAGTGCTTTGAAAGCAATTCTGTCTTTTACTGGCAACCAATGAAGGGTTCTCAGTGAAGGTGAGATTGATTCCCAGGGTTTTTTGCCAGTCACAAGTCTGGCAGCCGAATTTTGAACGACTTGCAGATGAGCGATTTGGTACTTAGGGAGTCCGAGGTAAAGGGCATTTGCATAGTCCAATCTTGAGTTTACAATTGCTCCCACCACGACCGCTATGACTTCTTTGGGAATAAAAGGAGTAAGTCTGCGTAGTAGGCGCAGCAGATGGTGAGATCCGCTGACTACTGACCCTATTTGTGCGTCTATAGTCATGTAGGAGTCGAAGATGACCCTGAGACTTTTGACTTTGGCGCTAGGGGTGATGATTTTGCCCAGAATGGGCGGGGGTGCAAGTTGTTGCCGGTTGACTCATACGCTTGGTGTGAAACAGGAGAAGTTCTGTTTTGAGTTTAAGATAACTCTTTGTCATCCAGTTCTCTATCAAAGAGAGGCATGTCTCTAGATTGAGGTGATGATCCTTTTTATTGCAAATGCGGAAATACAGTTGCGTGTCGTCTGCATATGAGTGATAAAGCAGTTTTTGGCTGCTAATGATTTCAAAAAGGGGACGAAGATAGATGTTGGATAGCACCGGCGACAAAGGCGATCCTTGAGGTACTCCGCACGACACTGTGCGTTTCTCAGAAGTGAATGGTCCTAACTTCACTATTTGCAATCGAGATGAGGTAATGAGGCTCTGTGTTGCTAAAGGTAACAGCCAACAGACAGGATCAGGTTTAGATTAGCACAAGTGTTCAGACACACAGGCAAAGAAACAGCAATCAAGTGTGGTACCAAATATAGAGCTATAGAGGAGGAAGTGTAGACTGACAGGCATGAAGTTCAAGGCAGGTGGCAGACAGAAGCTGGGTCAGACAAGCTAAGAGACGAAACTGGCAGGGGACAGAAGTACAGTTTGATATTTGCTCAATCACTAGTAAAGTCAACTAGGGTTGCACTTTGTAGCAAGTAATAGAGGGGCAAGAGGTGCAGGGCAAAAAGTGATGACAGGGTGTTAAGTGAGGATGATCATATGATTGGGGATCATAAGACATAGATAATGGATACAGGAGAGAAGTATATATTGAGAAGAAGGAAGATGGGGAAAGAAAAAAAAAAAGCTAGGGGGTAGCTAGGTAGGATGGTAAGTTGATGCTATGATCTTCTGTCAGATCATCATTTTTGAAATATATATGTAGATATGCAAAAAGTGGTGAAGTTTGTACGTAGGATGTGTGCTAACCAGAAGCCCCATGTTTTTTGAACTCTTGTAAGTGATGCCGACATTTTCCTTTACACAATGCCAAGATTCAACTGATCTTTGAGTTGAATTCCTCACAGGGAAAGATATTTTGTTCAAGGCCTTGGTGATTTTCTGATTTTCAGCTATAAAATGTATGGCAATTAGTGACAATGATTGTTAGTAAACCATGCATTCCATTTAACAGAGCTTCAGCTGTTTTTTTTTTTTTTTTTGTATGAATCACTCACATACTGTATTTTATATGGTTATTTATGAGTAATTAATGATCATTAATATTATTGAAGACTATGCATACAATATTTTTTTTAACAACAATTTTTAATTTTTTTATTTATATTATTTATAAAGGAAATATTTGGGTACAGAACTGTGAAGTGGAAGAAAGTACTATGTATTGCTGGACAAGTGCTTACTTTAGGATTGCTTTGGCTTCTATTCTACTGGAAACCCGACTGGAATGTCTGGGCTTGCTGCATACCATGTACTCTGGAAGAGGCTGATGTTGTGTTTCTTAGAGCGACAGTAAGTAATTTGAGATTGGATTATGTTTTTTTAATAGTTATGAGTGACATTACACAGTTTATTAATACTGTAATACAGGTAATCAAGTCATAGATCTCAGTACTAGAATCCTCAGGAATGAAAAGCTTTAAAAAGGGTGTTTTTGTGGATGTGTGGTAGGTAAGTAAAGTTGTAATTTACACTTACCTCTGTTGTCTCCTTCGTTAAATGAGTTTACACGTGTAGCTTCTCAATTTTTTTCCTTTTTTAAATCTTTATTTATTTTTCTGCTCAAATAACAGTACGTATAACATTAGAATTACAAAAATGAAAAGGAAAAACACTCAACTACAGTCCACAAAAGGGAAAACACATAAGACAAACAGAAACACTTCCTTGATTGCTATTTCCAGATGAAAACTTTATCTGAATAATCATTAAATTGAAACCTCTTTTGGTCCAAATAAGCAGTTGTTTATCTACCTGTAATAGTGGCATTCTGACCTACCTTGTAAGGGTTGGATTCTTCAGATGTTGGGTGAATGATGTGTGATGCATTATCACCTGGCAAATATTGGGTGCAACTTTCAGGCCGCATACACACGATCAAATCTATCTGCTGGAAACGGTCGGCCCGACCGTCCCAGCAGACAGATTCGACCGTGTGTACGGGCGAGCCGACGGATTTGGCCACTTGACAGATTATAAAGCATGCTTTGAAATATGTCGGCTGGGAACCCGTCCGCCAGACATGTCTGCTGGTTAGTACGCTAACCAGCAGACATGTCTTCTCGCACACGCGCCGAATGGTTTCGACGCATGCGCGGAAGTGTTTTACTTCCTGGTGCGGTGACGTGGCGGCGTCAACGTCACCGCCACGTCACCGCGCCGCCTGATGGCGGGGATTTTGGTTTGATCGTGTGTACACGATCAAACCAATACGTCCCCAGCAGACAAATTTGTTCAAATCGGTCAGCCCGACCGATTTGAACAAATCTGTCTGCTCGTGTGTACGCGGCCTCATAGAAAACGGGCAAAATAACTTACTATGATAAATATAGTTAATGTGGAGCATCAAATCTTGATGCAAAAATGAGCAGATGTTGGGTGAAATTTTCTGTCAAATCAATGACAAAAACACCACACTGCTGTTTTTTTTTATTTTACTTGAACATGATTGGATGTTGAAAAAAACCACGGCTTCACCTTGTTCACCTATCTTAACACTTTGCAAAGTGTTCACAAAATTCACATTTCAAAGTGAACATGCTCTAATACTTACTTCATCAATCGCTTTCTCTCTGTTTCGCTTCTTTTTTTTTTTTTTTTTTTTTGTTTAGTGACCAACATATTTTTTTCTCTCACAGGATGAATTTAAACAATGCTGCAAAAAAAGGGTTCAGTGGACTCATATTTCCGAAACAGATTCACTACAGTGTACTGCCATGGATAACAACTGCATTGTTAACAAATCAGTCATAACACCGGAAATGAAAGTCAGTATTTTTTTATTTTTTTATTTATAGTACACCACCTCTATGAAGTTTATACGGCATCTATATTTTATATTTATATTTTTTGCAGGGTGTATTGTGCCATAAATAACAAACAGATCAAAGGTAAAATCAAAAAATTTAAATGGGATAGATAGGATACTTTATTTATTGTTGTGTTAACCACTTAAGACCCGGACCAAAATGCAGGTAAAGGACCTTGCCCCTTTTTGCGATTCGGCACTGCGTCGTTTGAACTGACAATTGAGCGGTCGTGCGACGTGGCTCCCAAACAAAATTGGCGTCCTTTTTTCCCCACAAATAGAGCTTTCTTTTGGTGGTATTTGATCACCTCTGCGGTTTTTATTTTTTGCGCTATAAACAAAAATAGAGCGACAATTTTAAAAAAAATGCAATATTTTTTACTTTTTGCTATAATAAATATCCCCCAAAAATATATAAAAAAACATTTTTTTTCCTCAGTTTAGGCCGATACGTATTCTTCTACATATTTTTGGTAAAAAAAATCGCAATAAGCGTTTATCGGTTGGTTTTCGCAAAATTTATAGCGTTTACAAAATAAGGGATAGTTTTATTGCATTTTTATAATTTTTTTTTTTTTTACTATTAATAGCGGCGATCAGCGATTTTTTTCGTGACTGCGACAATATGGCGGACACTTCGGACAATTTTGACAAATTTTTGGGACAATTGTCATTTTCACAGCAAAAAAATGCATTTGAATTGCATTGTTTACTGTGGAAATGACAGTTGCAGTTTGGGAGTTAACCACAGGTGGCGCTGTGACTTTCGCTGTGACTGTGTGTGTGTTTACAACTGTAGGGGGGTTTGGCTGTAGGTGTGATGTCATCGATCGCGTCCCCCTATTACAGGGATGACGCGATCGATGCTGCGGCCACAGAGAAGCACGGGGAAGCCGTGTTTACACACGGCTCTCCCCGTTCTTCAGCTCCAGGGACGGATCGCCGCACTGCAGCGGCGATCGGGTCCGCGAATCCCGCGGTCCCGGTCCTGGAGCTTCGGACCGGTTCACGGGAGCGCGCCGCGGGCGTGCGCCTGTGACCCACGGCTGGGTACTAAAATCAACGTATATATACGTTGATGTGCCCAGCCGTACCATTCTGCCGACGTAAATGTGCAGTAGGCGGTCCTTAAGTGGTTAAAGTGCAACAAAGAATTAGTTTACCGTCACTGTCCTTTGCATAGTCATAATAAATTAATAAAATGAAACAATACATTTTAAAACCAATAAGTAGCGCACATTTTTTTTACTACATTAAAAATCCCACGTATAACTAATCTTGCATTGACAATAAATCTACAGCTCTAAGGCCGCGTACACACGATGAAACATGTCCACTCAAACATGTCCAAAGGAACGTTTGCGGCGGACATGTCTCATCGGATTTTGGTCCGATGGCTTGTACACACCCGGCAGACAGCGTGGTGACGTGGCAGTGACGTTGACGCCGCCATGTCACCGAACGAGGAAGTGAAAAACTTCCACGCATGCGTCGAATCCATTCGACGCATGTGTGGGAAGTTATGTCCACTGGTTAGTGTACTAACCAGCGGACATATCCGACGGACATGTCTCCGGCGGACAAATTTTAAAGCATGCTTTGAAATTTGTCCGCTGGACAAACATGTCCGCTAGCCCATACACACGATCGGATTTGTCTGCTGAAACGGTCCATCGGACCAGTTTCAGCGGACAAATTTGATCGTGTGTATGCGGCCTAAGGAAAAAAGCATTTCACAGCCTATAAGTCTGAGCCCTTATCCTTCCAATACCTCGTACACGCGATAGGGCTTTTGCCTGACCAAATTTACATCGGAATTCTGACGGAATTCCATGAGAGTAAACTCCAATGGAATTCCTCGGAATATCTGATGGAAAAAGTCAGTCTGACTTTTTTCATGGGAAATTCCGATCGTGTGTACGAGGCATAAGTCTGCCTGAAGGGAGTATGAAGAACAAGCAAATGCCAGATTGAGTAACACCTCCTAATATTTGCAGCTTATTTGTGAAGACAGCTTAAACAGATATCTTCCACATTTAGAAGAAAATGCCCAATAATGCACTGCAATGCACTGCACCACCCTCTGCCCATGCAAAAGGCACTACTGAATTTCTTGACCAGAAATGAAAATGTTGTACTTCGGGTCAAGCCCTCCGATTTATGAATGCCTATAATCATAAATGCACAACCCGGTATTGTCTAAACCAATTACAAATTTAATTGCTGTCTTTATATTGGGATTAAAGTCATTACCTAAACACCACTCAGCATTTGGATTTCCTGTGTATACAATGCTTCATTGTCCTGATTGATTAACCCCACTAATGTTGCATCACCTGCAAATTTGATTAAAGCATTTTGCAGTGGCAGTTCAATCATTAGTACAGAGAAAACAGAGAAGTGGACTTAGTATGCATCCCTGAGAACACCAGTATTAAAAACAATAGATGTTGAAGCTTAAACACCAAGCTTAAAAATGTTGTAGTAGCTGATTTTTTTTACCTTTATGCATGCTCTGCATTAGGGCAAAAAGCTTTCTATTGTCAGCTCCCCACATCATTCCCCCTAAATACTTACCCGAGCCTGATCTCAATCCAGCGTTGTGCCTAGGAGCAGTGGCAATGCTCTCTCTCTTTCTCCTGACTGGACTCAGTGAGAGTAGTGGGACCCACTGGCTCCTGTTACTGTCAATCAAATCCAGTGATGAGGAATGGAGTTCAATTGAGCCTGGTAGGCACTGGTATAGTCAGTGGAGGTCCACCCACCTGTAGTAAGGTTTTGAGCTGATGTTCTGGAGATCTGGGAGGGGGGGATAAAATGTTCTATCCTGTGAAGTTCTGTTTTTATTCTTGCTATAGATAGGGATAACATAGAGTTTTTATTGGAGTGAATAATTATTAATTTAATTGAATCTAGTAGACGACACTGTCGCTATTTGTAGTATAGTTTTTTTTATATATACTGTACAAGTAGACTGTAACTATGTGATACAACCAAATGAGGTGGTCTGAAAAACGATATATTTCTCTCTCTCTCTATTCCCATGGGATCAGTCCCAGGGGTTCCGTGCAAGGAGGGCTGTCACTAAGCGCTATCGGTGCACAGATACTGGCCCCTACGTAGTGATATATATGCTAATATTGGTTATATTCCTACGTTTGGGCCTTTTTGCATTCTCTACATATTTATATTTATATACCTATTCAAACTTGTATGTAGATAGTACCGGTAATATTACTACTAGTTTATTACACTCTAGGATGGCCTGATCACACAGATTGGACCATGAATGCTTTTTATATGTATCTTAAAAGATGTGCAGTTTATACAGCGTGTTTTAGTATGCTATATATGCTTTTAATATATTTGCCTGTATATACTATGTTTTATTTTATTATATTTATTATAATGTATATATATCGCTTTTTTCAGCCTTACACTCCTTTAAGAGGGATGTTTAGCAGCATTAGGAGATGGACTTGCGCCCGTCTCCCACTAGATATGCCTACTCTGGCACGGCTGCTATCATCCTTTTGTGGGGGTATGTGTGCATATATGGTGCAGGGGTTGTTGGGCCACACTTCATCAGTTTGATGTGGGGGGTTAATTCTTGCACCCTGCACCGTCATTTAGAGCTATGGGAGCTCGTTCACTGGCTGGCATCAAACCGGTAGTAGCGGGTGGAACGCAAACACCCGCACTTCCTGTGAGCATGGAACGCAGCCCGCGTGCTATGCGCGCGCATATCTGTGTGCGCGCGCATATCTGTGTGCGCGCACATGCACGGCATAACCGGAAGTGCGGGGTGGAACGCAGAGGGCCCCGCACTTCCTGATTGTGGATGGCGTGCGTTCCAGCCAAACCAGGGCGCCGACGGTGGAGCGGTGGTAGCCCGAGGTGGAAGTGGGTGTCTCCTCGGGCACAGGATTCACCAGGTGGGTACCTTTATGTTGTACCCCTAGGCCCTGCTGTGACATTAAAGGCCCTGCTATAGGTCCTGGCGAATAAGCCAGGCTGTAGTGGAGCTGCTAGTAGACATATGGCAACTGAGAGTTTGGTGATTCCATTGCACTGCCAGTCTTGTGTCACTTGCTGTGTACCCCATCATATAGGATGGGCACCTAGATCAACTTGCCCCTCCACACAGATGAGCCCATTTGGGCGACTAATGGGGTGGGCGGAGTCCCGTAGGAAAGGCGGGACCAGCCAGCTAGTGACGAATGGCTGCACCTGTATGCACACATGCACCTATAAAGGGATAGTTTGCAGGAAGAGAGAGCTATCGCAGACCACCTAGGCTTTGAAGAAGGGGGTACGCCCCAGAAACGCGTCAGCCACATTGGTGTTTAGGGTCTGACTGGCAGGTGCCGTGAGGTCCAGGTTCAGCTGTTTTAAATGCGCTTACTACTAAATGTTTGTAAGTAGGACCATTGCTTTTTATTTTGTGTATATTAAAATGTATAAGTGGTAATGCACAAGGTCGGTGCGCCCTCCTTTCTTTTCTTTTTCATTTTAGCCATATGAACACCCTTTTGTTCTGTGGAGGGCTGCAAGACTTAAGACTTTCCCTTTATACCATACTGATACACCCAGTTTGGCGATACACCAGAGCGCAGGAGGATTTTTGTGGTACCAGTGATGAGGAAGCCATACTGGGGTTGATGTACTAAAGACAACTCCACTTTGCATTACAAGAGCACTGCAAGTACACTTGAAAGTGCACTTGTAAGTACAGTAACTGTAGATTGCTGTAAATCTGAGGGAAAGCTCTGCTGATTTTATCATCCAATCATATGCAAGCAAAAATGCTGTTTTTTTTCCCATTGTATGTCCCCCTCAGATCTACAGCAACTGCACTTCCAAGTGCACTTGCAGTGCACTTGTAGTGCAAAGTGGATTTGCCTTTTGTAAATAACCCCCACTGTGTGTATCAATGGACACACAGAGCACAGCTTCGAGATTGAGTCTGCATGTGTGCCACCATAGGAAATGGCTTTTATGGTGGCACACAGAGAAGAGGAGAAGCCCAGAGCACCAGCGGGGTTTCTTAGAAGAGAAGGATCAGGGCCGCTTTGTGCAAGATTATTGCACAGAGCAGGTAAGTATGACATGTTTGTTGTTTTAAAAAAAAAATTATAATAATAATAACTTTACACACCCCTTATCCAATTGTAGCATATTTGTGAAAAAAATATGTTTTATCCATAGATATAATGTAGCTCCCAGACCAAATATCTGCAGAAATTGTAAATTAAACTGGGATAGTTATTGAGATAATGAAAGGAGTGGGCCATAGAATGAATGGGGGGAGGGGGATTGAAGTAAGTCACAGAGATGAGAATGGTCATACAACTGTTGGATAGTTACTTATGTGAAATAGAATTACTATATGTAGTTTCCTTTCCAAAACATTCATGTCTTCCATAGAGTGGTCTGATTGTGATAATGATGTTGCGCACGTGTGCAGTGATCATCTTCCTTAAAGCAGAGGTTCACCCAAATAACATGTTTATATGATCATATTCTTTAGACTTCCAACATGTACACTATGTTGTTTTTCGGGTTTTTTTTGGCTGTACATACCGTATAATGGCTATTTAACACCTGGCTTCCGGGTAATCGCTCCCACGGGAGTAGGTGTTCCTATGCAGAGGCCCAGATGATTAATGCGGATAAGGCCCCCTCCTATTGCGTAGGGGTGTCACAAGTTTCTGAAAGTAGCTGAACTGCGAGTCAGGTCTATACGGCGCTATACGGCATCTGCGCACTGACTAGGAGCCGTGTAGAGCTGACTGCGCAGGCGCTGTATAGTGCTGACTCGCAGTTCGGCTACTTTCAGAAACTCGTGACGCGCCTACGCAATAGAGGGGCCTTATCCGCCGGGGGGAAGTTTTTCTCAAGGACGTCAATCATCTGGGCGAAGTCCCAGATGACATTGCGCCTCTGCATAGGAACGCCTACTCCTGCGGGAGTGAGTACACGGAAGTCGGGTGGAAAATAGCCATTATGCGGTATGTACAGCCAAAAAAAAACAGCATACTGTACATGTTGGAAGTCTAAAGAATATGATCGTATATACATGTTATTTGGGTGAACCTCCGCTTTAAGTTCTTTTGTGATGTGTCTGTGTAAATTGATTGTTTTTTAAAAACAAATGTTAAAAATGTCTCTCCAATATCCACTTGAAGAACAAGCCTTTCCTGGCACTTTTTGTTTACAAGTAGAAATCTATTTTTTTCTAGAAAATTACTTAGACCCCCAAACATTATATATAGTATATATATATATATATATATATATATATATATATATATATATATATATATATATATATATAGCAGAGACGATCGTTTTCTTTGGAAAAAATACACTTTAATAAATTTGAATGCATTTAACCACTTCAATACAGGGCTTTAAAGCCCACCTCCTTCCCGGGCCTATTCTGGCACTTCTCTCCTACATGTACAAATCATCATTCTTTTGCTAGAAAATTACTCAGAATCCCCAAACATTATATATGTTTTTTTAGCTGACACCCTAGGGAATAAAATGACGGTCATTGCAACTTTTTAACTTGCACCGTATTTGCGCAATCATTTTTCAAACAGCTTTTTTTTGTAAAAAAAAAAAAAAGGTTTCATAAATTAAAAAATAACAAAACAGTAACGTTAGCCCAATTTTTTGGTAAAATATGAAAGATGATGTTACACCGAGTAACTAGATACCTAACATGTCATGCTTTAAAATTGCGTACACTCATGGAATGGCGCCAAACTTCGTTACTTAAAAATCTCCATAGGCGACACTTTAACATTTTTACAGGTTACCAGTTTAGAGTTACAGAGGAGGTCAAGTGCTAGAATTATTGCACACGCTATAATGCACGCGGCGACACCTCACATGTGTGGTTTAAACAACGTTTACATACGCGGGCGGGACTTACGTGTGTGTGCGCTTCTGAGCGCGAGCTACCGGGGGCAGGGGCATTTTAATTTTTTTATTATTATTATTTAATTTTTATTTTACTTATTTATTTATTTTTTCCACTTTTTTTACATTTTTTTTTCAATCGCTTTTATTCCTATTACAAGGAATGTAAACATCCCTTGTAATAGGAATGTGTGTGACAGGTCCTCTTTAAGGAGAGATGCGGGGTCAATAAGACCTCACATCTCTCCTCCAGGCTGAAAAGAATGAGATTGTGAAAAAAAAATCACAGATCTCATTCAAACTAGCCGCAATTGCGGTTTGTTTACTTACTGGACCCGGACGTGACGCCATCACATCGCGCCTCGGGCCTCCGACGGTCATAGAGATGACTGGTGACCATCTGGTCACCAGTCATCTCTATGGCAAACATCCGGCAGACGGCGATCATCTCTCTGGGCCCCCGAAGGGACGGGAGAGCCCGGAGAAGCACTGGATGGCGGCGGGAGGGGGGGGGGTGTCCCCTCCCGCCCTCCTGTAAGAACGATCTAGCGGCGGAACCGCCGCTATGATAGTTCTTACGGTCCGCACGATCGCCACCGCTAAAAAATGATATCTTAATGATGCCTCTGGGTGCAGGCATCATTGAGATATCCCCCCGCAAAGCCTAGGCCGTCATATGACGTCCACCCAGGATAACAGGTCCCTGTTTTGGACGTCATATGACAGCGTGCGGGTATCAAGTGGTTAATGAATTTTGCCAGAAATCCAACTCCCGTCTGAAAAAAAAAAATACTGAAAAAGTCCCAATTTCACTATTTGTGATCGGGTTTCCAGAAAAGAGGAGAACCATGATAGATCACCTTCTGCGACTTCGGCTACTTCAACTAGCCTAGTCAGTAATAGTTTGTGGTCTACCTTGTCGAAAGCTGCGCTTAGGTCCAACAGAACTAGAAGACAAGATTCTTCTTCGTCTGCGGCCTCGAGAGCGTCATCCCATATTTTGAGTAGTGCTGTTTCTGTCCCGTGCCCGGGACGGAAACCCGATTGAAATGGATCGAGTAGATTGTGGGTATATAGATGCTGTTGCAGCTGTTGTACCACTACTTTCTCCATTACCTTGGAGAGAACATTTAGGCCTGTTATGGGACGCCGGTGAGTTGGGTCTTTGGGGTCGAGGGTGGGTTTCTTTAAGATGGGTTTGATTATACCCTGTTTCAACTGGGAGGGCACTATGCCTTCCTTGAAGGACTAGTTTTTAAGCTGCGTGATAGGAGGTGCCAGAATATTCCTTCAGCAGTTTGGTGGGGATGATATCATTAGGTGCTGTGCTATTTCGCAGGGCAACGATGATATTTTTAGTGGCATCGATGGAGATGGGTTTAAGAGTGAACTTTGTTGATTGCGGTGAATTTGTGTGGATATTGGGCGAGTGATTGAGGGGGGATTAAGGAGGGTACTATTTTGCTTATTCACGGATTCTTTCAATTTTGTTAATGAAATAATCTGATAATTCATTGCAAAATTTGTGGTCATTTTTTGTTATTACCTTGTAGATGGCGTGGTTTTCTTCAGAAGAGCTTCTTTTCCAAGCGGCTTCTGCTCTTCTGCGTTCTTGCTTCAGCAACGACAGCTGGTCATTAAACCAGCTGAAGTTGTTTTTCCGGATGCAGGTTTTACGTTTTGGGCACTACTAAGTCGGCTGACTGTAGTAGAGCCGTGTTTATGGCATCCCATGTTTTTGTGACTGTTTGATGTGGTTGGATTTTTTTTTTTTTTTCCCTAAAGTGGTTTTGAAGAGCACTGAGTAGAGCTTCTTTTGCGATCTAGTCCAGTGTGTTGTCACTGGTTTTGACGTTTTTGTTGAGGGAACATTTCTGGTGAATGTGAGTTTAATTGCATGGTGGTCTGTCCATGGCAACGGTTCATTTTTTAGAATGTTTAATTCCAGATCTTGTCTGAAAATCAAATCGAGCCTGTGACCGGAAGTATGTGTGGGCCCACATACTAGTTTCTGCAGCCCTAATCCTTCCAAGTGCTCAATGCAGGCATCGGCAACGGGATCCTGTGAGGAGTTAGCCCAGAGGTTGAAATCGCCTAGTAGCAAAAGATGTTTGCTGTTTAGGATGTAAGTGGACATGAACTCTGTCCAAGGTGAGAGAAGCTGCAATTTTGGACCAAAGGGGTCTAAAGCAGAGTAGAATATGGACAATCTCCTGGGGATTTATTTGTAGTTGCAGAGTGAGGGTTTCCATGAATGGAAGTGGGTTCTGAAGAACTGGTTTAGTGATCGCGAGGTGAGTCTTATGGATCACTGCCAGGCCTCCTCCTCTTGCGATAATTTTCCGGCACCAATTCTCCTAGAATGGTGTTAGGCCGCGTACACACGATCGAATATATCTGCTGAAACTGGTCCGCAGACCAGTTCCAGCGGACAGATTCGATTGTGTGTACGGGCTAGCAGACAGGTTTCCAGCAGACAAAAGTTTTAAAGCATGCTTTAAAACTTGTCTGCTGGAAACCCGTCTGTCCGACATGTCCGCTGGTTAGTACGACTAACCAGTGGACAAAAATCCCCCGCATGCGTCGAATGGATTTGACACATGAGTGGAAGTATTTTACTTCCAGGTTCGGTGATGTGGCGGCGTCAACGTCACCGCCACGTCACCGCGCTCTCTGTCCGCGGGGATTTTGGTTTGATCGTGTGTACACAGATCAAACCAAAATAGCCCAGCAGACATGTCCGATGAAAACGGTCTGTCAGACCGCTTTCATCTGATAAATCTCTTTGTGTGTACGCGGCCTTACAGTCGGCTGTGAGCTAGATTTCTGTAATAAAGATGCAGTCTAAATCGCATTGTAGGATGAAATCGTGGATTTCTTGAGGGTGTTTTACTGCTGATCTAGTGTTGACCAATGCGCATAAAATGTGCTTGGGTTGGGGCCGATGCATGTGATTTTTAACTGTCGATCGTCGTAACAGTTGTTCGTTCCTTAGCGCTTTTTTGGTCACGGCTGGTAATACTGAATCACATGGTTTTAGCCCCCAGATGATTTCCGCAGAGTAACTCAGGCTAGCCATACCTGCAGAAAGTACCCGGGGGAAGGTTTTTTTTATGGGGGGAAAGATATTCAATAAATGTTGGGGAGCTACCCTCCCCGTTTGATATAGCGGTGGTGTAAACAGTTTCAATTCCTAATTTCCTATCTTTAATCAAGTGAACAACCTACATGTACCCTATGCCCATCCAAGTTATATCCCCTCAATAAAAAATAAATAAAAATAAGTACAAGGATTGTTTCTTGACTGAAGTGTGTCTAGAAATTCATGTGCCTGGCTGTGCAGGGTGGGAGACGGACCACAATCACCAGCAGCCCCTACAGGGGTACCGCTGCACACCATAAAAAGCAGCTTCCTATGTTCACACACAGAGAAAAGAAAGAGCTAAAAACTGCGGTGCAGAGCAGGTAAGTATAACATGTTTATTATTTGAATACAAAAATACCCTTTACAATTGCTTTAAGCTTGTGGCTAAATGAGGTCCTTTCTTTTGTGATGTTCGATCATTTTTGCATTAAACACACTGCAAAAATAGATCAGCTTAATAATACTGAGACTCTTGCCGCTGGCATGGTGAGGGGGGAGGCTGCATATTTGCTAGAAATGAGGCATACTAGTTAGGATTCTATTACATCGAGTCATATTGATACATATGCTACTAACTGCATTACTACCTTCCATTGGCTAAATATCTGCGTCACATGCTAAAGCTAGTCATACACAATTCGATTTCTCTCATTCAGCCAGTTAGAGAAACTCTGTTGCTTAATGTATTCAGTCACCTGACAATTTTGCACCCTGCTCTTTAACCACTTCAATACAGGGCATTTTGACCCCCTTCCTGCCCAGGCCAATTTTGAGCTTTCAGCTCTGTCACACTTTGAATGATAATTGTGCGGTCATGCAACCCTGTACCCAAATTTTGATATTTTTTTCCCCCCACAAATAGAGATTTCTTTTGTTGGTATTTGATCACATCTCCTTTTTTTATTTTTTTGCGCTATAAACAAAAAAAGACAGACCATTTAAAAAAAAAACACAATATTTTTTACTTTTTGCTATAATAAGTATCCAATTTAAAATTGCGGCAGACATATCGGACACTTTTGACACTATTTTGGGACCATTCACATTTATACAGCGATCAGTGCTATAAAAATGCACTGATTACTGAATAAATGTGACTGACAGGGAAGGGGTTAACACTAGGGGGTGATCAAGGGGTTAATTGTGTGTCCTAGGGAGTGATTCTAACTTTGGGGGTGGGAACTGATCAGAGGAGGAGACCGATACAATCAGGTTCTCCTCTCCCCTGACAGGACATGCCAGGAAGACAAAGACATCATATGACATCCTCCCGGAGAGAGGAAGGGTGCCTACCACTGTCATTTTGCAATATGGCGGTAGGCAAGTGGTTACATTTTTCAATCAAATTTTGTTGAGCCAGGGAGTTGCAAGGCCACCCACAGCTTGAAGCATGGCCAGTTCAGCAGGGATTAGATGAATTTCAAGCCGTGTATGGTCAGCTTAACTGCTTGCCGACCTGCCGCCGTCATTTTAAGGCGGCAGGTCGGCTCTCCTGGGCGAGAGCCCGTAGCTATAAGTCGGCTCCTTTTGTGGCCACTAGGGGGCGCGCGCGCCGCCGGCGGCCCGCACGTGCGCCCCCGCTCACCCCCGAGTCCCGCGCCCGGTGGGCATGATCGCCGCCGGGCACGCGCGATTGCTCGTTACAGAGCAGGGACCGGGAGCTTTGTGTGTAAACACAAAGCTCCCGGTCCTGTCAGCGGGGGAAATGCTGATCTTCTGTTCATACAATGTATGAATGGAAGATCAGTAATTTCCCCTAATTTCCCCTAGTGAGTCCACCCCCCATACAGTTAGAACACACCCAGGAACATACTTTACCCCTTCCCCGCCCCCTAGTGTTAACCCCTTCACTGCCAATGGCATTTTATAGTAATCCAATGCATTTTTATAGCACTGATCGCTATAAAAATGACAATGTTCCCAAAAATGTGTCCGAAGTACTGAAAAAAAATGCTGATCGCCGCCATTACTAGTAAAAAAAAATATTAATAAAAATGCCATAAAACTACCCCCTATTTTGTAAACGCTATAACTTTTGTGCAAACCAATCAATAAACGCTAATTGCGATTTTTTTTTTCCGAAAAAAAATGTAGAAGAATATGTATCGGCCTAAACTGAGGAGAAAAAAAAATATATATATTTTTTGGGGATATTTATTATAGCAAAATGTAAAAAATATTGATTTTTTTTCAAAATAGTCGCTCTATTTTTGTTTATAGCGCAAAAAATAAAAACCGCAGAGATGATCAAATACCACCAAAATAAATCTCTATTTGTGGGAAAAAAAGGACGCCAATTTTGTTTGGGAGCCACGTCGCACAACCGCGCAATTGTCAGTTAAAGCGACGCAGTGTCGAATCACAAAAAGTGCTCTGGTCATTGGGCAGCAATATGGACCGGGGGTTAAGTGGTTAAAGTAGAAATAAAAGCAAAACTTATTTTTTCACTTTGGATAGAGTAAGAGTTCACATCTGTGCAGTGCGTTGTTTATGTGTTGTGTTTTAGGTGAGTTGTACATGTTTTTTTCTCTATTACCATTGAACTCTATAGAACATGTTTTTTGATGAAAGCCAGGGCCAGACTGGGAATAAAAACCAGCCCTGGAAAAAATGTCATACCAGCCCCATAGCATAACGTCATTATTTTCTTATTCACGAAAGGGAAAACTATGCACATTTGAAGAGTGTATTATATATACAGAAGACAGATATAAAAATCACATAGGGCTTTATATATATATATATATATATATATATATATATATATATATATATATATATATATATATATATATATATATATATATATATATGCAAATACCAGTTAAAAGTGGTCAATCATCAAGGGGGACCCCAGGAAATCTGGGAAGGTGGTGGTGGGGGGGGGGGCATTGAAATCAGCAGCAGTGCTTTTTGGGGGCGATTTTAACCGTTTTAACCTTTTTCGGCCACTAGGGTTAAAAGTGCACCAATGGCGGCTGAAAAGCACTGCAAAAAAGTCGGTAAAGCACCGCTAAAAATTGCAGCGTTTTACCGCCAACGCCCCCAACGCCTTAATGTGAAAGCAGCCTAAGGTAAGGGGTGGGTTACTGATATAAGGGGGGAAACCTTTATATCAGTGTCCCTTTACATTATTGTATTCACTCCCCCTTACATCAGTGACCCCCCCCCCCACTTAGGCTGGCCTTGCGGTGCTTTCACTGACCTCCATTTAGGTGCACCTGGCAGGGATCAGTCAATCGGCTCCAGCTTGGTGGCTCTGGTTTCTCTGACTTCTCCCATGGTCCCCATCCCAGCGACACTCCCACTCTTGACTCCTGTTCAAACTCCCTCAGAGACTGCAGACTTCACATGATACAAGAGATGGTCAGAGACTGCGGACATGATACAAGAGATGGTCAGAGACTGCGGACATAACATATAATTAGCATACTCACTGCATTGCCAGGTGAGAAATAAACTTGTGTAATAGTCCTTGCCAAGCTAGCAAATACAATCTCAACTGAATTGGAACACAAACACAGATTATCGAGAAGTAATGGAATTTCCCAGCATTGTATTTCTGAATGAATGACTGCAGTATGAGGCTTCAGGGACATTAACTACTTCATATCATTTTCTCATAGGCCAGGATTTTTCTTTTTTAATTTAACATTTCTGTAACTTGTCCTAGTTTACTACAGTATATCATATATGCATCTTTTTTGGAGGGAAAAAAAACAATAATTCTCCAATATTTGTCTCTTAATGCCACTTTAACATACTGTATGATAATGTTATTGTGTATGCGTATCGCTTACCCCCAAATAGCTTCTGGATGTATTGGGCCCATGCTTCTGTACCCACAACTCTGAAAATAGCACTACGCACTCTGAAGCCCTGTACACACGGTCAGGAATCCCGTCAGGAAAAAAACGTTGGTTTTTCTGATGGGATTCCTGGCAAGCTTGGCTTGCCAAGCCGTGAATACAGACGGCCATTCAAAAGAACCACCATTCTTTTGAATGACAAGAACGAGGTGACGTCATCGAGCCGGCGCTCGTCACATTCTATGCCGTCGCCGCCATCTTGCTACACCCTACACTGCCCTTGTATGCTACCGCGCATGCGTCAAAGTCTCATCGTGCATGCGTAGGTTTACCTGGGGCAGTGCCGATCCTGACCTCAGTGGGAGGTCAGTGGGAATCAGTGGGAGCTCTGATGTCACTGTCCCCAGCCAGCGAAGTCCTTATTTAAATCTCAGGTGTCCCCAGCCAGCGGAAGTGCTTCCTTACATCTCAGATACAAGAGATGGTCAGAGACTGCGGACATGATACAAGAGATGGTCAGAGACTGCGGACACGATACAAGAGATGGTCAGAGACTGCAAACATGATACAAGAGATCAATGCAGAGAGAACAGGCAAAAAATATAAAAATGCACATTTTTTTACCTGAAAAAAAAAATATTATTATAATAAATACATTTACATTTTATTATTATTTACAGTATATTATGTTATTATAATACATAACTTAGCTTTTTTTTAAAAAAAAGAAAGAAATCCATGAGAGAGGGGCTGAAATGGTGAGAGAGAGGGGCTATAATGGTGAGAGAGAGAGAGAGAGAGAAAGGGGCTGCAATGATGAGAGAGAGGGGCTATAATGGAGAGAGACAGAGAGAGAGAGAGAGACAGAGAGAGAGAGAGAAAGGGGCTGCAATGATGAGAGATAGAGGGGCTGCAGTGGTGAGAGAGAGAGAAAGGGGCTGCAATAGTGAGAGAGGGGGGCTGCAATAGAGAGAGAGAGAGAGAGAGAGAGAGGCTGCAATAGAGAGAGAGAGAGAGAGGGGCTGCAATAGAGAGAGAGAGAGAGGGGGGGGGGGGCTGCGATAGAGAGAGAGAGAGGGGGGGGCTGCAATAGAGAGAGAGAGAGAGAGAGGGGGGCTGCAATAGAGAGAGAGAGAGAGAGAGGCTGCAATAGAGAGAGAGGGGCTGCAATAGATATAGAGAGAGAGAGAGAGGGGCTGCAATAGAGAGAGAGAGAGAGAGGGGCTGCTATAGAGAGAGAGAGAGGCTTCAATAGAGAGAGAGGGAGGGGCTGAAATAGACAGAGAGAGAGAGGGCTGCAATAGACAGAGAGAGAGAGGGGCTGCAATAGACAGAGAGAGCGAGAGAGAGAGCGAGAGAGGGAGAGAGGGGGGGGCTGCAATAGAGAGAGAGAGAGAGGGGGGGGGCTGCAATAGAGAGAGAGAGAGAGAGAGAGAGAGAGGCTGCAATAGAGAGAGAGAGAGAGAGAGAGAGAGAGAGAGGGGCTGCAATATAGAGAGAGAGAGAGAGAGAGAGAGAGAGGGCTGCAATAGAGAGAAAGAGATAGGCTGCAATAGAGAGAGAGAGAGAGAGAGAGAGAGGGTGGGGGGCTGCAATAGAGACAGAGAGAGGGGCTGCAATAGAGAGAGAGAGAGAGAGAGAGGGGTTGCAATAGAGAGATATATATAGAGAGAGAGAGAGGCTGCAATAGAGAGAGAGAGAGAGAGGGGGGGCTGCAATAGAGAGATAGAGAGAGGGGCTGCAATAGAGAGAGAGAGAGAGAGAGAGAGAGAGAGAGGGGGGATGCAATAGAGAGAGAGAGAGGGGCTGCAATAGATAGATAGAGAGAGAGAGAGAGAGAGAGAGAGAGAGGGGGGGGCTGCAATAGAGAGAGAGAGAGAGAGAGGGGGGCTGAAATAGAGAGAGAGAGGGGCTGCAATAGAGAGAGAGAGGGGCTGCAATAGAGAGAGAGAGAGGGGGGCTGCAATAGAGAGAGAGAGAGGGGCTGCAATAGAGAGAGAGAGAGGGGCTGCAATAGAGAGAGAGAGAGAGAGAGAGGCTGCAATAGAGAGAGAGAGAGAGGGGCTGCAATAGAGAGAGAGAGAGAGGAGCTGCAACAGAGAGAGAGAAGGGCTGCAATGGTGGGAGAGAGAGGGAGGCTGCAATGGCGAGAGAGAGGGAGGCTGCAATGGCGAGAGAGAGAGGGGCTGCAATGGTGGGAGGGTGAGAGAGGGGCTGCAATGGTGGGAGGAGAGAGGGGGGCTGCAATGGTGGGGGGAGAGAGGGGGGCTGCAATGGTGGGAGGGAGAGAGAGGGGCTGCAATGGTGGGAGGAAAAGAGAGGGGCTGCAATGGTGGGAGGGAGAGAGAGGGGCTGCAATGGTGGGAAGGAGAGAGAGAGGGGCTGCAATGGTGGGTAGGAGAGAGAGGGGCTGCTAAGGTGGGAGGGAGAGAGAGAGGGGCTGCAATGGTGGGAGGGTGAGAGAGGGGCTGCAATAGTGGGAGGAGAGAGGGGGGCTGCAATGGTGGGGGAGAGAGGGGGGCTGCAATGGTGGGAGGAAAAGAGAGGGGCTGCAATGGTGGGAGGGAGAGAGAGGGGCTGCAATGGTGGGAAGGAGAGAGAGAGGGGCTGCAATGGTGGGAGAGAGAGAGGGGGGCTGCAATGGTGGGAGAGAGAGAGGGGGGCTGAAATGGTGGGAGAGAGAGAGGGGGGCTGCAATGGTGGGAGGGAGAGAGAGGGGCTGCAATGGTGGGAGGGAGAGAGAGGGGCTGCAATGGTGGAAAGGAGAGAGGGGGGCTGAAATGGTGGGGGAGAGGGGGGGGCTGCAATGGTGAGAGGGAGAGAGAGGGGCTGCAATGGTGGGAGGGAGAGAGAGGGGCTGCAATGGTGGGAGGGAGATAGAGGGGCTGCAATGGTGGGGGAGAGAGGGGGGCTGCAATAGTGGGGGAGAGAGGGGGGCTGCAATGGTGGGGGGGGGAGAGGGGTGCTGCAATGGTGGGGGGAGAGAGAGAGAGGGGCTGCAATGGTGGGGGGTGAGAGTGGGGGGGCTGCAATGGTGGGTGAGAGAGGGGGGGCTGCAATGGTGGGGGAGAGAGGGGGGCTGCAATAGTGGGGGAGAGAGGGGTACTGCAATGGTGGGGGAGAGAGAGAGAGAGAGGGGGCTGCAATGGTGGGGGGGAGAGAGAGAGAGAGACTGCAATGGTGGGAAAGAGAAAGAGATTAAAATGCTCTGCAGACCATTTACTGGCAAAAAAACATAATTTGTTTGCTTTAACCTCTTCAGGTCCGCGCTATTGACAGAATACGTCAGCAGCGCGGACCTGAGGCGCCGGGGTCACGTCTTTGGACGTGATTTACTTGTAATTCCCCACGCGCGCCACAGGGTGGCGCGCGGTGGGGAAAAACAGTCCCGACGCATCACCGAGGATCCGATGCGTGTACCCGGCGGCCGCGATGTCCGTCAGGTACACGCGATCGTCGGTGAGAGAGCAGGGACGTGGAGCTCTGAGTGTAAACACAGAGCTTCACGTCCTGTCAGTGAAAGGCGACTGATGCTGTTTCTCTTGTACATAGGGAGACAGCATCGGTCACCTCCCCCAGTCACCCCCTCCCCCCACACAGTTAGAACACACCCAGGCAATACATTTAACCCCTTCCTCACCCCCTAGTGTTAACCCCTTCAATGCCAGTCACATTTATACAGTAATTAGTGCATTTTTATAGCACTGGTCGCTGTATAAATGTGAATGGCGCCAAAAATGTGTCAAAAGTGTCCGATGTGTCCGTCGCAATATCGCAGTCCCAATAAAAATCGCAGATCGCCGCCATTACTAGTAAAAAAAATATATAAAAAAAAAAATCATAATTATGTCCCCTATTTTGTAGGTGCTATAACTTTTGCGTAAAGCAGTCACTTATTGTGATTTTTTTTTTTTTTTACAAAAATACGTAGAAGAATACGTATCGACCTTAACTGAGAAAAAAATATATATAAAAAAAAAAAATGGGATATTTATTATAGCAACAAGTAAAAAATATATATATTTTTTTAAATTGTCGCTTTTTTTCATTATAACGCAAAAAATAAAAACCGCACAGGCGATCAAATACCACCAAAAGAAAGCTCTATTTGTGGGGAAAAAAGGACGCCAATTTTGTTTGGGTGCCACGTCACACGACCGCGCAATTGTCAGTTAAAGCGACACAGTGCCGGAAGCTGAAATTTCGCCTGGGCACAAAGGGGGTTTATGTGCCCAGTAAGCAAGTGGTTAAGAGAGAGAGAAGCACCTTGCAAATTGTAAACTGTATAATCTCTCTCTCTCTCTCTCTCTCCCTCTTTCTCACACCACCCATTGCACGGTGCACCCCCCCTCTCTCTCTGAGATTATACAGACAGTTTACAATTTCCAGGGGCAGCAAAGGTAGGTGACCATGACAGAGAGAGGAGGGGGGCGGGGGGGGGGGGGGGGGTGCACCGATATATGGTGAGAGAGAGTCGAGATTCAGGATGGAACAGCATTGATGGATTTCATTAAAATCTATTTGTTTACCTTGTGGCTTGTGCTCCAAATCCAAGGCTGGCCGAGGCTGTTCACTTTTTCTCCTCTGCGGTTCTGCCTTCACACTTGATGACTCTGCAGGAGAAACATAGTGGGCAGTGCTGGCGCCGCACGGGATGATGGAACTAGATCTATCATCTGACATTCGGTTCTCCTGCTCGGCTCCTCCCCCCCTCAGACACACGATTGCTCCAGGCTCCTCCAGTAAACACAGGGCAGGAAGGAAAGTGCAGCGGCGCCGGCGAGCATGGCGGCCGCAACCCGCCGGCGGCCGGCCGCCGCTGCTTAGTATTAACATATTGTAAACATCAACATGACACTGGTGACTGGTGTAACTGCAGCTAGTCATGGGGCAGGCGTACAATAGCAAAGTGCGGCCGCCGCCGTGGCCCCACAGCTGATTAGTTTGACTGACAGCAGGCGGCCCGCGGGGAATTTTCCCGGTATCCCGCTAGGCCAGTCCGGCCCTGATGAAAGCACATCAAACATGCAACATGCTGACTTTTTAACGCACCTCACCTAAGCTGCACATAACATGCACAGGTGTGAACAGGGCCTTAGGAAGTGTTATAACCTCTGTATTTTAATTCTTTTTTTTTTTACTATCTGTGTCACATTGGGGTGATTTCCCTTCACTTGCTGTCACATTGTCAAAACAGGAATTGAGGGGAAATTCCTCTAAAGTGAGGGAATCCCTGATTGTCACCAAAACTAGTGCCCCCATTGGAAGATTTCCCCTTGTCACCTGTCCCATTGACAAATCAATATTTGGGATTTTCTTGCACTTTTATGCTTATTGATAATCGTAAACAGAACAAATAGAGAGGGTGAATCTCCCTATCTGGGGAACAGGCAGCAGAAAAAAACCTGACAGATGTTCTAATCCCACTCCACTATTCAAATGTGTTAAAAGTGAAAAAGAAGAGAATCTTGTCTTAACTGCTTGCCGACCGTGCGCCGTCGTTTCACGGCGGCAGGTCGGCTCTCCTGGGCGAGAGCCCGTAGCTCTACATTGGCTCTTTAGCGGCCACTAGGGGGCGCGTGCGTGCCACCGATGGCCCGCGCGCACGCCCCTGCTCACCCCCGAGTCCCGTGCGCGTGCCCGGCAGGAACGATCGCTGCTGGGCACCCGTGATTGCTCGGTACAGAGCGAGGACCGGGAGCTATGTGTGTAAACACACAGCTCCCGGTCCTGTCAGGGGAGAAATGCTGATCTTCTGTTCATACAATGTATGAACAGAAGATCAGTGATTTCCCCTAGTGAGTCCACCCCCCCCCCATACAGTTAGAACACACCCAGGAACATACTTAACACCTTCCCTGCCCCCTAGTGTTAACCCCTTCACTGCCAATTGCATTTTTATAGTAATCCAATGCATGTTTATAGCACTGATCGCTATAAAAATGCCAATGGTCCCAAAAATTTGTCAAAAGTGTCCGAAGTGTCCGCCATAAGGTCGCAGTACTGAAAAAAAACGCTGATCGCCGCCATTACTAGTAAAAAAAAAATATATATTAATAAAAATGCCATAAAACTATCCCCTATTTTGTAAACGCTATAACTTTTGCGCAAGCCAATCCTATAAACGCTTATTGCGATTTTTTTAACGAAAAATATGTAGAAGAATACGTATCGGCCTAACCTGAGGAAAAAAAATGATTTTTTTATATATTTTTGGGGGATATTTATTATAGCAAAATGTAAAAAAGATTGCATTTTTTTCAAAACAGTCGCTCTATTTTTGTTTATAGTGCAAAAAATAAAAACAGCAGAGGTGATCAATTACCACCAAAAGAAAGCTCTATTTGTGGGAAAAAAAGGACGCCAATTTTGTTTGGGAGCCACGTCGCATGACCGCGCAATTGTCAGTTAACCACTTGCCGACCATTCGGTACAGTGTGAGAGGAGAGGGGGGAGCGGGTGGCAGCAGCAGCGCTGTGGCTGGATCTGTGACAACTGCAGTCACAGATCCAGCCATCCATCCATCCCAGCTCAGCCAAAAAATTGGGCTAACTTTACTGTTTTGTTTTTTTTTAAGCACAAAACAGTTTTTTTTTTAAAAACACGCGTTCAAAAATTTTCTGCGAAAATACCATGCAAGATAAAAAGTTGTAACGGCCGCCATTGTATTCTCTAGGGTCTTTGCTAAAAAAGCATATATAATGTTTTGGGGTTCTATGTAATTTTCTAGCAAATAAATGATGATTTTTCCATGTAGGAGAGAAATGTCAGAATTGGCCTGGGTGTTACAGAACGCCTGATGGCGTTCCCTGCATGTTGAGCCTCTGTATGTGGCCACGCTGTGTAAAAGTCTCACACATGGGGTATCGCCATACTCGGGAGGAATAGCAGAATGTGTTTTGGGGTGTAATTTGTGGTATGCATATGCTGTGTATGAGAAATAACCTGCTAATATGACAGAAACAAGTTTTTTTTATTTTTTACAGAATTTTCAGTTGTTTTTCTTTTATAGCGCAAAAAATAAAAAACCCAGAAGTGATCAAATACCACCAAAAGAAAGCTCTATTTGTGTGAAAAAAAGGACAAAAATTTCAAATAGGTACAAGGTTGTGTGACTGAGTAATTGTCATTCAAATTGTGAGAGCACCATAAGCTGAAAATTGGTCTGGTTAGGAAGGGGGTTTAAGTGCCCAGTGGTCAAGTGATTAAAGCATTGCAGTGCCGAATCGCAAAAAGTCCTCTGGTCATTGGGCAGCAATATGGTCTGGGGGTTAAGTGGTTAATATACATTAAGTTTCCATTGCTGAAGAAGTAGTGAATGATTATCATTCCATGTAACCATAACATCTAATTAGCATACTCACTGCATTGCCACGTGAGAAATAAACTTGTGTAATAGTCCTTGCCAAGCTAGCAAATACAATCTCAACTGAATTGGAACACAAACACAGATTATCGAGAAGTAATGGAATATTTCCAAGCATTGTATTTCTGAATGAATGACTGCAGTATGAGGCTTCAGGGACATTAACTACTTCATATCATTTTCTCATAGGCCAGGATTTTTCTTTTTTAATTTAACATTTCTGTAACTTGTCCTAGTTTACTACAGTATATCATATATGCATCTTTTTTAGAGGAAAAAAAAACAATAATTCTCCAATATTTGTCTCTTAATGCCACTTTAACATACTGTATGATAATGTTATTGTGTATGCGTATCGCTTACCCCCAAATAGCTTCTGGATGTATTGGGCCCCTGCTTCTGTACCCACAACTCTGAAAATAGCACTACGCACTCTGAAGCCCTGTACACACGGTCAGGAATCCCGTCAGGAAAAAAACGTTGGTTTTTCTGATAGGATTCCTGGCAAGCTTGGCTTGCCAAGCCGTGAATACAGACGGCCATTCAAAAGAACCGCCATTCTTTTGAATGACAAGAACAAGGTGACGTCATCGAGCCGGCGCTCGTCACATTCTATGCCGTCGCCGCCATCTTGCTACACCCTACACTGCCCTTGTATGCTACCGCGCATGCGTCAAAGTCTCATCGAGCATGCGTAGGTTTACCTGGGGCAGTGCCGATCCTGACCTCAGTGGGAGGTCAGTGGGAATCAGTGGGAGCTCTGATGTCACTGTCCCCAGCCAGCGGAGTCCTTATTTAAATCTCAGGTGTCCCCAGCCAGCGGAAGTGCTTCCTTACATCTCAGGTGTCCCCAGCCAGCGGAGTGCTTCCTTACATCTCAGGAGTCACTATCCCCAGCCAGCGGAGTGCTTCCTTACATCTCAGGAGTCACTATCCCCAGCCAGCGGAGTGCTTCCTTACATCTCAGGTGCCCCCAGCCAGCAGAGTGGTTCCTTACATCTCAGGTGTCCCCAGTGGAGTGCTTCCTTAAATCTCAGGTGTCAGTGTCCCCAGCCAGTGGAGTGCTTCCTTACATCTCAGGTGTCCCCAGCAGAGTGCTTCCTTACATTGCAGGTGTCCCCAGCAGAGTGCTTCCTCACATCTCAGGTGTCCCCAGCGAAGTGCTTCCTTACATCTCAGGTGTCCCCAGTGGAGTGATTCCTTACATCTCAGGTGTCCCCAGCGGAGTGCTTCCTTACATCTCAGATGTCTCCATCGGAGTGCCTCCTTACATCTCAGATGTCTCCATCGGAGTGCCTCCTTACATCTCAGGTGTCCACAGCGGAGTGCCTAATTACATCTCAGGTGTCGGAGTGCCTCCTTACATCTCAGGTGTCCACAGCGGAGTGCCTAATTACATCTCAGGTGTCGGAGTGCCTCCTTACATCTCAGGTGTCCACAGCGGAGTGCCTAATTACATCTCAGGTGTCCACAGCGCAGTGCCTCCTTACATCTCAGGTGTCCCCAGCAGAGTGCTTCCTTACATCTCAGGTGTCCCCAGCAGAGTGCTTCCTCACATCTTAGGTGTCCCCAGCGGAGTGCCTCCTTACATCTCAGGTGTCCCCAGCGGAGTGTCTCCTTACATCTCAGGTGTCCCCAGCAAAGTGCTTCCTTACATCTCAGGTGTCCCCAGTGGAGTGCTTCCTTACATCTCAGGTGTCCCCAGCGGAGTGCTTCCTTACATCTCAGATGTCTCCATCGGAGTGCCTCCTTACATCTCAGGTGTCCCCAGTGGAGTGCCTTCTTACATCTCAGGTGTCCACAGCGGAGTGCCTAATTACATCTCAGGTGTCCACAGCGCAGCGCAGAAGCCCTGTACACATGGCCAGGAATCCCGTCAGGAAAAAAACTTTGGTTTTTCTGATGGGATTCCTGGCAAGCTTGGCTTGCCAAGCCGTGAATACAGACGGCCATTCAAAAGAACCGCCATTCTTTTGAATGACAAGAACAAGGTGACGTCATCGAGCCGGCGCTCGTCACATTCTATGCCGTCGCCGCCATCTTGCTACACCCTACACTGCCCTTGTATGCTACCGCGCATGCGTCAAAGTCTCATCGTGCATGCGTAGGTTTACCTGGGGCAGTGCCGATCCTGACCTCAGTGGGAGGTCAGTGGGAATCAGTGGGAGCTCTGATGTCACTGTCCCCAGCCAGCGGAGTTCTTATGTTAGGAAGCACTCCGCTGGGGACACCTGAGATGTAAGGAATCACTCCACTGGGGACACCTGAGATGTAAGGAAGCACTTCGCTGGGGACACCTGAGATGTGAGGAAGCACTCTGCTGGGGACACCTGCAATGTAAGGAAGCACTCTGCTGGGGACACCTGAGATGTAAGGAAGCACTCCACTGGCTGGGGACACTGACACCTGAGATTTAAGGAAGCACTCCACTGGGGATGGAGACATCTGAGATGTAAGGAAGCACTCCGCTGGGGACACCTGAGATGTAAGGAAGCACTCCACTGGGGACACCTGAGATGTAAGGAAGCACTTCGCTGGGGACACCTGAGATGTGAGGAAGCACTCTGCTGGGGACACCTGCAATGTAAGGAAGCACTCTGCTGGGGACACCTGAGATGTAAGGTGTCAGTGTCCCCAGCCAGTGGAGTGCTTCCTTACATCTCAGGTGTCCCCAGCAGAGTGCTTCCTTACATTGCAGGTGTCCCCAGCAGAGTGCCTCCTTACATCTCAGGTGTCCCCAGCAGAGTGCTTCCTTACATCTCAGGTGTCCCCAGCAGAGTGCTTCCTCACATCTCAGGTGTCCCCAGCGGAGTGCCTCCTTACATCTCAGGTGTCCCCAGCGGAGTGTCTCCTTACATCTCAGGTGTCCCCAGCAAAGTGCTTCCTTACATCTCAGGTGTCCCCAGTGGAGTGCTTCCTTACATCTCAGGTGTCCCCAGCGGAGTGCTTCCTTACATCTCAGATGTCTCCATCGGAGTGCCTCCTTACATCTCAGGTGTCCCCAGCGGAGTGCCTTCTTACATCTCAGGTGTCCCCAGCGGAGTGCTTCCTTACATCTCAGATGTCTCCATCGGAGTGCCTCCTTACATCTCAGGTGTCCCCAGCGGAGTGCCTTCTTACATCTCAGGTGTCCACAGCGGAGTGCCTAATTACATCTCAGGTGTCCACAGCGGAGTGTCTCCTTACATCGCAGCGCAGAAGCCCTGTACACATGGCCAGGAATCCCGTCAGGAAAAAAACTTTGGTTTTTCTGATGGGATTCCTGGCAAGCTTGGCTTGCCAAGCCGTGAATACAGACGGCCATTCAAAAGAACCGCCATTCTTTTGAATGACAAGAACAAGGTGACGTCATCGAGCCGGCGCTCGTCACATTCTATGCCGTCGCCGCCATCTTGCTACACCCTACACTGCCCTTGTATGTTACCGCGCATGCGTCAAAGTCTCATCGTGCATGCGTAGGTTTACCTGGGGCAGTGCCGATCCTGACCTCAGTGGGAGGTCAGTGGGAATCAGTGGGAGCTCTGATGTCACTGTCCCCAGCCAGCGGAGTTCTTATTTAAATCTCAGGTGTCCCCAGCCAGCGGAAGTGCTTTCTTACATCTCAGGTGTCCCCAGCCAGCGGAGTGCTTCCTTACATCTCAGGAGTCACTATCCCCAGCCAGCGGAGTGCTTCCTTACATCTCAGGAGTCACTATCCCCAGCCAGCAGAGTGCTTCCTTACATCTCAGGTGCCCCCAGCCAGCAGAGTGGTTCCTTACATCTCAGGTGTCCCCAGTGGAGTGCTTCCTTACATCTCAGGTGTCCCCAGTGGAGTGATTCCTTACATCTCAGGTGTCCCCAGCGGAGTGCCTCCTTACATCTCAGATGTCTCCATCGGAGTGCCTCCTTACATCTCAGGTGTCCCCAGTGGAGTGATTCCTTACATCTCAGGTGTCCCCAGCGGAGTGCTTCCTTACATCTCAGATGTCTCCATCGGAGTGCCTCCTAACATCTCAGATGTCTCCATCGGAGTGCCTTCTTACATCTCAGGTGTCCACAGCGGAGTGCCTAATTACATCTCAGGTGTCCCCAGCAGAGTGCTTCCTCACATCTCAGGTGTCCTCAGCAGAGTGCCTCCTTACATCTCAGGTGTCCCCAGCAGAGTGCTTCCTCACATCTCAGGTGTCCCCAGCGGAGTGCCTCCTTACATCTCAGGTGTCCCCAGCAAAGTGCTTCCTTACATCTTAGGTGTCCCCAGTGGAGTGCTTCCTTACATCTCAGGTGTCCCCAGCGGAGTGCTTCCTTACATCTCAGATGTCTCCATCGGAGTGCCTCCTTACATCTCAGGTGTCCCCAGCGGAGTGCCTTCTTACATCTCAGGTGTCCACAGCGGAGTGCCTAATTACATCTCAGGTGTCCACAGCGCAGTGCCTCCTTACATCTCAGGTGTCCAAGCAGAGTGCTTCCTTACATCTCAGGTGTCCCCAGCGGAGTGTCTCCTTACATCTTAGGTGTCCCCAGCGAAGTGCTTCCTTACATCTCAGTTGTCCCTAGTGGAGTGCTTCCTTACATCTCAGGTGTCCCCAGCGAAGTGCTTCCTTACATCTCAGGTGTCCCCATCGAAGTGCCTCCTTACATCTCAGGTGTCCCCAGCGGAGTGCCTTCTTACATCTCAGGTGTCCACAGTGGAGTGCCTAATTACATCTCAGGTGTCCCCAGCGGAGTGCCTCCTTACATCTCAGGAGTCACTATCCCCAGCCAGCGGAGTGCTTCCTTACATCTCAGGTGCCCCCAGCCAGCAGAGTGGTTCCTTACATCTCAGGTGTCCCCAGTGGAGTGCTTCCTTAAAGCAGAGCTCCACCCAGGAAAACAACATTTTCCCATGTTGTTTAAAAAAATTAAATAAAAAAAACCTGAAAAAAAAAAAAATACTCACCCGAAATACCTGTTGCTATGCGGAAGTCCGTAATCTGCCTCTTCCACTCTGCGGTGCCTTTTCTTCTTGTGCTTCTCCTTGTGAATGGGGCGCGCTGCTTTCTGGGAACTGTGTGTGTTCTCAGAGAGCAGCGCGCCCATTCACACGCCAGCGTGAGACTCACGCAGGCGCAGTAGGAAATGGGCAGTGAAGCCGTACGGCTTCACTGCCTGTTTCCCATAGTGTGAATGGCGGCGCGGGACCCGGAGCGATCGTGGGACCGGCATCGGGGGGCCCATCAGTGCGGGCAAGTAGGACAAGGTAAGTGTCCTTATTTAAAGTCAGCAGCTACACTGTTAGTAGCTGCTGACTTTAAAAAAAAAAAAAAATCGCGGCTGGAGCTCCGCTTTAAATCTTAGGTGTCAGTGTCCCCAGCCAGTGGAGTGCTTCCTTACATCTCAGGTGTCCCCAGCAGAGTGCTTCCTTACATCTCAGGTGTCCCCAGCAGAGTGCTTCCTCACATCTCAGGTGTCCCCAGCGGAGTGCCTCCTTACATCTCAGGTGTCCCTAGCGGAGTGTCTCCTTACATCTCAGGTGTCCCCAGCGAAGTGCTTCCTTACATCTCAGGTGTCCCCAGCGGAGTGCTTCCTTACATCTCAGATGTCTCCATCGGAGTGCCTTCTTACATCTCAGATGTCTCCATCGGAGTGCCTCCTTACATCTCAGGTGTCCACAGCGGAGTGCCTAATTACATCTCAGGTGTCCACAGCGCAGTGCTTCCTTACATCTCAGGTGTCCAAACGGAGTGCTTCCTTACATCTCAGGTGTCCCCAGCGGAGTGCTTCCTTACATCTTAGATGTCTCCATCGGAGTGCCTCCTTACATCTCAGGTGTCCCCAGCGGAGTGCCTTCTTACCAGTGTTGAGCGGAATACGCCATATTCGATTTTGCGATATTTCACGAATATATAGAAGAATATTCGTGAAATATTCGTTAATATCGAATATTCGTGATATTTTATTAAAAAAAAAAAAATTTGTGAAATTTCGCTAATGCGAATTTTTGTTTTTTTGTTTTTTATACACAAAACACAGAAGGGCAGAGAAAGTATTCGCGAATATTCGTAATACGAATATTCGCATTGCGAATATTCGGCAACATAAAAGGATTGCCTCAGCTACTCGGCCCAGAGTCTCTAATCATACCAGCAATGCTTTTAGACGTTGATGGAGATTACTAGGATGTGATCTGTTTTAAAAATAAATTTGAAAAAATATGAATATTCGCAATAGCGAATATTCACCGCGATATTCGATATATTCGCGAATACTCGAATATGCAATATTCGTATGCGAATATTCGTGAGCAACACTACTTCTTACATCTCAGGTGTCCACAGCGGAGTGCCTAATTACATCTCAGGTGTCCACAGCGCAGTGCCTCCTTACATCTCAGGTGTCCAAGCGGAGTGCTTCCTTACATCTCAGGTGTCCCCAGCGGAGTGTCTCCTTACATCTTAGGTGTCCCCAGCGGAGTGCTTCTTTACATCTCAGTTGTCCCTAGTGGAGTGCTTCCTTACATCTCAGGTGTCCCCAGCGAAGTACTTCCTTACATCTCAGGTGTCCCCATCGGAGTGCCTCCTTACATCTCAGGTGTCCCCAGCGGAGTGCCTTCTTACATCTCAGGTGTCCACAGCGGAGTGCCTAATTACATCTCAGGTGTCCCCAGCGGAGTGCCTCCTTACATCTCAGGTGTCCCCAGTGGAGTGCTTCCTTACATCTCAGGTGTCCCCAGCGGAGTGCCTCCTTACATCTCAGGTGTCCCCAGCGGAGTGCCTCCTCACATCTCAGGTGTTCCCAGCGAAGTGCCTCCTTACATCTCAGGTGTCCCCAGTGGCGTGCTTCCTTACATCTCGGGTGTTCCCAGCGGAGTGCCTAATTATGCACCACCATATTAGTTCAGCAGTCTCTAATATACTCACTCTATTTTGCTGGCCAGCTCATTGGGGCCCAACTCTTATGTCAGAGTGCTTAGTATAATGTCCCTCAAACACTGATAAAGGCACTACCTACAGGCAACACTGTTTCTTTTTTGTCAAAGTTTAATGGGTTCTGGCCAGCAACCTTTCAGCAACTCAGTAGCAGGTAATCTTGCTCAGTTTAATGTCGGCAGCACAACTGGTCAGTGTTAATGGTGTCCTTCACCTTGATCAGGCAGTGTGCTCCGTCAGCATCTGTGGCAATGTCCAGTGTTCCAGGATATCTGGCACTGCTCCTCTCTCACTCTCAGGCGGCGTACACACGACCGAGGTTCTCGCTGGAAATCAGCGAGAACCTCGCTGGAAGCTGCATTCCAGCGAGGACCTCGGCCGTGTGTACGCTCTCGGCGAGCTTCCCGTCGGGAAGCCCGTCGAGCAGAAATAGAGAGCACGCTCTCTATTTGCTCGACGGCCCGCCTGGAAGAATGGCTGGTTGCCATTCCCGACGGGCGGGTCGCCGATTTCGACGGCCGGCAGGGAACCTCGACGGGCGGAACGATGTGTTCTGCCCGTCGAGGTTCCCTGCCGTGTGTACGCGGCCTCAGGTGTGGTGGTAAATGGTCTGCTGGCAGCCTGAAACACACTCAGTCCTTTTGAATGTCTTTCACACTCTCCTTCTCCTCAGCTTGGGAGCCACAACTCACCTCCTATTCCTCTGCTCAGCTTCAGTGAATATGGGATCTGTATTGTCTTTGCTCAGTTTACCAAGCCAGCTGATTCTGTAAAGGACTATACCTCCCACAATCCTCCATTCCTCCCAGCATTCTTAGCAATCCAGGTCCTCTTCCACTATGTATTCCTATTGGGTAGAGGGCAGGCTTAAAGCGGAGGTTCACTCAAATAAAATTGTTCTCAGAACAACCTCTTTAGACTTCTAACATGTACAGTCCGCAAATTTTGCCTGCGTCGTATAGAGCTGACTAGCAGATCTGCATGTTCGTCTTCTTTCGGAAACGCTGTGACTCGCTGTGACTGTAAATAGTCTCTGTCTCTGATCAGACACAGAATCCTCTCCAAGGAAGCATTTGTCCACTATACACCTCTGCAAACATAAACAAAGGCAGCAGCTACTAGCTATAGCAAGTAAGCAAGCATAGGTGTGTGCAGCCTATTGCATTAGGGTGTGCACCCCAAAGCCCAAACACACACTACCAATGACTCATGAGGATCATTCAGAATGGGAAGGGGACGGTAAATTACATATTAACTGGCCCCTTCCCCACTCCTAAAACATCCCAGAAGCAACAGCCTATAGAAGAGGAGGGAAACTGGCAGCACTGCAGGGGGAAAGATGGTAGCCAGGGCAGTAGGGGTAATGTGTGCTGCACAGGGTGATTAGGGTGTGCCTGTGCACAACTGGCACACCCTGTGCTCACGCTTATGTAAGCAAGCAATAAATAACCAACACAGTGATCTGTTGCTGGTGCAGGGGAAGCTAGGGCTGCACTGGATCTCCTCTGCATTGCTCCAGGATAGCTGCTAGAGCTCTCAGGAGTTCTTAATGATGTGAGAGGTGAAGTTGCAGGATTTCCTATGTAAACACAATGCAGACGCACTGTGATAAATTGCACAACAGAGTGCTCTTGTAGTGATATCAGAAGCTCAGGATTTAATCGATTCAACTTCTTTGCTAAGAGTTGGATGCTACACACTGCATGCAGCTAGTGGTTTCACGAAAAACACTGACTGCGCTTCCTGAGGCGGCTTACACCTTCTGCCATTTTAGATTGAAGCTGTGGTTGAGAACAGCTAAAGCATCACTGGAAAACACCAGTATGGATAGGGAGGTTAATATAAGTAAAAACATAAGGAATTACAAAATAAATAAGAATGTTATATGCAGCAGTTTGCTACACTGTACTTTGCACATTTAGAATGCTCTTTGCATTGTTTCCTACAGTATGAATGCTTAGTTTTTTTTTGTTTTGTTTTTTACAAATCCTAAGCATCTGTAAAACAGGAGCCATACTGTACTTGGATCTCACCTGCTATATACTAAGTAAGGAAAAAATCATGTTAGATGGAAAAAAGGTCAGTTATCAGACTTTGTCGCATGTATGTTCAGTATGTACTAAATGTAGTCAATGTCAATAAGATCTGCCTAACAAGCAGCCCAGTCAGGAAAATCCTATTGTTAAATCTGCGATATAATATTTGTGAAATGTTTAACTTACTTCCAGTGTTAAAAAAGCAGCCAATGATTGGTGATGTGATACCGAACACTTTATAAACATTTTCTTAAATGTATAAAAATTCCGTAAGGTAACTTATGAGCATTACAAACAAAATGTACTATATAATGCAAAATATACCGGTAATATCTGTGTGTATATTGTATGTGTGCTAGTGTTTGTTAATGCTTTATTTGTTCATGCTGTGTTCTTTTGCTTTTAACAGGTTAGGTGTATTTGGGTTCAGAAAATCAAGTATGTCTGGTTACACACAGAAAAACGATTTCAGAAAGCTGGGTATGTCAAAGTTTACAAGAAATCCTTGAGGTGTACACAAAAGTTTTTTTTTGTGACATACAGTATTATTGTCTTGCTTTTATATTTTGTGGGATGTTGTTTGTATAGAACACAGTTGTCTTTAGTTAAATGGGTTGTAAAGGTTCATGTTCTTTCACCTTAATGCATCCTATGCATTAAGAGGGGGTTATCAGAAGAAGGGAGGAGCCGAGACAGCTGACGAGGGACCCCAAAAGATGAGGAACGGGGCCACTCTGTGCAAAACAAACTCTCAGTGGAGGTAAGTATAAGGCCGCGTACACACAAGGAGACATATCCAATGAAAACGGTCCGATGGACCGTTTTCATCGGACATGTCTCCTGGGAGGTTTTGGTCTGATGTGTGTACACACGATCAAACCAAAATCCCCGCGTACAGACAGCGCGGTGACGTGGCGGTGACGTTGACGCCGCCACGTCAGCAAACCAGGAAGTAAAATGCTTCCACGCATGCGTCAAATACATTCGACGCATGCAGAAGATTTCGGTCCGCTGGTTAGGCGTACTAACCAGCAGACATGTCCGACGGACAGGTTTCCAGCGGACAAGTTTAAAAGCATGCTTTAAAACTTTTGTCCGCTGGAAACCTGTGCTCTAGGCCGTACACACGATCGGATATGTCTGCTAAAACTGGTCCGTGGACCAGTTTCAGCAGACATGTTCGATCGTGTGTACGTGGCCTGACATGTTTGTTATTTTTTTTTTATTTTTTTTATATTTGAAGCTTTACAATCACGGTAATAAGACAATGCAAAGGGCAAGCATGTTATACAAATGCTTTAAATCATTGCAACCAATCCACAATCATCATTTAACCAATCTGAATACTCAAGACTAATACCTGATTACATGCCATGGGTTAGTGTCCGCTATCCACATGTTTGCTATATGCACCTTAGATGACAAAAATATTACTGCTACTGTATTCTTGCTAACAAGATTATCTCTTTACTAATGTACATCGGAAAAAAAGGCAGCATCTAACTCCACATTAACCTGATACTTGTAATAGCATTTACAAAGCTTGGTGCACTTGGAATCTGGTGCAGCTGTGCATTTAACCAATCAACCTTTAAAGCGGAGTTCCACCCAAAAGTGGAACTTCCGCTTAATCGACTCCTCGCCCCCTTACATGCCACATTTGGCATGTAATTTTTTTGGGGGGGTGGGGGCTTCAGGAGGAGTGGGACATCCTGTCCCACTTTCTCCTTCCGTCGAGGGGCTGCTAAGGCGATACGTCATATCGCCTTTTGGCAGCCCTTCCCTGTAGGCGATCGCCTGGGACACGTGACACGTCCCAGGCGATCGCCTGTCCAATCAGATGGCGCAGCGCCGCTCGCGCATGCTCAGTAGGTGCCCGGCCGTGAAGCCGAAAGCTGTCACGGCCGTGTGCCCACACTTAGAATGAAGACACCGGCTGGAGAGGGGGGGAGGAGCGGAGCCCTGGGTAAAAATGAACTATCAGCTAACAACTTATTAAACTGAAATGATAGTGAGCCCACCAAATGCAGCCCACCAATGCAGTGTCCACCAAATGCAGCCCACCAGTGCAGTGCCCACCTCCTATGACACACATCACACTGATTAAACCTATCAAAGGGTATCATCCAACTGTTATCTGACCAGCCTGGAATGAGACTTCTCACCAGCAAGAACTGTGGCGTGGCACTGGAACTCAGAGCCAGCCTACTCTGTGCTTTAGTCCCTCCATAGTAATCTCTTCTGGTCCAGGATGTAGTAGCATGGACAGGCTATGTGGCTGAGACTTTCTCTCTCTCTCTCCATTTCCTCCTTCTGGGGCTTCCAAGCCAAAAGCTAGGGGCAGGAAGTGCTCACATAATATATTTACAGGCATATATACAGGTTCAAACAGTAGCAGATCCCTCCATGTATTTGAACAAAATGTGTTTTTGTTAAACCAGAGTGTAGTGTCAATTTGAAGAACCATAAATGCTTTGTATTGAAGGGGTTTATACAAACACTTTCGTATACTAACTGCTATTTGGCTGCTAATTTTCCATACACAGCACCATAGCTTTTGATGTACTGTACCTTATGTGTAATAGTGCAATGTCTACTGAACTATTTCTAACGTTTCTTTTCTTAAACCAATCTAGAATGCTCGAAGATACCTACACGTGTTCACAGATCCATACAAGGTTTGGTTTAGGTCTGAGTATAAAAGAACAGAAATTAAGGTATGAACTTATTTCCTTCCAATCCAGTATTGGTGTGCATGATTCATTATGTTACTGAGATTTTTTATTTCTTTTTTAAGTAAGGAAGCATTTTAAATTGCTGTCTGTGTCCATAGTGGGAAAACACATCCTCTCTGTTTGCCTTGGAGTTGTCACAAGAGCAGGAGGCAAGGATGAAATATCAAATAGAGACAAACGGTTGGATGACACATGTCTAAGGCAGTAATGTCCATAGCAATACTATTTTTTAGTATTATTAGTAGCAGGTGGGAGATAATTTACAGAAAAAGTCAGATGTCATCTGTATACTAGCTACTGACCACAAAAATATACCAAATATACTTTTATTTTTTTTTCTCATTTTGGATTTTTTTTCTTTTCAGATGGAAAAGGGAAAGGGGGGGGGGTTATAACCCTTGTCAGTTTTTTTTTTTTTGGTCATCTGTATATTATTGGGGAGATTTAACGTTGCTTCCTGTTCCACAACCAAAACAGGAAGTTAGAGGAAATGCCTGCAAATTAGGGAATACATTGGGGACCTGCAGGTCAACAGAACTAGTGGCCCCATTATAAGATTTTCCCTCTATTACTTTTCCAGGGACACTGAAAATGTGGGATTTTCTTTTTCTTTCACTTTCATGGATAATAGTAAGCAGGACAAAAAGTGAGAGTGAATCTACCTATTCTGAGCACAGACATTATTAAAAACTTATAGAAGTTCTAATCCCTCTCCACGCTAACCAATAAAAAAGTGACTTTAGTTATACTTTAACTTGGAGGCTATTCCTATAAGAGTCCTTAATTGGAGAGGAGAAAGTGCAAGTGGGGTGATGGTGGTGGGATTGCAAATGATCTGTCTCTATTTTTCTATGGTCATCCTAAACTCTTCTTCTCAAAATCCTGAATGTAAACTCAGTTACTATACTATTATATCTGTATAAGCCACTGGAATGTATTAAAAACTGTGATGTTCCTGTGGACCACTGAGATGTCCGTTGGCACTCCATGATTTATGCCATGATTTTAATGGTCTGCATTGTCCATATCTCAGGGGAACAATTATAATCTGTCTCAAAAATTGAACCTGATTGATCAATATTTATTTATTTATTTATTTATTAAAATGCTTAACCTAAGCAGTCTTACCCGAAGGCCTCAATGCGCAAATTAAAAAGACATTGACATTGAGGCCGGGTTCACACCTATGCGAATTGAGTGCAGCTTAAACCGCATCCAATTCGCATAACATTATAAAATACATTGTTTGTAATGAGGCTGGTTCACATATGTGCGATGCATTTGCACAATGCATTGCCCAAAAAACGTGTACGTTTTCTAGGCTCAGGTGCGAATTCAGGCCCATTATCTTCCATGGGCACGCATCTGATTCGCAGATGCGTTCATTTATCATCAGGATTTCTCTCATTCTCCTCAATACACTTCCCCCCTCCCCTCTCCCAGGACTCCAAATTCGCAGCTAAAATGAAGATGATCTGCTGAACAGCTCTGTTCTCTCTTTGCAGAGATAACAGAGCTGGAATTCGCACCACACAAGCGTGAATTCAGCCTAAAAGACCTTAGAAAAACCAACATACCAGAATGACAACACACAGAGTAAAAACCTGGGGGTCTGTCCGTCACAGCCCATTAAACCTAGATCAGAGCAGGCAGTCATGTTGCACCTGCAGAGTCTGGAGAGTGTCTATAAACATACAATTGTATTATGATTTAGTCAAAATTGGATGGATTATGTAGCAATCGTCTCATGTTTATGAGCATGTCTGGTCTTTTTATCTTGTTATTGAACTTAAGATCCTTGCATGTCCTTCCAGCCTGTGGTTCAAAAGAAAGCTGGAGATTGGTTCCTCCACTGTCGGAAAGCTTCAGTCTATCTATATTTGCATCTGATAATTCTCTAGATAATCTGCATTCCTTAGCTTATTGCATTCGCGTCAACAGGTGTGAATAAAAGAACACATTATTGTCAGATTCTACATTTTAAGAAGGATTTTTTCAAGGCTGGCATTATGCAACCCTAATTAGGAGCTTGAACGACATTGAATGGTATGTCCTGAATGTACATCTATTCTAAATCAATGAAAGGTCATCTTGCTTACAGGTATCTGGCAAAACCACACCTATAAGACCGCACATTGAAAGCTAATCAAGTGTTATAAAAAAAAGTCAAGGTTATGCATCATTTATGATCTTACAAATTAGTTTACCAATGTGAGTGTTTGAAGTTACCTTTTCAGGTCTATTTGTGATTGCTATTAGCATTTTAGCTTAAGTAGCTTGTTCTTTGAAGCTACAGTTTTACCTTGGAAGAATTTCCCTCTTAAAGGAACACTAAAGGTTCGTTTTTTATTAGATCAATTGATTGCTGTAAGCTAGAGCATTTAAATATCACTTACCTCGTTTTTCCTTTTGTCCTCCAAAATACAGTAATCCAGGTTTGAAAATGCCATTTCCTGTCTCTCCTCTTCTTGCTTTCCACCAGCACCTGAGCCGTTTTGCATGGTGGAGAGCAGATTGTGCTCACCCCTTCCTATAGCCCTATGTGAAGATGCTCTATTATCCCTCACAGGCATGGAGGCTAAGCCTGATGGGAACTATAGTTCCCATTAGGCTGTGATGTAGCAAGAATGAATGTGCACCGCAAACCAGGAAGTCAGTGAGAATAATGATTCAAAAGTGACGGAGGTGAATAAAACAGCTCGATTTCAACAGGTATCGCGGGGGTTAAATGTGTTTATGTGTAGTGTTAGTGCAGTGTAGTGTTAGTGCAGGACTTACTGTGTTGTGATCTCTACTCAGCGGTTGTTGAAAAAAACGCAGAGGGAGAGATCACATCACTTCCTCCTTCCTGTGTTTACACAGGAGGAGGAAGTGACAGGGCGGGCGGGCGCGCGCATTGGCTGGGAGCGATCCGGAGGGGGCGGACAAAAACGAATAGCCGCCCCCTCTTGTCGGATCGCTCTTGCAGCCGCACGGACCACCGCATGTACGGGGGGGGGGGGTCCTATCGGACCCCCAACCCCCCCCAAGGCACCAACGTATATATACGTTGATGTGCCTGTCGGTGTCATTCTGCCGACGTAAATGTACATGCGGCGGTCCTTAAGTAGTTAAAGAGAACTTTAAGAACACTGCTTTAATGTGCCTGGAATATATTTAGCTAGTTTAAACTAAAAGTTTGATTGGGCATATGGCTAGCAGTACTTTACACTTTAAAGGAGTTGTGAAGGCAGAAGGTTTTTTTATCTTAGCGCATTCTATGCATTGAGATGAAAAAAAAAAAAAAAACCTTCTCTGTGTAGCATCCTCCCCAACACCCCCTAATTACTTACCTGAGCCCAATCTCTCTCCGGTGATTTCCACAAGTGTCTCTGGGACTCTTCTCCTGATTGACTAAGACACAGCAGCTGTGCCTTAAGCTCCTGCGGCTGTCAATCAACGTTAGTTAGCCAATCGGGGGAGAGAGGGGATGGGGCCGGGCCGGGCTCTGTGTCTGAATGGACACAGGGAGCTATGGCTTGGCTCTGGTGCCCCCCAAAGCAAGCTGCTTGCTGTGGGGGCACTCGACAAGAGGGGGGGGGGCAGGAACAGCAAAGAGTGACCCAAAAAGAAGAGGATCCAGGCTGCTCTGTGCAAAACCAACTGCACAGAGGAGGTAAGTATATTAGGTTTGTTATTTTTATATTTTTTAAACAAGATTTTACAATCACTTTAAGCCAGAGACAAAAATGCATGTGATGTTCGGTATTTATACTCAATACAATAACTTCAAACTTGAAATTGCTTACATGTATGTTGCCAGGAGTGAACAGCTGTATGTAGGTGACAAGAAAGCTCCAAAACTGAATCTAAACTTTTCTTTGCAGGAGGACTGTTTGTGGGCCAAATGCTATTGAAGTTGAAATTGTACCAGTATGGAAGCTACTCATTAAAGAGGTTATAATTATTGCTTATTAAATAGTGCATTATAGTAGTATTTATAGGAGGCATACACACACTATCAAAGTGTATACCTCTGCAAATAAATAAATAAAAATCATATTTATGTATTTAAACTTATATTATATATTTATTTATATTTCCCCATGTTTTGTCTCCTTATGCCTCGTGCACATACAGTAGATGATGTGCAGTATAAAGAGTACTGGGAGTAAAAATCCCATCATTCTTTGTGCCCAAGGCGCAGCAGGTGCCGCATTCAGCTTGCCTTACAAGTGAATAGCTGTACAAGGCCACACACTTGTAAACACCAATGCGTCTGTGCATTGGTGTTTACCCAGCACATGCATACAATGTATTTCTTGATTGTAGAAGTTTCACGTTTGGGAATACGGTGTCAGTAAATGCGCGGGAAAATGCTGATGCAAACAAGCATCAGCGTTTAAAAGAGTACAGCCACACAAGTTATCCACTTGTATGACTTCCTCTCTGAACTGACATCACAGTGCATCTGCTGCAATGAAATCCCATGTAATGTTATCAACCTTGCCTATTTTTCTTTGAATAGACTAAAGAGCACCTTATACTCTCTTTATTTACATAAAATAGGCGATCAGTATCAGAGAACTAGGCTGAGCTGCTTGGAATTTCAGTGTACCACAGGCAAAAGGGAGCTCACTGGATTTTTAACAGGGCTAAAACATGTGTAAATGTGCAACTATTAAAGAGATGTACTGAATATGTATGTATTTTTTTGTTCAAAAATGCTTTGTAATACATAAAAAAACAAGAGGAATGTGAATCTTGCCTATTGTCCACTACAGTCTAGTAGCTTTTAATTATATAATTTTCTTAAAATGTATTTTTATGCTGAAATAATCCAATGTTTTAAAAAGTATAGTAGTATGCAAGGATATTTTTCTGGAAAAAACTCAGAATCATGTATTTGGTATAGACTGCTCAGTGACAGGCCCAGCTCTCCTTACAGAGCTAAAATATTCAAGCTCCAATTTACATGCACATCTTAAGCTGGCCATACACTGTGCCAATTCGGTCTGGTTCCTGGTTAAATTGTTTGAAATCCATTTCAAGTTTGGCCCTGTTGGCCCCCTTACCCCTGATGTCCTTCCACTAAAAAATCAAGCAAGCCAGGCCAAAAATTGCCAGGGAAACAGTGGTCGCATCCAGTCAGGCCTCGTACACATGACCAAGAATCTCGTTGTAAAAGAAACATCGTTATCCTCGACGAGTTCCTTGTCAGGCTTGTTGAGAATCTTGACAAGCTTTCTTTGTATACACACTGTCAAGACAAAATCTCATCGTTCTCAAACACGGTGACGTACAACACGTACGACGGCACTATAAAGGGGAAGGTTGATTCCACTGGCACAACCCTTGGGGATGCTTTTACTAATCTCATGTTACTGCGTGTTAGTAAAAGTTTGGTGAGAGACGATTCACGCTTTTCAGTCTGTTACAGCGTATCTCCTATTACGAACGCTACTTTTACCGCAGGTGCGCTCCAGTCTCATACTTTATTCTCAGAATGCGCGGGTTTCTAAGCATACACACGAACGTGTTTCTCGTCGTAAACCAGCCCGACGAGAAATACGACGAGGAAATTGAGACTCCCGACTAGAAAAAAGAGAACTTGTTCTCTTTTTTTCTCGTCGAGATCCTTGACAGTTTTCTTGGGCCCACACACGATCGGTTCGTCTGATAAAAACGGTCCATCAGACCATTTTCATCAGACGAACCGATCAAGTGTACGCGGCATTAGGCCACGTACACACGATCAGACCGGTCCGATGAAACTGGCCTGAAGACCAGTTTCGAAAGGGCCAAATTGATCGTGTGTACGGCCCATCGGACGGTTGTCCACCGGACCAAAGTTTTAAAACTTGCTTTAAAATCTGTCCGATGGACACCTGTCCGTCGGACCAAAACGATGGTTAGTACACAAAAGCATCGGACCAAAAACCCGCGCATGCTCAGAATCAAGTCGACGCATGCTTGGAAGCATTGAACTTCGTTTTTTCAGCAAGTCGTTGTGTTCTACGTCACCACGTTCTGGCCCGATGGGATTTTGGACTGATGGTGTGTACGCACATCAGACCATCAGACCACTTCAGTGGTGGTCCGATGAAAACGGTCCATCGGACCAGTCTCATGGGTTTGGTCTGATCGTGTGTACGTGGCCTCAGACTAAACAATAAAAATCTATCAGTGTATGGCCAGCTTAACTTAGATAAGTAACAACACAGATTTTCGATTAAAGAGGGAGACAATCAAAATGTAAACAGTTTCTTCCAGCTACCCCCTTTGAAATTCCCATGATACCCCTAATATTAGAGGGAGATTCTTCTACTAACAGATTTTGCTTATTATCTCTGAAAATACATTTTTGTTTTTGTTTTATACTTTGTTTTTACGTTTTTTTCCAGATTTTAAATCCATTCTATTTCTTTCAAGCTGGAAGCCTCAGCCTGTGGCTTGCAGAAGGATATATTGAGTATTCTATAGTGATTATTTTGATCACTGTGCTATCCATCATTCTGACTGTCTATGATCTGAGAATGGTATTGTATATTTTCTATTTTTAGCATTGATCACTATTAATAACAATATCTATAGTGGCAAATCTGTCAACAAAGAGGCCTTGCATCCCATGGTAAAGATAGGGGGATAATAGAAAATCAATGTTTACCCATGGTTCAATAGAGCCCATTACTCTTTTCCTGGATAAATAGTAAATTTCCTTAGGCTACTTTCACACTGGAGTCTCGCTGGCTTTGGCGATAAAGTGCCACATTTTTTACCGGTGTTTTTTGAAGCGCTTTTCGGTCGCCAGCGGGGCACTTTTAACCCTGCCAGTGGCCGATTAGGGGCCAGATTCAGGTAGATGGGCGAATCTTTATTTTGGAGTAACTTTTCTCATTTACGTTACTCCGCCGAAACTTTAGGAGCAAGTACTGTATTCACAAACCACTTGCTCCTAAAGTTGCGGCGGCGTAGCGAAAATGAGCCGGCGGAATTCAAATTGGGTGGGTAGGGGGCGTGTAGTATTTAAAATAGGCGCGATCCCGCGGCGAACGTACTGCGCATGCGTCGACTGTCAGTGCGCATGCTCCAAATTCTGTCAGTGAACGTCAATGACGTCAATCCCCATTCACGGACGTTTTACGCAAACGACTCGAAAAAAAATGTATTCGACGCGATGACGACGGCCATACTTAACATAGGATACTCCACTAGGGGGCTGGTTTTTCTTTACGCCACGTATCTCTTACGGAAACGTCGGAAAGTCACTGCGTTGGGCCTGAATACGATTGTGAATTGCCGATTCTCACTGATTAACATATTCTCAACGTTAATCAGCGGGAACGCCCCGAGCGCCATTTTTAAAATTGCAGTTCCGATATGACGGCGAAATACAATTACGCCGCTCGTATAGGAACTCCAACCCGGCGTTTCTTGTTTTCTGCTTACTGAAAACAGAAACGCCGGCTCAAAGTGAGAGTTAGGCTGGAGTATCACTGATACTCCAGAGTAACTCTACCTGAATCTGGCCCTAGGAGTTTAAAACCGCACACAAAAAAGTGCCACTGCATTGATTTCAATGGGCAGGGGCACTTTAGGAGCAGTGTGTTCACTGTTTCTACAGCACCTCAAAGATGCTGCTAGCAGGACTTTTTTGAGCGTCCTGCCAGTGCACCAATCCAATGTGAAAGCCCTCAGGCCCTCAGGCTTTCACATTGGAGTGAGAGGAGAGGCTCTTTTAGGGCACTTTGCAGGCAATATTTTTAGCGTTGTAGCGCCTGTAAAGCGCCTCAGTGTGAAAGTAGCCTTAGGGCTCATTTACACTTGTTTCAAAACATGACTTCGGACACGCTTTTTTAAAGCTCTCTGAATGTCAGTCAAAGCTCCTGTCACTAAATAAAATGGTTAGCTTATTTTCTGTGACATTGTAAGGATGTATCCCTGTTCATTATAACTGCCACTGAATGTGACTCATTCAAGTTAATGGGGCCGTATCATAATCTCCCTGCAACCATGTGCAATGCGATACCGTGGTGCATGCTTAAAGGGTTAAAATAACCATTGGGTAGCCTAATTCATGAATTCTTCCCACTACTCAATACAAAACCCAAAACAGCACTACAACAGAATGAGTTGGGAGTAGGCAATGCAGAGGTCATTAGTAGTAGGTGCACAGAGCGTCCCCCTCAGTATGGCTGCAGTGCATGGAATTCTGAGTTTGGAATGCATTAGTGCAGCAGAAGCTTTATCTCACTGAAACCTCCCTGCACTGCTCCGCTGATGGGGAGGGAGTCACATCCCGACAAAAGAGGCTCTATGTATTACAAAGTGTCATAAATTCAGCAACATATATATGTCGCAGTGAAATTAAATTCTCCTCCAATCTTATCTAATGAACAGAAAGAGAGCTAGCTGTACAGTATATCAGAATTTAAATGGATTAGATTCCTAATTGCAAATCCCCCCACTACATACATACTATTTTGTTTAAAGATTATTTAGGGGTTTGACGTGTCAAAATCAGTCTTTGTCCCCAACCTCCATCTAACAATCTTAGAGAAATGTTTTATTTAATCAGTTGTCTATTTTCTTCTTCTTTGCATAGCAATCTGTGAAACTACATCGGCTGGTAGAAACCAATAACAGTTCAGTGGTCACTGTGCACACCAGTGATGGGAGTAAGTAAAACTCTAAGTCAGGGGTGGGTAATTATTTTTCCCTGAGGAAACTAGGACTGTTGTGGAGGGCTGAACTTAAAGCGGAGCTCCACCCGCATTTATTTTTTTATTTTTTCAAAGTCGACAGCTACTAACAGTGTAGCTGCTGACTTTGAATAAGGACACTTACCTGTCCTAGGCGCCCGCGCTGACGGCCCCCGCCGATGCCGATCCTCGATCCCGGCACCGCCATCCACAGTCAGGGAAACAGGCAGTGAAGCCGTGCGGCTTCACTGCCCGTTTCCTACTGCGCATGTGCGAGCGACGCGGCGCTTTGTGAATGGTCCGGCTGCTTTCTGGGATACACACAGTTCCCAGAATGCAGCGCGGCCCATTCACAAGAAGACACCGAGAAGAGGAGGAGGAAGAAAACAGCACCGCGGATCATGAGGGCAGATTCGGGACTTCCGCATAGCAACAGCCTATTTAGGGTGAGTATTTTTTTTTTTTCCATTTAATTTTTTTTTATTTTTTTTTAGATTTTTGAAAAAAAAAAAAAAATCAGAGTGGAGCTCCGCTTTAATTCCTAATTTTGGACCTGAGATAGGGTTGCCACCTTTTCTTCAAGCCAAACCTGAACCCAAACACTTTAGCCTGGGTGCCTTTGAGTGCCCCAAGGAGAGTAGTAATGTGGTGCACATGGCATGCCGCAGCAAAATATGGGTGTGGCCAAATTGCTCTTGCTGACATCATCACCCTGTCCAGTGATGCAGAAACTGCCCACAGAAACCCACCCGCAGCTTCCATTTGGCAACAGATTTGTGTGTGACTATCTTGATTACTTGGGGAGCCAGAGCCTGGTCTAAATAATGTGTCCGGGTTTCAGTCCACCTGAAACCTGGACACATGATTCAAAACCCGGACTGTCTGGGTGAATCCCGAACAGGTGCCAACCCTAACCTGGGAGGGTCTGTAAGTACGTAAACATATAGAAACAGAAGAACAGGTGCATGGCTCCTGTGGTTTGCAGCGTACACATGCTAACACAGGGAGAACTTGGCTAGGTAGCAGAGTGGCGCCAGGGTATATCCTATACAACGCTCTCCCACTGGAATCAAACCTCCCTGCTGTAACGATCACCTCCTCTGGCTCTCTCCTCCCAGCTCTTGCAGCTCTCCACACAGACATCTAACAGCATGGCTCTCTGAGACTGTCAGCTTCCTCAGTGACAAAGCTGACAGGCTCAGAGACGTATCCCGGTATGCTAATAGTGGAGGCATCAAAGACCAGATATGGACACCCAAAGGGCTGGATGAGGCCCTAGGGCTGCAGTTTTCCTAGGTCTGCTGTAAATGGTATATTTCTGAAGCAGTGATTGTGGAGTTCATCAAACCTTCGCTAGAGTATAATTTCATAGACCAGTGGTACCACTGGTATGCATAGCATGCTAGATCATTATGAATTACTTACCTGAGATCGAAGCCCCTGAAGCGACTCTCGTTCCTCACCTCCGCCACCGCCATTGATACCTGAGTTCCGGGTATCGCGGCTCCGGCACTGTGATTGGCCGGAGCCGCGATGACGGCACAATCGCCCTCACTAACGGCACGCTCATTTCGCGCTGTAGACATTGGTGCAGTCTTTTCTGCAAATAGCTCCTAAACCCTGTAGGTTTAGGAGATATTTGTTGCACCTACAGGTCAGCCTTAGTCTAGGCTTACCTGTAGGTTAAAGTGGTCTGTAAGGGTTTATAACCACTTTCAGTTATATGGAAAGGTGCTGATATGACTTGCGGAGGTACACTGGAATGTGGCTAAGGGCTCTTGTAGATCTGGAGGATGCTTTTCCTTACATCCTCTACAGTTGGTCACTTGAGTTTTCATATGATGAAGTGCAGGGGAGCCATGGGAAGATTCTAAGAACTGACCTTTCAGAAGCTTTTCTTCTTAGTTCTGCCACAAAAGATTTGACCAGCATTTTTTGTATTGGTGTGTTTATTTATTTATTTTTATGTATTTTCATATTTAGACAGTGGGTAGAAAAGTGGAGCCACATTTTCATGAGAAAAGTTAAGTCATTAACCACTTAAGCCCCGGACCAAAATGCAGCTAAAGGACCAGGGCCCTTTTTGCAAATTGGCACTGCGTTGATTTAACTGACAATTGCGCGGTCGTGCGACGTGGCTCCCAAACAAAATTGTTTTTTCCCCCACAAATAGAGCTTTCTTTTGGTGGTATTTGATCACCTCTGCGGTTTTTATTTTTTGCGCTATAAACAAAAATAGAGCGACAATTTTGAAAAATCAATGTTTTTTACATTTTGCTATAATAAATATCCCCCAAAAATATATAAAACATTTATTTTTTTCCTCAGTTTAGGCCGATACGTATTCTTCTACCTATTTTTGGTAAAAAAAATCACAATAAGCGTTTATCAGTTGGTTTTTGTGCAAAAATTATAGCGTTTACAAAATAGGGGATAGTTTTATTGCATTTTTTTTTTTACTACCAATGTGCGGCGATCAGCGATTTTTTTAGTGACTGCAACATTATGGTGGACACTTCAGACAATTTTGACACATTTTTGGGACAATTGTAATTTTCACAGCAAAAAATGCATTTAAATTGCATTGTTTATTGTGGAAATGACAGTTGCAGTTTGGGAGTTAACCACAGGGGGCGCTGATGGGGTTATGTGTTCCCTAATGTGTGTTAACAACTGTAGGAGGGTGTGGCTGTAGGTCTGACTTCATCGATTGAGTCCCCCTATAACAGGGATGACACGATCGATGCAGCCGCCACAGTGAAGTGTTTACACACGGCTCTCCCCGTTCTTCAGCTCCGGGGACCGATCGCCGCACTCCATCGGTGATCGGGTTCGCGAGTCCCGTGGTCCTGGAGCTTCGGACCGGGTCACGGGAGTGCGCCGCGGGCGTGCTCCCGTGACCCACGGCTGGGTAGTAGTACAGGACGTACCTGTGCGTGGATCTGCCCAGCCGTGCCATTCTGCCGACGTATATGTGCAGGAGGCGGTCCTTAAGTGGTTAAGACTTTCTACTTAAAAAAAAAAGAGTAAAATAGGTTTACAGTATCTCAAAAAAGTAAGTACATAACTCACATTTTTGAAAATATTTTAATGTGACAACACTGAATAAATGACACTACACTGTAAAGTATTGAGTGTATAACAGTGTAAATTTTCTGTTCCTTTAAAAAAAACTCAACACAGCCATTAATGTCTAAACCGCTAGCAAGAAAAGTGAGTACACCTCTAAGTAAAAATGTCCAAATTGGGTCCAAAGTGTCAATATTTTGTGTGGCCACCATTACTTTCCAACACTGCCTTAACCCTCTTGGACATGGAGTTCACCAGAGCTTTACAGGTTGCCTCTGGAGCCATCTTCCACTTCTCCATGACGACATCACAGAGCTGGTGGGCCTTAGAGACCTTGTGCTCCTCCACCTTCCGTTTGAGTATGCCCCACATATGCTCAATAGGATCTAGGTCTGGAGACGTGCTTGAACAGTTCATAACCTTTACCCTCAGCTTCTTTAGCAAGGCAGTGGTCGTCTTGGAGGTGTGTTGGAATGTTGGAATACTGCCATGCAGCCCAGTCTCCAAAGGGAGGGGATCATGCTCTGCTTCAGTATGTCACAGTACATGTTGGTATTCATAGTTCCCTCAATGAACTGCAGCTCCCCAGTACCGGCAGCACTCAGCCCCAGACCATGACACTCCCACCACTATGCTTGACTGTAGGCAAGACACACTTGTCTTTGTACGTGGTTGCCGCCACACACGCTTGACACCATCTGAATCCAATAAGTTTATCTTGGTCTCATTGAAGCTTGTTCTAAGTGGAACTTGTCCCGTTAAGCCACTGTATGGTCTTGGCCACCGTTCTGCAGCTCAGTTTCAGGGCCTTGGCAATCTTCTTATAGCCTAGGCCATCTTTATGTAGCGCAACTCAATTCTTTGCTGTGGGATGACATGTTGAACTTCCAGTAACCACTATAAGAGAATAAGAGCGATAACACCAAATTTAACACACCTGCTCCCCATTCATGCCTGAGACCTTGTAACACTAAGGAGTCACATGACTCCAGGGAGCGAAAATGACTAATTGGGCCCAATTTGGACATTCATTTTCACTTAGAAGTGTACTCACTTTTGTTGCCAGAGGTTTAGACATTAATGGCTGTGTGTTGAGTTACTTTGAGGGAACAGAAAATTTACACTGTTATACAAGCTGTACACTCACTACTTTTCACTGTAGCAAAGTGTCATTTCCTCAGTGTTGTCACATGAAAAGATATTAAAATATTCACAAAAATATGAGGGGTGTACTCACTTTTGTGAGCTATGGTATGTCCCATTTGTTCATAGGTCTACTTACAGGGCAGAACTACAGACTAGAAGAGCATAGTTTGACAAACATCAGTGCAATATTATGTAGTAACTATCATCGCCAGCTGTTTCTCTATGATTATGGCTTTCTAAGGGTATCTGGGATCAGCCACATGAATATAAATTATTGTAAAAGACTTGAATAATCAGAAGAAATATAATTTTGTCTTTAGGTTGTTCCTCTGATGTGCTTTATTCTAGGTAACGAAGAGATAGAATCAAGGCACTTGGTTCCTGGAGATCTGATTGTTCTTACTGGGAAAAGGTTTTTTCTTCCATGTGACTGCATTCTTCTGAGAGGAAACTGCATTGTCAATGAAGGCATGCTGACAGGTAATTAAGATATAGACATGCAGATTATACTGGCATTGTTTTCTGAAACTATCGTTGTCAACAGTCGATCTTGCAGTAGCTAACCAGTACAGGCAGATGCTTGGAAGTGTTTAAAAGCCTAGAAATCATTTACAGATTATCATAATCAAGTAGGGCTCCTTTCTTTGTACACACCAATTGACCCATCCTAATTCATGTTTGTGTGAATAAGTGAAGTTGCCTCTTGTGATTAGTTAAAAATATTTGATTACAATAACATGAATTAATGTAAGCTGTTTTGTAACTCATTTTAACACCAATGGTATTTTTTTTAGGAGAGAGTATCCCAGTCACAAAAACTCCCCTTGACAATGCTACAGATTGCCTCCAATGGAAAGTCCACAGTGGGGAAGATTACAAGAGACATGTGCTATATTGTGGTACCGAGGTCATTCAGGCAACATCATCTGGCTCTACTCCTGTCACAGCAGTTGTACTACAAACTGGTTTGTACTGGGTGATCTACAAAGCGGTTTGTGTGATTGGGGGGAGGAATTTCACATAAGAACTCCATTTTGTAAAGGATTGTTTTTTTATCTTAATAGCTTCCTTTACCTTAATGCAGTGCTGTTTTCATGTCCTCATTGTTCGTTTTTGCTCTTAAGTTGCTGTAATTCTTCTCTGATCTCCACACTTCCTGGTTGTCTGTTTCCTGATCACCACAGTACTGGGAGCTTTCTCTCTGTGGTCACTAACTTCAATGAGGTGTGATTACTGTGTGTCTAGTTTCTAGTTTCGTTTTCCAAACCATCACTTCTCTATGGCTCTGTATGCTCTGTATAGCACAGAGGCAGGAAATAACATGCACAAAACAAAACTAGATGCAAAAATGAAACTAGAAACTACAGGTACATTATATGATTGATTTTTATCTATTTTTAATCGTTTTTAAAAGGAATCAGTTAACTATTATGTCTCTATACCCTGTAAACAGTCATTTCAGCAAAAAAAAATGTTTCCTTTACAACTCCTTTAGAGTCGGTTCACAGTGGGGCGACTCGGGATCCGACTTGAGGTCGCCTCAAGTCATCCCAAGTCACGCTGTAGAGAAAAACAATGTAAGTGAATGGGAGCGGTGTTAATACACACTACTCAAGTCGCTCCGACTTCAGAAGAGGTTCCTGTACGACTTCAATCCGACTTCTCGGCGACTTGCACCCATTGATTTTAATGGAAGTCGCCTCCAAGTCTGATCACTGTCTTAACTGAAGCGACCTTTCAGCAAGGTAACATACATTTCTCAGGCAAACCCCTCCCTCCCCCTCCCTCTCCCAGAGCTGATTGTTGTTTTATTGGCCACTGGAATGTCTCCTGTCCTGGAAACGACTTCAAGTCGTGTTGTAAATCGCCCCAGATCGCCCTGTGGTTCATGCTCAAGTCGTGTCAGAGTCGCCTCTGAAAGTCGCGATGGAAGTCGTGTCGCCCCAGTGTGAACCGACTCTTAGCCCTGGTTCACACTGGGCTGCGGGAGTGAAATCGCGCGATTTCAGCCGAACTCGCGCGATTTCACTCCCTCTGGCAGTTCCGATTTCGGCGCGATTTAGGAGACATTTGTGCAGGGTTCTGCACAGATGTCAATGTAAATCGCGTCCTGAAATCGCAAAAAGTAGTACAGGAACTACTTTTTTAAATCGGTGCAGCGCCGCAGATGCGGAGTCGCACCGATTAGGACGGTGTCATTGCCGGCAGTTGCCGCCGATTTGAGATGCGATTTCACATGTGAAATCGCATCTCAAATCGAACTAAATCGTACCCAGTGTGAACCTGGGCTAAAGCATTGTTTGCAGCTGATTATCCACATAATATAACCAAGGTATAAAGTTAGTATACCTAGAACCTTTTCTATAAACAATATGTTCTTTCTATATTCCAATGTTTCTATATTCTAAATGGCGTAAGTTGAATATGTGTTCCCAACAGAAAGCCAGGAAAAGGTTCTTATTCTTCCCCTATTAATCCAACAAAAATTAGAAAGGTTTTGGCTGAAACCTGCTTTAAAGTGAACCTGACCTAGCCTAAAAGGCAACAATATTGCTGTTGTGTTTACAAGTACCTTTGATAGTGCTTAACTGCAGTCCATAGAATAACATTACCCTAATGTCTCATGCTGAAAGAATGTCAATCTATGATGGGAGGTAGCAGCCAACACTGCACACCTGATACCTGTTCGAACTAGTTGTCACATACATCTGTCATCTCCACTCAGGGGAGCCCTATTGTGCCAGTTTGGCACTTAGATTTAAATTTGGATAATACACTTTTAGGATAGTGCTGCTTCAGAATTCCTTTGACAGAACTACAACATACAGTATTGCAAAACCATAACATAGTGGGAACAAGCAGGTGGTGGGCTCAATTCACAAAATAAGCTTGCAGCCTGCACATGCCACTGCAGTCTGAAGATGAGTGTGCCTCTGTTTAATACTAAAATTGTCAGATACCATTACAACATTAAAAAAAAAATGAATTTAACTTATTCACTTGTTTAAATTTGTGCACATTTTGCAGCCTATAGTAAAAAAAAACACAAGGGGGCAGATTCACAGAGAATTAGATTCTCGTAGAGTATCAGAAATACACTACGCTGCTGTTTTTTACCTGGCTCTACGTGGAATCCAGGTAGATTTTGTCCAGTAAACGACGACGGCGTAGTGTATTTCTCCCTTCGCAATCCATCTGCGCGAGTAGGGGGCGTGAAGCATTTAAAATAGGCGCGTTCCCGCGGCGATCGAACTGCGCATGCTCCGTTCGCAAATTTCTCGCCGTGCATTGCGCGAAAACACGTCGTCACGTCATAGTAGCGTCGTTTACGTACATTCCTATTCCCGAACGAGTTACGTTAAAAAAAAAATATATATTTTCAAATCGACGCGGGAACGACGGCCATACTTTACATGGGTTACGCACTGTTAGACCAGCAAAAAGCTCCTCTAACATTATGTAGCCAAAAAATTACGTAGGCGATTGCGAGGGACACTCGTACCTTCGTGGATCGCCGTAAAAACTCATTTGCATATCCCGACGCATGAAAACGACGCAAACTCCTCCCAGCGGCCGCAAAAATATCGCAGTGTAGATCCGAAGGCTTACGAGGACGTAAGCCTCTCGGATCGAAGCCCGAAGCCGCCGTATCATGGTTTGAGGATTCAAACTAGTGATACGGCGTGCAAAATTTGAAATTACTCCTGTCTAACACCAGTTAGACAGGCGTAATTGCTCTGTGAATCTGGGCCAAGGTTTTTATTAAAACAGCAAGGCAGGAAAGTATTATATGTACTTTTATATAAAACATATGTATGTCATACATTTATACTGAAATTAATCAGTGCTTGCTGACACTCCTAAGTTTAACTTGGACATCTAGCCTTCAAAGACCTTGGGTCAGGAATAGTTAATCAATTTCTTTGTATTTGTAAAGCACCTTGGATCCTAGGCCGAAGTTATGGTAACTTTTCTACAAGGCACTAATGCCCACACCCTGCTACGCAATGGTCTATATAGGTAAAACCCCTGACATTTAGGCAATCTGACTTTTAGGGGCAAGTCTCTGTGACAGGAAGGCACAAGACTAAATCATGGCTTGGAGAGATGTTTCCACATCAAGAGTACTTTTACCTTGGAGACTTTTTAAGCCACATCAGATTCATATTAATTAAGAGTTGTTCTATTTCCCCATGCGTTATAGGAAAGAGTAAAGAAAGGCAGGCCACACCCAAACCCAAGTTTGACTCATTACATGTGTACAAGTAGGATTGTGAATATTCAGAAAGCTCATGCCAATAGATGAAAGTTTAAATTCCTGTTGTCCATTCTTTTGTTAAATAATCCAGCAATTAATAAAAGCAGACATTTTACCAGCAAATTGCGGCACAAATTCACTTTTAATGAATTTAACTTTGCCATTAACCAAATGCTCATTCATTTGAAATGCAAACACAAAGTGACTGTTTTAAAGTATATAAAGGTAATAATCATACATAAGTTTATTTGAAGCATCATGGTCATTGTAATCTGATTCTCCTAAAGCATTAAATTGTAAAATCTATGAATCGTAATTATTTAATAATATATCATCCTAATTGCCTTCCTTCCTTGAAGTTTTGCAACTCACAAAATGACAGAATTATTAGTAGTTTTTGATATACAGTGTATTCAGTCAATCTAATTCTTCCTTTCATTTCATTTGAATATTTAAAAACATGTCTATTTAAACAGTCCAAGGCATACAGTGTATAAGAAACATTCAGTGAGCAGCGTGGCTGACCCAAGTGCGTTACCTGGAGGTGGATGACGCATGAGTGACCAGATGATGCTGGGATGATAGCTGGCTGGGGACAGGCTGTCAGATGGAGTGCATACAGCAGGGCTCTAGGGGGGGGGGTCCATCACTGTCCCGCTAAATGGATGGAGGAAACTGAGGTGGGATTCCTGCAGCAGTAGAGGAGCCAGCCAGGGACACCAGTGTGCATGAGAGTGGTGGGAGTGATGGTCGCTCCACGGGAAAAGACCGTCATCCAGAAGTGATGTCAAAAACTGGCGGTAGGTGCCAGTGTTCCATCAGATTAGGCAACACATCAGATCTGGTAACAAAAGTGACGTTACCTGCAAAAATTGCTTACTGCAATGTGTTTCAGCATGGCCGCTATGCATTCCAATAGGTTTCCTATTCTGACAGAACATGAAGGGGGCAGCAGACATCATGTTACACCCAGATCTTGTTATGCCCAGGCAAATCATCCACCTCCAGGTAACACACTTGGGTAAGCCATGCTGCTCACTGGATGTGCTTGTCCACTGTATGTTTGGACTGTTTAAATAAACAGACATGCTTTTAATCATTTAAGATTGGTTTTATGGCTTTGCTATGGTATAGCGCTCTTTACCATTTATGTTCTTTTTATCTCATCGGTCTATGAGTTTGGAATAGCAGTGACCTATGTAGACTGCATTCTCTCCACCTAGGTGGTAGTATATGTGCCTAGACACTTGTTGTGATTGTACTGATATATGTGTTACATTCAGAGGGACAGGCTGAGCCTCTGCCCACTCCACCAGTCAGCGTACCTCTGTTACCTTACTCACAGTAACAGCATAAGCAGCAGCAGCAGCATTAGGAAAGGGGGTTGCACTGTGATGTAAGGGAGAGTGGGGCACTCAACTACTGATGGTGGGGTGGTTCTTGACAACTAATGTAAAGTGGAGGGGATGCACTGGACATCGAACCTTACGGATACAACCGGCCCTTTTGAGGGCATTCAAAATGCTGATGCGGCCCTCGATGAAATTGAGTTTGACACCCCTGCTCTAAGGCATGAGTGCTCAACCTGTGGCCTTCCAGCTGTTGCGGAACTACAAGTCCCATGGCGCATTGCAAGGCTGATAGTTACAAGCATGTCTCCCAAAAGGCAGAGGCATGATGGGAGTTGTAGTTCCGCAACAGCTAGAGGGCCACAGGTTCAGCACCCATGCTCTAAGGCTCTTTTTTTCAAATAATTAGTTCTTGAAATTGACAATCACTTTTATCTTCTTGAATAACCAAATCTATAATTGCCACACCTATGGCTGCCCCTAGGCCTCAACCCTGATGACTGATCTCTGTCTTGTGTTAGCATATTCACTTTTGATTATTAACTCTAAAATACTGCAACATATTAAAGGAGTTGTAAAGGATTTTTATTTATTTTTTGCTGAAATGACTGTTTACAGGGTACAGAGACATAGGCCCAGATTCACAGAGCGATTACGCCTGCGCAACAGGAGATGCGCGTGCGTAAGTCGAAATGTGCGCGTGCGTTTCGATGCACGGCATCCCCAGAACGAGATACGCAAAAAATCTACTTTTTTTTGTCCGGCGTAATTTCGTTAGACTGGCGCATCCGTCCGTGCAAAAGTGCGCTAGACAGACCATTGATTTGCTAGTCAAATATGCTAATGAGGGACTTACGGGGATCCACAAAAGAACGTTGGGGCAGCGCAGGCGACGCAGTGTGCGCAACAGCAAAATGTCCTGTCTAAAATTAGACCATATAAAAGCTGGTCTAAAAAGAGAAAAAAAGTCTACTTGTTAGATAAAGCAACACTGTTAGTGAGGAGCTCAGCAGTCACACGTGTTGCACAACAATCTGTATGCCAACATGCCAGGGGCATCGTCGCGCATAGCTATACTACTGACTTTAGATGAACAAAGAAGGATGAGGGCACTGAGGAGGGCACTAAGGAGGGCACGGGAGATGTTTTTTTATTTATTTTTTATTTGCTTATATAAACTTTACAATTTAATCTAATCTAATACAATATTCTTATCTGATACAAGCCCCTCACTCTTCACTTGATATATCACACATGCATAGACATCTATGGCATGAGTGATTCTGAGGTGTCTCGCATCTTCAGATTCACCCTTCATGCCATCATGGAATTAACCACAACCTTGCAGGAGGACATCAGCAACCCAACACATGGCACTACCCATGACACCCATGACAGCTACATATACAATCAGAGCCCCATCCCCACAGATTTCGAACAGAACATGTATGGGGACAGCTGGCTGGTTGGTGAGTAACATGGGTGGCAGGCATGACTGTCCCCCCCCCATGATGCACACATCACAAGGGACACATGCACTACAAACATCCTCCTGTCTTTTCCCTTCAAGGTGACTCTGCATATGCACTGGGACCCCATCTCATGCCAGCTCACATTATGCATCTTTGCACGTTAAACACACACATTAATCATGGCACAATAAGAAAGCATGCATGCACACCACTGTGGTCCCTAGCACACACACCCCACATCCTCATCACATTGGATTGGCACCAGTCCACCATGCAGGACTTGTGAGCTGCAACGCCATGCCATGGCTCCAATTATGTCACTGTACATTCCTACACCATTCACACGGACCTGGGGATCACTTCTCCACCACAAATGAGGGTGACACCCCTTTTCCCGCAGGAATATCACCCCCACATTCCAAAATCATACACAAACAGAACCAAAAAAATAAAATAAATGACGATCAAAAATAAAAAATGCCCCAGCAAAAATATAATTTAAACAAAATAACAACAAAGAAAACACATAAAAGACAAAAATCACTCTGCAAAACAGTCCCCAAATATCTCAAAGACACGTCACAAACAAATAAACAAACGCTAATAAACAAAAGCACCTTGCTGTATAGGAAGGGAAACAAAGGGATGTACTTTTGCAAAGGAAGTGCGTTTGTGTCTGTCTATTTATGCTGTTTGCGTAGTTCACAATGTTGCCCTAGTCCATTTCCAATTTCACTGATTGCGCCGCTCCCGAGTTGGGAGCATGCGCACAGCGGAGCTGACCATGGTCTCCTTCAAGCGCGCATGCGCGAACCGGCCGGCCCTTCATTTGCATGTGGTCACGGCTCATTTCAATGTAACACGCCCACGTCCTTCCCAATTTGTATTACTCAGCCTTACGCCTCTGAAAAAACGTTACGCATGCGCAATTTTCTGCGCAAAAGCTACGAGAATAGGGTGATTACGCGGCAAAATTGCGCACGTCTAACGTAAAGGCGGTGCGCTACGCCAGTCCAATAATGTGCAGATGTACCTGAATCTGGGCCAAAATATTTAATTGATTCCTTTTAAAAATGATTGAAAATAGATAAAAATCAATCATATAATGTGCCTGCACTTTCAGTTTAGTTTTTGCTGTTGTTTCCTGTCTCTCTGATGTACAGAGCCAGAGAGCCAATAGAGGGCAGTGATAGTTTGTAAAACCAACTGGATTGGTGCTGAGGGGTTTTACACACACCTCCTTGATTAGTGACCACAGTGAGAAATCTCCCAGTACTGTGGTTATCAGGAAACAGACAACCAGGAAGTGTGGAGATCAGAGAGAAATTACAGCAACATCAAAGCAAAAATGAACAATGATGACATGAAAACAGCACTGCATTAAGGTAAAGAAAGCTATTTAGCTAAAAAAAAATCCTTTAGTGACCCTTTAAGAGAGACCATTAGTAATTGTTTTGCTTTAGTTTACAGTTTCTTATTATTTTGAACAATATGCCATTTTTTTTCTAATAATGTACCTAATGTACCTAATCATTTCTAAAAAGCAGGGAATTTAAATAAAATAAAATAAAACCTATTTTTAAGCTAATAAACGTATCTTTTTTATCATCAGTGCTTGGCCATATCCATAACGTAGCAGCTTGCATTATATTTCCCCAACATTTGCCCAAAATCCTATTCCTGTGTGCTTTGTGATACTGGGGGTGCTACATCAGTGGTTTTGAGTTTTTCAGTAAGACCATGCCAGTCAGGAATTCCTTTTAGGGGCTTGTTGGCCCACTTTTATTGAACAAAAGGAAGGCTCCACAGAAAAGCAGTTGCCCATGCATGGGGTTCCACCATCAAAAACTAGCACAGTCAAAATAATACCAAGCCACCTGGTTCTCTCTTCAGCAGCACCGCTGCTTAGGCCCCAAACCTTGGCAGCTGGATTTTAATTGGTTCCTCAGAAAGTTTTATCCAGCTCTCCTGGCAGCACCCTGCTGCATAAGACTGTGCCCTGACCTCTCAATAGGGGATCTTCTGGCACCCTTCTGAAGCCCTCCTGTCTCCTAGTCTGAGACCTCCTGGCTTTGGGTGGAGCACACATTTCCTCTCCACAGAGCAGACCTGTCTCCTAATGGGCACCTTGAGCTATGCCCAGGGCCTCGCTTATACCGACTGCGCACACCTGCATACTCACACAGCCTGCAGGTCTCGGTAAGACCTAGACACAGGATTGAAGGCTTTGACCCACCCAAGAGTCTTTGGACTCCAGGCCGTGATCTGGGATTACAAAACCTGGAGAATACTGAAAACCCAGTCTTCTCCATTCAGACACAACACTCTGGAGCCCCTCAAGCTGTATCTTTTGAGAACCATGTGTGTGTTCTGCCTATACTAACACAGTGGGAGGGCCTAGCACAGTCACAGCTATTCTATTTAATATGCAAGATCTGCCTAAATAGGATAACATCTTAGAGCCCATTCACATCAGGACATTCCATTGTGGTGCATATAATGCACATGCCTTAATGTGCATTTAATTAAGGCAGCCTATTTAGTTGAATGAGCTGCTAATGCACCACGGAGGACCAAAAATCACTCCTGCAGCATCTTTGTTAGCACAGCACAATACAAAGTAGTGTTTTACCATGTATTGTGGTGCGCTGCAATGCCAGTGAATTGGGAAAGAGTATTGGAATGCCGCTCACAATAAATGGTAGCACAGCGCACCAAGACAAGTAACTTGCATTATCACACGTTACGTTACTACAATAGTGTGGCGTGAGTCTATTTAGTATGAAAAATGTTTACATGTAGCAAAGAATTAAAGGCAGCTTTTTTTCTATACTCTTAGGAGATTAGTCTACCTATTTATTTTCTAACAAATAATCGAATAAATGACAGTGTTGTCTGTTTATCATTACTTACTCATACTGTTCTTTCTTTTTAGGTTTCAACACAGCTAAAGGAGATATGGTGCGATCCATTTTGTACCCCAAGCCTATGAATTTCAAGCTGTATAGAGATGCATTTAGGTTCTTGATGTGTCTTGTTTCTATAGCTATTGTTGGATTCATATACTCTGTGGTAGTTTTAACAGTCAAGGGGGTAAGTGACTGAGAGCATGAACATTTCTGAAATTCTAAACTTACATTATATTTATACAGCACAAATATTTATCAAAGAAAATGTATTTGTTATCCAGAATAAGATGAATACATACCAGTTACACCATTTGTAACGCTAAGATTTTGCCCAGTTTCTCCCAAATAGTACAGAGGCTGCCAGTCACACAAGCACAGTCCCATGCTCTCGCAGGCTCAGTCTAGGGGATGTATTTTTTAGTATTTATTGCTGACCCCTGCAGAAGAGGGGTTTAGGCTCTCAGGATATTCCAAAACGATTAGTAACAACAGTAGGAGACAAACTTCTCTCTAATACTTCAATCCTTCTTTCAAAATCAGCTTTTCTGTAGGTAGCAGCAAAAGGGCAGTATATATATGACCCTACAGCAGCAGGGCACAAATCCAAAGCCACTTCTGGCACTTAGTTCCCTTATAGCACTCGCACAGCTCTCAGTCCCCAGCAATATCTTTACTCACAGTGTCCCAGGAGCTGTCTTCCACCCATCATCTGAAGGTAGATCCTTAGTAAGGGAGGTAACCAGATGCTTCTCCAGACATAGGACGTCAGTACAATGCCCTCCAGCAATGGTAATTCTCATGCAATCTTCCCCAGGCCCTCAGACCAGCATCTGCCGAGGCCCAGATTGCGAATTCTTGTCACGCTGGCTATCTCCCTGAGTCAACAGCCCTCCAGAAGACTGGAATCCGCCCTTGAGGAAAATAACATTCTGTTCAGGCCTCCTGAACATTTATTACTTCCCTAGCCACCTTCTAGATGGCCCCTTCCAGGGATTGGCAGGGGCATGATAAATATTCAACTGATCATTTGAATCTCCCAGCACTGTGATCTGGACTAAGACACAGAACTACACAATCTATCATTGCTCCATTCACTACAACAGAGCCAATAAATGACATTTACTAACCTAACCAGAAGAGGGCACTACACACAGAATTTACTATTAATATCTATGGTACTTTTAAAACATACTATGGTACAGGGCAATTTTGACTCGGAAAACTGCTTAAGGATGCAGCAGTTTACTAAAGAGATAAACATGTTTTTGGTTACTCTGTCTAGGGCAGATTATTGTTTCAAAACCAAACAATGCAATTAGGGTTCAGGTACAACTTATTTTGGATAAGTATTATCTTTTATTACCTCTTAACTCTACCTGTGTGGTTATTAGCATGTCCACACCTAAGACAGAACTCTAATGATGCCTTTAAAGCTGACAGAAACAAAATATAGCACAATTGAATCCCATGTTTGACTTCTCATATGTTGTTATTAAGAAGAAAAAATTAAAATGCAAGTTAAATCATGTACCTAGGAAAAAAATTCTTTGGACTTTTTTTCGTTGTTTAGCAATGGATTTCTGTCTTGAAACATTCAGTATTTTTAAAATTAGAAAAAATCTGAAGTATTGGCTGTTTTGATTTGTGACCCTTATTTAAGTTGCTTACCACCATTGCTAAAAATCCAGATCAATGTTGGTGTCAGTATCATTTGTATTTACTAATTACTTTCTCTTTGTTTTGATTTCCTATGCACTAGGGATCTGTAAGGGATATTGTCGTCAAGTCACTCATTGCTATCACAGTTGCAATTCCTCCTGTACTTCCTGCTGCAGTGGCAACGGGCATCATGTACGCCCAGAAGCGGCTTAAAAAGAAAAAAATATTTTGCATCAGCCCCCAAAGGATCAATGTTTGTGGGAGAATAAACCTGGTTTGTTTTGATAAAGTAAGAACAACTAAAAATATAAGTTATAATACCTCTACAAACTTATCTTTTCGATTTTGACTTTTCTTGAATGTAGTTCTTAGGCAATTTGAAGCACCGTCAAATAAAAACTAATGGATAAATGCAACCAACAGAGCATTCTGATTTTGGTCATGTTTCAGTTGTAGGTTACCTTAAACTGTTATCTTAGCCATTGACAAGTGGTTGTAATTAGAGTTGAGCGAACACCTGGATGTTCGGGTTCGACGGGTTCGGCCAAACTTCGGAAAAAAGTCTGGGTTCGGGACCCGAACTTGACCCCGAACCCAATTGAAGTCAATGGGGACCCGGACTTTTGACTACTAAAATGTCTCTAAAAAAACTAAGGGAAAGGGCTAGAGGGCTGCAAATGGCAGCAAAATGTCGGTAAAAGCATGGCAAGTACTCTGAAAAAAATGTGGATAGGGAAATAACTTAAAATAAGATAAGAATAAAAAATAAATAAAAAATCTTGACCTAGGAGGATGAGGTCCATATGGAGTAGGATGTTGAGGTGGTGGTGGATGTGGCAGTGTAGGTGGAAGCGGCGGTGGAGGAGGATGAGGTAGCCAACACAGCTTTTTGTTTTTAATGTATTTATTTTTTAAATTAGGGTACACCCCAAAAGAGTGAGAAAGATCTAGGGTTGCCACCTCATCTCTTTAAGCCCAAACACATAATAATTACACAGGTTCTGGGGCTAATTTAATGTCGATAAGGCACCAAGTGAGTTTAATTAGCACCTTAATCAGCCAGAGAACCTGTGTAATTAATATGTTTTTGCTTTTAAAGGGATGAGGTGGCAACCCTAGAAAGATCAGAAATACAAGAATGGCTGGGTAAGGCCGGTATACATGTCTATTCTGCACAGGGTATGAACAAGTCCTGTGGGATCCATGCCTGGTTATGAACGTGAGCTTGTCCACATTGGCTCTGGACAGGCAGCTGCGCTTGTCTGTGATAACGCCCCCTGCCGTGCTAAATACACGTTCAGATAATACACTGGCTGCAGGGCAGGCCAGCACCTCCAAAGCGTAAATGGCAAGCTCAGGCCATGTGCCCAATTTGGAGACCCAGAAGTTTGAGGGGGCAGACCCGTCATTCAGTACGTGTAGGCATGTGCACACATACTGCTCCACTATGTTGGTAAATGCTGCCTCCTGCTAAAACGTTCCATAACAGCTGGTGGTGCTGTTTGTTGTGGCATGCTGACAAAGCTTTTCCACATTTCGGCCATGATAACCCTGCCTTCTGAGTTGATGGTGGTGCCCCTGCTGCATTGGCGACCTCTTCCTCCTCCTCTGCCTCTGCCTTCACCTTGTGCTTCCACTGTGCCCCCGCTGTCAGGTGGGAATTCCACCAGCAGCGCGTCTACCAGCGTGCGCTTGTACTCGCGCATCTTGCGATCTCGCTCCAGTAAAGGAATTAAGGACGGCACATTGTCCTTGTAATGGGGATCCAGCAGCGTGGCTACCCAGTAATCAGCACCTGTTAAAATGTGCAAAATACGGTGGTCGTTGCGGAGACACTGCAGCATGTAATCGCTCATGTGTGCCAGGCTGCCCAGAGGCAAAAAGCTGTCCTCTGTGGGAGGTGTATCATCTGTGTCCTATGTATCCCCCCAGCCACACACTAGTGATGGCCATGAGCTGGTCTGGGTGCCACTCTGCTGTGAACATGGTTTCTCCTCCTCCTCCATCTCCTCCTCCTCATCCTCCACCTCGAATCTTCCAGAACTGTGCCCTTGCTGGACAATTGTGTACCTGGCCTTTGTTGGTGCAGGAACCCACCCTCAGAGCCACTTGTGAATGACTGCCCTAAGTGCCTTGGAAATTATCCCGATTCCTCCTCCTCCTCCTGTGCCACATCCTCTTCCATCATCAACTGAAGCGTTTTTTCAAGGAGGCATAGAACTGGGATAGTCACGCTGAGAACGGCGTCATCGGCACTGGCCATGTTGGTGCAGTACTCGAAACAGCGCAACAAGGCACACAGGTCTCGCATGGAGGCCCAGTTATTGGTAGTGAAGTGGTTCTGTTCCGCAGAGTGACTCACGCGTGCGTGCTGCAGCTGAAACTCCACTATCGCCTGCTGCTGCTCGCACAGTCTATATGAGGCGGTGAGCGGGAAGGCTGAAGTTACGCTGCAGCGCTGCCAGGCAAGCAGCAGGGTGAGAATGCCGAAAGTGCGCACAGACAGCCCGCACTTTCTGTAGCAGCTCTGGCATATCGGGGTAAGTTTTAAGGAACCTCTGCACCACCAAATTCAGCACATGTGCCAGGCAAGGGATGTGCGTCAAACCGGCTAGGCCCAGAGCTGCTATGAGATTTCACCCGTTATCGCACACCACCAGGCCCGGCTTGAGGCTCACTGACGCCAACCACTCATCGGTCTGTTGTTCCATGTCCCTCCACAACTCCTGCGCGGTGTGGGGTTTTTCCCCCCAAACAGGAAAGTTTTAAAACTGCCTGCTGGCGTTTACCCATGGCTGTGCTGAAGTTGGTGGTGAATGTGTTACACTGACCGGATGAGGAGGCGGTAGAGGATGAGGGAGCGGAGTAGGAGGAGTTAGCAACAGGAGGCAAACTGAAGCGCCCTGCAATCCTCGGTGGTGGAAGGACATGCGCCAAACTGCTATCCGACTCAGGCCCAGCCGCCACTGCATTTACCCAGTGCGCTGTTAGGGAGATATAATGTCCCTGATCGTGCTTACTGGTCCACGTATCCGTAGTTAGGTGGACCTTGGCACAGATGGCGTTGCGCAGTGCACACCTGATTTTGTCACCCACTTGGTTGTGCAGGGTAGGGATGGCTCGTCTGGAAAAATAGTGGCGGCTGGGCACGATGTACTGTGGGACAGCCAATGACGTCAGGCTTTTAAAACTCTACGTCTCCACCAGACGAAATTACAGCATTTAAAAGGTCAGGAATTTGGAAATGCTGGCATTCAGGGCCAGGGATCGTGGGTGGGTATGGGGGTACTTCCTTTTCCGCTCCAGTGTTTGGGAGATAGAGAGCTGAAAGCTTTCATGGGACATTGTGGAGATGCAGTGCTGGTGCAATATGCAGAGTATCTCACAGGAACATATGCAGTGCTGCTGCAATTTGATTTGTGAAGTAGGACTGACTCCTATATATTTCTCTTCCTATAAGCACAGTCAGGAACCTTTCCCTAAACTATCTAATGCAGAGTATCTGACAGCAACATATGCAGTACTGGTGTAATATGCAGCGTATCTGACAGGAATATATGCAGTGCTGGTGCAATATGCAGAGTATCTGACAGGAACATATGCAATGCTGGTGTAATATGCAGAGTATCTGACAGGAACATATGCAGTGCTGGTGCAATATGCAGAGTTTCTCACAGGAACATATGTAGTGCTGCTGCAATTTGATTTGTGAAGTAGGACTGCCTCCTATATATTTCTCTTCCTATAAGCACAGTCAGGAACCTTTCCTTAAACTATCTAATGCAGAGTATCTGACAGCAACATATGTTGTGCTGGTGTAATATGCAGAGTATCTTACAGGAACATATGCAGTGCTGGTGCAATATGCAGAGTATCTGACAGGAACATATGCAGTGCTGGTGTAATATGCAGAGTATCTGACAGGAACATATGAAGTGCAGGTGCAATATGCAGAGTTTCTCACAGAAACATATGCAGTGCTGCTGCAATTTGATTTGTGAAGTAGGACTGACTCCGATCTAATTCTCTCCCTATAAGCACAATCAGGAACCTTTCCCTAAAGTAGCTATTGCTATGCAGATCGCTGAGTATTGTAATTCGATTTCTGAAGCAGGACAATCCTATCTAAATCTCTCCCTGAGAGCAGCAGCGGCAGCCTTTCCCTACCCTAGCTAAAGCAGAGTGGCCATTAGTAGGCATGGCTGTGATGACTTCTAGGTCACACAAGTAAAACAAATGGTGATTGGCTGCCCTAGAGCGCACCATTACATAGCCGAACACCGAACCCGAACTCGAACTTACAGCAAATTGTTTCGGGTTCGGGTCCGAGTACAAAAAAAAGCAAAAGTCCGGTACGAACCCGGACTTTACAGTTCGGGTTCGCTCAACCCTAGTTGTAATCGGTTGAAATTGCGGGCAAATGGTGAGGTATGTGTAGCTGATAAAGCTGTTTCTTTTTACTGTACCAAAAAAGCTGCATTTACTTAGAAAGAACCAACCACACTGAAGGGTCAGTGAATTCAACTACACAAAAGGCTACATTGAGGAGATTTTGTAAAATGTACCTATAAAGTAAAAAAAAAAAAAAATTGCTTATAAGAACTGAATTTTGTGATAAAGTTTGACAATTTTTAATGAGCAGCTGACTTAATTTCCTGTAATCCCAAAAATACTGCCAACATTCTAATCAGCCCAAGACATGTAAAGGTGGTCAAATGTGATAGTTTAACACAGAAAACAACAATTCAAACAATCATCAGTGCTTGTTGTATGGTGTATGTAGGTATATGCAAAGTGATGTTGTTTTGCAGACACACCTGCTGCTGGATTTGGCTCATCAATTTTCCTGTGAATAGTCAGCAATGGTTGGCTGTTTTTACCCAATGAAATTAAATCCACTCCAGAGCTAGCCAAATTTAGTTGGGTTATACAAGAAACATTATATTATTAACAACATATCCAGGCTTGTGATCAGGGGCGGACTGACCATTGAGGAACTCGGGCACTGCCCGAGGGCCCCATGCCACTAGGGGGCCCCATCAGGGTTGCCAGGCTCATTAAAACCAGGGACAGTATGTAAAAATCTGTGTTTTTTTTACATCTGTCCCTGATATGTCCAAAACCTACATGCTTTTGATGTGAAAATCCCAAGAATTTAGCTGCCCCGCCTCTGTACTGCCACCTGGCTTGGTGGCCATCTGTAAGCCTGGAAGCCCCATAAACTTCTATTGCCCGGGGGCCCCATGAGTTGTCAGTCCGCCCCTGCTTGTGATTCACATACCCCTGCCACTTTGTATAGGTTATTGGTGACACCCATTCTCATCACATAATGTATCAGCTCTCTAGCTTTAGACAGCTTACTAGTTACACCCAGTAAGGTGCTCCCTATGACTCTTCTTTTTATATGCCCATCTATACAACTTACTTTCCAGCCTCCACAGTTGGAAACTGTATTGGTATTCTCACGCTCATCCTCATTTTGGGTGTTCTGAGTAAATTGTTAATTTCAAGACAGACATTGGGTTAATATTAGTGGTGGGTATTAACAAAAAGATTATTTGTACTTTACCATCAAACATAATTTTCAATATCTACTGTATACAATATTTTAAAGTTATGGAAAATGTCACAGCTTGTATTTTATTTACTGGAAGTTTTATCAAATACATTTTCCCTGACTGGTGCGGATTTAAAATAAAAGATTGCTGGAATCAGTAATAAAACAAATCCAGACACATATCTTATTGTGTTACAATGTTTGTTTAGCTAATGTACTGGCTTCAGGGCCGGCCTTAGGTGTTCAGGCGCCCTGTGCGAGCTAATCCTGTGGAGCCCCCCCCCCCCAGACTGCTACACAATACACACTGACCGCTACACAATACACTACCCACAGACCACTGCACAATACACACTGACACTACAGCATTGGTGCATTTTACTATAGATCCATTGGTGGACTACAAGGCTCAGCATTTTAGTCCCACCAATGCCTCCTATAGTAAAATGATGGGTCTTGTAGTCCACCAATGCCTCCTATAGTAAAATGCTGGGCCTTGTAGTCCACCAGGACTCCCTTTACCTTATATCGGTCCCCCCTTAATTAGATCAGGGAACCCACCCATCAGTGTCCCCTTCCCCATGAAAGACCCCCATTAGACTGTCTTACCGAGAGACGCTTTGAGCCAGAGTTTGTGGGTGGAGCTCCTCTACTGCAGTGTCGTTTTCCTTCCTTTAATTATGGAGAGAGAGAGAGAGAGAGTTGGTGGGGGTGAGGATGAGAGAGAGAGGGGGGATTTAAGAGTGGTGGGTGGGAGAGAGGAGGAGGTGAGAGGGGGAGAAAGAGGGGGTTGGGTGAGTTGGTGGGGGATTAGAGAAAGAGTGGTGGGTGGGAGAGAGGAGGTGGAGAGGGGGGGTGACACAACAGAGGAGATGGGGGGTGACACAACAGAGGAGATGGGGGGTGACACAACAGAGGAGATGAGGGGGGTGACACAACAGAGCAGAGGGGGGTGACACAACAGAGCAGAATGGGGTGACACAACAGAGCAGAGGGGGGTGACACAACAGAGGAGATGGGGGTGACACAACAGAGGAGATGGGGGGTGACACAACAGAGGAGATGGGGGGTGACACAACAGAGGAGATGGGGGGTGACACAACAGAGGATATGGGGGGGGTGACACAACAGAGGAGATGGGGGGGTGACACAACAGAGGAGATGGGGGGGTGACACAACAGAGGAGATGGGGGGTGACACAACAGAGGAGATGGGGGGGGTGACACAACAGAGGAGATGGGGGGGGTGACACAACAGAGGAGATGGGGGGGGGTGACACAACAGAGGAGATGGGGGGGGTGACACAACAGAGGAGATAGGGGGGTGACAGAACAGAGGAGATAGGGGGGTGACACAACAGAGGAGGGGGGGGGGTGACACAACAGAGGAGATAGGGGGGTGACACAACAGCAGGGCCGGCCTTTGCGTTGTGCGGGCTGTGCGCCCGCACAAGGCGCCATGGGAACACGGGCGCCGTGCATAGGGTTGCCACCTATTTTGCCCGGGCACACATTCCACCGTCCTGTGGCTTGTAGCAGCCAGATTTCTGTCTCGGGCGCCGCGCGTGATCCCGTACTCTGCGCTGCGCTGGTGCCCTGTGATTGGCCGAACGGGCCATGTGCAATTTCGAGGCGGGCCGGGAAGCAGATATGGGGGTCTATGAATGGCTGTGCTGATCATGTGTTAAGGTGTGGGCGGGGCTGCACTGTAGATACAAGGATCATCGTGCCTGCTTGCTCCCGGAGTCCTGCCTCACGATGTGAGTCCTGCTCATCTGCTTTGTCAGCTTACCTCCCTCCTCAGTTATGTCACCCCCCCCCCTCCTCTGTTGTGTCACCCCCCCATCTCCTCTGTTGTGTCACCCCCCTTCTCCTCTGTTGTGTCACCCCCCCTCCTCTGTTGTGTCACCCCCCTCCTCTGTTGTGTCACCCCCACTGTCCTCTGTTGTGTCACCCCCACTGTCCTCTGTTGTGTCACCCCCCCATCTCCTCTGTTGTGTCACCCCCCCTGTCCTCTGTTGTGTCACCCCCCCTGTCCTCTGTTGTGTCACCCCCCCTGTCCTCGGTTGTGTCACCCCCCCTGTCCTCGGTTGTGTCACCCCCCCTGTCCTCGGTTGTGTCACCCCCCCTGTCCTCTGTTGTGTCACCCCCCCTGTCCTCTGTTGTGTCACCCCCCCATCTCCTCTGTTGTGTCACCCCCCTTCTCCTCTGTTATGTCACCCCCCTCCTCTGTTGTGTCACCCCCCCATCTCCTCTGTTGTGTCACCCCCCCATCTCCTCTGTTGTGTCACCCCCCTTCTCCTCTGTTGTGTCACCCCCCCTCCTCTGTTGTGTCACCCCCCTCCTCTGTTGTGTCACCCCCACTGTCCTCTGTTGTGTCACCCCCCCATCTCCTCTGTTGTGTCACCCCCCCTGTCCTCTGTTGTGTCACCCCCCTCTCCTCTGTTGTGTCACCCCCCCTGTCCTCTGTTGTGTCACCCCCCCATCTCCTCTGTTGTGTCACCCCCCCCATCTCCTCTGTTGTGTCACCCCCCCTGTCCTCTGTTGTGTCACCCCCCCCTGTCCTCTGTTGTGTCACCCCCCCTGTCCTCTGTTGTGTCACCCCCCCTGTCCTCGGTTGTGTCACCCCCCCTGTCCTCGGTTGTGTCACCCCCCCTGTCCTCGGTTGTGTCACCCCCCCTGTCCTCGGTTGTGTCACCCCCCCTGTCCTCTGTTGTGTCACCCCCCCTGTCCTCTGTTGTGTCACCCCCCCATCTCCTCTGTTGTGTCACCCCCCTTCTCCTCTGTTATGTCACCCCCCTCCTCTGTTGTGTCACCCCCCCATCTCCTCTGTTGTGTCACCCCCCCATCTCCTCTGTTGTGTCACCCCCCTTCTCCTCTGTTGTGTCACCCCCCCTGTCCTCTGTTGTGTCACCCCCCCTGTCCTCTGTTGTGTCACCCCCCCTGTCCTCTGTTGTGTCACCCCCCCTGTCCTCTGTTGTGTCACCCCCCCTGTCCTCTGTTGTGTCACCCCCCCATCTCCTCTGTTGTGTCACCCCCCCTGTCCTCTGTTGTGTCACCCCCCCTGTCCTCTGTTGTGTCACCCCCCCTGTCCTCTGTTGTGTCACCCCCCCTGTCCTCTGTTGTGTCACCCCCCTGTCCTCTGTTGTGTCACCCCCCCCATCTCCTCTGTTGTGTCACCCCCCCCCATCTCCTCTGTTGTGTCACCCCCCCATCTCCTCTGTTGTGTCACCCCCCATCTCCTCTGTTGTGTCACCCCCCATCTCCTCTGTTGTGTCACCCCCCATCTCCTCTGTTGTGTCACCCCCATCTCCTCTGTTGTGTCACCCCCCCATCTCCTCTGTTGTGTCACCCCCCATCTCCTCTGTTGTGTCACCCTCCATCTCCTCTGTTGTGTCACCCCCCATCTCCTCTGTTGTGTCACCCCCCATCTCCTCTGTTATGTCACCCCCCCTCCTCTGTTGTGTCACCCCCCTCTCCTCTGTTGTGTCACCCCCCCTCTCCTCTGTTGTGTCACCCCCCCTGTCCTCTGTTGTGTCACCCCCCTGTCCTCTGTTGTGTCACCCCCCCCATCTCCTCTGTTGTGTCACCCCCCCCCATCTCCTCTGTTGTGTCACCCCCCCCCATCTCCTCTGTTGTGTCACCCCCCATCTCCTCTGTTGTGTCACCCCCCATCTCCTCTGTTGTGTCACCCCCCATCTCCTCTGTTGTGTCACCCCCCATCTCCTCTGTTGTGTCACCCCCCCATCTCCTCTGTTGTGTCACCCCCCATCTCCTCTGTTGTGTCACCCTCCATCTCCTCTGTTGTGTCACCCCCCATCTCCTCTGTTGTGTCACCCCCCATCTCCTCTGTTATGTCACCCCCCCTCCTCTGTTGTGTCACCCCCCCTCTCCTCTGTTGTGTCACCCCCCCTCTCCTCTGTTGTGTCACCCCCCATCTCCTCTGTTGTGTCACCCCCCATCTCCTCTGTTGTGTCACCCCCCATCTCCTCTGTTGTGTCACCCCCCCATCTCCTCTGTTGTGTCACCCCCCCCTGTCCTCTGTTGTGTCACCCCCCCTTCTCCTCTGTTGTGTCACCCCCCCTGTCCTCTGTTGTGTCACCCCCCATCTCCTCTGTTGTGTCACCCCCCCTGTCCTCTGTTGTGTCACCCCCCCTGTCCTGTTGTGTCACCCCCCCTGTCCTCTGTTGTGTCACCCCCCCTGTCCTCTGTTGTGTCACCCCCCCTGTCTTCTGTTGTGTCACCCCCCCTGTCCTCGGTTGTGTCACCCCCCCCTGTCCTCGGTTGTGTCACCCCCCCTGTCCTCGGTTGTGTCACCCCCCCTGTCCTCTGTTGTGTCACCCCCCATCTCCTCTGTTGTGTCACCCCCCCTGTCCTCTGTTGTGTCACCCCCCCATCTCCTCTGTTGTGTCACCCCCCCATCTCCTCTGTTGTGTCACCCCCCCATCTCCTCTTTTGTGTCACCCCCCCATCTCCTCTGTTGTGTCACCCCCCCCATCTCCTCTGTTGTGTCACCCCCCTATCTCCTCTGTTCTGTCACCCCCCTATCTCCTCTGTTGTGTCACCCCCCCCATCTCCTCTGTTGTGTCACCCCCCCCATCTCCTCTGTTGTGTCACCCCCCCCCATCTCCTCTGTTGTGTCACCCCCCCCATCTCCTCTGTTGTGTCACCCCCCATCTCCTCTGTTGTGTCACCCCCCCATCTCCTCTGTTGTGTCACCCCCCCATCTCCTCTGTTGTGTCACCCCCCCATATCCTCTGTTGTGTCACCCCCCATCTCCTCTGTTGTGTCACCCCCCATCTCCTCTGTTGTGTCACCCCCCATCTCCTCTGTTGTGTCACCCCCATCTCCTCTGTTGTGTCACCCCCCTCTGCTCTGTTGTGTCACCCCATTCTGCTCTGTTGTGTCACCCCCCTCTGCTCTGTTGTGTCACCCCCCTCATCTCCTCTGTTGTGTCACCCCCCATCTCCTCTGTTGTGTCACCCCCCATCTCCTCTGTTGTGTCACCCCCCCTCTCCACCTCCTCTCTCCCACCCACCACTCTTTCTCTAATCCCCCACCAACTCACCCAACCCCCTCTTTCTCCCCCTCTCACCTCCTCCTCTCTCCCACCCACCACTCTTAAATCCCCCCTCTCTCTCTCATCCTCACCCCCACCAACTCTCTCTCTCTCTCTCTCCATAATTAAAGGAAGGAAAACGACACTACAGTAGAGGAGCTCCACCCACAAACTCTGGCTCAAAGTGTCTCTCGGTAAGACAGTCTAATGGGGGTCTTTCATGGGGAAGGGGACACTGATGGGTGGGTTCCCTGATCTAATTAAGGGGGGACCGATATAAGGTAAAGGGAGTCCTGGTGGACTACAAGGCCCAGCATTTTACTATAGGAGGCATTGGTGGACTACAAGACCCATCATTTTACTATAGGAGGCATTGGTGGGACTAAAATGCTGAGCCTTGTAGTCCACCAATGGATCTATAGTAAAATGCACCAATGCTGTAGTGTCAGTGTGTATTGTGCAGTGGTCTGTGGGTAGTGTATTGTGTAGCGGTCAGTGTGTATTGTGTAGCAGTCTGGGGGGGGGGGGGCTCCACAGGATTAGCTCGCACAGGGCGCCTGAACACCTAAGGCCGGCCCTGCACAACAGAGGAGATGGGGGGGGTGACACAACAGAGGAGATGGGGGGGTGACACAAAAGAGGAGATGGGGGGGTGACACAACAGAGGAGATGGGGGGGTGACACAACAGAGGAGATGGGGGGGTGACACAACAGAGGACAGGGGGGGTGACACAACAGAGGAGATGGGGGGTGACACAACAGAGGACAGGGGGGGTGACACAACCGAGGACAGGGGGGGTGACACAACCGAGGACAGGGGGGGGTGACACAACCGAGGACAGGGGGGGTGACACAACAGAAGACAGGGGGGGTGACACAACAGAGGAAAGGGGGGGTGACACAACAGAGGACAGGGGGGGTGACACAACAGGACAGGGGGGGTGACACAACAGAGGACAGGGGGGGTGACACAACAGAGGAGATGGGGGGTGACACAACAGAGGACAGGGGGGGTGACACAACAGAGGAGAAGGGGGGGTGACACAACAGAGGACAGGGGGGGGGGTGACACAACAGAGGAGATGGGGGGGTGACACAACAGAGGAGATGGGGGGTGACACAACAGAGGAGATGGGGGGTGACACAACAGAGGAGATGGGGGGTGACACAACAGAGGAGAGGGGGGGTGACACAACAGAGGAGAGGGGGGGTGACACAACAGAGGAGGGGGGGTGACATAACAGAGGAGATGGGGGGTGACACAACAGAGGAGATGGGGGGTGACACAACAGAGGAGATGGAGGGTGACACAACAGAGGAGATGGGGGGTGACACAACAGAGGAGATGGGGGGGTGACACAACAGAGGAGATGGGGGGTGACACAACAGAGGAGATGGGGGGTGACACAACAGAGGAGATGGGGGGTGACACAACAGAGGAGATGGGGGGTGACACAACAGAGGAGATGGGGGGGGGTGACACAACAGAGGAGATGGGGGGGGGTGACACAACAGAGGAGATGGGGGGGGTGACACAACAGAGGACAGGGGGGTGACACAACAGAGGACAGGGGGGGTGACACAACAGAGGAGAGGGGGGGTGACACAACAGAGGAGAGGGGGGTGACACAACAGAGGAGGGGGGGTGACATAACAGAGGAGATGGGGGGTGACACAACAGAGGAGATGGGGGGTGACACAACAGAGGAGATGGAGGGTGACACAACAGAGGAGATGGGGGGTGACACAACAGAGGAGATGGGGGGGTGACACAACAGAGGAGATGGGGGTGACACAACAGAGGAGATGGGGGGTGACACAACAGAGGAGATGGGGGGTGACACAACAGAGGAGATGGGGGGTGACACAACAGAGGAGATGGGGGGGTGACACAACAGAGGAGATGGGGGGGGGTGACACAACAGAGGAGATGGGGGGGGTGACACAACAGAGGACAGGGGGGTGACACAACAGAGGACAGGGGGGGTGACACAACAGAGGACAGGGGGGGTGACACAACAGAGGACAGGGGGGGTGACACAACAGAGGACAGGGGGGGTGACACAACAGAGGAGATGGGGGGGTGACACAACAGAGGACAGGGGGGGTGACACAACAGAGGACAGGGGGGGTGACACAACAGAGGACAGGGGGGGTGACACAACAGAGGACAGGGGGGGTGACACAACAGAGGACAGGGGGGGTGACACAACAGAGGAGAAGGGGGGTGACACAACAGAGGAGATGGGGGGGTGACACAACAGAGGAGATGGGGGGGTGACACAACAGAGGAGGGGGGTGACATAACAGAGGAGAAGGGGGGTGACACAACAGAGGAGATGGGGGGGTGACACAACAGAGGACAGGGGGGGTGACACAACAGAGGACAGGGGGGGTGACACAACCGAGGACAGGGGGGGTGACACAACCGAGGACAGGGGGGGTGACACAACCGAGGACAGGGGGGGTGACACAACCGAGGACAGGGGGGGTGACACAACAGAGGACAGGGGGGGTGACACAACAGAGGACAGGGGGGGGTGACACAACAGAGGACAGGGGGGGTGACACAACAGAGGAGATGGGGGGGGTGACACAACAGAGGAGATGGGGGGGGTGACACAACAGAGGACAGGGGGGGTGACACAACAGAGGAGAGGGGGGTGACACAACAGAGGAGATGGGGGGGTGACACAACAGAGGACAGTGGGGGTGACACAACAGAGGAGGGGGGTGACACAACAGAGGAGGGGGGGTGACACAACAGAGGAGAAGGGGGGTGACACAACAGAGGAGATGGGGGGGTGACACAACAGAGGAGATGGGGGGGTGACACAACAGAGGAGGGGGGTGACATAACAGAGGAGAAGGGGGGTGACACAACAGAGGAGATGGGGGGTGACACAACAGAGGACAGGGGGGGTGACACAACAGAGGACAGGGGGGGTGACACAACCGAGGACAGGGGGGGTGACACAACCGAGGACAGGGGGGGTGACACAACCGAGGACAGGGGGGGTGACACAACAGAGGACAGGGGGGGTGACACAACAGAGGACAGGGGGGGTGACATAACTGAGGAGGGAGGTAAGCTGACAAAGCAGATGAGCAGGACTCACATCGTGAGGCAGGACTCCGGGAGCAAGCAGGCACGATGATCCTTGTATCTACAGTGCAGCCCCGCCCACACCTTAACACATGATCAGCACAGCCATTCATAGACCCCCATATCTGCTTCCCGGCCCGCCTCGAAATTGCACATGGCCCGTTCGGCCAATCACAGGGCACCAGCGCAGAGTACGGGATCACGCGCGGCGCCCGAGACAGAAATCTGGCTGCTACAAGCCACAGGACGGTGGAATGTGTGCCCGGGCAAAATAGGTGGCAACCCTATGCACGGCGCCCGTGTTCCCATGGCGCCTTGTGCGGGCGCACAGCCCGCACAACGCAAAGGCCGGCCCTGACTGGCTTTAAGACTAGGTTCAGATATCAGCAACACACAAAATATTGCATGAAAAACTTGACAAAATGTGCCCACACTTGGTCACAGCTTTAGGTGGAACCAAATCTAAAATTTGGAAAATGCATAACTGACAATCCATTCTGCAAGATTATCGTATTCTTGCCACAATATTATATCTTATTATTTCATAAAACATTGTTAAGAAAGGGAGAACAAATGTAATACACTGTATACAGTACATAGCACTGAATTATGGTATACAATAGAAGAAATGTGGCTGCACAATAATTGTGTAATCTTTTTACATTTGTCTCACATTTTATGGCAATAGGACCCTATACAAGGTTTTAAACACAAACCATTAACATTGCCTTGTACATTTTCTGGCATTAATCTGTATGCGGAACAAATTCTGCCATTTGTAAAAGTAAATGTTATGCCAAACATAAAAAAATTGACTTGACTCAAAGTTACATGGCTAGTTTGCACGTTATTATCTCCTTTTTATTCTTTACTAGTAATTGATAATTCAGGAGTATTAGGACACCATGATATGTCTATTTCTTTCTCCATTGTTTTATCTTTAGACGGGTACTTTAACAGAAGAAGGGCTTGACTTGTGGGGCGTTGTTCCTTGCAGTGAAAACAGGTAAGTGTTTTTTTTTTTTTAAGGCTTTAAGCTTTTTATACAGTTGGTTGTAAACCACAGTAATGAAATTTACTCTCCAAAACTGTGCCCTTTCTCTCATGTGCTTCATTCTGACAAGTTACCCTGACACATGAGATAAAATTTGTGACCGGGAGGGAGATAAGCTCAAAGCTTGTCTATTCAGAATACAGCTCTGCATGTTTCTTTATTCCTCTAAGGCCCCATACACACAATCGGACATATCCGATGAAAACGGTCCGCGGACCATTTCCATCGGATATGTCCGATCGGGAGTTTGATCCGATGGCGTGTACACACCATCGGATCAAATTCCCCGCCGCCGGACGGCGCGGTGACGCGGCGGTGACGTTGACGCCGCCGCGTCACCGCCACGTCACCGCATCAGGAAGTAAAACACTTCCGCGCATGCGCCGAATCCATTCGGCGGCGGCGCGGCGGCGGTGGGGGACGACATGTCTGCTGGTAAGTGTACTAACCAGCAGACATGTCGGGCGGACAGATTCCACCGGATGGATTTCAAAGCATGCTTTGAAATCTGTCGGGTGGAGAAATCTGTCCGCTAGCCCATACACACGAGCGGAGATGTCTGCTGAAACGGTCCTGAAGCTCTCCACCACCTCCTCTGTACTCCTCACAGATGCATAAGGATTATATCACAAATCTGCACTTTTGAAGGGTTGTAGACAAAAGAAGACTTCAATTAAATAAGTAAAGCCTATCTAGGAGGATGTGTTTAATCTCTGTGTATCAACTGAGGCTATTCACTTCACTGGGTATATATGAGGGTTTGCAACCACTTTATTGCAGTTCCACATAATGATCTCATGAAAACAATAACCTTTGGGTGATTCGGTGGATACACTGTTGGCTAAAAGATAGATATCAGAGTATGGTTTTATGTTGTAAATGGGTTTTAATCAGAACAGACACCAGTCACTAGTGGTGCACCACCCAACTATGTACTAGGTCATGTTCTAGGTCATAATCAGCAGTAGGAAAGAGGTCCTGATTCTGTGTCTACTTCTGAAGACCTCAAGTATAAAAATATATTGATAGGATTAAAAGAGACCAGAGAGGGGCAGCAAAAAAGGTGCAAGTTCTAAAGCCGCGTACACACGATCGGTTCGTCTGATGAAAACGGTCTGATGGACTGTTTTCATCAGACAAACCGATCGTGTGTGGGCCCCATCGTTTTTTTATCCATCGGTGAAAAAACTAGGAACTTGTTTTAAAATTATCTGATGGTTAAAAAAACGATAGAAAAAAAACGATCGTCTGTGGGAAAATCCATTGGTTAAAAATCAACGCATGCTCAGAATCAAATAGATGCATGCTCAGAAGCATTGAACTTCATTTTTCTCAGCACGTCATTGTGTTTAACGTTAACGCTTTCTGACATGATCGTTTTTTCAACTGATGGTGTGTAGGCACGACTGATGAATAGTTTTGCTCACGAATATTCGCATTGCGAATATTCGCTACGAATATTGCATATTCGAGTATTCGCGAATATCTCGAATATCGCGGCGAATATTCGCTATTTCGAATAATCGTATTTTTCAAATTTCGCAAAAAAATTCGCAATCAATTTCGCATTCGCGAATTTCGCATTCGCGAATTTCGCATTCGCGAAATTTCGCAATTTTTTTTTTTTTTATAAAATATAGCGAATATTCGTAAATATCGAATATTCGTGATATTTTATAAAAAAAAAAAAATTGGCGAAAATTCGCATTTTTTTTTTTTTTATAAAATATCACGAATATTCGATATTAACGAATATTCGCGAATATTCTTCGAAATATTCGCGAAATATCGCGAAATCGAATATGGCGTATTCCGCTCATCACTACTGATGAAAATCAGCTTCATCGGATATCTGATGAAAAAATCCATCAGACCATTTTCTTAGGATGAACCGATCGTGTGTACAGGGCATAAGAGATAAAAAATTATGGGAGACTACAGGAATATGTGCAGCGTTTAGCAAAACAAGGGAAAAGTGGAACATAGGTTGAACAGGGCAGTATTTTTAATATGATGATCACAGGGAATGACTTCAAACTAACAGGAAGAATGTTTAAAGATGACCATAGAAAACAGCATAATGTATTTATGTTTTATTACAGTTGTATAGCCCTGTCAATTACACAGTGCTTCACATATATATAGTACATTCACATTAGTCCCTGCTGCCCTCAAGGGGCTTGCAATCTAAGGTCCCTAACTCACATTCACATATTATTATTATTATTATTATTATTATTATTATTATTAGACATGTGCAGACTGTAATATTTTGTTTCGTTTTTTCGTTTTCCTCTGGAAAATAAATGTATTTAGTTACTCCCGAAAATCCTTTTTATTCATTTCGTTTTTCGTTGGGGAATAGATTTCGTCCGAAAATCCAATAATACTTGGTTTCTGTCGCATGGTCAAAGAATATTCGACGGAACTTTGAAATTTTACGCCGAATCGTACATTTCCGGTCGAATATTCCGCCTACAAGAATTCTAATGTTGTATGACTAGTAATAATAATAATAAATAATTATATTATTATTACTAGTCATAGTCAACCAACATTAGAATGTTTCTATAGCCTATGGGCGGAGCATTAAAATGTACAAGTGCAGTATATCTTCTCCGTCGAATGTCGAATCTATTATTTCTATAGTGTTGAATCTTTTCTCTATGATGTCGAATCTTTTCTCTATGATGTCGAATCTTTTCTCTATAATGTCGAAAAGTACCGTATGTGTGTGTATATCAGGTTCGATAGACAGATTGCTATTCTGTATTCAGTCAGCGTCATGTTGAATCTCTCTATATCAAATTTTTACCGCAACGAAAATGCATTCTAACGAAAACGAATGCACATGTTTATTATTATATTATTATACAGGATTTATATAACGCCAGCAGTTAACGCCTACATTTCAATTTGGTACAAGAGGAATCAGAGGGCCCTCTTCATTAGAGCTTACAATCTAAAAGTTAGAGTTAGTTTAGAGAGAATCCAATCCAATTAACCTACCAGCATATATTTGGAGAGTGGGAGGAAACCAGAGTAAACCCACGCAGGCACAAGGAGAACATGCAAAGTCCAGACAGGTAGTGTCGTGGTCGGGATTCAAACCAGTGAACCTAGTGCTGCTAAGTGGAAGTGTTAACCACTTAGAGCCGGTTCACACTGGGGCGACTCGTCAGGCGACTCAGCTGCCTGACAAGTCGTGTCCCATTCTATTCAATAGAACCGTTCTAATAGGAGCGACGCAAGTTGCCTCGACTTAGAAAAAGGTTCTTGTATGACTTTGGTCATTTTGCAAGTCGCCTCTGAAGTCGTCTTCAGGACGCCTTGCCGAGTTGCCCCCGAAGTCGTGCCGCCCCTGTGTGAACCGGCTCTTATCCACTGTAAAAAACTAAAAGTCTACCTTCTGCAGCTGATAAACTTTTTTTCTTAGATTTCAGAAAGTTCACATGTTTACAAGTGGTAATACTTTGTCCTGGAGTCCACTATTTGGGGCAATGGCCTGTTGTCACTCACTGATGATTCTAGATGGGAAGATTCAAGGTGATCCTCTGGATCTGAAAATGTTTGAAGGAACAAACTGGGTAAGATTGTGGAATAATGCTTAAAAATTATATATTTTTTCTATGTCAACAATGATTAAATGCTCAGACATGACATAATTTCAATGATGTGCTAAAAATTAATTTGATTTATTTTACAATTAAAAAAAAATCAAATATCCTTTTTTTTGCAGGAAGTAGATGAGTCATGCCAAGTTGACAGTTGTGAGGCAGTTACAAGAAATCACTATCTTATTGTAAAACCACAACAAACTATCAGTTCAGTAAGTAATATACAGTAATGCATTAAACAATGTAGGGTCTGTACCTGTCCCTTTTATCTTGTATATCTATCTGGCTTTAAGCCTATTTGGCCCATGTAAACTATTTGATGTGAAACCTGGAGTGTTAGTGTTACTAAACCCACAACAGTAAAATCAGTCTATATATGCAGTAAAGCATGCTTGTTATACTCACCCCTTCTCCCACTGTCCACAATCCATCTCCTGATAGATCAGAGCTTTGGGGGCAAGCTGCACATGCTCAGCTTGGTGTGTAATGCTAGAGAGTTTTTTTTAATTTCTTGGGAGAGTGCATGTGATCAGCACAGGGCCAATCGGCACTGTCCAGACAGAGGGTCAGGGGTATTGTATCCTGCTGGACACTGATAGAAGTCAAAAGACTGCTATATACTGCTAATGAGAAAAGGTATTTATCAGTTTATATTTACAAAAATAATTGCATTTCCATGTTCTGTGCACTGTGGGAGACGAGATATAGTGAATGCAGGGTCCTGGGTTTAGTAACACTTTAAGCCGGCTATAGACAGTTTGAATCTTAGCATGGGCCAGCCAAGATTTGAACCAATAATAAAAAATGTTGTGTGTGTGGTTCCGTACAATGGGCTTGAGAAACAAAAACTGCTGCCCCTACAGATACAGCCACCTAGGTGGAGTACAAGAGTTGATTAGGAGAGGTGTAGGTGTGGCGCTGTTTGTATAAAGCCTAAAGGTGGCAGTGTAGTCATTTATGAGGATTGAGGTGTTTTAAAGTGACAAGTGCTAACAATTAACATCATGAATAAATATTGAAAAGTAATAAGTGTGTTATTTGTGCTGCAGCTTTTTAATTAAAACCTTAAAGTGATGAGTGTTACAAGTGCAAATGTGGTGCACCCCCTGCATTTAATATATAACCTATAAGGTATAACATTTAAAATGTAAAAAAATAATATATATACCGCATATGTGTGTGTGTAAAAGAAAACTTCCTTGAAAAAAAAAAAAATATATAATATATATTACAAAAAATAAAGTAAAGTGACAAGAGCTCTTCAAAGTGACTGGTTACCTTTAGAAAAAAAAGTGACTTTTCATGTGGTCTTCCGTTTGTAGTACTGGTACTCTTTATAGTGCCCTTAGTGGAAAACCACTCACCAAATTTCCTCACCCCACACAGGGGTATTGCGCATTCACAGTATAAGCCACTGTGCAGCACTCTATGGGCCAGATTCAGGAACAGTTAGGCTGGCGGATCCAGTGATCCGCCAGCCTAACTGTGACTTTGAGCCGGCGTTTTTGTTTTCTGTAACCAGAAAACAAGAAACGCCGGGTTGAAGCTCCGATGCGATCAGCGTAACTGAGTTTCGCCATCGCATCGTTACTTCAACTTAAAAATGGCGCCGGGGGCGTTCCCGCCGGTTTCCGCTCAAAAAATATGTTAATGAGCGGAAATCGGCAATTCACGAGCGAATTCCGGCGCGACGCAATGACGGTACGACGTTTCCGGACGGGATACGCGGCGCGAAGATATACCTACATGGGGTTGGAGTATCCTATGTTAGGTATAGGCGTCGTCATCGCGTCGGGAAAAAAAAAAATCACGTCGCTTGCGTAAAACGTTCATGAATGGGAATGTGACGTCATTGACGTTCATTCACAGAATTTGGAGCATGCGCACGGGGATGTTTTAACACTCGACGCATGCGCAGTACGTTCGCGGCGGGATCGCGCTTCGTTTAAATACTACACGCCCCGTACCCGCCCAATTTGAATTCCGCCGGCTCATTTTCGATGCGCTGCCGCAACTTTAGGAGCAAGTGCTTCTTGAATAACAGCACTTGCTCCTAAAATTTCTGCAGCGTAACGCAAATGAGAAGCGTTACTCTGGAGCAAAGATGCTCCCATCTACCTGAATCTGGCCCTATGGATCCTTGGTATGCTTATTTCCAATCTGATCTTCTATGTTTCTCAACATGAAATACAAGAATACTAGGAAAAGACCTCAAACTAGCAATTGAAAAGTTTAAAACACATTTTATAAAGTATTATTTTCCTAAAAGAGTAGCTGATGCTTGGAATAGACTTCTAACAGATGTAGTGATCAGTCAACAGTAAGAGGATTCAAACATGTTTTGGACAAACATACATCTATATTTGTCTATTCTAAAAAATGGGTCTTTTTTATGACTACACTCTAAGTTTGACTGTAATAAAACTGTATTTAATCATGACTACTGTCACATTGTGATATCATTTTGTATATATGCATTTTGCTTTCCTCCCAGCTTCCAGTAGATGGCCTTACCATCCTACAACAGTTTCCATTCTCCTCCAGCCTCCAGCGCATGTCTGTAGTATCTCAGGTTATTGGAAGTGGGGAACATCTGGTTTTCCTGAAAGGGGCCCCGGAAATGGTGATAAGGTTTTGCAATCCAGAATCAGGTATATAGAATCAGGTCTATAGAATAAAGCATCACCTATGGATATTGAGATTTTCACCTAGTAATATACACCAATTCACATTGCCTTGAGTTTGTGGTAGTGTAAGGATTTCAACTGATAAGCCTCCTTTTTATGTTCACCTGGATATACTGGGCCAGATTCTCGTAGATTCTGGCGTAGCGTAGCATAAGCTATTTACACTACGCCGCCGCAACTTACAGGAGCAAGTGCCGTATTCTTCAAGCACTTTCTCCGTAATTTGCAGTGGCGTAGTGTAAATGTCCCGGCGTAAGGCCGCGTAATTCAAAGGGGGCGGCTTGTATTTAAATTAAGCGTGCCCCCGCACCGAACAAACTGCGCATGCGCCGGCCGTAAAAGTAGCCCAGTGCGCATGCTCCAACTCACGTCAGAAAACGTCAATGAAGCCAACGTGAATGTTAATTACGCAAAGCCCTATTCGCGAACGTTTTACGTAAATGACGGAAAAACACGACCATGTCCCGAGTCCATACTTAACATGGCATACAGCGGACCGACGTAAAGCTACCCCTTATATAGCAGGAGTAACTTTACACTTACGCAAACAACGTAAACTACGACGACGCGGCGCAAATACGTTCGGGAATCGGCGTACCATGCTCATTTGCATGGTACGCGGCCAGAGTAGTATTGCATTTAAGATCCGACGGTGTAAGTGACTTACGCCAGTCGGATGTACGCCGTATCTATGCGTAAATGATTCTAGGAATCAGACGCATAGATACCCGGGCACAGAAACAGAGATACGACGGTGTATCTGGAGATACATCGTCGTATCTCTTATGAGAATGTGGCCCACTGTATGTCAGGTTTTCAGTATAGATAGGCTGCACTATAATGATTTTGCACATTCAGTTCTTAACTACTAATATTTAAAAAATATATATTTAAAATGGACAAATGTTGTTTACATTTTAGCTTTATGAACAGTCATAATAGGGTTTTATAGGGTATCTTTGCTAAGTGATTCGGTTTCACATTAGGCTGTGTTTATCTGTAAGATCATAAATGCAGTATGATTTATATGAACATTTTATGTAAAATATGTTAGGCAAAATTATACATTGCATATTACCTTTAGTCTACGGTAACATTGACATTTTGAAGGTTAACACACATTTCATAATTTCTGTGTTATCTGAAGGGAAAAAAAAAATGTGCTAACTTATGTATGGTATACAAGCTTGCAAGTTCAATGTGGTTTAAAGAACAGCATTAAAAATACACAATTGCTTTAACCACTTAAGCCCCGGACCAATATGCTGCTAAATGCCCAGAGGCGTTTTTACAATTCGGCTCTGCGTCGCTTTAACAGACAATTGCGCGGTCGTGCGACGTGGCTCCCAAACAAAATGTGCGTCCTTTTCTTCCCACAAATAGAGCTTTCTTTTGGTGGTATTTGATCGCCTCTGCGATTTTTATTTTTTGCGCTATATACAAAAATAGAGCAACATTTTTGAAAAAAAATTTTTTTTTTACTTTTTGTTATAAGAAAAATTGAATAAACTAAATTTTAGTCAAACATTTAGGCCAAAATGTATTCAGCCACATGTCTTTAGTAAAAAAAAATCGCAATAAAAAAAATGTTGCTACCTAGCAGAAACAGTGACACTAATACAGCGATCAGAAAAATGATCGCTTAGTGACGCTGGCAATAGGGAGTGAAATGGTTAAATAGGGCGGTGATCAAGGGGTTAAAACTTTATTAGGGGGGGTACGGGGGCTACCCTGAATCTAACACTAACTGCCTGTCACACTGCCTGTCACACTGACACTAAATGCAGTGATCATACATATATGATCACTGCATTCAGTGACAGTGTGACAGTGGGTGGGGGTGATCGCAAGGGGTTAAATGTGCCTGCGTGTACTGGTGTCAGTGTAGTGTTGGTGCAGACTTACTGTGCCTCTTCTCTCATCTCGGCGGTTTGAAAATACCGCCGAGATGAGCGCTGCATCACTTCCTCTGCCTATGTTTACATTTTACAGGCAGAGGAAGTGACACGGCGGCGGCGCACAGGATTGGCTGGGAGCGATCACGAGGGGGCGGACAGAGACGAACCGTCGCCCCCTCGAGTCAGATTAATCCCGGAGGTAAGCCGCCTGCCGACCCCCGAACCGCTAGTAGGCAGGAACGTCAATTTACATCAATCTGCCTGTCCGAGCCCTTCTTTAGACGTAAATAGGCGTGTGGCGGGCATTAAGTGGTTAAATAACACTCTTGCAGGATGCCCTATTTTCACTGCTTTACAACCACACCATAGCAGATTTACGGTATTTATGTGTGTATATATATATATATATATATATATATATATATATATATATATATATATATATATTACAGACCAAAAGTTTGGACACACCTTCTCATTTCAAGAGTTTTCTTTATTTTCATGACTATGAAAATTGTAGAGTCACACTGAAGGCATCAAAACTATGAATTAACACATGTGGAATTAAATACATAACAAAAAAGTGTGAAACAGCTGAAAATATATGTCATATTCTAGGTTCTTCAAAGTAGCCACCTTTTGCAGCAGACACATCTCTAGAACAACTGTTAAGAGGAGACTGTGTGAATCAGGCCTTCATGGTAGAATATCTGCAAGGAAACCACTGCTAAAGAAAGGCAACAAGCAGAAGAGACTTTTTTGGGCAAAAGAACACAAGGAATGGACATTAGACCAGTGGAAATCTGTGCTTTGGTCTGATGAGTCCAAACTTGAGATCTTTGGTTCCAACCACCATGTCTTTGTGCGACGCATAAAAGGTGAACATATGGACTCTACATGCCTGGTTCCCATCGAGAAGCATGAAGGAGAAGGTGTGATGGTTTGGGGGAGCTTTATTGGTGACACTGTTGGGGATGTATTCAAAATTGAAGGCATACTGAACCAGCATGGCTACCACAGCATCTTGCAGTGGCATGCTATTCCGTCTGTTTTTTTTTTATTATTCTTTTTTTTTAAAGTGTATTTTGTGCGTGAACTCGAGAGAGAGGAGCCGGACTGCAGGAGTTGGGAGTAGGCAGACCCTCCCCCCGGAGGCAATCGCCATCCTTCTCCATGCCCCCGGTGGCAATGGCGGGTGTAAGGGGGGCCTCCCACTCACCCCGCCCTACCTGCTCCACTTGGGAGCCGGACTGGGGCCCAAGGGGACCCCAACGGGGCAGAGGGACTCCCCCTATGAGGGAGTGAGGGGGTCTAGCCCACCCAGCCAGCCCCGTAGGTCCTTTGCCTCTCTTTATTGTAGGAGACCGCATGGCCAAAGTGCGTGCGTGTTAAACCAATTTCGTGTGCGTGCAAGTGTGGTGGTTTTTCTGGGGGGGGGGGGTGGGCGTACTAAGCACAGGCGTACCTTGCATAGCACACCCACCGGGAGCCGGGCTGAGACCACCAAACTCAATTCACATGTAGCCGAGACCGGGATACGAACCCTTGGCTGCAGAGGTGAACGGCTTTTCAGCGCAGTGCCAATCACGTTGAGCCACCACAGCTCCATCCAGTTTGCTTTTAGTTTGAACATCATTTATGGTCGTGGCCCTCTGACTGAGATTGATGTGGATCACATAAACATGCGACAAGACTTACAACATAAATAGACCTGAAATGTGCCTTGGTGGTCTGGTCAGTATGCCAAGAAAAGTGGGCATACCCAAAGTAAGTAATGGGTAGTTGTTGAAGAAGGATATGCTGAGAAGTGCCCTGAAAAAGGGAAGGGCGGGAGGGTGTCAAATGCGATTGAATGCGCAGACTCACGGACATGAGGTGAGCTGGAAAGAGTCGGCCCAGTGAGGTGTAGTACTGCACACTGAACCGACAAAGAGCATGTGTGAGTGGGCTGCTTAAATACCCTCCGGGCTCCTCCCATAAACTCAGGCCACCATACTGGCCTTCTTATTTATGGTCGTGGCCCTCTGACTGAGATTGATGTGGATCACATAAACACGCGACAAGACTTACAACATAAATAGACCTGAAGTGTGCCTTGGTGGTCTGGTCAGTATGCCAAGAAAAGAGGGCAAACGACTCAGATAGGGAAATAGCTTATATTGATTTCTTGTATTTATTGAGCCAGCTTGGTAAAGGCTTGTGCCATTTCTTCCTGAGGATTTGGGATGTATGTGGCAAAACAAGGAGACTTCCCATCAGTCTGGTATCTTGATTACGTGGTCTGGTACTCCCTGTTGGGAGGCAGTTGAGGCTGCTCTAAAAAGAAAGAATGTCCAGAGAACTGACTGGGGTTTGAAGCCCAAGTTGCTTAGGATTCTGACATGCTTGACAAACTGGCTGCCACTCAGGGAGCTGGTTTAAAAAGGGTAGCAACAAGCTACCATCAGATTGGCTGGGTAGATGGCGCAGTAGTCGGTCGAACACCGCCACTGGGCGTCAGGCATTGTTAGTTCGAAACAGGTTGATGTCAACCCCCGGGGCTGGTTTGTTGCGTTTGCAGACCGTGAGAGTGTAGGTGTTCGAAAGCAAGTCGGGTGGCGTCGGAGCAGTGTCTGACTGCCAGAGCCACTGACTGTAAATTCACTAGGTCGTATGGAACCGTAGAAGGCCTGGTAGATGGCTGCTTGGGTGACTACGCTGGGCAAGGCCCTAAATGGGGAACGAGTAAGGATTTCAGACATGTCCCTAAAGAGTACACTCTTGAAAGGGAGGCGCTTGCCACTGACTACAGGTTGGTGCTTCTGTATGCCCTGTAGGAGGGACTTGACTGCATGGGCTCGAGAATACTGACAGTTTACTGGGGTCCTGCAGGGACAGGAAATGCTGGACGCCATCTAGATATGGCGTGATAGTATTGTGAGAAAGGGTCAGCTGCGTGTGGCAATACGATATGAAGGCTAGGACGTGTCTAACGTTGCCTATTGCTGCTTCGAGATAAGTGGCCAGAAATTAGCAGTTAGTGTTCCAAGCAGTGCGATAGGCCTTCAGTGTGTTGCGTGCCAAGGAGTGGTTAATAAGCTGGGTTGAGTTGGTGAGATGCTACTTCAGTCCATCATCAGCAATGACCAGGGTGGGACAGGGATGGTTATTGGGTCGGCTCCAGGCTCTTGCTGGAAAAACAAAGTAAGGTTGGAATGGGACAGAGCATCAGCTGCGATTTTGCATTTGCCTGGAATATGTCTACAGAAGATATTAACTGGTGACGGAGTGACAGCTGCGCGAGCCTTCGCAGGAAGGACGTGATGGGGAGAGGCTTGATCTACCTTAATTGATGAAGTCGGCTGTGGCCTGATTGTCTGTGGTGAAGAACACTGTCTGTCCAGTTCAAGTGTGGCCCCAGACCTGGGCAGCTGCCACAATGGGGTACAGCACGAGGCGTGATGAAGACTGGGTGAAGCAGAAATTTAAGAGAATTTCTGGGGGCCAAGGTTTGGAGAACCAGTGGAGGACGAAAAATGCACGCAAAAGCCTGTGGTGGCTCGGCTGACACTGCCGGGATGAAGATTGAAATGCTGTTCTATCAGGTGGGGAAGTTGTCCCACATAGCTAAGTCTGCTACGGATGCTTGGTCTAGTTTGAGAACTTGGACTGGATCTTGCATTGATGTGAGAAAATCAAGACAATACACAGGTGCTCAACAAGACGATATACGTGCGCTCACTGACCAACGTGCACTCGCTGACCAACGTGCACTCGCTGACCAACGTGCACTCGCTGGTGCTTGATGCAAACCTGAACTAACTGCAGGGAAAAGTACAGGGAAGAGATGAGTGGCCCGCGTGCCACTAAAGATGAATGGCCAACTAGGTGACACTGTGTGTTTGTGTGGCTGATTGTTTGTCACTGAGGTGTGTTTGCAAGTTTAGTTTGTATTCGGGTTTGCACGTGGTGCGCGCTGCAAAGTGTTTTACACTACTGCAGACAATATTATGTGGTTGCAAGGGTGTCAGTGAGTGTCAGGTTGCTGGGATGATATTGTGTGGTTGCAGGGGCCTCGAGTATGAAGGTTTGTTTTGAGACGGCATTGCGTGGTTGCAAGGGTGTCAGTCTGGTTGCTGAGACGATGTTGCGTGGTAGCAAGGGTCTTAGTCTTGTTTGCTGAGACGATATTGCACGGTTGCAAAGGTTTTGATGATTATGAGGTTGTTTTGAGATGGCCTTGTGTGGTTGCATGGGTCTCAACAAGAGTGGGGTTCCTGAGACGATGTTGCGTTTGCAATGGTCTCAAGTGAGGAAGTTACAAATGTACCAAGCTTGTACTAACTAAGATGTTAGAACATGAGCATCAATAACTCAGAGGCAGATTTTTACAAAAGAAATGCAGGATAGGAAGCATAACGAATTGCAAGATTGCACATGATACAAAAGGTTTGAATACAACCTGCGACAATAAGCGGGAACCGCCGTCGAAGACCATGAATGGAGAAGCTGCAATGCACTTGCGATGTCGAATGCGATTGAATGCGCAGACTCAGGGACATGAGGTGAGCTGGAAAGAGTCGACCCAATGAGGTGTAGTACTGCACACTGAACCGACAAAGAGCATGTGTGAGTGGGCTGCTTAAATACCCTCCGGGCTCCTCCCATAAACTCAGTCCACCATACTGGCCTTCTTATTTATTTTTCAACAGGACAATGACCCCAAGCACACCTCCAGGCTGTGTAAGGGCTATTTGACCAAGAAGGAGAGTGATGGGGTGCTGCGCCAGATGACCTGGCCTCCACAGTCACCGGACCTGAACCCAATCGAGATGGTTTGGGGTGAGCTGGACCGCAGAGTGAAGGCAAAAGGGCCAACAAGTGCTAAACATCTCTGGGAACTCCTTCAAGAAGACCAGTTCAGGTGACTATGTCTTGAAGCTCATCAAGAGAATGCCAAGAGTGTGCAAAGCAGTAATCAAAGCAAAAGGCTACTTTGAAGAACCTAGAATATGACATATTTTCAGTTGTTTCACACTTTTTGTTATGTATATAATTCCACATGTGTTAATTCATAGTTTTGATGCCTTCAGTGTAAATCTACAATTTTCATAGTCATGAAAATAAAGAAAAATCTTGGAATGAGAAGGTGTGTCCAAACTTTTGGTCTGTACTGTGTATATATTTATATACAAATGTTATTCTACAGTTCCGAGTTTTGGGTGTGATCGCGCTCACTCCTACTGTGAATTCACACAGCGGAAGCCAATCAGCGGATCCCACAGACCCGATGTTCGCTGGGACCCGCCAATCGTTCGGTACTTAAGGCAGACTGTCATTCTGTAAGTACAGGAACACTGATCCATGTCTTCAAGAAGTAAAAGCACCTCCCCACAGTTAGTAACCACTCCCTAGGCCCTAGGCACACATTGAACCCTTTAATCGCTCCTGATGCTAACCCCTTCCCTGCCAGTGTCATTAGTACAGTAACCGTGCACATTTTTAGCATTGATCACTGTAATAATGTCACTGGCCCCCAAAAAACTGTCAAAAGTGTCAGTTAGGTGTCTGATTTGTCCGCTGCAGAATCGTAATCCCCCTATAAGTCGCTGACCGCTGCCATTACTAGTAAAAATGTATAAATAAATAAATAAAAATATCCCATAGTTAGTATTTGCTGTAACATTTGCGCAAACCGATCAATATATGTCTCTTGGCATTTTATTTCTCCAAAAATATGTAGTAGAATGCATATTGGTCTAAAAACATTTTTTTTGGATATTACTTTTTTTTTTTTTTAATTGTCAGTGGTTCTTTGTTTCTAGCGCAAAAAATAAAAACCACAGAGGTGATCAACTACCACCAAAAGAAAGCTCTATTTGTGGGGAAAAAAGGACACACATTTTATTTGGGTACAGTGCCACATTACCATGCAGTTGTCAGGTAAAGTGACATTGTGCTGTATTGCAAAAAATGGCCTGGTCAGGAAGGGGGTCAATTCTTCTAAGGATGGATGCAGAGGACAGAGGTTTGGACATTTGGGTGAATTGGCCAAATCTGTCCACAAGGTTTGCCCCTTTTGGTGAACTGCGAACAAGCTGGGTTTGAGTTAAACTCATGGTCGATTTAAACCCAAAGCTCATCACTACATGGTAAATGAGGAGGGGGTTCCCTTTTTTAATGGGAAAAAAAAAACATGGAAGTGAACCAGTAAACCAGTATTAAAGTAGAGATTTGCCATTTTAAATAGACAAAAACATCAACAATTTCTAAGAAAGAAGCATCTTAATACACAGCCATGCATTAAAAACAAGGATTTTTTTTTTCATAATAAGCATCCTTTACCTGCAGACATTCCTCTTTTCACTTCCTCATTGTTCGTTTTTGTTTAGAAGTTGCTCTATTTCTTCTCTGTTGTGTTCACTTCCTGCTTGTCTGATTGTTACTGATCACCATGAAGGGAGGCTTTACTGCGGTGGTCAGTGACGTGCTCGCCCCCTCCTGGGAACTACATCTATGTGGCAGGACACTCTCTATGTGTTATGCGGGTACACACAATCGGTCCATCCGATGAGAACGGTCTGATGGACCATTTTCATCGGTTAACCAATGAAGCTGACTGATGGTCCGTCTTGCCTACACATCATTGGTTAAAAAAACGATCGTGTCAGAACGCGGTGACGTAAAACACAACGACGTGCCTAAAAAAATGAAGTTCAATGCCTCCAAGCATGCATCGACTTGATTCTGAGCATGCGTGGATTTTTAACCGATGGCGTTGCCTACTAACGATTGTTTTTTTACTATCGGTGAGGAATCCATCGGGAAAATTTAAAACAAGTTGGCTTTTTTTTAACCGATGGTTAAATAACCAATGGCGCCTACACACGATCGGTTTTGACTGAAAAACGGCCCATCAGACCATTCTCATCGGTTTAACCGATCATGTGTACGCGGCCTTAGAGACTTCAAGGAGGTGTGAATTACTGGGCGTGCCGCAATTCATACTGGGAAATGTAGTTCTTACATGAACGAGCGCCACAAACCAGGAAGTGAATGATAGAACAGAAACTAGAACGCCGGAGGTGATATAGATGAAGGAATTTAATAGGTATTTACTTGTTTTTTAACGGAATCATTACACTATACCTTGCAGACATTAATTTTAGGCAAAAAATGTTTTTCCTTTACAACTCCTTTAATCTACATTCACTAAGTGAGACATACAGGATGAACAGTACAGCAAACCATTTTTCCCATTGAAGAACAGATGTGGGTGCATATGGGCTAATTCTGTTTTTACCCAGCTAATGTAAAGTGAACCTCCTATGATAATAAGTGAAAATAACTATAATAAATAAACAGAATGAACAAATTCAAATATATTCACACACAACAGGTGAGGTAAATTGGTCATCAAATCAATGATAAATTGATTCCTTCATTTTCTAATTTGTAAAGTCAGACGTTACTAAATACTGTAGTTTTGTAAAACACTGTAGTTAGTTTCTTAAAATGAGTAGGTGAGTTATCTAGGTTGTAGTAAATCATATGTCAAGTATGTAAATGCATCATAAAAGGAATTGGAAAAGTTAGAATTGGACAAAATTACCTTATGGGTTTTGTGCTGACATTACAGTAGTATGTGAAAAAGTAAAGTAAATAACTACTTTATATAATTCTGTCTACAGTTCCTGAGGATTTTTATGATGGACTCCAGCAATACACTTTGCAGGGTTTCAGAGTTATTGGCCTGGCATATAAGAGAATACAACAAACTAAAGATCTGAGCACAGAGAGTTACTCAAGGTAAGACGTTTTGACATTTTACACATTGTTTATGTTATTCTGCTATTGCTATGTAATGTTTTACGAAAAAGTTTTGAATTCTAATATATATATATATATTGTATTTATTGGTGTATAACACTCACTTTTTTACCCTGAAAATAGAGGGTAAATAGAGGGTAAACTGTGCCTGCATGTTATACGCAGGGGGCTGTGGAAAGTTTTTTTCCTGAAACTTCCCTCTTAAAGTTAGGGTGCGTGTTACACGCCTGTGCCTGTTATACACCGATAAATACGGTGTATATATATATATATATATATATCGGACTGAAATTTATATATATATATTTATATTTCAGTCCGATGCTGCATCTGTCCCCCGCCGGCTCTAAGGAGGACTGAGGACTGAGCGATCAAACACATCTGAGAAACCACAAACCAAAAATTATATTTAATTCATTTTTATTATTCAACACAAACTCCTCCATCTATCCATGTCTCCATGCTTTACAGTATTGTGCTGAGAAATCAGTTTGAACCCCCCCTTCCCCCTTACTTTTCTGGTCATGGCCATCTTGAGTAAGGGCAAATGATTCATGTTTCATTTATTTCCTGGAACCCATCTGCCCTTAGCTCCAGCTTGCAGGCAGAAGGGTATGATTAGCTGAGAAATCCCCTCCTTCCCTCCTGAAGACTGCTGGGATTTATGGCATCATTTTTCTAGGCATAGAAAATAGAAAGCAGCTGAAGAAATGTGAAAAACAAGCAAATATGATATATTTTCTTATATATTTACTAATGCTAGAAGCATAGGGATTACAAATAGTCAATGTTGCTCGAGAGAGTGAAGTTCCACTTTAATGTCTGTGCAATTCTCTGCAAAAGCAAAATTCAAGTTGAGTGTTTTCAATGTTATTGACTAATCTGGGTTATATATATATATATATATATATATATATATATATATATATATATATATATATATGTATATATTTTTGATAATTTTTTTTTTTTTTTTTACAAGAGAAGAGGTAGAGTGTGAACTTCTCTTCATCGGACTTCTGATATTAGAAAATCGTTTGAAACCAGAGACAGTTCCTGTATTATGTGAGATGAACAATGCCTTAATCAGGACTGTGATGATCACAGGTATATGCAGTAATGCGTCTCTCCACATTTAACACAACCAATCGATTTAAAGTTGTATTAATTTCCTCTTGAACTCTTTTCAAAAGGGTTTCTGATGTTCAGTGCATATATGTGTTAGGTACATGGAATTAGTGTTATAAATATTAAAGTATTAATAAACCTAAACAATGAAAATCATCATTCCGGCAAGCCCCGTCTTTCCTATCTGCCACTTTAGAGAAATGTTGTTCTAAAACCAGCCCCCAGAGTTGGGACAGGAAAGAGGAGCTAGTGGTTATATGTGACCACCTATAAAAAATCAAAAATAATATATTTACAGTGTTGTTTTATAGTTTTCACCTAGGGGACATGTTGAGAGAATGTGTAAGCTTTGCAATTATATACTATATTTACTGTATTTTTTGTAACTCCCTCAGTATAGTCTGGGAGGTGTAGCAGTGCCTGTACATGCTAATGCCAGGCTTCAAACATTTGGGTAATGTGGTCAGGATAGTAAAACAGACAGCCTTAGGGCCAGATTCTCATATATTTTCGGCAGCGTAGCGTAAGCCATTTACACTACGCCGCCGCTGCGTACTAGAGCAAGTGCTTTATTCTCAAAGCACTTGCTCCGTAGTTTTCGCTGGCGTCTCGTAAATCGCCAAGCGTAAACCTGCGCAATTCAAATGGGGCGGCTTGTATTTAAATTAAGCGCGCCCCCGCGTCGAACGAACTGTGCATGCGCCGGCCGGGGGAAAAGCCCAGTGCGCATGCTCCAAAGGACGTCACATTTTCTCTATGTAAACGACGTAATCGCAGCGTACGCCAGCCCCATTGAGAATCGACGTACGCAAACGACGCACAACACGACGCGGTCCCGAGGCCATACTTAACATGGCATCCGACGGCACCCGACGGTACTTCGTAAGGTTACTCCACATCGAAGCTGGGGTAACCTTACGCGGACGAAAACGACGTACGCGACGTCGGGGCGGCGTAAAAGCTTTCGGGAATCGCTGTACTAGCCTCATTTGCATATGCAAATGAAAAAACAACGTGAAGGCCACCTAGTGACCGGAGTTGTCATTACACCTACGATCCGAAAGTGTAATGCTTTTACACTTGTCGGATGTAGAAGCGTATCTATGCAAAAGTGATGCTAAGCATCACTCGCATAGATACGAGGACAAAAAAAAGGCGATACGACGGGGTATCTGAGATACTCCGTCGTAACGCCTCTGAGAATCTGGCCCTTAGTATACAGGGTATAGAAGTACACATTCTACTTTTAAACATAATTTAAAGATCAACCCATGACCACACAACCTCACAGGCACAGTGATTTGCAGAATTACAAACTGCTTAACCTATTTACGGTACTTGAATATTTATACATTATATTTAACCCTTTGGTTTTTAAGCACCTCCAGCTTAAAGTGGATGTACATCCTCATCCTAAACTCAGTGAAGTGAACAGCCTCATATGATACACAGAGATTAAAACAATCTCCCTACATAAGATTTAGATGCATATCTGCTGTCTTCAGCTCACTATCTTCTTTAGAATTCTTACATTGTGTTAGAGATTTTACTTCCTCATTCAGCAGTAGGAGTGTAGTCTTGGCTTACACTGTGAGACAGTTGATTGGAGGAAAGGCACACACCCCCACTACACATAGGCAGAAGAAAGAAGATATTTTCAGAGACAAAGACAATGGGCCAGATTCAGGTACGCGTAAATTTGCGCAGTGTATTCGAAATACTCTACGCTGCCGTATTTTACCAGGCTCTATCTCGAATTCTGGTCGATTTTTGCCCGTACGATACGGCGGCGTAGTCTATTTCTCGCCGCGTAATCGAAATACGCGATTAGGGGGCGTGAAGCATTTAAATTAGGCGCGTCCCTGTGGTGATCGAACTGCGCATGCTCCGTTCAGAAATTTCCCGCCGTGCATTGCACGAAATCACGTCGTTACGTAATTTTTTTTGAGTAGCGTCGTTTACGGACATTCCTATTCCCGGACGACTTACGTAAAAAATAATAAAAGACGTCGGAAAATGTTGAAATTCGACGCGGGAACGACGGCCATACTTAACATGGGCTGTCAAATATTAGACCAGCAAAAAGCTGGTATAGTGTTACACAAAAAAAAGATGACTAAAGATGCCGTAAGAGATTTCGATTGAAGATCGTAATTTCGGGGATCGCCGGCAAAAGCTCATTAGCATACTCCGACGCGGAAAACGACGGGAAGTCCACCCAGTGGCCGCAATTTTATTGCACCGTAGATCCGAAGGCGTACGAACACGTAACCCAGTCGAATTGAAGCCCGCAGCCGTCTATTCATGGTTTGAGGTTTCCGACTAGCTAAAAAACGTGCGTAATTTGAAAGTACTCCAGTCTAACACTAGTTAGACAGGACTTACGGCTCTCTGAATCTGGCCCAATTTCTTTGCTAATCTATTTATAGCAGCCTCCCCTGACACACACATTTCAGGCTTGTTTTTTCTCCCATCTTGGAGAAATTGTCAGAAGTTATCTTGCTGATAACAGAGGAACAACACAGTAGAAACACATGGAACTTAAGGCTTTGTAAAGAGATAAGTAAATACTACAGGATAGATGTGCCTACTGCCTAGGTCAAATTACATGAATCAGGTTTACATCCACTTTAAAATCACCCTGCAGCCTTTTCATCTTTAAAAATATTGCCTAGGTTTCAGACCGGTTTTCTGCGGCTCCTTTCAAGTAGTAGTATCCTATAGAACAGGGGTATCCAAATTTTCTGAAGAAAGGGCCAGTTTATTGTCCTTTAGACTTTAGAGGGGCCGGATTGTGGCCAGCCAGAGAGGAAATATTCCTGGCATTAGTGGGAGTAAACATTGTTACATTTGGTATTAGGGGTAGGAATAGTGCCCTTTTATTGGTGTCATTGGGATAAATGGTGCCCCATTATTGGTGTCAGTTGGCAGAATTGAGCACCGGACTGCATGAGCGATCTTTTAACCACTGGATTCTGAAGCAACTATTCAGCACTCTCAATAAGAACTGTGTTTTATTATTGTGATACTCATGGTTTTTTTTTGCACTGGAATTTTGCTAATCCACACATTGTGGTCACTTTTGAGTAGTATTTTATATTCATTAATCAATTGCTTTGATAGTCATGTTTTTTTGTTTGTTTTTTTACTGGATATTGTCGTCACACTATGAGTGACGTTCATTACTTGTCCTTATTTTATTGTTTTAATTATATACATTTCTATATGTATATTTGAGCACCCTAGGCTAGTGACATATAGAAACAGATTCACTGCCACTCCTTATATTCAGATTTTCAATTACTCGATTTGTGTCTCCCTACACTGTTACATAGTTACATAGTTAGTCAGGTTGAAAAAAGTCACAAGTCCATCCAGTTCAACCATAAAAAAAAATAAAAATAAAACAAAGTAAAACACAGTACATCCTCCCATACACCCAACTCCATACCCACAGTTGATCCAGAGGAAGGCAAAAAACCCCAGCAGAGCGATGATCCAATTTGCTACCGGAGGGGAAAAAATTCCTTCCTGATCCCCCGAAAGGCAATCGGATTTACCCCGGATCAACTTTACCTACAAAACTTAGTACTCAGTTATATTATGTGCATTTAGGAAAGAATCCAGGCCTCTCTTAAAGCAATCTACTGAGCTGGCCATAACCACCTCTGGAGGGAGTCTGTTCCACATTTTCACAGCTCTTACTGTGAAGAAACCTTTCCGTATTTGGAGGTGAAATCTCTTTTCCTCCAGACGTAAAGAGTGCCCCCTTGTCCTCAGTGTTGACCTTAAAGTGAATAACTCAACACCAAGTTCACTATATGGACCTCTTATGTATTTGTACATGTTGATCATATCCCCCCTTATTCTCCTCTTCTCAAGAGTGAATAAATTCAGTTCCTCTAATCTTTCCTCATAGCTGAGCTCCTCCATGCCTCTTATCAGTTTGGTTGCCCTTCTCTGCACTTTCTCCAGTTCTCCGATATCCTTTTTGAGAACTGGTGCCCAAAACTGGACTGCATATTCCAGATGAGGTCTTACTAATGATTTGTACAGGGGCAAAATGATATCTCTATCTCTGGAGTCCATACCTCTCTTAATACAAGAAAGGACTTTGCTCGCTTTGGAAACCGCAGCTTGGCATTGCATGCCATTATTGAGCTTATGATCAACTAAAACCCCCAGATCCTTCTCAATAGAAACACACAGCCCTATAGCCCAAGATGGCAAGGCACTCCCCCTGCTCCTCATTCTGCAGTCAAAAGGGAAACGGTTTAGCAGTACTATCAGATTAACCAATACATTAGGGAGTGTACAGGGTTGGATGTGGGCAGCTGTTGATTGATAAACAACAATCTTATGAATCAGGAAAAAAACAATGCTGCAACTTTTTTTTCTTTTCACTGTATTGCAAGATGGCACAGGGGCAGTGTAGCAGGGTTGTCCAGGAAATTACATTAGGTAGATCTCACTGGCAGTATTTTTGACACTTTGTAGGGTGACTAGGAAAAATGGTACATGCAGATGCACTTACAATTATGTGTTGCAGCACATATTTGATTAATGGGAGGCCATAGTTATTTGTTTAGATTTTATAGTTGCTACTTTATTTGATGTACTCTGGTAAAATACACAATACAAATGTCTTTTTTAAATTAGGAAGGAAACATTGTTCAATATTCATGTCTGTCACTACTTTGTGAGATTGTAGTATGTTTTATAGTTTTTCACTTTCACTATGAGTTAGCAACCTACAATGAACCATTTTTGTTACTGGTCTCACTTTAGCATCCTGAAAAGTGATTGGTTCATGTTTGATTATTTATCATATAGTTATTGCTCTTTGCAATGATTTACTGTGTATGACCAGTTTTATTTTAAATATAACACCATATTCTAAAACCAAATAATATATCATATTTTTGTCATAGGTGATAATCTTCAAACAGCAATTACTGTAGCACGAAATTCTGGCATAGTACAAAAGAATGTTAAGGTTATTCTAATTGAAGCATGTGAGCCAACGAAAGACTATCCTGCCTCCATTACATGGAAACAAATGGAAGGTCGTAATGGCGAAAGCATTGAAATAACAGTAAGATATTTAAAATTTTTCTTAACAAATGATGTTTAACCACTTAAGCCCTGGACCAATATGCTGCTAAATGCCCAGAGGCGTTTTTACAATTCGGCACTGCGTCGCTTTAACAGACAATTGCGCGGTTGTGCGACGTGGCTCCCAAACAAAATTTGCGTCCTTTTCTTCCCACAAATAGAGCTTTCTTTTGATGGTATTTGATCACCTCTGCGATTTTTATTTTTTGCGCTATATACAAAAATAGAGCGACATTTTTTTAAAAAAAATCAATATTTTTTACTTTTTGTTATAAGAAAAATCGAATAAACTAAGTTTTAGTCAAACATTTAGGCCAAAATGTATTCAGCAACATGTCTTTAGTAAAAAAAAAAATCGCAAAAAAAAAAAAAATTAGCTACCTAGCGGCAACAGTGACACTAGAACAGCGATCAGAAAAATGATAGCTTAGTGACACTGGCAATAGGGGGTGAAAGGGTTAACTAGGGCGGTGATCAAGGGGTTAAACCTTTATTAGGGGGGGTAGGGGGCTACCCTGGACCTAACACTAACTGCCTGTCACACTACTGTAACTGTCACACTGACACTAAATGCAGTGATCAGTAAATATATGATCACTGCATTCAGTGACACTGTGACAGGGGGGTGATCGGAAGGGGTTAATGTGCCTACATGTCCTAGTGTCAGTGTAGTGTTGTGCAGACTCACTTGTGATGTCTTCTCTCCTCAGCGGCGGTTGAAAGCTAGAGGGAAATTTCCTTCCAAAGTGATATTCCCTTGCAAAGTGAACATTCTATTTGCTTTAAATCAAGCCCTATGACTTTTAATCATACCATACTTTTTATATCACATGGTGATTTTCTAATACGCTCTAAGCCCCAAGGCAAAAACTAAAAAATGTATCTTCTAATATATTGCGCAATACCAAATGTATGATTGGGGTGTGTCTTGCTTAATGCTATATGCAATTGTAATTTATTTTATTACAGGCAGTGTCAGGTTGATATGATTATAGCAGTATATGAGAAAAAAGGGAGGGGTTTTAATTATACAGTAGGTGTCTTCGACATGCCTGATCTTAACTGGAGTTTCCAAACGATGCTTAAAAGAAGGAGCAGAGATAAGTTGGAGGCTTTATATGAGGTTTCTCTGATACAGTTAGTAAATTGATCAATCAGAGGAGGCTATATCATGCACCTGGTGCTGACAAATAGGAATCATTATCTGATGATCAAGTAGGTGAGTTTTTTTTTGGTTTGATATTTGAACAAACACTGAAAATTCATATATAAAAATATACGTCGTTTTAGCCCACAGACGATCATTTTTTACAACCCGAAAAACAACGGCCCAGATTCAGAGCGATTACGCCTGCGCAACAGGAGATGCGCGTGCGTAAGTCGAAATGTGCGCGTGCGTTTCGATGCACGGCATCCCCAGAACGAGATACGCAAAAAATCTACTTTTTTTTGTCCCGCGTAATTTCGTTAGACTGGCGCATCCGTCCGCGCAAAAGTGCGCTAGACAGACCATTGATTTGCTAGTCAAATATGCTAATGAGGGACTTACGGGGATCCACAAAAGAACGTTGGGGCAGCGCAGGCGACGCAGTGTGCGCAACAGCAAAATGTCCTGTCTAAAATTAGAGCATATAAAAGCTGGTCTAAAAAAAGAAAAAAAGTCTACTTGTTAGATAAAGCAACACTGTTAGTGAGGAGCTCAGCAGTCACACGTGTTGCACAACAATCTGTATGCCAACATGCCAGGGGCATCGTCACGCATAGCTATACTACTGACTTTAGATGAACAAAGAAGGATGAGGGCACGGAGGATGGCACGGAGGATGGCACGGGAGAGGATATACCGCACCCGCATAGACCTGTTTGGCATGAGTGATTCTGAGGTGTATCGCATCTTCAGATTCACCCCTCATGTGATCCTGCAATTAACCACAACCCTGCAGGAGGACATCACCAGCCCAACACACCGCTCACATGCAGTGCAGCCACTGGTCAAGGTCATGGCAACACTCCATGTCCTTGCCAGTGGCTCTTTTCAGCATACAAGTGGAGTGGTGGCTGGGATGTCACAATCCTCCATGAGCAGATGTGTGCACCAGGTTGGCCCTGCAATCCTCAGACGCATGGCCAACCAAATCATCAAACCCACCACTGAGGAGCTGCGGCTGAAGGCAATGACAGATTTCTACAGAATTGCCAGATTCCCACGCACTGTGGGGGCCATTGATTGCACACATGTGGCACTCCAGCCCCCCCAGGAGACAGAGCACATGTACCGCAATCGGAAGCATTGGCATTCCATCAACGTACAGGTGATAGTCGATGCCCAAGGCCTCATATGGCACGTCCGTGCCAAACACCCAGGGTCCAGCCATGACAGCTGCATATACAATCAATGCCACATCCGAATGGAATTCGATCAGAACGTGTATGGGGACACCTGGCTGGTTGGTAAGTGACATGGGAGTCAGGCATGACTATCCCCTCCCATGATGCACACATCACAAGGGGCACATGCATGACTAACATCCTCCTGTCTTTTCCCTTACAGGTGACTCTGCATATCCACTGGGACCCCATCTCATGACTCCTATCCGGAACCCCCAAACCCCAGGAGAGGAAAGATACAATCAAGCACATGCCCAAACACGAGCAGTGGTGGAGCACACCTTTGGCGTCCTAAAGTCACGTTTCCGATGCCTGGATACGTCTGGGGGTACCCTCTTGTATTCCCCAAACTTCGTGTGCCAGATCATCGGTGCATGTTGCATGCTGCACAACTTCGCAGAAAGAAAGGGCCTGCAGATTGGCCTACGTGATGACCTGACCCCTGAACCAGACAATCCCCCCCTAACCGAGGCTACCCCGTCTTCTGAGGGAAGAGCAGCCAGGAGACAACTTACATTGGGCATCTTTGCACGTTAAACACACACATTAATCATGGCACAATGAGAATGCATGCATGCACACCACTGTGGTCCCTAGCACACACACCCCACATCCACATCAAAAAGGATTGGCACCAGTCCACCATGCAGGACTTGTGAGCAGCAACACCACGCCAAGGCTCCAATTATGTCACTGTACATTCATACACCATTCACACGGACCTGGGGATCACTTCTCCCTGGTCCTGGGGAACCCTTCTCCACCAAAATTGAGGGTGACACCCCTTTTCCGGCAGGAATGTCACCCCCACATTCAAACAGCATTCACAACCCAAAAAAAATAAAAATAAAAAATTATCTGCAAAAGCAAAAATTTTCCAGCAAAAAAATAAAATAAAAAAAAGGGGAAAAAAATAATTATTGCCCTTTACGTGAGCCACGCCTGGGGCGCCCCCGGCCACGGCCCCGGCTTCTCAGGGGAGACTCATGGGGGAGGGGTAAAACCGGGGAAGGAGGAGCAGCCCCTGATCTCTGCCCACCTGGCGGCCTGCCCTCCAAGGCCACGGCTATTCTGTCCAGGGCAGCACCAAGTGTTGCCGTGTTGGCCTGGATAGCCTGGGTAAGGGCCCTCACATCCTGCCCAATGCCTGCTCATGTCGTCTGCAGTTCGTTTAGGCAGGTTGTGAAAGCCCGGGAGTGGGAGTCCAGGTTCCCCAGCGTATCCTTGATGGAAGACAGGCTCTCCTCCATCCGCACCAATGTCTGGCTGACCTGTCCCAGATGGCGGGTCTGGAGGAACTGGTCCCTTCTCAGAGTGGCGGGCAGGAGATCGGCCAACCCCCTGGTGTTCTGGGATGAAATCCTGCCTCCAGCTGATGCTTGTGGCCGGGGAGAAGGGGAGGCCCTTGGGAGGGGAGCCATGTTGGGGGAGGAGGGGGGGGGGGGGCCCCTTAGGGAGGGCTGCCTGCTGCCAGCCAGAGGGGAAGAGTCCTCAAAAACCAAACGTCCAGTGCCTGACATGGACTCCTCCTCCTCATGATTCTCCTCCTCCTCATGATTCTCCTCCTCCTCTTGAACCTCCTCCGCGGACTCCGGCCTTGTTGGGGGGGCCTCATTAGGCTGCTGTCCTGGGGTTGGTGCGGTCAGGCCAGATGGCCCTGCACCCTCCTGCACATCTGTGGATGACACAAAACATTCACAGGTTGGAGGATCCACACACTTGCCACATATTCCCTTTCACCCCCTCCCCCACACATGCTACACACCTGATATTAAAAAAAAATACTTACCTGGCACCACGGGCTCCGGACTTGAGTCAAAGCCGGGCAGGCCCTCAACTTCATGCCGATGAAAGGTCAGGGCCACCGCACGCTCCTCCGCTGTCAGCCTAATAGGGCATGGTGGGCCCCCTCCTGTGCCCCTGGCATGGGCATGCATTCTGGCCAGCTTCTGTTTGACCAGACGCCGGAGGTCATTGATTTTTTTGTCAATCCCAGACCGGGTCCGTGTCTCCCCCTCCCCCGCTGAATTGACCTGCTCAGTGATCATATCCAAAATCTCCCTCCTCCTGGCCGGGGTGGTGTTGGCACTGTCCGGGCCGTGGAGGAAACGCCCATATTCGCTAATGGCCCGGGCAAGAATTCTTTTTTCCCCCAAAGAAAAATTGAGCTTTCGCTTTCTCTCTGTCATACTTCCAAAAAAACTCACCCCCAGTCAACAAAAAATCACTCACAAAAACAAGCACAACCAATCAAGCAAGAACACACACAAAGAGAAAACTACTCAGCAAGAAACAGTCACAAAAACAAACAGCAAAAAAACAGCAGGAAAACAAACGAACAGAAATATATCAATCAAACAAACAGTCTCTCAAACACTTATCAAAAAACACTTTCAAAGATCTACTAACAAACACTTGATCACACGAACACTAATCTGACAACTACAAAACACACCGCAACGAACAACAGGACAAAAGCACTTGGTTAAATGGGAAGGGACAAAGGGATGTACTTTTGCAATGCAAGTGCATTTGTGTGTGTCTATTTATGCTGTTTGCGTAGTTCACAACGTTGTCCTAGTCCATTTCCAATTTCACTGATTGCGCCGCTCCCGAGTTGTGAGCATGCGCACAGCGGAGCTGACCATGGTCTCCTTCAAGCGCGCATGCGCGAGCCGGCCGGCCCTTCATTTGCATGGGGTCACGGCTCATTTCAATGTAACACGCCCACGTCCTTCCCAATTTGTATTACTCCGCCTTACGCCTCTGAAAAAATGTTACGCATGCGCAATTTGCTGCGCAAAAGCTACGAGAATAGGGTGATTAAGCGGCAAAATTGCGCAAGTCTAACGTAAAGGCGGTGCGCTATGCCGGTCCAATAATGCGCAGATGTACCTGAATCTGGGCCAACATTTTTTAAAACGACGCGAAAAAATGCAGCATGTTCGAAAAACGATGTGAAGCCCACACACAATCATTTTAAATTACGCTTTTAAAAACGTTGTTTTTTCCCATGCCGAAAAATGATTGTGTGTATGTGGCATAATGGCTTGTACACACAATATGAAAATCGGACAATAGATCGTCAGTTTTTTGCATGCTAGTCGTATATCGAACCTGAAGAGTTTACTAAAGTAACTAAAATTCTCGTACGACAGAATGCAAAATCGGAAGTGATGTCATGTGTTGTAGTGTACTTGTATTGTATTTTCGGATGACAACTGTACTGATTAAATGAAAAACCGTACAATGTGGTATCGCATGAGAAAAATGTTTGTGTTTGTCCGATTAGATAATATCGGATGAACTGTCGTGATCGGCTCTCCAAAGCTCTGTACTAACGAGCAGTATTTTTCGTCCGATTTTTAGATTGTATGTACGTGTAATCGGCACCTGGTGCCGTAATGCATTCCATGGTGGAACGCAGCACTGCGACCGCGTGATGACATCATTGCCCGGCGCCGTGTGCGTTCCAGCCTGAAATGCGGAAGTGCCGAATGCAATTAGCTTTGCATTCGGCATACATGCTACTTTAGTATAAACAGAATGGCGTGTATTATACATTCAGTTCTATTATTGTCAGCCGTAGCTTGGCCACGCTACGAACACCTGTGCCATCGCTCCCCATGTTGCAAACTAATCCAGGCTGCGACTCCAGCGTTCTGCTGTTACCTTAACTGCATCAGACTGCCCTTGCCGGGGACAACCTAAGAGATCTTCCTTGCTGACACCCTACACTACGGAATACCTTGCTGCTACACTGAAACCCTGCAAACGGATAAGTAGCAATTGTTTCACTTGTAGTGCTATAGAAAGATCTGCTGCATATATTGCTCATAAACAATTGCTGTTATTAACTTGGGCTTGTAGCTATTAACATACTACAGTACTTGGGACTTACTGTTGTGCCTATGGCTGTTTGCTGAGGAACATCTTAAAGGGACATATACTCTCAAATTAGCTGAGCTATATTTGCCTCTCTTACGCAATTATTAGTTACCTTCACAATTCCTATTTACTACGTGCTTGACATAAGTTGTTACTTGATTAAGGGCCCATGTCCTAAGTTACTGAACATCAACTTTTCTATGCTAAGGGTAGCTGGTATTTTATACCTGATCCCTTAGTGACCTAATGCACTTCTCTATGCTAAAGTGATATGATGTAGAGAACCCCCAAACTCCTGTTCTCTGATTGGAGTGACGCATGGGGTCCCATACTGATAATCACTTGCATTCAGAAGTGCATTTGGAATCTTCACCTGTATCGTATACATTTAAAGGCTAAGGTTTGGTCACATGTTGTAATACATCCAGCCTTAGTAGCTCAATACATTCCCTTATGTGAGAGAGAGATGATGTAGAGAACCCCCAAACACCTGTTCTCTGATTGGAGTGACTCCTGGGTTCCAATGCTGAATTCTCACATAGTGAAGTGCATTGAAGTCCTTGATAACCACAGTTGTGGTTCACTCCTGTTCACCAGAGCTGTTACAGTACGGTCCAATAACCACTTAAAACCCTGGACCTTTATGCAGGTTAAGGACTTGCCCAGTTTTTGCGATTCGACACTGCGTCACTTTAACTGACAATTGAGCGGTCATGCGATGTGGCTCCCAAACAAAATTGGCTTCCTTTTTTCCCCACAAATAGAGCTTTCTTTTGGTGGTTTTTGATTACCTCTGCGGTTTTTATTGTTTGCGCTATAAACAAAAATAGAGCGACAATTTTGAAAAAAAAAACAATATTTTTTACTTTTTGCTATAATAAATACCCCCAAAAAAGATATTAAAAAAAATTCTCAGTTTAGGCCGATACGTATTCTTCTACATATTTTTGTTAAAAAAATCGCAATAAACGTTTAACGATTGGTTTGCGCAACATTCATAGCGTTTACAATATAGGGGATAGTTTTATGGCATTTTTATTAATAAAAATCAGAAAAATTTTTGGTGACTGCGGCATTATGGCGGAAACATCGGACAATTTGGACACATTTTTGGGACCATTGTCATTTTCACAGCAAAAAATGCTATAAAAATGCATTGTTTACTGTGAAAATGACAATTGCAGTTTATGAGTTAACCACTAGGGGGCACTGTAGGGGTTATGTGTGACCTCAAATGTGTTTCTAACTGTAGGGGGCGGTACTGGATGTTTGACATCACTGATCGCCTTTTCCTATATCAGGGAACAGACGATCAGTGACATTGCCACTGTGAAGAATGGGGAAGGTGTGTTTACACACACATCTCCCCGTTCTTCAGCTCCTGTAACTGATCGCGGGACACCGGCGGCGATTGTGTCCGTGGGCCCCGCGGCCGCAATCACGGAGCTTCGGACTGGGTCACGAGCGTGACCCATGGCTGGGCACTTAAAGGAGACGTACAGGTACGTGCCTGTACCCAGCCAGGCCATTCTGCCGATGTATATGTGCAGGAGGCGGTCCTTACAATTTTAATGTGTATTCACATGTCATAAAAAAACAAGAGAAAAATACCTTAATGAGTTTGCATAGCAGTGTGTGGTAAAAGCATGCACAGCTTGAAATGTAGTGGCAGTATGGAGAGGACAAGCAGCCAGGTCCCTTCTCCTTCCAGTGTGGTAACAGCCTATGACTGAGGATCCCTTTCATGTGGTTCCCTATATATAGGGGAAAGGGGTGTGTGTCTGATGTTTGTAATGGCCTGGGCCAGTGCCGCTTGTAGATTACGAGTGATGCTTAGCAGCAAATTGTGGCTTGTGGAGGAACCACGCAAGCATCAGTCATGATGTCAGAAGGTGCGCATGCATCGCGATCTGAGGTGTCCACACTGTAGAGAACTGCCAGGCTAGAACAAAGCGGCCAATGGGCGTGCAAGACCCAGTCACATGACCGGTTGTGTACACCCATCACATGACTGTTGCGCAAGGCCTCCCAAGCCATGCACATCCACTTATCTACAGGCTGCACAAACCCCATTGGACTGACCCCAAGGGACAGCAACAAATCTGTCCAGTTGAGTACAGGAAGTGCGGTCAGCATGGGAACGTTCTGCATATCTGATGGTCGTTCCCACGACTTATAGGCTTTTGGTCGGCTGCAGACATTGTTTCATATGACAGTATGCAAGGACACCATGTTGGCTCTCCTACATTGTCTTATACTGGGCCTTTTAGCACCTCAGTAAAAATTGGCTCCCTACCTTTTTATCTCTGCCAAACGTACCGTAGCTCAGGCCTGGAAGACTCCTATGGATGCCTTCCAGGGTGTAAAAGACCGGTTGACCGCTATGATGGTTAATGAACTGATGTCCAGTATTTTTAAGGATTCACACCTGAAGTTCCTCAAAGTCTGAGAACCCTGTATATGACAATCCTTCCCATACTTGCCTCCAACCAGTTATGGTCGTTTATAGGTGTTGTCCATGCCAGTGCCGAGGCTTAGATACCCTTTTCCTCTCTTACTTCTCTCTCCTTTTATTGCTTTCATCTCTCCCTTTCCTATTCTTTGTTCTTCCTTTCTCTTACCAAATAATACTTGCCAATGGGGATTGTCACCCCTAAGAGGACAGCTTGGCAATAATAATAGCAATGTTTGCTTTGACTTACCTGCTGGTCCTCCTTGGTTTTGACTAGTCCCATGCTGATTTAACATTATACATTACCTATTTTTACTGGTTCTTACATGTGACTATTTCGCTACGCCCTGTGAATGGGCACTCACAACATGAAAGGAGATTTTTCAAGTAAGCTCAACTATTGTTTGTATTGATATTACAATGCTAATGTTATAAAATGAACTTGTGTGTGCTGTGACCATAGATTTCCTTTAAAGTTAAAGTAAAGCTGTGTTAACACTGAACAGCCTCCACTTCTTTGGTATCTCACCCCAATAAATCTTACTTTGGGTATCTAAGCATCTTTATAGCAGATAATAAATACCAGTCTTCTTGGGAAAAAGTACACTTTATGAAACAAGCATAAAACTAAACAAAGCAAGTACGATTTTTTTTTTCTTCGTAATTCGTATAACTCAACTTGAGTATTTGATAGCGCCAATAATTAAAGGTTTTCTCACATTCTACAACTAGGCAATTGACATTGAGCAGCACCATGAAACGACTAACTACTGTTTTGCTATGACTGGGAACGTCTATCAAATCATAGGACAATATTTCTACAGCCTACTTCCAAAGGTATTTTTTAGTATAGGCTTAATTTTTTGACTGTATATAAACACATACATATATACACATAATGGGCCAGATTCAGGAACAGTTAGGCTGGCGGATCCAGTGATCCGCCAGCCTAACTGTGACTTTGAGCCGGCGTTTCTGTTTTCTGTAACCAGAAAACAAGAAACGCCGGGTTGAAGCTCCGATGCGAGCAGCGTAACTGAGTTTCGCCATCGCATCGTTACTTCAACTTAAAAATGGCGCCGGGGGCGTTCCCGCCGATTTACGCTCAAAAAATATGTTAATGAGCGGAAATCGGCAATTCACGATCGAATTCCGGCGCGACGCAATGACGGTACGACGTTTCCGGACGGGATACGCGGCGCATAGATATACCTACATGGGGTTGGAGTATCCTATGTTAGGTATAGGCGTCGTCATTGCGTCGGGAAAAAAAAAATCACGTCGCTTGCGTAAAAAGTTCATGAATGGGAATGTGACGTCATTGACGTTCATTCACAGAATTTGGAGCATGCGCACGGGGATGTTTGGACACTCGACGCATGCGCAGTACGTTGGCGGCGGGATCGCGCTTAGTTAGAATACTACACGCCCCGTACCCGCCCAATTTGAATTCCGCCGGCTCATTTGTGATGCGCTGCCGCAACTTTAGGAGCAAGTGCTTCCTGAATAACAGCACTTGCTCCTAAAATTTCAGCAGCGTAACGCAAATGAGATGCGTTACTCCAGAGCAAAGATGCTCTGCTCTACCTGAATCTGGCTGAATGTGGGACTGGTTTAATGGAAAATAATAAAACTAACATTACATTTGTGTTTGAGTTGTACAATAACACTTCATGCCTACTTTTTCATTTTAAAATAGCTCTTATTAAATGGTGCCATTTTTGCAAGGATGTCCCCTGGACAGAAATCTAATCTCATAGAAGAATTTCAGAAAATGGAGTAAGTTCCAACCTATCATTTTTCTAGACATAGAAAGACTGTTGGATGCTTGTTTTCACTTGATGTTTTTAACCCCTTCCAGCCCAACCCCAGCATTTCTTTAATAGGGTTTTTACACCTGGGGGTGGGAAGAATCCACTCCAAGGATTGGAAGGATCATGTAGAAATTAAAAAGTATTGATCTTCCTCACTTAATGGAAAAAATAATTGTCAAAATAAGTGTAGCCAGCACCCACTTCTGAATCACAAGCAATACTTTATTTTAATCCAGGATAAAATGCAACATAATCTCCAGCATGCTCATACGTTTCTGCCGTATGCAAGCCTTAATCATAGCCCTGGCAGGTGGTAGTACCATCCAATTCAAATACTCTCCCACCAATCCACGTATACCATACCAGGTGCAGAATGAATGCAGACATGTTTTCATGTTGGTGTTGATTGATTCATTTTGCACCTGGTATGGCATACATGGATTGGTGAGAGAGTTTTTAAATTGGATGTTACTATTACCTCCCGGTGCTATAATTAGGTCCTGCATAGGGCAGAAATGCACAAGTTTGTGGGAGAGTATGTTGTATTTTATCCTGGCTGGATTAAAATAAAGTATTGCATGAGATTCGGAAGCAGGTGCCATCGACACTTATTCTAATAGAAGAAGGGCTGACAAGTGCCCTGACATGCACTGCTTGTCACACAGGCAGGGGTTTGTCTCTGGTGAGAGGCAGCTTGCTATTACCTGGTATCCACACTTACTGGAAGCATTAATTTCCTGGATTAAACTGACTAAACAATTTTTTTTTAGTTCCACTAGAAACTCTGAATGGCTATGATGAAGCAGGATGGCCCCATAGGCACATAATTCTAATTCTGTCTGACCTAAATAAAGAAATAACTTTACATGTCCGCCACAATGCCCTGAAATATCAGAGGAAGGACCTTTAAATACCCATTAATTGGAGTGGGCTCTGTCCAAGTCCAACTGACCTACAGACAGTCAACAATGGTTTCTTTTTAAGGTAGAAGCCCTGGTTGATTGACCAGGCATATGTAGCCTATCTTGTGCCTCTTCACGTAGAATCTACCCATCTTGCTGCTGAGAACCAGCAATGTTAGTGAAGCAGTGAGCTGATTAGTCTTGGAAGGAATCTGCTGTAGCTTATGAGTAGGTATGTCAAGGTTCTTCCATATATATTTTAGTAGGAAGCAGCAAGTGGAGTGGGGAACCTAATGTGAAAACCAAAAGACAAGCATACCCACGAAGTTCTGTGATTTGTTGTGAAGTTACAAGTCTATGAGCCTTCAATGTTGATCTGCATTGACAATGCAGATCTGTACTACTGAATTTCTGATTTAAATGTTGCAGCTAAACTCCCTCTAAATAATAGTGATAGCTAGTAGAAAATGAATTTTAGATAAAACCACAAAATATATATTAATGTGTAGTTGTTTTTTTTTTCTTTCAGTTACTATGTTGCTATGTGTGGAGATGGAGCCAACGATTGTGGAGTAAGTTTGCAAATAATACAACGTATGTTTGTAATTTTTAACAAATTTACACTATATGGATACTAACACTAATTTAATAAATAAGTAGTCTAGATATTTATGTGTACAACCAAATTCTCAAATGTCATTTTTGGACGTCCCGCAAGTGCACCGCTCCAGTGTGAAAGCACCTGGGCTCTTACACTGGGATTGCAGATGAGGCTTTTTTCAGGCGCTGTTTTTAACGCTAAAGTGCCTGAAAAACCCCTCCAGTGTGAAAGGGGTCTAATGGACCATCTTCTGTACTATTGTCTGCAGTCTCTGACCATCACCTATATCATGTCTGCAGTCTCTGACCATCTCTTATACTATGTCTGCAGTCTCTGACCATCTCCTCTACTATGTCTGCAGTCGCTGACCATCTCCTATATCATGTCTGCAGTCTCTGACCATCTCTTATACTATGTCTGCAGTCTCTGATCATCTCCTGTATTATGTCTGCAGTCTCTGATCATCTCCTGTACCATGTCTGCAGTCTCTGACTGTCTCCTGTACTAGGTCTGCAGACTCTGACTGTCTCCTGTATCATGTCTGCAGTCTCTAAACCATTTCCTGTATTATATCTGCAGTCTCGGACCATCTCCTGTATCATGTCTGCAGTCTCTGACCATCTCCTGTACTATGTATGCAGTCTCTGACTATCTCCTGTATCATGTCTGTAGTATGTCTGGGGGTCTTTTGAACAGAATCTGTCTCTGTGTCCATCATAGAGGCCCCCTCCAGGTCCCAATAAAGTACTCTGCTTCTCTTCCTGTATTTTGTTTATTGTTAAGAGATCATGTAAGAATCCCAGGGTAATGAAGACTTTGTGGGGGAGCATTTCTGTGGTTGAGTCATTGCCATAGAAACATTTGTAAAGGGGAGGAGTAAGTAAAATTACCACACCCATGTGGGGGGCGCCAGAAATATTCTGCACCCAGGCGCCTATGACCCTAGGATCGGCCCTGGGTGCACACCCTAATGCAATAGGCTGCGCACACCTATGGACCCTGATTAGGCCATTATGTCCAAGCTTCTCATGCATCTTGTAATATCGAACAACAAGATCTTTCTGCTTAACGTGTCAGTAAACCTACATCATATCAATAAATGTTGTATTACATGCTGTTCATGCTCACTCAGTCATTATGGGATTCATTTTCTAAATTCTGCAAAAAAAAGTGGTTGATCCTGCTTTTCTGTGTCTCCCCATCCTTTCCATACCCCCTTTGCAGCTGGAGATTTTGCAGAGCAGTGTTGGTAGCTAGTGCACATGCTCAGTTTTTAGTGTATTTTCTACCCGGAGCATTTCTTCCCTATCAAACATGAGCAGCCAATGTGACTACGAAGCCACACATGTGGGCGTATACACAGTGGTAAATGACAACCCACTCCCTCCCTCCTCCTCCATACCCACTAACCAGCTAAACAAATGAGATTGGAATATTGCAAACTTAAATTATGGAGACTTCACCACCCTGTTATTCTAAGGCACAGGCTGGAGAGCCTATGACTGTCAGACATCTGCCCCCACTATGCTTTTACAAAAAAAAAAAAAAAGATTTAATTTCAAATATATATTTGTATGATGATATACAACAGTTATATTACATATTTATTTTTATTCTGTATTCCAAGAGCTGTTTTTTTTATAACAAGTGATCAGCAGCAGAGGACTAGAAACTCCTCCTGCTTATGTTTTCCTGCAAACAGGTTGGGAAAAATCTGGGTCATGTGACAGCTGTGTATCAATTAGGAAAGAAGGTACTTAGATGCTTTTTTAATTAAAATAATTTCAGTGCCATCATCCACATACAGAAAGAGAAGGGTTTATGTAAATTAAACTTAGTAAATTAAGTGTGTGTTTAGTATCACTTTAATTCCTGACCCTAATGTTTGCTAAATCCTAACATCCTAAATTGTGACTGTGCATATTTATATTTTAGGCTTTAAAAGTAGCACATGCTGGTATATCCCTGTCTGAACAAGAGGCTTCTGTCGCTTCTCCATTTACATCACAAATAACTAATATACAGTGTGTTCCTGAACTTATTAAGTAAGTTGCTTTTTTATTTCATTTTGTGAATGCACTTTTTTTTGTTATTGCATAGGTTGCTAAATATAATATCCTGCTTCACAGCAGAACATTTCAGATAAGGTGCTTTTAGGCGGCGTACACACGACCGAGGTTCTCGCTAGAAACCAGCGAGAACCTCGCTGGAAGCTGCATTCCAGCGAGAACCTCGGCCGTGTGTACGCTCTCGGCGAGCATCCCGTCGGGAATGCCGTCGAGCAGAAATAGAGAGCATGTTCTCTATTTGCTCGACGGCCCACCTGGATGAATGGCTGGTTGCCATTCCCGACGAGCGGGTCGCCGAATCTGACGGCCGGCAGAGAACCTCGACAGGCGAAACGATGTGTTCTGCCCGTCGAGGATCTCTGCCGTGTGTACGCGGCTTTAGAGTGTAAAGAGAGGTAGGTTTGAAGAAGGTATGGTTATATCCGAAGGCATAGATAGCAGTACAAACCAGAACATGTTCCAATTTCCCACCAAAAAGTATCTATCTTATCCCAGAGTGCATTTATATTCGCACAAAATATGTAATAATTAATTGGTCAGTGTCGGCACAAAGCATTGCTGTGATCTGTCTCAGAAGCCCTGCAGAGAGAATAGCGAGAAGAGTGTCAACTCCCAAATTTTCACTGGCTTCGTGGGCACTGACAGCTCACAACCAACAGAGTTATGTACAGCAGGAACCTGGCTGCTGGTTCACCTTTTCATTTTTTTCTGAAAAGATGAAATAACTCTTTAAAGGGGAGTTCCACCCACAATTTCACTTTTTAAATATAAATACCCCTGTAATACACAAGCTTAATGTATTCTAGTAAAGTTAGTCTGTAAACTTAGGTCCGTTTTGTTAGGTTGTTACAGCGTTTATAATCTAGAAATAGACCGTGGCCATCTTAAGTGTGGGTATGACTTCCTGGATTTCAGCTTTGCATATCTCGCACATGCTCGGTGCTGCACAAGCAATGTAATAGGTTTCAGTCAGGTTTGCAAGGACTACTGGGAAACATGATGCCTATCCCAGAAACCCTTGCAAATAGCCTTGTGACTTAATAGCCTAGGCTAAAAAGGAGGAGGAAGTAACGAAGGACTACAAAATAAAGATATTTACAAGCAACAAAATAAATAAAAATTGGCCATTCTGAACACTATGAGATTAGGGCATGCAGCACAGACAAACATAAAAAAATGGGTGGAACTCCACTTTAACTACTTCACGACCGCCCGCCGTCATATTACTGCGGGGCGGCGGCACTCCTGGGCGAGAGCCCGTAGCTATACGTCTGCTTTAAAGTGGGCACTAGGGGGTGCGTGCACGTCCCCGCTCGCCCCCGAGTCACGCGCGCGTGCCCGGCGGGTACGGTCGCCACCAGGCACCCGCGATTGCTTGTTACAGAGCGGGGAACAGGAGCTATGTGTGTAATCACATAGCCCTCGTTCCTGTCAGTGGGGCAAACGCTGATTTTCTGTTCATACAATGTATGAACAGAAGATCAGTGATTTCCCGTAGTGAGGCCACCCCCCATACAGTTAGAACACACCCAGGAATACACTTAACCCCTTCCCTGCCCCCTAGTGTTAACCCCTTCACTGCCGATGGCATTTTTATAGTAATACAATGCATTTTTATAGCATTGATCGCTATAAAAATGCCAATGGCCCCAAAAATGTGTCAAAAGTGTCCGAAGTGCCCGCCATAATGTCGCAGTACTGAAAAAAAATGCTGATCGCCGCCAATACTAGTAAAAAAAAAATGTTAATAAAAACTTATTATAACTTTTGCGCAAACCAATCAATAAACGCTTATTGCGTTTTTTTTAACAAAAAATATAAAGAAGAATACGTATCGGCCTAAACTGAGGAAAAAAAATGTTTTTTTATATATTTTTGGGGGATATTTATTATAGCAAAAAGTAAAAAATATTGAATTTTTTTCAAAATTGGCGCTCTATTTTAGTTTATAGCGCAAAAAATAAAAACTGCAGAGATAATCAAATACCACCAAAAGAAAGCTCTATTTGTGGGAAAAAAAGGACGCCAATTTTGTTTGGGAGCCACGTCGCACGACTGCGCAATTGTCAGTTAAAGCGACGCAGTGCCGAATCACAAAAAGTGCTCTGGTCATTGGACAGCATCATGGTCCGGGGCTAAAGTGGTTAAGTCATTCTCAACCTTCAGTGAAATGTAGCCATATCCACTATTGTGTAAGGAGTGTAGAAAAGGCTGACCCAGGAGAGGGGAGGGTACCTGAACCTGTTCTGACAAGAAAAGCCCTATGCTTAGCTATTATTATAATACACAGGACATATTTCTCTGCATCCCAAAAAAACTACAAACCATAAATCTGGAATTTCCTCTGCATTCAAATGCGTCCCATGAATTCAGAACTCCTCTTGAAAAATGCCACTCAAATTATTTGGTTATGCTGCACAACCAAATTTTACCAGCAGGTGTCACTGTAAACTAAATCTGTAGCTACACCATGGGGTTTATTTATTAAAACTGGAGAGTGCAAAATCTTGTACAGCTCTGCAAAGAAACCAATCGGCTTCCAAGTTTTTTTTTTTGGGCAAAGCTTAATTGAACAAGCTGAAGTTAGATGTTTATTGGCTACCATGCACAGCTGCACCAGATTTTGCTCTCTTCAGCTTTAGTAAATCAACACCTGTGTCTTTTTAGGAATCCATATGAGCTAGGATGTTATTTGTACACAGAAGAGGCCCCAAAGTCAGACATTGGCTTCCCTATTGCTCCTTTTTAATTTGGCATTACTCAACCAATGCATTTGTATAACTTTAACCACCTGATTTACCATTTCCTGAATTCACACCTTTGCAGGTGCATTTAATAAGATAATATTCACAAAGAGAAATAAACTTCTGAAATAACTTGTTCTAACAATTTCTGATTGCAAAGGGAAGGTCGAGCAGCTCTTGTGAGTTCATTTGCTGTCTTCAAATATGTCACACTATACGCCATGATACAGTTTGTTTGTCTGCTCCTGCTCTACTGGGTAAGTAATTCTAGATTTATTGTCATTTATAGGCTAGAAATAAAGTTCTATAACAGATTTCTGATTAATTATACATATACTAGAATCAGTGTGCCCGGACAAAATAATTATATGTTAACAGCCTAACTTATGATATCAACAATGCTGTTAACCACTTCCTTACTGGGCACTTATAACCCTTCCTGACCAGGTGAAATTTCAGCTTCTGGCACTGCGTCGCTTTAACTGACAATTGCGCGGTTGTGCGACGTGGCTCCCAAACAAAATTGGCGTCCTTTTTTCCCCAAAAATAGAGCTTTCTTTTGGTGGTATTTGATCATCTCTGCGGTTTTTATTTTTTTGCGCTATAAACAAAAAAAGAGCGACAATTTTGAAAAAAAGTCAATATTTTTTACTTGTTCCTATAATAAATAGCCCATTTTTTAAAAAATAAAATAAAAAAATTTCTCTGTTTAGGCCGATACGTATTATTCTACATATTTTTGGTAAAAAAAAAAAAAAAATCGCAATAAGCGACTGGTTTGCGCAAAAGTTATAGTGCATACAAAATAGGGGACAGAATTATTATTAATTTTTATAATTTTTTTTTTACTAGTAATGGCGGCGATCTGCGATTTTTATTGGGACTGCGACGTTATGGTGGACACATCAGACACTTTTGACACATTTTTGGCGTCATTCACATTTATACTGCGATCAGTGCTATAAAAATGCACCGATTACTGTATAAATGTGACTGGCAGTGAAGGGGTTAACACTAGGGGGGCATGGAAGGGGTTAAATGTATTCTGGGTGTGTTCTAACTGTGTGGGGGGAGGGGGGGTGACTGGGGGAGGTGACCGATGCTGTGTCCCTATGTACAAGAGACACAGATCGGTCACCTCACTCCCTGACAGGACGTGGATCTCTGTGCTTACACACAGAGATCCATGTCTTGTCCCTGTAACCGCCGATTGCGAGTGCCTGGCGGACATCACAGCCGCCGGGCACGCGCATCGGCATCTCTGGAATGCAGCGGGCACGTGCGCGCCGCTGGCGGCCACGCGCGCGCCGCCGGCGGCGCTCGCGCGCCCTCTAGTGGCCATTAAAAGCACAGGGCGCATATATGCGCCCTGTCAGAGATTCAGGACAGCCCGACGGCCGCATATATTCGTACGGCCGTCGGGAAGTGGTTAATGAACATTCTTAAAGACAAAATAATATGTTTAAGGATGTTCTTTCATCAGGCCATAATGTGTTATATTGAAGCTTTTTATTTCTGTTGTAGAATCTGGGAACGTTTAGGAGCCTTTATATCAACCAATAGCACCTCCACCATTGTTTAAGCCTCTGATCTGTGCTTTCTTCATACCAGAAAATTAGAATATGCTATAACTTGCTTCTTTCTTGCAGTAAAAAGACAAAAAAACTAACAAAAAAAAACAACTTACAACTATTGTGTTTTTCAGCAACTGAAAATAGTTGGCCTTTACCAGTACCTGCTCCAAGATGTGGGAATTACAATATTAGTAACCCTAACAAGTATGTATTTTTTACATGTACAAATAAGATCATCTTGTTTACCAGGAAGGTGACACACAGTACTTATTTCCTAATTCAGCAATTCACACATCATCAGAAATTAATGAGCATCACTGTCTAGCAAACAGACCCAACAGCTATTAAAGCTAAAACAGGAATGAACAGAGTAATCTTCCGAACAATACAAATGCTTTGTCAGATAAAACAGTCAATGCATGCATATTTCATATATGTATTTAACTATTTAGACCAGTTTCATTTAATAATAGTAATACTTTTGTTGTATGAATCTATAAACACGAAACACGTATTTCGGAGGCAATTCACCCTCTGCACACTGTTATTCAATCATACAAGGTACTACCTCTGGCTGTAATGCAATACGTGTTTAAGGTAACCAGCTGCACCCAGGTGTCCTTCTCTCTGGCTATTCTATCAGAAAATAAGGAAAGGTCATTCTATACTTTGAGTGGATGTGACGCCCATGGGGCAGAGTTAGATGAAGGAGAGCCACAGACATGATCTGATAAATGACTTGCATAACACAACAACAACATTTTCGCTATGCTCACATGCAAACAGAATACCTAAAAAAAAATAGTTAAAGGGGAGTTCCACCCACAATTTCACTTTTTAAATATAAATACCCCTGTAATACACAAGCTTAATGTATTCTAGTAAGGTTAGTCTGTAAACTAAGGTCCGTTTTGTTAGGTTGTTACAGCATTTAGATTTTTAATTTAGGTTTATAATCTAGAAATAGACCGTGGCCATCTTAAGTGTGGGCATCATGAAGCCAGACTGTATGACTTCCTGGATTTCAGCTTTTCATATCTCGCACATGCTCAGTGCTGCACAAGCAATGTACTAGGTTTCAGTCAGGTTTCAGTCAGGTTTGCAAGGAACAAAAGAATTTAAAATTGTCAATTCTGAACACTATGGGGCAGATTCACAGAGAAATGGATTATCGTAGCGTAGCAGAAATACGCTACGCCGCCGTTTTTTACCTTGCTCTACGTGGAATTCAGGTAGATTTTCTACGGTAAACGACGGCGGCGTAGTGTATTTCTCCCGTCGCAATCCATATAGACGAGTAGGGGGCGTGAAACATTTAAATTAGGCGCGTTCCCGCGGCGATCGATCTGCGCATGCTCCGTTCGCAAATTTCCCGCCGTGCATTGCGCGAAATCACGTCGTGACGTCATTCGTTGTTTATGTAGCGTACTTTACGGGCGATCCACGTCCCGACGAGTTACGTAAATAAAAAAAAAAATTAAATAAATTCGAAGCGGGAACGATGGCCATACTTAACATGGGCTACGTAAAGTTAGAGCAGCAAAAAGCTGCTCTAACTTTACGTATAAAAAAATAGACGAAAACGACTGCGCCGCTCGCTCGTTTGTTCGTGAATCCCCGTAAAAATACATTAGCATATCCCGACGCATTAAAACGACGCGAACTCCTCCCAGCCGCCGCAAATAGATGGCAGCGTAGATCCGAAGGCTTACGAAGACGTAAGCCTCTCGGATCGAAGCCCGAAGCCGGCGTATCATGGTTTGAGAATTCAAACTAGTGATACGCCGCGGGAAATTTGAAATTACTCCTGTCTAACACCAGTTAGACAGGCGTAATTGTTTTGTGAATCTGCCCCTATGAGATTAGGGCATGCAGCACAGACAAACATAAAAAAATGGGTGGAACTCCACTTTAACATATGGTTTATGTGGCTATGCCCTTCTATTGTGTTTAGACCTCTACACATGTTTTAATTCTAGATTTTTGTAATCTAGTAGGGTCCCATGATACTAGATGTATTAGATTATTCTGCATACTAATTTCTGCAGACAACATGCTGATTTTCTGAAGAATCATTGGGAAGTAAACTGTGAATTATTATCTTCTTTTCAGCTGAGATTACTTAAATTAAGGAACACTTAAAGGGTCACTAAAGGATTTTTTTTTAAGCTAAATAGCTTCCTTTACCTTACTGCAGTCCTGGTTTCATGTCCTTGTTGTTCGTTTTTGCTCTGATGTTGCTGTAATTTGGCTCTGTTCTGGACACTTCCTGGTTGTCTGTTTCCTGATGACTACAGTACTGGGAGATTCTAGTTTCGTTTTCCTAACCATCACTCTCTATGGCACTGTCCAGCACAGAGGCATTAAATTACATGCAAAAACGAAGCTAGATGCAAAAACGAAAGTGAAACCAGAGGCACATTATATGATTGATTTTTATCTGTTTTTAATCGTTTTTAAAAAGAATCAGTTAACTATTATGTCTCTATTCCTTTAGTGACCCTTTAAGAAAAGCAAATTCAGTGGTATGTGCATGCAAACTGCTTATTAATGCAAGCACCATAGGGGCCTGTGGAAATGCTTACAGGATCAGCACAAAGTGCTCTAATGCAGGATCCCTCTTTTTTTCTTTTTCAACCATTTCCTTTTTGTGGCACAGCAAGACATTGATTACAGTAGTGTCTATAGTGACTGTGCAGACTACCCTTTTCCCTCTGTATTATTAAAGCATGCATAGGCTCAATAATGCTTCAAAGGTAAGCTGATAGAGCAATTGGTGTATACAGTACTGGCAGCAGTACCTAACGGAGTGGAGTTCAGTCCTTTGAGTGTTCAGTTGAACCACTGATGACATTCTTTTCTACTATTAGCTTAATGCCAGAATCCAGGTCTGTTCACTTAAATTACTAGTTTGTCCATGGAATACCCAAACAAAAATTGATAATCGAAGCTGAGCTCCAGGCAATCAATGAAACAAGGTGTTGAAATACTTACTGTATACTGGAAATGTGTTGACTATGAAAAAAATGTTATCTGTCCATCCATTATTGAGATTTACACAGCCCTTTCAGACAATAATGCCCCGTACACACGATCACTTTTTGTGATGAAAAAAAATGACATTTTTAAAAATGTCATTTAAAATGATTGTGTGTGGGCAAAATGTCATTTTATGTCTTCTGAAAAATGACCAAAAAAAAATTCGAACATGCTCGAATTTTTTATGTCATTTTTTAAAATGTCATTTTTTGTGTCATAAAAAATGATCGTGTGTGGGCAAAACTACGTAAAAAATGACGTTTTAAACCCGCACATGCCCAGAAGCAAGTTAGGAGACGGGAGGTAAAACTACCATTCATAATGGAGTAAGCACATTCATCACGCTGTAACAGACAAAAAAGCAGGAATCTTCTTTTACTAACAAGTAACCAGCTAAAAGCAGCCTCAAGGCAAATAGAACTTCCCCTTTAGAGTGCCGTCACTTTGTTCATCATTTTCCAAAAATGATGGTGTGTACGCAACGTAATTTTTTAAAATGAAGTTTGAAAAATGTCATTTTTTTTCATGAAGGAAAATTACATTTTTTTTCATCACAAAAAGTGATCGTGTGTACGGGGCATAAGCCAGCCTGGGGATATGACTTTTTTCCAGTGCAGTTCAGCAACACAGCTAGTTCTTTTTATGTCCAGCCTGTGATTGGACAGTGAAGGGGCAGCAACAGATTGATTAGGTAATCATTCTGCGGCTGTAAATGCTGGACACATAATAGTGCTGCTGTACCTGAAGTTACAAGTATATAAAGTCAAATTCATAGATTTATACTGTATTTATATTTAAAAAAAAACAATGCATTTTCTTAATATCTGTTTGGAGTTCAGCTTTAAGCTTTAGGTAACATTTTCCTTTGGTCAACAAAAACAAAATTTCTGTTCTTGAATCTTTCAATAAAGCTTAATAGCACTATTAAATTTTCACTGCTCCTTTGATTTAGTAAAAAAAAAAAAAAATTCATAAACAGGTCACATTGTACTTGCTGTTTTTTTTTTCACTGCACCGTAGACAATAGGTTTGCAGAGATTTTTGATCCACGCAATTTAACAGATAAGTTATTCCTAGAAATTCTATATTTTTCTAGTACATGTTGTAAAGTCAATTAATGTAGCAGTAGTTATGTGAACATTTATTGTAAAAAAAAATATAGAAAAGATAAATGCTTCAGTAGTAAGAACAGCAACAAACTGTTTTTGATGTACAAAGCGTCTAGGCATACAATAAATTAGATCATGTTACATTTGATATAAATCAAAATTATAGTCTTCTGAACTGTTGTAGACGTTTAATATGCAATTAGTACTTTCCAGGCATTACCCAATATTTCTCTCTGTTACAGTGAGCTTATCACAAGCATATCCAAAACTGGCCCCATACAGACCTCCAGCACAACTGATCTCACCGCCTCTCTTGCTATCAGTCATCTTTAATGTGCTTTTAAATACAGCCATCCAGACCTGTGGCTTTGTGTTGGTGCAACAACAACCATGGTACAGCACATCCAACTTTAGGTATGTAGATATGAATTTGTTGTAAATTAAATGCCTGTACTGAATGTACCCACAGGCACTATATTGGACCTTATCTGTTACAAATTAAGAATTACTGATTGAGTGTCAAATGCTTACACCATCTACAGTACATACATTAAGACCCCTTTCACACTGGAGCGTATTACAGGCGATATAGTGGTAGAAATAGCGCCTGCAATCCACCCTCAAACAGCTGCTCCATTGTCTCCAGCGTGAAAGCCTGAGGGCTGTCACACTGGTGCATTGCGCTAGCAGGATGGTAAAAAGAAAGAGAAGTGGCGCCTTCTAAGCCTAGCAGGTAAGCATTTATTGAATAAAACAGTATTAGGTCGGGCATGTCAACATAAGTCATAACATAAACTAATATAAATTGATAGATATTAAGGCCTCGTACACACGAGCAGATAGATTTGTTCAAATCTGTCCGTCCGACAGATTTGAACAAATCTGTCTGCTGGGATTTTGGTTTGCTCGCGTGTACACACGAGCAAACCAAAATCCCCACCAGCAGAGAGCACGCTGACGTGTCGGTGACGTGGCGGTGACGATGACACCGCCACGTCACCGCACCAGGAAGTAAAACACTTCCGCGCATGCGCCGGATCCATTCGGCGGCGGTGCGGCGGCGGTGCGGGACGACATGTCTGCTGGTAAGTGTACTAACCAGCAGACATGTCGGGCGGACGGATTCCCACCCGATAGATTTCAAAGCATGCTTTGAAATCTGTCGGGTGGCCAAATCCGTCGGCTCGGCCGTACACACGATCGAATCTGTCTGCTGAAACGGTCCAGCGGACCGTTTCCAGCGGACAGATTTGATCGTGTGTACGAGACCTAACAGAGAAAAGATAATAGCACAAAACAAGAGAAAACACACACTATAGCTCAATATGGGGCACGCATAGACAAGGCTTCAACTCACCAAAAAATGTCATATTATTACAAACCTAAAATACAAACCACACACTTAGGTATGATATTATGCAAATGCTAATATTAGTATTCACAACTAATTAGGGTAGTACATGAAGGGGGCAATCCAGTGTGATACATAGGACTGTCTTATAAAACGAATTAAAAAATCTATATATATAGTAAGAGAAAAATTAGTTGATAATAATAATACATACACCAATATATATATGTATGTACTGTATATACACACATATCCATACCAGTATTCACATCCATAAAAACTAGGCATGGGTCTATGATATATGACGGTATGGAAAATATATAAAAAATATATATAAAAATAATTAAAAATTAAAAAATGTAAAAACTAGGCATAGGCTTCAAAAGTGTAATGGTATAAAAACACAGATAAAAATACTAATATTATAATAAAATGTTATTTTCAATGCCTTCGGTTAGGCCACCAGGTGAGAGGCTATCAAGAGTGTAAATCCAGTAGTTTTTCCTTTCGCATAAGCGCTTGTAGCGTTCTGCTGGTGGAAAATGTCTGAGGATATCCTCTAAAACCCATACACGAAGCCCATCAGGGGACTGCTCATGAAATTCTTTAAAATGACGCGCTACACTATACTTGTCCAATCGCTGTTCCACTGTATTTCTATGCTCGCCAAACCTTTTACGGAGAGGACGTATGGTACGGCCAAGTAAAGAAGTCCACAAGGGCAAGTAAGACAATATACTACATACTCTGATGCACATGTAAAAAAATCAGGTATAGTATATTGTTTACCCCTGCACGTGAAATATTTCTGTTTGTGATTGACATGTTTGCAGGTAAGACACCGTGGTTTCCTGCATTGATACATTCCCTTAATTTGGAAAAACGTAAGGGAGGCACTGGCTTGAGGCCTAGTGTTCTTAATTTTACTAGGAGCTATCAAGTTTTTATGTTTCTGGCTCGTCGATAACTAACCGATGGGTGGTCAGAAATAACAGATTTTAAGTGTGGATCCTCCATTAAAATTGGCCAATGTTTTCGTAAAATCCGCTCCATACTACGGAACTGGCTATGGAATTGGGTAACAAACCTGACTGGTTGTAGATGATTGTCAGGCTTTTTAACTGCAGGTTGTGCTACATCAGTGTGGAGGTATTTTTGGAAAGCGCCTTCCACCAATTTTTCAGGGTAGTCTTTGTCAGAAAATGTATTTTTTAGTATACACCCATGTGCGATGTAGTCATCTGGACGAGTGCAGTTATGTTTAAGCCGACAAAACAGACTTTTGGGAATGTTGTTGACCCAACTGGGGTGATGACAACTGTCATAATGAAGAAAGAATTTCCAGCTGTTGGCTTTGTGTGATTCTGAGAATGGATGGCATTGTCATTGTCATGAAACAGTTCTAAATCCAAAGAAAAACAAGGATTTAGCATCTGTGACCGAGGTGAAAGAAAGGCCCATGTTGTTGGAGTTACAGTAGTCTAGGAAGTGTGGGATGGAGCTGTCGGGACCGTCCCAAATAATAATAATGCCGTCAATGTAACGACCATAAAAAATAAGGTGTGCAGCGAAAGGGTTATTAAGCCAGATGTTGAATTTTTCCCAAAAGCCCATCGTCAGGTTGGCATAACTTGGAGCAAAGTTAGCCCCCATTGCCGTTTCTTGTGTTTGAATATAATATTCATTATCTACTTCAAAATAATTGCGAGTCAGGCATGGGGTCTTCGTTAAGGTAATGCTGTGTAGCCTGGAGCCCTACATCATGTGGAATTGATGTGTACAAAGATACAACATCAAGTGAAAGCCACCGATAAGTGGCTTCCCATCGATATTTTTTTTTCAACGTATCCAAAAGTTGGATTCCATCTTTTATATAAGAAGGAAGAATAGCAACAAGGGGTTGGAGAAAATAATCGATGCATATAGAGAAGTAGCTTGTGACACTTTCCTTGCCGGCGACTATCGGCCTACCTGAAGGATTCTTGGAATTTTTGTGGGTTTTGGGAAATTGGTAGAATTATGGTGTTTTATAGAAATCATGAACAAGGAAGGCAAACTCTGTTTTGGTAACCAAGCCCTCAATTTTGGCTTTCTCCACTAGGTCACAAGCTTCCTGTGAAAAGACAGGAAGAGGGTCCTTTTTTAATTTTTTTTCCTCCCCCTGCCCCCCCCCCCCCCTTTATCAGTAACCTATAGGTACACACTGGGAGTGCGCTCAATTATCTTGTTTTTATATCTTTTACTGTTGAAGTTTCTTCTTGAGCAGCCACCTATTGATGTCCTTACATTTTATATAGTTTTATATAGAAGTACACGTTTCTTTGTATATACAATTCCAGTATATGCGTTTTTATATAGTTTTTAATCAAGTATCCTTTTTGGTAAAATCTTGTTTAATATGGAACTTATATTGGAAGTAGAGTCTTCTAAATATGCCATGCCATTCTTGATGATTTATACACTTATTTTCCTGTTAATTTTTTCAAGGGTTCTACTACAGTCCCTAGATCCATATATAAATATACATGTGCAAAATTTCGTAATATAGAGGATAATATCAACGCTGCTAACCAGCAGTGGTGGGATAAATTCTTTCTTGATCAGTATTCCAAATATAAAATATCCCCCAGGGGCTTGAAAAATACCAAAACTTGCTCATTTTTGAGCACACAATTGGCCCAAGAGTGGGCTGGTATTTCTGAATTTTGCACGCAGAAATGGATCACAATAGTCTTTAAACAGAGAGAACACCAATATGCTCATTTGAGGTCAAAAATATCTGACCTCATACAACAACTACAAACCAATACTACTTCATTACCAATGTCATGGCTTCGTAAGTTAAAACTTAATACTACATTTCAAGAAGATTCCCTACTTGGCAATAAGCTACAGAAGATTCATAGGGACTTCGATGATTATAATTCCAACAGAGTCTTCTGTTGGAAAAAACCCAAGTCTTCTAATCAGGCCACATTAAATCCTCATGGGATAGTACATAGTGATGCAGGGACATTAAGTCCAAGGCCTCTTATGGAATGTACCCCCCAACCTACCATGGAATTTATGATCAAACATCCATGTCCAGTTAGAAATATACATGGACGGCCTAGGTCTTTAAACAGACCTCCATTACACAAAGTTTATACATCGGCTGCACCGGGATCACCTTCATTGCCCACCATCAATGGCACCCAGGTGATAACATCTTCACCAGTGCTTACCACTATCCCACACTTTGTGTAACAAAACCTCACCTGATGTTACATGTACATCAGGTATTGAGCTCTCTATCTCTGATTCCACAGTTGTTGAACAGAGTTCGATAACTTCTTTACCATTTACTAGCTCGTCAATCTCATTACAGCCATCATCTAATCCCAATTTGATTCTAGTACCTATGGAATTGGCTGGAAATAACATCACAGTAATTTCACCATCTGTGGATTCCTCTACCTTACCATCTTCTTTTTTAGTAACTGTCCCCCTGTCTTGTCCAAAAAGAAAGCTGTCCATAGAGGCAGGAGAGGGGGACGACGAAGATGTAGAGACAAAAAGGAAAACTTTGCAAACTGTGAAGATTTTCAATTTATCTTGTCATGTGTTGTGCACCGCAGAACAGTCACTCTTGGCTAAAGGACTTACTTTTGTTCCTACAGCCCAGCCCAACCCTTTTACGTTGTTCCTGGATCTCAATAGATTCACCAGAAACATTACTGTTAAACGGTTCTTTAATATCAAGGCTTCCAATAGTAACCTAGATCTAACTGTGGTTGATGACATCACTGATACACCAACATCTATTGATAAATTCCATGACTGTAGTGCTCCAGAAAGGATGGCATTGGATCACCTTGAGTTACTATACACTGAAGATTCTGACGATTATGTTGAATATCTCACACCACATTTATCTACTTCACCACCAATACAGCAGACCAAGTTTCGGCCTAAATTAATTTTTTACCCCACTTTTTCAAAAGGACCGTTTGTCCAAAACTTTTATCAAGTTGTTCACACTGAGATCCAATGAATGTGCCAACAGTCTTCGCTACACAAACCTTCCTCTAATTCAGGGATCCTCAAACTACGGCCCTCCAGCTGTTGCGGAACTACACATCCCATGAGGCATTGTAAAACTCTGTCATTCACAGACATGACTAGGCATGATGGGAAATGTAGTTCCTGAACAACTGGAGGGCCATAGTTTGAAGACCCATGCTCTAATTTGTCTCCAGCCGAGTCCATTGCTCTCAAAAAACTTACTGACAATAAATAATTAGCCATTTGATTGGCTGATAAGGGGGGTGGTATAGTTGTACAAAATTCTATTGATTACAAAAGGGAAAGTATACGTCTACTATCTGATAACAGCACCTATCAAAAATTAAAAAAGGACCCTCTTCCTGTCTTTTCACAGGAAGCTTGTGACCTAGTGGAGAAAGCCAAAATTGAGGGCTTGGTTACCAAAACAGAGTTTGCCTTCCTTGTTCATGATTTCTATAAAACATCATACTTCTACCACCTTCCCAAAATCCACAAGAATTCCGAGAATCCTCCAGGTAGGCCGATAGTCGCCGCCATGGAAAGTGTCACGAGCTACTTCTCTATATACATCGATTATTTTTTCCAACCCCTTGTTGCTATTCTTCCTTCTTATATAAAAGATGGAATCCAAATTTTGGATACGTTGAAAAAATATTGATGGGAAGCCACTTACAGTATTGGTGGCTTTTACTTGATGTTGTATCTTTGTACACATCAATTCCACATGATGTAGGGCTCCAGGCTACACACCCATTACCTTAACGAAGACCCCATGTTCAAGTCATGACAAGCACACTTCCTTTTGGACCTCTTAAAGTTTTGCCTGACTCGCAATTATTTTGAAGTAGATAATGAATATTATATTCAAACACAAGAAACGGAAATGGGGGCTAACTTTGCTCCAAGTTATGCCAACCTAACGATGGGTTTTTGGGAAAAATTCAACATCTGGCTTAATAACCCTTTCGCTGTACACCTTATTTTTTATGGTCGTTACATTGACGACATTATTATTATTTGGGACGGTCCCGACAGCTCCATCCCACACTTCCTAGACTACTGTAACTCCAACAACATGGGCATTTTTTTCACCTCGGTCACAGATGCTAAATCCTTGTTTTTTTTTGGATTTAGAACTGTTTCATGACAATGACAATGCCATCCATTCTCAGAATCACACAAAGCCAACAGCTGGAAATTCTTATCTTCATTATGACAGTTGTCATCACCCCAGTTGGGTCAACAACATTCCCAAAAGTCAGTTTTGTCGGCTTAAACATAACTGCACTTGTCCAGATGACTACATCGCACATGGGTGTATACTAAAAAAAAAATTCTGACAAAGACTACCCTGAAAAATTGGTGGAAGGCGCTTTCCAAAAATACCTCCACACTGATGTAGCACAACCTGCAGTTAAAAAGCCTGACAATCATCTACAACCAGTCAGGTTTGTTACCCAATTCCATAGCTAGGTCCGTAGAATGGAGCGGATTTTACGAAAACATTGGCCAATTTTAATGGAGGATCCACACTTAAAATCTGTTATTTCTGACCACCCATCTGTTAGTTATCGACGAGCCAGAAACATAAAAACCTTGTTAGCTCCTTACGTTTTTCCAAATTAAGGGAATGTATCAACGCAGGAAACCATGGTGTCTTACCTGCAAACATGTCAATCACAAACAGAAACATTTCACGTGCAGAGGTAAGCCCTGGTTCACACTGGGCACGATTTAGTTCGATTTGAGATGCGATTTCACATGTGAAATCGCATCTCAAATCGGCGGCATTTGCCGGCAATTGCCGGGAATGACACCATCCTAATCGGTGCGATGCCGCATCTGCGGCGCTGCACCGATTTCAAAAAGTAGTTCCTGTACTACTTTTTGCGATTTCAGGACGCGATTTACATTGACATCTGTGCAGAAACCTGCACAGATGTCTCTTAAATCTCGGCTAGAATCGGGACTGCCAGTGGGAGTGAAATCGTGCAAGTTCAGCTGAACTCGCACAGCTTCACTCCCGCAGCCCAGTGTGAACCAGGGCTTAACAATATACTATACCTGATTTTTTTTACATGTGCATCAGAGTATGTTGTATATTGTCTTACTTGCCCCCGTGGACTTCTTTACGTAGGCCGTACCATACGTCCTCTCTGTAAAAGGTTTGGCGAGCATAGAAATATTGTGGAACAGGGATTGGACAAGTATAGTGTAGCGCGTCATTTTAAAGAATTTCATGAGCAGTCCCCTGATGGGCTTCGTGTATGGGTTTTAGAGGATATCCTCAGACATTTTCCACCAGCAGAACGCTACAAGCGCTTATGCGAAAGGAAAAACTACTGGATTTACACTCTTGATAGCCTCTCACCTGGTGGCCTAAACGAAGGCATTGAAATTAACATTTTATTATAATATTAGTATTTGTATCTGTGTTTTTATACCATTACACTTTTGAAGCCTATGCCTAGTTTTTACATTTTTTAATTAATTTTTTTATATATTTTGTATATATTTTCCATACCCTCATATATCATAGACCCATGCCTATTTTTTATGGATGTGAATACTGGTATGGATATGTGTGTATATGTACATACACATATATATTGGTGTATGTATTATTATTATTAACTAATTTTTCTCTTACTATATATATAGATTTTTTAATTAGTTTTATAAGACAGTCCTATGTATCACACTGGATTGCCCCCCTTCATGTACTACCCTAATTAGTTGTGAATACTAATATTAGCATTTGCATAATGTCATACCTAAGTGTGTGGTTTGTATTTTAGGTTTGTAATAATATGACATCTTTTGGTGTGCTGAAGCCTTGTCTATGCGTGCCCCATATTGAGCTATAGTGTGTGTTTTCTCTTGTTTTGTGCCATTATCTTTTCTCTCTTAATATCTATCAATTTATATTAGTTTATGTTATGACTTTTTTAAATATTTGTTTGGCCGTATATGGGATCTAATTATACTGTATATACGTTGCGGGCGGCATTCGTTTCCATAACAATGGTTCTTGCCAATAAGATAGCGATGGGCGGGCCTATTAGTGATTATAATTCCCTTCAGCAAAATGCTACGCTTAGAAGGCGCCGCTTCTCTTTCTTTTTGTTGCTTCACAGGTCACTTCATCTGTCAGCAGGCTGCCATTCAGCGAAGCTTTTTATACATCTTTACAACTTTATGGACATTGATATGGACCAATGTATATCCATTAACTTTTTCCCCGGATTTTTGTAATCCCCCCCCCCCCCCCTGTATCAGTAACCTATAGGTACACACTGGGAGTGCACTCAATTATCTTGTTTGTATATCAGTAAAAAAAAGTCCTGCTAGCTGCATCTTTGAAGCGGTGAAGGAGCGGTGTGTTTACCGCTCCTCCACCGCTGCTGCCCATTGAAATCAATGTGGCAGTGTGGCTATACCGCCCGCAATGCGCTGCTTCACCCTCTCTCGGCCGCTAGCGGGGGGTAAAACTGCCCTGCTAGTGGCCGAAATGTGCCGCAAATCCGCCCATAACGTCGGCGGTAAAAATAGCAGAGTTTTACCGCCGATGCTAGGGGCAGCTCAGTGTGAAAGAGGTCTTAGTGGAGGTGCTAGAGAACAGGGTACCTGTGTGAAATTCATTATTATTTGAGGGTTCACGCCAATCAGGCCTTAACCTCCCTGGCGGTATCCCCGAGCGTGACTCGGGGTGTTTTTTTTTTTGCTGAGATCGGTATCCCTGAGTCACGCTCAGGGTAGCCATGCAGAGCCTGCAGCGCGCACTGTCTTACCTTCTTCCTGGATCCAGCGATGCATCCACGCTGTGTGAGCGAGCGGGGGCTCGCTCGATTCACACATTGTCCCAGTGTGCCGCCGATCTCCGTTCCCTGTGACGTTACGACGCACGGGAGCGGAGAAATTCAAAAAAGTAAACAAACACTTTACATACAGTACAATGTAATCTTATAGATTACAGTACTGTATGTAAAAAATACACAACCCACTTGTCCCTAGTGGTCTGTCCTGTGCCCTACATGTCCTTTTATATAATAAAAACTGTTCTTTCTGCCTGGAAACTGTAGATTGCCCATAGCAACCAAAAGTGTCCCTTTATGTCAAAAATGGTTTTAGATCAGCTAGAAAACAGCGATAATAAATTATAATCACTTGCAGAATTGAGCAACTGAGCAAATTTCAGTGTTTTTGAGTTGATTACATTATTGAATATTTTTTATTATAATTACATTATAATTTGTTATAATTATTTATAGTTTTTTATTATATAAAAAAATATGATTTTGTTTTTCAAACTTTATCATACCCGGGATGTCTTGTTTGGACAGATTTAAGCAAGTTATTCCTAAGAATTGCAGGCCTACAGTATAAAATGCCAAATTTCCATGCAAATAATTGTACCGCTTTTGGTACGTAATTCCAGACAGAATCATACCGCCAGGGAGGTTAAGATCCACCCAACCAGCACAGTATATCGGTTTGGTACAACAGATTTTCATACAGGTACCTACCAGGGTGAGACGGCATTGCCTCTGTTGTTGGTAGGGAGGGAGGGAGGGAGAGTCCCTGCAGTACCTTGTTACTGTCGATCACCTGCTCTTCATCCTATTCTCTACTAGGTTCTGTACTGTTCTCTCCCAAATTACAAACATGTAGATTAATATCCTGTACTAAACGTACTATCCGTGATAGATAGACCCTTTCAGTCTCCATAAAATTATGCTGCAAGTCCCCTGCAATAAAAGAGTTTGTGTTCTTTCCTCTTTGGTGGCCTGTGTCTTCTACCTTCCAACTAGTTTAGGCTGCAGCCTCTGGCAGTTTCCTCAGCAGTTGAAACTTCCAGAAATGTCAGAGGTCTGTGTGCCATGCTGTGCACTGTGGTTTCCTCTCTAACCCTATGCCACTGGAGGATTCAGCAGCAATGTAGGGGGCAAGGGAAGGAACAACAGCACAAGGTGATGTAAATAGGCATCCAGCACTCCTAGAAGAGTGAAATGCCAAAGGATCTTATGAAGGGTTCAGGGAATGCACTAAAATCCTCATATGGTCCTTATTTAAGGGCAAAAAAAAATGCTGGAGATCCATTTTTTTTTTCTTAAAGTGTATTTTTGTGCGTGTACTCGAGAGAGGAGCCTGACTGCAGGAGTTGGGAGTAGGCAGACCTCCCCCAGAGGCAGTCTGCCATCTTTCTCCATGCCCCCGGGTGGCAATGGCGGGTGTGAGGGGGTCCTCCCAGACAGCCCGCCCTACCTGCTCCGCTTTGAAGCCCAACGGGGCAGAGGGACTCCCCTATGAGGGAGTGAGAGGATCTAGCCCGCTCAGCCAGCCCTGTTAGTCCTTCGCCTCTCTTTTTTTAGAGACCGCATGGCCAAAGTGCGTGCATGTTAACCCAATTTCGAGTCCGTGTAAGTGTGGTGGTTTTTGTAGGAGGGGGGTGGGCATACTAAGCACAGGCTTACCTCGCATAGCACACCCACCGGGAGCCGCTGAATGGCTTGTCAGCGCAGTGCCAATCGCGTTGAGCCACCGCAGCTCCCTGGAGATCCATTTTAACCACTCCAGCCTCAGACTATATTGCTGGTCAATGACCAGGCCACTTTTTGCGATTCGGCACGGCGTTGCTTTAACTGACAATTGCGTGGTCGTGCGACATGGCTCCCAAACAAAATTGGCGTCCTTTTTTTCCCACAAATAGAGCTTTCTTTTGGTGGTATTTGATTACCTCTGCGGTTTTTAGTTTTTGCGCTATAAACAAAAATAGAGCGACAATTTTGAAAAAAAATGTATAACATTTTTTTTCCTCAGTTTAGGCTGATACGTATTCTTCTACATATTTTTCGTTAAAAAAAATGCAAATGGCGTTTATTGATTGGTCTTCGCAAAAGTTATAGTTTACACACACAGCTCCCGGTTCTCGCTCTGTAACGAGAGTGCCCGGGGGTGATCGCACCCGCCGGGCACGCGCGTCGGGATCAGGGGCGAGCGCCCCTAGTTGGTGATTCGCGAGGTGACGTAGATATACGTGACCTCGCGCAGGGGAGCCAACCTGCCGCCGTATAACTGCGGCGGCTGGTCGGCAAGTAGCTAAAAGGGTAAACAGATTCCCAGGCAAAATAATGTGTTCATACTGAATTCTTACCAAGTGCACAAATAACTTCTTATTGTACTCTTCATGACAAAAATCCTTGTACATATTACAGTATGTAATGTTTTGTCCTGAAACATAATTCTCAGCAAACAGTCTCCAGTGGGTCCTAGTAGATAATAGGCTCAGCAATTGCTCAGCTGCTGCTAACAAAGTAAACAGAATATTGGCATGCATCAAAAAAGCGATTAACTCCAGGGTAAAGTGATTATTCTCCCACTCTAAAAGATTCTGGTCCAGCCGCACCCTGAGTATGTTATCCAGTTCTGGGCAGCAGTCCTCAGGAAGGATGTACTGGAAATGGAACAAAAAGTACAAAGAAGGGCAACAAAACTAATAAAGGGTCTGAAGCAGGGCCAATCTACCCTATAGGCTCACTATGCAAGCCGCTTAGGGCCCCACAAAGCTGCGGAGGGCCCCCCAAATCACTAGAGGCCCCGTCTGGTGAAGTCATTTTCGGCCCCTTACCCTCGCTGGCTGTATGGGAGAAGAGGTAAGAAGTCAGCACCCCCCACTTCTCACTTTAATGTGACGTGTCATTTTGCTTAGGGCCCCAGGGAGGTAATTTCCGATAAAACTTTTTTGCGGAAGGGAGTTTAACAAGACACGTGGTCACTCATTTGAAGAAAAGAGGTTTAACCTTAAACTACATAGAGGGGTCTTTACTGTAAAGCCCCATACACACTATCAGTTTTCCTGACGGTTTTCTCTTCAGATTTACCAAAACCATCTAATATGAGGTCAAACCTCAAGAGTTTCAATTTGTATACAATCAGGCAGGCCCTTGTACTACATGGTTTTGGTAAACCTGATGAGAAAACCGTCAGGAAAACTGATAGTGTGTATGGGGCTTAAAAGTGGCAAGGATGTGGAACTCCTTTACATAGGCTTTGGTCTCAGCGGGGGGCATCGATGGTTAAAAAAAAAACTATTAGATAAGCACCTGAACAACCACAATATAAAGGGATATACAATGTAATACTGACATATAATCACACGCATAGGTTGGACTTGATGGACTTTTTTCAACTTCACCTACTATGTAAATATTAAACTGCTAAATACCCTATTACACATAAGGAGTTTGCTTACAAACACCATGATGTCTTTTATTAATGAAATCATGAACATATCTTGTGCAGACATGTTTTATTGTTGAAATGTAACAAATATTTTTTATGAGGTAGTGCTTGCACAGATGGGAACAGCACCATGCAAGAATTTTCTGAATATCAAGACTATGAAACTACAACCTTGTGGCCAATAACCACAATCAGCTGCATAATTGTTGCATTCGTGTTCTCCAAAGGAAAACCATTCAGAAAACCAATATATACCAATTGTAAGTATAGATTTGTCGCTGCAACTTTTAAAATGTCTATACAACTGCAAGAAGTAGAATAGGAAGCATTTCCCAAACATTAAATCTGAGATTGAATAAAGGAGTTTTTTTTAAACTAGTTGCAATAAGTCAGTTGTTCTAGTAAGCTTACTGTGCACCTATAGTAGACTGTCAAACTTTGCTCAGCAATTATCCTTAACCACTTAAAGGGGAGTTCCAGCCCTTTAGTGTTTATTAAAAGTCAGCAGCTACAAAAAGTTTAGCTGCTGACTTTTAATAAACAGACACTTACCTGCTCCACGGTCCAGCAACGCGGCCGCCTGGAGCTCCTCTCCTCCCCCCCCCCCCTCTCTGGCCAGCGCCTCCATTCATAGTGTGGGCACCTGGCCGAGACAGCTTTTGGCTTCACGGCCGGGCACTCACTGCGCATGTGTGAGTCGCGCTGCGCTCTTTAAATGGCCAGGCAATCTCCTGGGACCTGTCACGTGTTCCTGGAGATCGCCTAAAGGGAGGGGTGGAACTCCACTTTAAGGACCAGTGCACGACTATATATGACTATACACGACTATATAGGTTGACACAATAGCTCCTGTGGGCAGATAGACGTACGCCCCCTTTAAGATGCGGTTATGTGGGAAAGCGCCATGGGCTCCGTGAGTCCAACCACAGGTCCTGCGGACTCGATGTCCGCGGGGATACCTACGTTCGTCTCACGCAAAGGAAGAACGGGGAAATGCTTGTGTAAACAAGCATTTCCCCATTCTTTCTAGTGACAGGATACTGATCACGGTGATCAGTGTTGTGTCACACATAGCCCACCCCCCCCTACAGTTAGAAACACTCCCTAGGACACACTTAACCCCTTTGGCGCCCTATACTAGTTAACTCCTTCATTGCCAGTGTAATTTTTACAGTAACCAGTGCATTTTTTTAGAACTGATCGCTGTATCGATTACAATAGTCCCAAAATGGCTTCAAAAGTTAAGTGACCGATGTGTCCGCCATAATGTTGCAGTCATGATAAAAATCGCTTATCGCTGCCATTACTAGTAAAAAAAAATTATTAATAAAAATGCCAAAAAACGATCCCCTATTTTGTAGACGCTATGGGGTGGATTCACAAAACAATTACGCCTGTCTAACTGGGGTTAGACAGGAGTAATTTCAAATTTCCCGCGGCGTATCACTAGTTTGAATTCTCAAACCATGATACGCCGGCTTCGGGCTTCGATCCGAGAGGCTTACGTCTTCGTAAGCCTTCGGATCTACGCTGCCATCTATTTGCGGCCGCTGGGAGGAGTTCGCGTCGTTTTAATGCGTCGGGATATGCAAATGTGTTTTTACGGGGATTCACGAACAAACGAGCGAGCGTCGCAATCGTTTTCGTCTATTTTTTTATACGTAAAGTTAGAGCAGCTTTTTGCTGCTCTAACTTTACGTAGCCCATGTTAAGTATGGCCGCCGTTCCCGCTTCGAATTTATTTAATTTTTTATTTTGTTTACGTAACTCGTCGGGACGTGGATCGCCCGTAAAGTACGCTACATAAACAACGAATGACGTCACGACGTGATTTCGCGCAATGCACGGCGGGAAATTTGCGAACGGAGCATGCGCAGATCGATCGCCGCGGGAACGCGCCTACTTTAAATGTTTCACGCCCCCTACTCGCGCGGATGGATTACGACGGGAGAAATACACTACGCCGCCGTCGTTTACCGAAAAAAATCTACCTGAATTCCACGTAGATCAAGGTAAAAAACGGCGGCGTAGCGTATTTCTGATACGCTACGATAATCCATTTCTCTGTGAATCCACCCCTATAACTTTTACACAAACCAATCAATAAACAATTATTGCATTTTTTTTTTATTTTTTTTTTACCAGAAATATGTAGAAGAATTTGTTTTTATATATTTTTGGGGGATATTTATAATAGGAAAAAGTTAAAAATATTATTTATTTTTTCAAAATTGTCAATCTATTTTTGTTTATAGCGCAAAAAATGAAAACCGCAGAGTTGATCAAATACCACCAAAAGAAAGCTCTATTTGTGGGAAAAAAAGGACGTAAATTTTGTTTGGGATCCACGTCGCACGACCACGCAATTGTCAGTTAAATTAACGCAGTGCCGAATCGCAAAAAGTGCTCTGGTGCCGAAAAAAAATAAATAAAAGTCAGCAGCTACAAATACTGCTGACTTTTAATATATGGACACTTACCTGTCCAGGGCGCCTGCAATGTCGACATTTGAAGCCGATCTGTCCCTTGGCTCTTGGGTGCTGCCGCCGCCACCTTCGGTAAGGCAATCAGGAAGTGAAGCCTTGCGGTTTCACTTCCCAGTTCCCTACTGTGCATGCGCGAGTCGCACCACACAATCCCACTGGTCCATGCGGTCCTGTGTGTCTCCCAGAAGACATTGGGGGGAAATGGCGCCGGACATGGCGTAGGTCGCTGCGGCAACCTATGCCCCGAAGTTGGAGCAAATACCTGTATTAGACAGGTATATTCTCCCTCCTCCCCCCTGAAAGGTGCCAAATGTGACACCGGAGGGGTGGAGGATTCCCAAAAAGTGTAAGTTCCATTTTTGGGTGGAACTCCATTTTAAAGTGACCCTGTTGGCAATCTGCAAACCTAAAGAAAGCAGCATTTTAGATAAGATTTTAAATAAGGTAAGTTAAAGAGAGGCCACGTGGAAGGGGCTGTTTTTGTATGACAAAATGCTTTTAAAAGGTTACAGTAATAAATGACCCAAAATAGGTGCACATTACCTGACACACAGAAAGGTGAGGGAGCATTAGGAGAAAAAAATAACTAAAAACAGAGCACCATATGATGTGTATGTAACAAATGAGAAAGAAATAGAGAGGACAAAAAAAATGTATACCACAGCTCTAAATGTAATTTCTAGTACAACGTCTTTATCACTTTCTTATTTGCAGATATATTTTTCTGTCTGCTGCCTATACAGCTGGGCGTGTGTCTCTTCATACTCTTTGCTAACATTGAAAGCATGTACACAGCATTACAAGTAAGTATTGCACTCCAGTATTATTTTAACCATTCATAAAATTGACACAAATAAATCAAGATAACGCTAATGCCCCGTACACATGATCAGGCTTTTGCCCGGCCAAACTCACATCAGAATTCCGACGCAATTCCATTGGAGTAAAAGAGAACATGTTCTCTATCTAAACTCCAACGGTCGGAATTTCTGATGGAAAAAGTTTGTCTGATTTTTTCCATCGTAAATTCCAATCTTGTGTACGGGGCTTTAGGCATTAGTAGTGAATTTTCAGCAAAATGTATTTCATGTTCAGTTAATTTCATTGAAATCTTGCGACTCATCCTTAAATTAGTTATAAATGATTGTTTCATGTCATGCAATTAAAATAAATTGCCTGTATCTGCAGTGTAGTTTGTAGATTTGTCATCCAGCTCTCTGTTCAACTTAAAGAATTCATCAGACTTAAAATACCCTGTTTTACTTTTTCTTTAGGGAAAACTGGTAGCAAAAATGTTTTATTGTGCCCATTTTGTATATCATTCAGTAGATGGATAGAGCAGCTTTACATTACTGCTATTGTAGAATTTTGTCAGATTACAAAGGATTACTCTTAACTAGAGTTGGGCGGACACCTGGATGTTCGGGTTCGACGGGTTTGGCTGAACTTCGGAAAAAAGTCCGGGTTCGAGACCCGAACTTGACCCCGAACCTGAACCCCATTGAAGTCAATGGGGACCCACATTTTTGACTGTCTGTGATTTTAGAAGCAGGACAGACTCCTATATATTTATATCCCTACAAGCACAAGCAGGAACCTTCCGCTAAAGTAACTATCTAATGCTATTAAGATCGCTGAGTAATGTGATTTCTGAAGCAGGACAGTCTGACTCCTATCTAATTCTCTCCCTCAGAAGAGCAGCAGCAGCCTTTCCCTACCCTAACTAAAGCAGATTGACGAGCTGTGCTATGTGCCTCTAGCTTAAATAAAGGCTGGGTCACATGCTGAGTCACATTAGTAGGCATGGCTGTAATGGCTTCTAGGTCACACAAGTAAAACAAATGGTGATTGGCTGTGCTGTAGCGCACCATTACATTGCCGAACACTGAACCCGAACCCGAACCCGAACTTACAGTTAATTGTTCGGGTCCGGGTACAAAAAATCCAAAAGTCCGGTACGAACCAAAACTTTACAGTTCGGGTTCGCTCAACCCTACTCTTAACCCACAGGATACTCCTATATCCAGTGCCTTAAATATTACTTTTCTTGATGTTTATATCTGTGCACAGGACAGGATTCTTCTTATACCTTTGCAAATGTATTTAAGTAATTGCTTTATCTCTTTCTTTTTTAGCTTGTCTGCACCCCTTATATCTGGAGAATTGCCATATTCATATTATTGCTCATATTCTTTATTTTATCTTACACTGTTGAGGTAAGATGGTATACAAATAATATGTTACTTTTCAGCTTTACAGGGGTAAAGACACAGTACTGAATTGTTTTCCTATTAAGTATGAGGTCTAAACTTTTTCATGGTTTTGAATAGTGTTGGCACGAGTCTAGATTTTCTAATGTGTTCCAATTTAGGAGATTCCCCCCCCCCCTTAAAAAAAAAAAAAAGCCACATAGGTAAATTAACTTTAGACCACTTCCAAAATCTTTACAGTGTACACCACACCTACACCACACCAGCCATTGCATAAAAAAGCCACTCCCTCCTGGTGCCAGATTGAGGGCACTCTTTCCTGTGATGTGACATGAGTAGGCAGAATCACAAAATAGACACATTCTTTCGTTGGGGGTATACTTTTCATTGCGTAGGGCACAGGTGTCAAACACGAGGCCCGCGGGCTAAATCCGGCCCTCCAGGCTATTTCATGTGGCCCTCGCACCTCTCCTGGTCCTCCTCCAGACCCCTACTTTCTGCTTTCTAGCAATGCATAAGGAAAGGGGGGTGCACTGTGATGTAAGGGAAAGTGGGGGACTCAATTTCTGATAGTGGGGTGGCTCTTGACATCTAATGTAAGGGGAGGGGATGTGCTGGACATCTAATCTTACAGATACAACTGGCTCTTTTAAGAACAATCATAATACTGATGCGGCCCATGATGAAATTGAGTTTGACACCCCTGGTGTAGGGGAAACCTCAAGACTCATGGGTTTCAGTAACCTTTTGACTGCTGAAGCCAGATTGAAAAATAGACGTATTTATTATACAAACCTGCAGTAGGGAGAGCGGCAGCACAATCACAATTGCTTGAATAAGCTAGGGCCTTGTAATACAATTTATATGTTTTACCAAAGGGTAGGAACTAGCTAGCTAAAGGTTCTTTGAAGTCAAATCTTGGTTGAAATGCAAAAATACTTTGTTCACATAGACATGCCACTTCCTGTAGTTCTCTGGGAAAAGGCAGAGATAGCAATCTTTGAAAATGAAGGCGTTAATAGCATTTGGACACAACAGCTGTTACACAATATGACCTAATTTGCATCAATTGTATCTGCTTAATCATAAATACATGTTTTGGTAATCATAAAGAAATGTTTGATAGGATACATGGAATAGCCATTTTATTAATTGTGACTACACAAAGCTATGCTCCAGCCGTCTAGTATTGTTCTACTATTCTTTGTTTATATCCTTTTTGTCTTTATCTGTATGTGCTGCATGAAAGTGAAAAAATATTTAAATATACTACATGATGTACACATATATATATATATTTATATGTACACACACACACACACATATATATATATATATATATATATATATATATATATATATATATATATATATATATATATATTGAGAGAGACATTAATTATTTGTTTTACATTTTGCTGCATAAAAATAAAACTTTAAGAAATCCAATTATAAAGTAGTATAAGTACAAAAAAAAACAACATATATATATATTTTTTTTTCAGGAAGCCATCATTGAAAATAGAAGACTTTGGCTGTTTTTAAAAAGAATATTTAAATATCAGTCCCATAGCAAGTACAGAGTATTATATAGAGCTCTTCAGAAAGATTCCAGCTGGCCTCCTGTAAATATCACACAATATGCTGATTCAGAATGTGAAGAGAACAGTGGTGCGGTCTACTGTAATCCATGCTACAAGAATGATGAAATGCATAGCTGATTGATGGATTGTGTGTTAAATGTAGAGCTGTACTGTGCCCGAAATTAAGAGTTTTGTGAAGAAACCCATACTGTACTTTCCTAGAAAAAAAGTTAAAAGTTAGTTACATTTATTATATATAAAGTGAATATCAATCTAGTCGTGGAAAAAAATAATAATAGCCCCTATCACTAACAAGTGTTCTCACTTCACTTAAAAGGTGCAAATAATCAATAATGATACAAATTTAACAAAAAAATGGTAATCAATAAACATTGTATTTGGCTGAAAGTTTATATATAAAGTTCATGTATTAAATCTGTGACTGACTGAAGTGAATTAAAAAATGTATATATCAACGGTGCAAAAATTCAAAGTGCTTGTGCTCTCCTCCACCAGTATCACAGGCTGCTCACCTCACATCTGAGTCAAATCAGCAGTATTCCCCTCTGGGGATAATAGAGAAGGCTGGCGTGGTGCTGGTAATCTCTTTCCTCCTCCAAATCGCCTATTTTCATGGTATAAAAACCATCTCACTAAATATGATTGATATGCAAAAGAAGGAATGCAGAATCTAGTGCTCTCCATTGAAAATGTTGAATTTATATATATATATATATATATATATATATATATATATATATATATACAAAAAGGGTAAGGTATACAACTCACAGAGATGGCACCGTAAGCCGTGCAAGCTGAAAACACATTTCAGACACAATGGGTCTCAAGATGGCCGCGATGTAACGTCAATACGCAGGATCCCTCCGACACATATCGTCAGGCCGCGTACACACGATCAAATCTGTCTGCTGGAAACGATCTGCTAGACCGTCCCAGCAGACAGATTCGATCGTGTGTACGGGCGAGCCGACGGATTTGGCCACCCGACAGATTTCAAAGCATGCTTTGAAATCTATCGGGTGGGAACCCGTCCGCCCGACATGTCTGCTGGTTATTACACTTACCAGCAGACATGTCGTCTCGCACCGGCGCCGAATGGATTCGGCGCATGCGCGGAAGTGTTTTACTTCCTGGTGCGGTGACGTGGCGGTGTCAACTACACCGCCACGTCACCGACACGTCAGCGCGCCGTCTGCTGTCAGGGATTTTGGTTTGCTCGTGTGTACACGCGAGCAAACCAAAATACAAACAGACAGATTTGTTCAAATCGGTCGGACAGACCGTTTTGAACAAATCTATTGCCTCGTGTGTACGAGGCCTCAAAGCATTGACTTCTGCAGTAGAGGACCTCTACTGAAAATGTCAATGCTTTGACAGGGACAGGGCCTGCCTATTAACGTTACATTGTGGCCATCTTGAGACCTATTTTGTCTGAAATGTGTTTTCAGCTTACATGGCTTCCAGTGCCATCTTTGTGAGTTGTATACCTTACCCTTGTTATATATGATTAAACATTTTAAACAGAGAGCACTAGATTCTGCCTTCCTTCTTTTTGCATATCCATCATATTTGGTGAGATGATTGGGATTCTTATCCCATGGGAATAGGCAATTCGGATAAAGTGATTACCAGCACCACACCAGCCTTCTATATTATCCCCAGAGGGAAACACTGCTGATTTGACTCAGATGTGAGGTGAGCAGCCTGTGAGACTGGTGGAGGAGAGAACAAGCCCTTGGGATTTTTGCACCGTTGATATTTAGATTTTTTTAATTCACTTCAATCAGTCATAGATTTAATATATGAACTTTATATATGAACTTTCAGCAATGTATGTTTATTGATTACCAATATTTAGTTACACTTTTAACATTATTGATTGTTTTTGATTTATTGCGCAGCACTGTTTATTGATTATTTGTACATTTATTATGTGTCAACCTCCCTTCTTCTATGGCAGGGGTGGCAAACTCAAATTCATCGGGGGCCGCATCAGCAGTATGTTTACCCTCAAAGGGCCGGGTGCACAGTGAGGGGTGCAGAGTTCTGTGGGGTGGGTGCAGAGTGCATAGTGAGGGGCGCAGGGTGATGTGGGGTGGGTGCAGGGTGCATAGTGAGGGGTGCAGGGTGCTGTGGGGTGGATGCAGGGTGCACAGTGAGGGGTGCATAGTTCTGTGGGGTGGGTGCAGGGTGCACAGTGAGGGGTGCAGGGTGCACAGTGGGGGGTGCAGGGTGCTGTGGGGTGGATGCAGGGTGCACAGTGAGGGGTGCATAGTTCTGTGGGGTGGGTGCAGGGTGCACAGTGAGGGGTGCAGGGTGTTGTGGGGTGGATGCAGGGTGCACAGTGAGGGGTGTATAGTTCTGTGGGGTGGGTGCAGGGTGCAAAGTGAGGGGTGCAGGGTGCACAGTGAGGGGTGCAGTGTGCTGTGGGGTGGATGCAGGGTGCATAGTGAGGGGTGTAGGGTGCTGTGGGGTGGGGGCAGGACGCACAGTGAAGGGTGCAGGGTGCTGTAGGGTGGCTGCAGGGTGCATAGTGAGGGGTGCAGGGTGCTGTGGGGTGGGTGCAGGGTGCATAGTGAGGGGTGCAGGGTGAGGTGGAGTAGGTCAGTATAGGCTGAGGGGTGCAGGGCAGATGGAAGGCACAGGTTCAGGAGAGGAGCAGAGGACAGTGTCAGAGGGGACCCCAGACATCCTGGCAGGGTTAGAGGGACTGAGCAGGGAGGGGGCAGCTGGTACTCACGATTTGGGCAGCCAATCTCTTCCTGCAGCACATCCACTTGAGGGGGGAGAGCGGGGGGTGAGACGGCATTGCGAGGGAGGGACCCGGGACACACCGGAGGGATTCACAAAGTTAGCCATCCTCTGCACTTGTGGCTGCTGCTCTGTTAGTTATCGAGATCCACTGCGCTGAGCTGGGCACCGGAGCCACGCTGGATGGGGGAAAAAAACTTCCCCAAAAACTGCAATTTTTGCCACCAAAAAGCCAGCATCGCTGGCTGGAAAAGACTGGGGAGGCGGAGACAGGGAGGAGGAGGAGGCGGGCACCAGAGCGGCATTGTGGCTGCAGAAAGAGTGGAGGTGGAGACAGGGCAGAGTAGGAGGCGGGCACCAGAGCGGCAGCCAGAACCATAATGCAGGTACACCTAATGGCTGTAGTGTAGAGCGACGGTGGAGGCGGAGCCTAAGACGCAGCGTTGGAGGCGGGGAGGCAGAGCGGCATAGAGTAAGGGGAATGTGTGCCGCGCCGCTCGATCGCTGAAATCTTGGCAAAATTAGGTGGCTGCTGTGCGGGCCACATTACAAGGTCCGGCGGGCCGGATTCGGCCCGCGGGCCTTGTGTTTGCCACCCCTGTTCTATGGCTTTTGACCAGGATTTGTGACATACGAGTGCTAAACATTGGAGAATATGGCCACTCTGGAACACAATAGTTCTCCGAGGACCAGTGTTTTAATGACTGGGATGCCAAACACTGTAAACACAGGCCCAACTGTTCTGTGACTTATTCTTGCACATATTAGAGTTTTAAGATTTTTTTTAGCTACCTCACTTTGGGATAATTCAGGGAAATCTGCAGCAGGGAAACAAACGACAAAGAAAAAGGCTGAAAGAGTTCTAGAATTCACATACAATTTTTTTTTTTAAATGTGTGTGTTGCTGTTAAGCCTCGTACACACGATCAGTCCATCCGATGAGAACGGTCTGAAGGACCATTATCATCGGTTAAATGATGAAGCTGACTGATGGTCCGTCGCACCCACACACCGATCGTGTCAGAACGTGGTGACGTAAAACACAACGATGTGCTGAAAAAAATTAATTTAAAGCAAGTTTTTTTTTTCAACCGAAGGTTTAAATAACCTATGGGGCCCACACACGATCGGTTTTGAACAATGAAAACGGTCCATCAGTCCGTTGTTCTCTGGTTAATCTATCATGTGTACGAGGCCTAAGGCCACGTACACACAATCGAACATGTCCGCTGAAACTGGTCCGCAGACCATGTTCGATCAAAGTTTCAAAACATGCTTGAAAACATGTCCGCTGGAAACAAGACAAGACTCAGAATCAAGTCGACGCATGCTTGGAAGCATTAAACTTCGTTTTTTCATCACGTCGTTGTGTTCTACGTCACCACGTTCTGGTCCGAGGGGATTTTGGTCCGATGTTGTGTACGCACATCAGACCAACAGACCACTTCAGCCTGGTCCGATGAAAACAGTCCGTCGGACAAGTTTCATCGGACATGTCTGATCGTGTGTACGCAGCCTAAGAGAGATTTCCCCTCAGTTGTTCTGGGGACAACCATTTTACTAGACAGGAGGTGAAGGAATCTCTCCAACAGAGCCTCGGTCAACCGTAAAACCTGACAAGAGTTCTCATCCTTCCTTACAAAACATAAAAAAAGGGATTTAGCTTATAGATATACTTTAAATCGTTTGTTTTTTTAAAGCACATAACCAATTTACAAGACTGTGTACCTTTTTTATTTTCAATATTTAGCAAAATTGCAAACAGATATTTGTTATTTATTAGCACAATGCTGTTATGTTTTACATTTATTAGGGATTGTTTGGCTTTTTTTTTTTTTTTGTGTGTGTGTCTGTGTGACTTTAGTGTATATTTAAATAAAAAAGTTTTAATAAACATTTGTGCACATATCATGGAATGTACATATACAACAGTGTCATTTTTTTAAGAATACCTGAAAAAAAGCATTGGAGGGTATTTTGGTGGTATCTAATCACCACTGCTTTTTTTATGTTTTTTTTTGCTTGTTTTATAAACAAGAACATACAGAAAACTGTGAAAAGTTGCCACTATAAAATGTTGCAAACACATAGTATTTCTTCTTCAATTTAGGCTAAAATGTAGTTTGCTACATTTTTTTTGGAAAGAATAACTCAAAAACATCTGTCACAGGATCGCGCAAGTGCTCAGCAACGTTCCAGTACGTCATTGAGCCTGTAGCTGCTGTACTGTCAGCAAGTTGGCAAGTGGCTAACACCTCCCAGTTTTAGTGCACCACTGCAGTGCAAAAAGAAGATGCAGTACTTTTCCCAGCAAAAACCTACCTCCTATAATAAGGAATGGTAATGCATTTAAACCATTTCCAAGACAGTATTTTTTTTTTTTTAAGGCTTCACGTACACTAGCCTACATTAACTACGGCCACAGGAAAACTCATCAAAACTGCATTTTTCTAAACGTGACAGCTCCTAAACTCTGCTAAAGGGAGTTGAGTTTATGAGCTTTGGCAAAAGATCGCCAAAAACCTCCTAAACTCAAGTTTAGGCGCTGCCAGTGTAGGCTAGTGTACATGAAGCGTAAATATTTTGCATTAGTACATATCACCATAGCAGTACTCAGATACCAATACCCTTTTTTTTTACCAAAAGCTTAAAAATAGTTTTTGGGAAAGGGCAGAAAACAAATAACAAGATTAGACTCCCATAGCCTTTACTGGGGGTCATGTTCTATGTTTCGGGTTAACAGATATCAGACTTATGCCGCGTACACACGGTCGTTTTTTGCGATGAAAAAAAACGTTGTTTTTTAAAACGTCATTTAAATTGATCGTGTGTGGGCAAAACGTTGTTTTTTGTCTTAAAAAAAACGACCAAAAAAAAATTCCAACATGCTTGAATTTTTTGTTTCGTTTTTCAAAACGTCGTTTTTTGTTTCACAAAAAGTCAGCGTGTGTAGCAAAAACGTCGTTTAAAACAACGTTTTTTCAACCCGCGCATGCCCAGAAGCTAGTTATGAAGCGAGCTTCAATGGAAAAGTGTGGTGAACGTAACCTTGTTTTTTGTGAAAAAAACGATGGTGTGTATGCAACATCGTCTTTGAAAGTGACGTTTCAAAAACGTCGTTTTTTACTTCACAAAAAACGTCGTTTTTTTTTAATCGCAAAAAACGACCGTGTGTAGGCGGCATAAGTTTGGAGAGCTGCACACGATATGAACCCAGCCAGATTCGCTCATCAGAACTATTGATGCATCTATGTACATGGACTTGAAAGACTGTATAGAACAATCTGTATGTTATGCTTTGTATATATTCCAGATCCAACAAATGAATGAATAATTCTCTTTTCGAAAATACATTTAATATGATCTATTATTTACATCATTCGTGTGTGTTTGCTGACTTTGTAATTATAATTATACAGTAAAACCTTGGATTGCGAGCATTATTAGTTCCAGAAACATGCTTGTAATCCAAAGCACTTGTATATCAAAGCAAATTTTCCCATAAGAAATAATGGAAACTCAGATGATTTGTTCCACAACCATTTATTCATAGGTCCAGTTTATAGTGCATATAAAAAAATTATAGCAATGTGATAGGTTGTGTAACCATAAAATGTCCATCCACAAATGGAAGCCAAGGGGATTAGAAGCAAAATCCAGCAGGAGCTACAGAGTATTAAAGAGAAGAGATGAGCCTCTAAGGCCGTGTACAGACGATGAGACATGCCTGCTTAAACATGTCCGACGGACCGTTTCCAGCGGACATGTCTCATCGGATTTTGGTCCGATGGCGTGTACACACCATCGGATGAAAATCCCCTCGGGCTGAGGACGCGGTGACGTGGGGGTGATGTTGACGCCGCCACGTCACCACTCCAAGAAGTAAAATACTTCCACGCATGCGTCGAATCCATGCGGGAGATTTTTGTCCGCTGGTTAGGACGGATGGACGGGTTTCCAGCAGCATGCTTTAAAACTTGTCTGCTGGAAAAACCTGTCTGCTAGCCCGTACACATGGTCAGATATGTCCGCTGAAACTGGTCTGCGGACCAGTTTCAGCAGACAAGTTTGATCGTGTGTACGCGGCCTAAGTGTATTAATATGGTTACATCTAATGAAGGTACATCATTTACCAACTCACATAGTTATTAAAAGAGGCACATCTAAGTATGCAGGCATTTGGGGTAAAGCTGTCTGCAATTGTGAATGGGAAGACTACCCTGCGGGAGAGCGATCTGAAAGCGATGTTTGAATGACTCATGGAGCTCAGCATGGAAGGGATGACGTCAATGGTGGTGAGGAAGATGGGTATGTGGACAGCTTTACCCCGGATTCCTGCATACATAGATGTGCCTCTTTTAATCATCAACCATGTGAGTTGCTAAATGTTGTACCTTCATTAAATGAAACCATATTGCTACACTTAGAGGAGCCTCTCTTCTCTTTTATACTTAGTTGTGACATGACGCTACTTGTATATTAAGACATTGCTTGTATATCAAGTCAAAATGTATTAAAAAATGTTGCTTGTTTGCAAAAAACTCTCAAACCAAGTTACTCTCAAATCAAGGTTTTACTGTAATATATATTAAGACCTATATTAAGACCTTGCCCCCCTGAGTTATGTTGCACACCCCTTGTGCATATTTTCTATTACTTAATAGGTGTGCCAGATACAATGTGCCAGTGTGCCAAATGTTTGCAGGAACTTGACTGCCAGCCAGAATGCACATGACCTTATCAAAACATTGTTCTCTGCCAGCGACTGGACCAACACGTTTATATTTAAATGCAATATGCAATCCTATGGGACATCTAGGTGGAGGTAATTCAATTACAAGGGTGTGTACCGTCTGATGAGGCAAAAAGGACAACTAAAGATTAATTTGCACAGAGTGTCATTTGTGTTACCTGCTACTTCTATTGAACTTACCACTGAGAAGAAAACAAAAAATGGATTGGAACAAAAAGAAGACAGACAGCTGTGCTTTGATCAATCCTGGGGAGGAGAATGAGATGGTATAAGTTACATGATAATTTAGACGACTTTCTTATAAAGTCAGTGTTTAGACTCGGATTGTATGTACTGTGGTATAGTCTAAATAGAAGCTGCACCCTTCACAGTGCTTAACCTTTAAATAATTGTTGGATTCTCAAAGTGATTGCAAAGGGTGGTCCTGTTATTGTTACAGATGGTGTTGTGATGGCTGAAGATGGTGCTGTGCCACAGCCAGATATGAAGTCACCAGCAGTCTGAAGGGATGTACCAGTACATTGCCTTAAGGAAGCCCAAGTTACGAATATCTCTTTGAGGCAAGGGCCTTGCAAGGTCTCAAAATATTGGTTTCTTATGAATTAAGGCAGTCCTTAAAATAAGTATTGAAATGCTTTTATTTGGAGTGCTGGTGATATTTTATCTTCATGTACTTGATTTTCAAGTCATCCTACGTAGATTTAGCTATTTTTGCTTTCAAGGCAGTTGGATCTGCTAACTGCAAGCCTACCCCTGTCCATAGAATGAGGAGAGGTAAAAACGAGCTCTTAAAATGTATTGTTCGACACTGCCAGGCATCATTTGATGCATCTTACTAAAACATTTTTTCTGCACAGAGCCATCAAATCCTGAGAATTTGGTAAAAAAAAAGAGCAGAGGTAATTGCCACTTAGCTGTCTCACTAAAGCCTACTGTTTATAAACTCAAAACGTTTCTCTCAGCATTGGATTAAGTAGGAATTGTCTAGAGCTTTTGTCTTTCTGTTATTTGTTACTGTTTATAAAGAGTTCCCTTTACTTCCTGCCCTGTAGACAAAACAGAAAGTGAAAGGAAATCACTCCAAGGGCAACTTTTCTCTTATGTCTAGTACACATGATAAGACTATTGGATGAATAATCATCTTTTTTTTTTTGTTATTGCATGCTAGTCTCATATGGAAAACCAATAGCTTTCTAAAGTTATGAAAATTCTCATATGACAGAATACACCTTTTGGAGGCAATGAAATGTATTGTTTGGTAATGTATTTGGTTTCTGAGCATGCGTGGTCTTGGTCACATAATTATCTTATTACTAACCATACTAATTACACAAAAATCATTAAGGTACTAGAATTTTTTTTGTAATCGTTCCTTCAGATATTTTTGCATGAACTGTCCTGATTGGCTCTCGAAAAGCTGTGTTCTAATGATTCGATTATCGGATGATCGCTCTGAAAGCGGTATTTTTCGCCTGATATGCTCATCATGTGTACTAGATATTAGACAATTAACAATAGGTAAAGTGTCCACATTAAAAGATTCCACCTCTATTTCTGTTCTGATGAAAACGTTTTTAGATTTTCCCTCACTTTGAGTCCTTAAAGCGGAGTTTCACCCAAAAATGGAACTTCCACTTTAAAGGGAAGGTGACCCTCTGACATGCCACATTTCATTTTTTTGGAGGGGGGAGCGGAAACCCTCTTTTTAGAGGGTTCCAGCTCCCACTTCCTCTTGGGGCACCGTGGTGCCGGAAGGAAGTTCACCTCTTCCTCCTCCCTGTCGGCAATCATATGGGACACGTCACAGGTTCCAGATGATTGCTCGGCCAGTCACAGTGTGGCTCGCGCACGCGCAGTGCATGCAAAGCCACAGGGGGGCACCCACAGTGACAATGCCAGCGCCGCGGAGAGGAGGGGAGATGAGCAGGGTTTAATTCCCCTGCATCACTGGACTATGGGACAGGTGAGTGTCCGATTAATAAAAGTTAGTAGCTGCAGTATTTGTATCTGCTGACTTTTAGGCCCCTTTCACACTGACACGTTTTGCAGGCAGTTTAGCGCTAAAAATAGCGCTGCTATACCGCCTGAAAAATCGTGCCCTGCAGTCTTCAATGTGAAAGCCCGTACACTGAAGCGGTGCGCTAGCAGGACTGCTCTGAAAGTGCTAGCCGCATCCTTGGAGTGGTATAGGAGCGGGGTGTTTACCGCAGAGGCTCATTGCCGACGGTATTAACCCTTTTTTGGCCGCTAGCGGGGGTTAAAACCGCACCACTAGCGGCCGCATATAGCGGTAAATATGACGGTATATCGGCGCTAAAAATCGCACCGCTATACCGCCACCGCACATCCCGTGCCCTGTGTGAAAGGGGCCTAATGTTTTTATTTTTTTATGGAACTCCGCTTTAATGACAATGGCTAATGGGGCAAAAAGAGAGGGAGAATTTCCTTACAGTGAAAACAGACTACAATAAAAGCCTAAATTTAGCTATAAACATGTATATTTATTTTGTTCATCCACACTAAATAGTATAGATGAATGAATCTCCATTTCCAGCTCTCTGTATACCAGAACAGTGACTGCATCTAATTGGAAGAAGTCACTGTCCAGCCTACAATTATCCACCCAATGCCTTCTATCCAGCTCCTTCGATGTTTCAATCTCTTTAAAACCCTGTACTGTAAAGATGGTTTCTGTTTCAGATAAGCTTTACAGTGATTGTAAATGGTAGATAAAAAAAAATAAAAAAAAGTAACGAACATGTTATACGTACCTGCTTGTTTTGCACACAGCAGCCCTGATCCTCCTCTTCTCTGGTCTCCTTGTTTTTGGCTCCCCCCCCCCCCCAGCCAACTATGTGTGTCCATAAAACACAGAGAGCGTGTTCTTGGCCAACTCCTTCCTTCCTGGCTGTGATTGACAACATCAGGAAGCAAAGCCTACCGACGAAGGAGTACTGTATTGGCTGCCTCCCGATACTGTATCTGAGCCAATGAGGTGGGAGAGAGCAGAGGAAGTCTCTGCTCTTGTGCACATCATTGGTTTGAGATCAGGCTCAGGTAAGTATTAGGGGGGTTGTGAAGAGCTGCAAGCAGAAGGTTTTTTGCAGAGAATGCATTAAAGTAAAAAACATTTTGCCTTTACAACCTTTAAATAGAACTAACGGCAAAACTTTTTTTCATTTTGGATAGAGTAAAGCCTCACACACATGGATGCTGGGGCTTGTACTCTGGTAATGGGCTGTTTTTTTTATCTGGAGCCTCCAGGTGATGTGTGCAAGCAGCCCATGTAAGTGTATGCGGACACAACGGTTGCACAGACACAGCTGCTCAGCTGCAGGTAAAGTTAGCCTTTTATTTATTGAAAACCAGGAAGCATACTGAATGATAAAAACAATTATTAAAGGGGTTGTAAAGGATTTTTTTTTCATAATAAGCATTAGATATGTGCATTCCCGTTCGTACGAATGTTATTTTCGTACGAAAATGTTCATTTTCGTACCCGCGGGATAATGTGTACATACGAAAAAATTAAAGCACCAAAATACGAAAACGACGGGATTACGAATGAGCCGCATAACGAACAACCGCAAATACGAACGAACAATCCAACGAAAATACGACAAAACGAAAACGGCAAAAGAACGAAAATGACATCTATAACAAAAGATTTGCATTCTGTATTTTGTTTGAATCCTTTTTCTGTTCGTATTTTCAGTCGTATGTTCATTGTACATATGACATCTATAACAAAAGATTTGCATTCTGTATTTTGAATTCCTTTTTTTTTGTTCGTATTTTGGATTCAAAATACAGAATGCAAATCTTTTGTTATAGATGTCATATGAACATACGACTGAAAATACCAAAAGAAACAGGATTCAAGATACAGAATGCAAATCTTTTGTTATAGATGTAATTTTAATTTTTTTGAATGGGCAGTGAGTGAGTGTAGTTAGTGAAGCAGCTTCTCTTTTGTGCTGAGTACACTAGTACAGTGAGTAGTACAGTAAAGCCAAATAAACTTTTCTGTGGATTTTCATCTGAAGGGAGATCAGTTGGCCAGACTTTTGAACCCAAAAATGGTTTTCTGATGGAGTTTAAAAACAAACTAATTTTCTGAGAACGAACGGAAAACGATCGTTTTTATGTTTGTTGTTAAAAAAGTTTGATCAAGTGTATGGGGCTTAACAATAGTTAATATGGATGAGGCGCGTGTTGAAAGTGCTGTGAATCCCGCAATATATTTACGAAAGTACAAAATGGTGAAAATCCTTTTTCTGTTCGTATTTTCAGTCGCATGTTCATATGACATCTAGGATTTTCTTCATTTTGTACTTTCATAAATATATCACAGGATTCGCGGCACTTTCAACACGCGGCTTATCCATATTACCTATTGTTAAGCCCCATACACTTGGTCAGACTTTTTTAACAACAAACATAAAAACGATCGTTTTCCGATCGTTCTCAGAAAATTTGTTCGTTTTTAAACTCCATCAGAAAACCATTTTTGGGTTCAAAAGTCTGGCCAACTGATCTCCCTTCAGATGAAAATCCACAGAAAAGTTTATTTGGCTTTACTGTACTACTCACTGTACTAGTGTACTCAGCACAAAAGAGAAGCTGCTTCACTAACTACACTCACTCACTGCCCATTAAAAAAAAAACGAAAATTACATCTATAACAAAAGATTTGCATTCTGTATCTTAAATCCTGTTTCTTTTGGTATATTCAGTCGTATGTTCATATGACATCTATAACAAAAGATTTGCATTCTGTATTTTGAATCCAAAATACGAACAGAAAAAAATGGAATTCAAAATGCAGAATGCAAATCATTGACGAAAATTCACGAAAATTATTGTCTAACAAGTAACGAACATGAATTAAACAGAATAACGAACCATCCCGCATGTACGAAAATAAAACGGTAACGAAAATACGAAACGATCGGAATACGAAAAAATTGCGTCGTACGAAAAACAAACGGGAACAAACAGGAAAACGGGCGTCTTACGAAAAACGAACGGAAACGAACCTACGGAACGATACGAAACGGAACAAAAAAAACGAAATAATTTTCTGTGCACATGTCTAATAAGCATCCTTTACTTGCAGACATTCCTCTTTTCACTTCCTTAATTGTTAGTTTTTGCTCAGAAGTTGCTCTATTTCTGCTCACTTCCTGCTTGTCTGATTGTTACTCACCACCGTGAAGGGAGGCTTTATTGCGGTGGCCAGTGACATGCTCGCACCCTCCTGGGAACTACATCTGTGCGGCAGGACGCTCTCTACATGTTAGAGACTTCAAAGAGGTGTGAAATACTGGGCGTGCCGCAATGCATACAGGGAAATTTAGTTCTTACATGAACGAGCACCGCAAACCAGGAAGTGAATGAGAGAGCAGATACTAGAATGCCAGAGGTGATATAGATGAAGGAATTTAATAGGTATTTACTCGTTTTTTAACAGAATCATTACACTATTCTGTCTGTCTACCTTGCAGACATTAATTTTAGGCAAAATAAATGTTTTCTTTACAACTCCTTTAAGTGCACGGGAGCCAAAATAGTAGTGATTGTCCATCTGCCCTGGAATGTGAGGATCAGCTGTTGCTGCGGCTTTTGAAGTACTGTCACCCTTGCTAAAATACAACTGATTGTGGCAGGTTAGGATTCACAACAAATGGTCTTATTTTGAAAAAAAACTACCCCAAGGATTATTATTATTACCATTATCATTATCAACATTGTTGCTTCAGTTTATAAATGATATTATGAATATTATACGTATGTGACTAAAATATAAACTATGCCATAAGTTTCTTATTTATCTTGTGCAGCCAGTGGGTAGAGTTCTCAAGCCTGCTGAGTCTGACTGCAAGATTTAATCGTAGTTCTGTACTTCTGTGATCTAAAGTGTCTTTAATTTGATTTATTGCTGTTCAGCAGTTTGTAGTTCAGATCGCTCTGACTCTGTATGTAGTTAGAACAAGAGAGGCAATAGAGGACTTTTATTAAAAAGCCCAGAATGTTCTGCAAATATTGAAATGGAGACACCACATATTACATTTAAATAACCTAAAGTGAACATTTTATACAAGTAATGAAAATGTGACATTAAAGATAAATGTAAATCCTGTAAACAAGTAATTGTTATAAACATGACCAAACTCCATTATAGTTTCTCTTTAAGTAAGCACTGGTCTACATGTATGGAGATTAGAAGTGTCCTAGTGTGTTTGCTTTTATTTTTAGTATGTCTGCATACAAAGGGCCAGATTCACAGAGCGATTACGCCGGCGTTACAGGAGATGCGCGGCGTATGTCTAAATTTGCGCATGCGTTTAGATGCGCCGCATCCCCAAAACGAGATACGCAAGAAATCTACTTTTTTTTGTCCGGCGTAATTTCGATAGACAGGCGCATTCCTCTGCGCAAAACTGCGCTAGACACACCATTGATTTGCTATTCAAATATGCTAATGAGGGAGTTACGGGGATCCACAAAAGAACGTTGGTGCAGCGCAGGCTACGCGATGTGCGCAACAGCTGCACGGCCTTTCTAAAATTAGACCATATAAACGGTGGTATAAAATTTGACAATTCGTCTACATGTGAAAAAATAAATAGAAAAAAAAACACTATAAGTATATAACGTGTCAATCCATTAAACAGCGCTGTGAGAATAGTGAAATTTTTCTAAGGTGTCAGAGAATTACACAGTGCATGAAAATTATAAATGTGAATAAAAATCAAGCTGTGAATGTATAAATGACAGAAAGTCCATAAAGAGTGATCAAAGGTTCTTCAAAGGTCTTCCACCACACCAAAAGTGAACGGTGCTTCCACCACCCGTCAGAATGGTCACTCACCAGAACTAATTGCCTCAGCACTCGCGTACTTAGGCAGATCAGCTTATAATCATCAAAAGGAATCTTCAGAAGATCCTGTGGTATCCTATGTAGTGCTCCAAAATATGCATCCAAAACGTAAAAGGAAAAGAAATGCACAATAGTGTGATATTGCAAAGGCAGTTTTAATAGCACACCAAAAGCAAATCCAAAAGTTACACTCACAAACAAACTCAAAAATTTAGCAATGTATCACAGCAGTCACCGTCATCCTACAAACATCTTCGTATGGTTAACACTTGGCCACAGCGGATCCACGATCAAACAAAAAACGATCTCACCACTTAGCAGCTCTGTGATCGAATTAGCTGAAGACTGGTTCTCCTAGTTGTTGAATGGCTCCAAACACTGCACAGCACAGCAAGCGTGACAGAAATCAATCACTGACTATGTAGCCACGCCCCGACATGTTTCATCAATGATGATTTAATCATGGGGTTGGGCACATAGTACAAAACCCTCCCTTTTAAGTCAGTGACTCGTTTGAACTCCCCGCCTCCTGTGACGTTCGGCGCGTGCGCGTTCCCGCATTACTAGGTGATAGACAGAGGTAACTGTCCATCATTTCCCATATAGTCAGGCAGCACACGTCCGTTCCAATGACATCAAACGTCACGTTTGGAACGCCCCGCCTCCCACAACGTACGGAGCATGCACGCTCCCATACTCCTGGACCGGAGAAGCAAAAATCCCCTCCATGATCATGTGACGCAAGACGTCTAGCATAGAGTGTAGGGCGGAAACGCTGATCCCAATAGCGGATGCCCGTCGCCATAATTGAGGGCGGAAATGTTGACAAAGGTTGTGGCAACGCTCATAGAAGGTAAATAGAAATATTGTAAACTGATCGGGTGTCCCCATGGCCAAGAACTACCCAAGTTACAATTAAATTTCACATAGGCTTCTCATGGCAGAAAAAACATGTGATAAATGTGATGGTAATGAATTAAACATTAGAAATTATAAATTACAAATTAAAAGTAATGCATTGTAAAACTATAAAACATATAAATTAGGGCTGTGCAAATTAACTTTTAATTAATCGACTAATCTTTAATTTTTTTGATCGATCAAATTTTTTTTGATCGATTAAAATTCTTTTGATTGGTATTCACCTCTCCGCCGGCTTCTGGGCCTTCAGGGAGTTTTTTCGGAGATCCGGTGACATCACAGACACCGACGGGGCTTGCCATGTCCATCTAAAGGGCTCCTTTGCTGTGCCTTCATATCTGCATGCCAGCGGGACCTTACTATCTGCCACACGCAAGAGCTGTTACACTTCCCTCTATCACTTCCCTCTATTAAACTGGGATTCTACAGCCATCCACTGGGAGTTGTGATAGTTCCCTTCACGGGACATCTACATGCCGATGGACTGATGTTAACCCCTCCTCATCTGGATTCAGCAGTGGTATCGTTGTACACATTTTTATACCAGTATCATACTTAGCTACATGTTTTTATGACTGCTTTTGCCACCGTTTGGTATTACTCGCACCATTTTTACAGTTTATGTAGCTACATCGATTTTATCTCCAGTGCAATATTTATTTTGTTACCTACTTGAAGACTATAAAAGTTATAATGCTTTTCGAGCGATGCCTTTGTGTGTTTTTTGTATCCTGCTATCCATTTTTCCAGTGGTTGGTAGCTGCACTGGGAATCGGCCTGCAAGGAGATCAGCTAAAAGTAGTTGGATCTGTATGTGCATTATAATTAATCGAAATTAGTCGATTAATCGATTAAAACAAAAATCGATTAATCGAACACAAAAATTTTGATCAGTAACAGCCCTAATATAAATGTATTATGAATAAACATCAATATGAGATAAAATAGGTACATATTAAATAGTAAATGGATGAATGGTTTTAGACGTTATTTGCATAATGTCTAACATATAAATAAAAAAGTATATATAAAAATATATGTATATAAAAAAGGTGGGTAACCATAAAGATAAACCTCAACACTTGCTCTACTATTCTAAATACAGCAGAGCATATGAGTCCCTGAACAAAGTTCAAGGTGTAATTGCACTACCCCTACCCATCCTGCACAAAAGGTTAAAAACTGGTTAACAATCTGCAATAGCATAAATGCAGGACATAAAGGTAAAAATGACATAGGGTAAACCGATCTCTCCTGCTCCCCCCACAAGTACAAGACATAATGGTTCTAAGAATTATTGATAAAGCAGTTAAGGTCAACCTCTATGTTGAGGCCCCTAGGCCACAAACATTTAAGCAAGAAGATCCATTGAGTTTCACGTTGGGATACCCACGTGGAAGAAAAATATATTTTAAATATATTTAAAAAAAACATTCTAAATATATTTTTCCCAAATATATTGCAATATATTTGAAATGCTACAATTTTGGCCAGATTCAATATATTTCAAAAATATATTTCAATATATTTGTGAATATATTATTGAATATATTGGGAAATGCATTGTGAAATATGTTGCAAATATACTCATAAATATATGTTAAATGTACTTCTGAATGCATTTAGCAATATATTTATGCAGCCATAAATATATTGCAACATGCATTTTGGAATGCATTGTGAATATATTCAGACATATATTGCTAAATGCATTCAGAAGTACATTTAACATATATTTCAGAATACATTCACAATGCATTCCAAAATGCACTTTGCAATATATTTATGGCTGCATAAATATATTGCTAAATGCATTTAACATATATTTATGAATATATTTGCAACATATTTCACAATGCATTACCCAATATATTCACAAATATATTGAAATATATTTTTGAAATATATTGAATCTGGCCAAAATTGTAGCATTTCAAATATATGGCAATATATTTGGGAAAAAATATATTAAGAATGTTTTTTAAAATATATTTTAAATATAAATGTACTGAATGTAAAAAAAAAAAAATACATTCCTATTACATTTTGAAATGCTGTGCATTTATATATTGTATTTTATATATTGTAGGCCTATAAAACCAGCAAATATTTGGAAATAAAAACGATAACACAGTACAATACACACAACTTTATTATCATGTAAATATACAAACACTACAACACAGAGAATAGAAAGTGGTGTTAACTGTGGTAAATGACATACAAGTTTATTTGTGGTATTCTGATGGTTCCCGATGTTTCCCTTCAGGTGATATTTCAACACCGGATTTGTTCTCGTAAGAGCGTCACTGATCACACCGTTTGAAGTCCCAGGAAACTTTGCCAAAGTGGCAGCTTTAAAAAGTAAATGGAAAATATTAGACTTATTAGATTTTCCCTGTGAATCAAAAGCCATATAAGACCCTTTTCACACTTTAGCGCTGCTAAAGCTCCGGCGGTTTTTGTAACACTTTTTAGGCGTTTTTTTTTTTTTTTAAAGGGAAAAAGTACAGTTTTTAATGCGCTTTTAAAGTGCTTTGGAAGTGCTGCCCATTAATTTCAATAGGCAGGTGTGTTTTAGGAGCGCTATTTATAGCGCTCCCAACCCGCCCCAGATGCTGCTTGCAGGACTCTTTCTAAAGTTCCGCAAGCGCATCGCCCCAGTGTGAAAGTACTCATTGCACTGAAAGGGATGCAGTTTCATGAGCTTTTTAGAGGCTATTTCTAGTGCTAAAACACCCGAATACTGGCTCAGTGTGAAAGGGGTCTAATAGATGCAGCTGAGTAAATAAAACGAACAAAATTAAGCATGTAAAAAAAAAATATTGTAGACTTTTAAAAAATCTGTATAAAAATCAACATCTTGCCTACAACTTGCCTTTTTAGTTCAGACTACTACCAGACTGAGCAAGATATCTTATTTTGACACAACAGTCAAATTGGCTTACAGTCTACATGTCAAAGCTGATGTTTTCATAGGGTCTAACTGTACTTGCTTCTCTCCATCTGTCAGCCGCTTGGAGGCACCTCCTTAAAGGTTACTTTTTATTGAAGTGGTTGTAAAGGTACAAGGGTTTTTACCTTCATGTATTCAATGCATGAAGGTAAAAAAAACTTCTGTGTGCAGCCCCCCTATACTTACATGAGCCCTCTCTCAATCCAGTGATGTCCACGAGAGCCTTGTCTCTCCAGGGACTTGCACTGCTGATTGGCTTTCTGTAGCGGTGGGAGCTATTGGCTCACGGTGCTGTCAATCACAGCCAGTGAGCTAATTAGGAGATGGGGTCAAGGCAAGGCTCAGTGTGTGATTGGACACACAGAGCTCTGGTTCAGGAGCACCGGCATGGGACCTGAGAAGAGAAGGATCTGAGCTGCTCTGTACAAAAACCCTTACACAGAGCAGGTAAATAGGAGTAGGATATGTTTGATATTTAAAAAAAAAGACAACCATTTAATGTTTCGATACCAAAAGAAAACCTACCTGTTTAGGCCTTGAGTACGACACTTGACAAGGAGATGAGCTCAAGTCTTCAGATGGGACAAAAGGTGATGCACACGATACACCCACACAGGATGAACTTCCACCATCATTCTTCAGTGCTGTTAGCTGCGCTCTTGTTGTTTTCAAAAGATCCATTACACCAGGCAACTCTATGGAAAAGCATAACAACTTTTTAAGTAACATAATGGCCTATTTTCTCACTATATCCATTCATTTAATTTGTTAGAAATTGATGACTTGTGGAAAAATGTACTTAAATGATTAGAGGGTTTCCTCCAGTCTGCTGCTGACCCCCCCAAGAGGGTTTCTCCCAAGGTAAAAGTAAGGATGTTCCACAAAACAAAAATCCTACTTGTGCATATAGTATATAGTTACCTCAGTGCACTCACTGATACTATAATGAATGTAGTACAGTAAACTTCCAGTTACTCAACGATCCCCATTGGTACTGTTATTTCTGGTTGCTTGAGATCTAATAGTAACTCTCAAGCATCCACCTCCCATGGCACCCTGACCCCCTCCCACTTAGCAGCTAAAGGGGGTAGGGATTGGGGGCAGGGTTTTACCACCCCCAAATTCACATGTGAATGAGCCTTAAAAGTGCTATTGCCAAATGCAACTTAGGGCTCATTCACAAGTGCGGTATGCAATGCTCCAATGCGCCTCTGAGAAATTCTGCAAGGTGGTGAGGAGGCAAAATGTTTACACCAAAAATTGCAGTGAAAGGCACACAATTGCAGCGCGGTAGTACGGCAATTATAGGTTTTAGTCAGGTGTGAGGAGGCAACATTGGAGGAGACTGTGCCCTGTGATCTTTGACTTCTCCCATGTTGTTCAGGTAGATCTCCAACTCTCTAAGGTTGCCTACCTCTGCCTTAAAACACTGTAGAATGAAAGGGCAAATGATTGGTCAAACAGAAAATAAAAATAAAAATAACAAAGGCAGCAGAACTGGTGGAATAACACACAATAAATAGATAACAAAAATAAAAGACTGTGCCAATAAAAAAGATTCAATGAAAATTAAAATTGAAAACATTTCACCAATACCAATTCCATTGAAAGATTGGCATCCAGGGGCTGATATGCCAAAAACGGTGCACAATAATTAACCAAAACAAAAAAATCAGAGTACAAGGAAAAATTTGTATATAAATTCACAAAATGAATGTCAAATTATATGTATAAACAATGAGAGGTTAATACGCCAAATCGGTGATCCCAAAATTGTATGCCAACAGCACACAATTGGCAAACCAAACCTCAAAAATTCTTAATGATATCACCACAAAACTCAAACGCTGATGACCAAATGAATAATGAAGGATGATGCAGATATGATGATCAGATACAGTGCCAGTTTAATGCAGTGATATAAACCGCAATTAAAGCGGATCTCCACCCTAAAGTGAAGATCCGCTGATCAGAACACTCCCCCCCTCCGGCGTCACATTTGACACCTTTCAGGGGGGAGGGGGGTGCAGATACCTGTCTAAAGACAGGTATCCGCACCCACTTCCGGCCCGCAGTCTCGGGCAAAAGACAGGCTTTTCCCGTTGTGTGCTGGGAACTCTCGGCTCCCAGCACACAGCGGGAGCCAATCGCGGGCGCAGTGCGACTCGCGCATGCGCCGTAGGGAACCGGGCAGTGAAGCCGGAGCGCTTCACTTCCTGGTTCCCTCGCCGTGGATGGAGGGGGGAGCAGCAGAGTGACGAGCGATCGCTCATCCTCTGCTGCGGACGCCGCTGGACTCCAGGACAGGTAAGTGTCCTAATATTAAAAGTCAGCAGCTGCAGTATTTGTTGCTGCTGGCTTTTAATATTCATTTATGGTGAACCATCCGCTTTAAGTTGTCCGCTTACCAAAGGCAAGTTGTCTCAGTTGTTGGTTTTCTTCTTCCAAGTGCTTATTCTGGTTTTATATTCACCAGCTGTCAGTTAGTCTTGGTCAGGTGCTTTGACAGCGGCTGGCGGCCCATCTGTCAGAATCCGCCAAAAATAAAAAAAATAAAAATTATCTTTCCACCTCCACACCCCCCATCCACTCCCCCCCACCTCACACACACACACACCCCCATCTTTCAAACCCCCCGCCCACACACACACCCCAGACACCGCTAACCTCCTTCTGCACAATTTATTTGATGGTAGCTGAATGTAAACAGCAGGCAGTGGGGGAACCATAGCCAGACTGCCATTGGCTGTTTCAAATTTTAAAATTAGGCTGACTATTGTGCCCCCTTCCCACTGCCTGCTGTCAATCAGCAGAGGAAGACCTGAAGAAGAATGTTCTCCTTCAAATCCTCTCCTTTGCTGATTGACAGCAGGCTATTGATTTCCCTGCTATCTGCTCTTTTTTCCTGCATTCTGACAGTGGCCAGTGGCTGTTAGAATACAAAAAAAGGCCTAGATGTCAACTGATATCAGGCTACTTCTGGGGCAGCTGGATGTAAACATAATATCATTACCTCATATTGTTATCGGCCTGAAAGGTGGCCCATAATTGGTATCTGTATGGAAAAATCCATATCTAATGGCACCTAGTAGCAGGGCAGATAATAATATGCAAAAGGGGAGGGAGACATAAACATTGGTAGCACTATGCACTGACATTATGGGGTATATTTACTAAAGACAAATCCGCTTTGCACTACAAGCGCACTTGGAAGTGCAGTCACTATAAATCTGAAGGGGACAAAAAAAATCATTTTGCCTGTACATGATTGGATGATAAAATCAGCAGGGCTTCCCCTCATTTCAGATCTACCCCTCAGATCTACAGCGACTGCATGTCCAAGTGCACTTGTAGTGCAAAATGGATTTTCCTTTAGTAAATCAACTCCTATGCTGCATGGCGAGTGGATATAGAATAGAAGCCATATAATATTGTATGCAGCAATGTACACTGACAGTATGTTACACAGTTACTGGATATAACATGGAAGCCATACATATTATATACAGCAATGTGCACTGACAGTAAGTTACACAGTTACTGGATATAACATGGAAGCCATACATATTATATACAGCAATGTGCACTGACAGTATGTTACACAGTTACTGGATATAGAATAGAAACCATACATATTATATACAGCAATGTACACTGACAGTATGTTACACAGTTACTGGATATAACATGGAAGCCATACATATTATATACAGCAATGTGCACTGACAGTAAGTTACACAGTTACTGGATATAACATGGAAGCCATACATATTATATACAGCAATGTACACTGACAGTAAGTTACACAGTTACTGGATATAACATGGAAGCCATACATATTATATACAGCAATGTACACTGACAGTATGTTACACAGTTACTGGATATAACATGGAAGCCATACATATTATATGCAGCAATGTGCACTGACAGTATGTTACACAGTTACTGGATATAGAATAGAAACCATACATATTATATACAGCAATGTACACTGACAGTATGTTACACAGTTACTGGATATAACATGGAAGCCATACATATTATATACAGCAATGTGCACTGACAGTATGTTACACAGTTACTGGATATAACATGGAAGCCATACATATTATATACAGCAATGTGCACTGACAGTATGTTACACAGTTACTGGATATAACATGGAAGCCATACATATTATATGCAGCAATGTGCACTGACAGTAAGTTACACAGTTACTGGATATAACATGGAAGCCATACATATTATATACAGCAATGTACACTGACAGTATGTTACACAGTTACTGGATATAACATGGAAGCCATACATATTATATGCAGCAATGTGCACTGACAGTATGTTACACAGTTACTGGATATAGAATAGAAACCATACATATTATATACAGCAATGTACACTGACAGTATGTTACACAGTTACTGGATATAACATGGAAGCCATACATATTATATACAGCAATGTGCACTGACAGTATGTTACACAGTTACTGGATATAACATGGAAGCCATACATATTATATACAGCAATGTGCACTGACAGTATGTTACACAGTTACTGGATATAACATGGAAGCCATACATATTATATACAGCAATGTGCACTGACAGTATGTTACACAGTTACTGGATATAACATGGAAGCCATACATATTATATGCAGCAATGTGCACTGACAGTATGTTACACAGTTACTGGATATAACATGGAAGCCATACATATTATATACAGCAATGTACACTGACAGTATGTTACACAGTTACTGGATATAACATGGAAGCCATACATATTATATGCAGCAATGTGCACTGACAGTATGTTACACAGTTACTGGATATAACATGGAAGCCATACATATTATATGCAGCAATGTGCACTGACAGTATGTTACACAGTTACTGGATATAACATGGAAGCCATACATATTATATACAGCAATGTGCACTGACAGTATGTTACACAGTTACTGGATATAACATGGAAGCCATACATATTATATGCAGCAATGTGCACTGACAGTAAGTTACACAGTTACTGGATATAACATGGAAGCCATACATATTATATACAGCAATGTGCACTGACAGTATGTTACACAGTTACTGGATATAACATGGATGCCATACATATTATATGCAGCAGGGTGACATGCTGTGGAAGAGGAGCTCTATAATATTACATTACTGTGCACATGCTGTATGGTAACTGGGAAGGTGAATGTACACAGAATGAGAACTATTCAGCAGGAAATAGACAAATACAACTTAACTCATACACCAAACTTTCACAATTCTAATATTATTACATAGAAGGCTCACCTTTCATCCAGGAGAATACATCCAGGGGAATACAGAGAGCGTCTCCACCATGCTGCCATGCTTTCCTTTTCAGACTAGGCCTTACCAGGAACAGGAAGTGAGAGGTGAAAGTTCACCCCTCTGGTTCCCACTGCTCACTTCCTGTCACACACCTCCTGTATTGTTTCCTGTATTATCATTGCAGTCTCATTTAAAGAGTTTTCCCCCAGGGCTGAATTCACATATTATAAGATCACATATTATAAGATCTGATATTATAAGATCAGATTATAAGAACTGAAATGAGGGGAAGCTCTGCTGATTTTATCATCCAATCATGTGCAAGCTAAAATGCTGTTTTTTTTATTTTCCATGCCCCCCTCAGATCTACAGTGACTGCACTTCCAAGTGCACTTTCCTTGCAATTTCAAGTGCACTTTGAATTTGTAGTTTGAACTTGTAGTGCAACGTGGATTTGCCTTTAGTAAATAACCCCCTTTGTGTAGCTGCTGAGTTTTAATTTTGTGCTGGGGGGAACTTTTTGCTGCTGGAATTACCCTTCGGCAGGTACGAAGTCCAAACAATGGACTGGACTTAGTATAAAAAGAATATACAGTATATATACAATATATATTATATTGCCAAAAGTTTTGGGACGCCTGCCTTTACACGCACATGAGTTTTAATAGCATGCCAGTCTATAACAGCTTCAATTCCTCTGAGAAAGCTGTCTTATGGGAATGTTTGACCATTCTTCCAGAAGCACATTTTTGAGTTCAGGCACTGATGTTGGATGAGAAGGCCTGGCTCACAGTCTCCACACAAATTCATCCCAAAGGTGTTCTATCAGGTTGAGGTCAGGACTCTGTGTAGGCCAATCAAGTTTCTCCACCCCAACCCACTCATCCATGTCTTTATGGACCTTGCTTTGTGCACTGGTCCAAATCATTTGGTGGATTATGGTGTGTGTGTGTGTGGGGGGGGGGTGATTATGGCGTGGGGCTGTTTTTCAGGGGTTGGGTTTGGCTCCTTAGTTCCAGTGAAGGGAACTCTTAAGGCATCAGCATACCAAGACATTTTGGGAAAATGTTATGCCCCCAACTTTGTGCGAACAGTTTGGGGATGGCCCCTTCCTGTTCCAACATGACTGCCCACCAGTGCACAAAGCAAGGTCCATAAAGACACTGATGAGCGAGTTTGGTAATAATAGTGCAACTTCTGATTCATGGATTAAACAGAACATTGAAGATTTATATCCAGAGTTTCTCTCTGTACTCTGTAAGCAGACAAGACCCTTGGACTGTGGAGGTGGATGTCTGTGAAGGTTCTCATTCATTCAGGTCAATCAATATAACTGGACTTGCTGGTCCGCCGACAAGCGTTCTCAATTCAGAATGACTTATACAAAAATTCTTTGGGAATGGAAAGTGGATGCGAGAGGTTTATCTGCTTTGTATTGAATGGATTATGTGCTTAAAATCTTATAAAAAAAATATATTTTATTTGAATCTTTTTTTTTTTTTTATTTATTTTAAAAGAGTAAAACAAGCCATTTTAAAATGGTAGTGGGTCTCTTATAAAATGTATTCAGAATGTTATCTATGACATAGTTACAAAAATATCAGACAAAATATATGTTGAAATGTCTTTATTAGACATTAAATATTTTCAGAAAAACATATTTTAAAAATATATTTTCTAATATATAGCTTTGTAAAATATATTTAAATTATATTTTTGGAATGCATTTACAAGTATATTTAAAGATATATGTTTGAATGCATTTTTTTATATGTTCAAAAATATCTGGACAATATATTTTCAAACATATATTTTCACATATATGCCTTTGGAAAATATATTAAAATTATATTTTTGGAACACATTTACAAATATATGTAAAAATATATGTTGAAAAAAATCTGAAGAATATATTTAAAAAATATATTTTTCAATATATGTCTTTGGAAAATGCATTTAAATTATATTTTGGAATGCCTTTACAAGTATATTTAAAAATATATGTTTAAATGCATTTTTTTAGATGCTCAAAAATATATGTCAAATATATTGAAAAAAATATATTTTAAAATATATGCCTTTGGAAAATATATTTGAATTTACATTTTTGGAATAGATGTAAAAATATATTCGCGTAGGCCAATATATTGTAAATATATTTAAAATATATAATTTTTTTAAATAAATATATTGGAAATATATTTTTCTTCCATATGGGTAAGTCCCTCACTCTATTAGATCCCCTCCAAGAGGGATAAACACATTCAATCCCACAAAATTGTGCCAAAGACGGATCACCGTTGTGTTTCTTTTTATAATGCATAGAGACGCTATGATCCTCATAGCCTTTTTTGATATTAGCTAGATGTTCAGCTATCCGAATTCGCAGGAGTCTCTTAGTTCTACCCACATAGAGTAGCCCACATGGGCACCACAGCAAGTAGACAATGTGAGAGAAATTGCACGTACTAAATTCTCTTATTGCAAATACTTTTCCATCGGAGCTTATCACTTCGTTCTTTCCTCTGTTATGAACCTTAACGGTTCGACAACAAATGCACTTCCTGCAAGGGAAGAACCCTTTCAGGTCAATTTTGATTCTTTGATCTGGTGGGTCCAAAATTTTGCGGACCACTTGGTCACCAAAATTAGGAGCTCGGCGATATATGAACCTTGGTTTATCTGACAAGACCTCCCCCAAGTGTCTGTCTCTAGCAAGGATGTGCCAGTGGTTCCTAAAAATGGTCTCTATCTCTTTGTATTGGTTGTGGAAACCCGATAAGAAACTCAATTGATGTTGGTTGTATATCAGTTTGTTTCACCTCCCTTTTCTTAAAACACTGTTCTCTTGGAATCTCTGCCACTTGATGAATGATTGTTTCCAAGTTAGATTCAGCGTATCCCTTCTGGATGAATCTCCCTTTTAAATTCAGTGATTGTTCTACATAATCCTTAACCTCTGTGCAGTTCCGTCGTACCCGTAAAAATTGGCCTTTCGGAATGTTCTTGATCCAGGCCGGATGGTGCCCACTTCGAATTGATAGGTAGCTATTCCGATCGGTCGCTTTAAAAAATACTTTTGTTTTCAATTTCTTTTCAGAATATTCAATCAAAACATCTAAAAAACTCACAGAACTCTTGCTGATGACATATTCGAGTTTGATGTTGTTATTGTTAACATTGAGATCTTCCAAATAGAGTCTAATATCTGGTTCAGTCCCTTCCCAGATAATTAGAAGATCGTCAATGAATCTTCGATAGAAGATTAATTGTGGTTTCTGGTTTCTAAAGATTCGTCTATCCTCCCACTCAGCCATAAACAAGTTCGCTAGGCTGGGAGCGAATTTGGCCCCCACTGCCACACCCACTTGCTAGGAGAAAAAGAAACCATTAAACCAAAAATAATTATGCGACATACAGAACTCTAAAGCTTTAACCAAGAATTTCTTCTGGGTATGAGGGATATCATCCCTTTTACTTAATGCCCAATTAAGTGCAAGTGCAGCGTCATCATGTTGAATTATGGTGTAGAGCAGGGATCCTCAAACTATGGCCCTCCAGCTGTTGCGGAACTACACTTCCCATGAGGCATTGTAAAACTCTGACATTCACAGACATGACTAGGCATGATGGGAATTGTAGTTCCTGAACCCCTGGAGGGCCATAGTTTGAAGACCCATGGTGTAGAGGGATGCTACATCTGCTGTTACCAAAAAAAATTCTGAATCTTTGTTAATTTTTAATTTCTCCAAGGACCTCAGTAAATCAGTAGTGTCTTTCAGATTAGCTTTAGTTTCACGAACACTGGGTTGGAGGAACTTATCTAAATATTCCTCAAGTCTCGCAGTTACCGATCCAATTCCATTGACAATTGGGTGAGCTGGTGGCACTGTTGCATGTTTGTGTATCTTGGGTAGCGTATAAATAACTGGAATCCTGCATACAGAGGGAGCCAGGTAAGCTTTTTCTTTGGCATTCAGGACCTTCGTCTGAAAACCTAAATTGACCAATGACTCAAGCTGCGTTTTATAAGAGTCAGTTGGATCAGTTACCAATCTTCTATAAGTTGTTCGATCATTCAGCAAGGTAGATAGTTGATTGAGATAAAAGGACTTGTCTAATACTACAACTCCACCTCCCTTATCGGCCGGACGTACAATGATTTGTTTATTAGTCTCTAAAGCTTTTATGCCTTCTCTAATGTACTCCTGATTGACATTTTTCTTTTGTGGGAGTTCTTCTATATCCTTTAACACTAAATTTTTGAACACTTCAATATAGTGATTGTTAGAGTTCTGAGGGTTGAACAAGGACCTATTCTTTAGACCGCTGTCTATTCTGTTGCTAGCATTGTTGCTTCTCATAGTAGATTCAACAGGACGACAAAGAAAATATTTTTTCATATTTAATGATCTGATGAATTTATGTGTGTCGATATAAATGTCAAACTTATTCATGATTTTTCTCGGCAGACAATTCAAACCCGTGTTCAAAATATTAAGTTCTTTCGGACCCAATACTGCTTGGCTTAAATTGTAGATCCCTGTATTTAGGTTTTTCTCATTCGTTTTTTGGGGTTGCTTGCGCCTTCCAGCCCTGCACCCCCTTCTTCTCTTTGGGGGTAAGTACCATTCATGGTTGGTGGATACACTTGACCACTCCTGTCCTCTCCCCTGATGTTCTGTGTCTGGGGGGGTCTCTTTGGGGTTCCTCCTCTCCCACCCCTCCCCCTCTGTCCTAAAAAAGGCTGGGGTTGATGGCGATAATGGTCAGGTGAAGGGTATTGATACCATTGTTGGTACTCCTGCTGGGGGTAATGATATGGCTGATCATTTGTCCCATGGGATTGATAGGGACGAGGAGATTGGTACTGTTTGGTTGGACTGATTAGTTGTCCTTTCTGGGCGTTGCATCCCAGGTGATCCATATTGGGGTGCATAGGATCCATTCCCTGTGCCCTGTAGACCGCCATTTCTCATCTGACTAGAAGCTAGATGTTCTGTTTTCTTTGTAGCTGCTTTGGTTCCCCCATTTTTTCCAGAGTCTTTCTTGGGAATAGAAATATTGGCTCTTTGCACAGAATCAGTTGCCTCTCCATCAGCGTTAATATTAGTTTGCCATGCATAAATTTGGTTGTTTTTAAAATCCTCAGAATCTCGGTTAAATTTCTTAACTTTTCTTTTCTGAGTTTCTTTGTCCACTTTCTCTAGCTTCTTTTTCATATTATTATTGAACTCTACCATCAAAGTTGAATCTTTAATTGTTTCCAATTTCAGCTGTATTGCCTGAATTTTCTCCCCTATCATAGATAACTTGATTTGTTTCCTCTTAAGAACCAATTCTTGTAGTTCCTTACCCATCTTATTAAAAAATAACTTCCATTCATCCATATATTTAGCATCAATAAGACCATCCTGAGGTGTGACATCCCACCTCAGGCTTTTAAAAATAATACCTTCTTTAATATAGTGTTCAAATGTAAAAACATCCCACCAAGCTTTCACTTGTTTTTCTAACAAGTTTTCTAATGATTTTAACAAGTCTACATGTCAGAGAAAGCAACACTAGTTAGTGAGGAGCTGAGCAGTCACACGTGTTGCATAACAATCTGTATGCCAACATGCCAGTGGCATCCATGCTCATAGCTATACTACTGACTTTAGATGAGCAAAGAAGGAGGAGGGCACGAAGGAGGGCAAGGAGGAGGGCACGGAGGAGGGCACGGGAGAGGAATTTTCTTTTTTTTACAAAAAAAATTTCTTTGCTTTTAGAAACATTTTTACAAAAAATATACATACATATATACATCAATACATAACATACATACAAATTACAAACACGGTCTCACTATCTTTCAATAGCCCTTTAAAACCTTGATGGATATAATAATCTAATCTGATACAAGCCTCTCACTCTTCACTTGATATATCACACACGCATAGACATCTTTGGCATGAGTGATTCTGAGGTGTCTCGCATCTTCAGATTCACCCCTCATGCCATCATGGAATTAACCACAACCCTGCAGGAGCCCAACACATGACACCACCCATGACACCCATGACAGCTACATATACAATCATAGCCCCATCCCCACAGATTTCAAACAGAACATGTATGGGGACAGCTGGCTGGTTGGTGAGTGACATGGGTGGCAGGCATGACTGTCCCCCCCATGATGCTGAAATCACAAGGGGCACATGCACTACTAACATCCTCCTGTCTTATCCCTTCAGGATGACTCTGCATATGCACTGGGACCCCATCTCATGACTCCTATATGGAACCCCCCTAACCAAGGCTACCCCGTCTTCTGAGGGAAGAGCAGCCAGGAGCCAGCTCACATTAGGCATCTTTGCACGTTAAACACACACATTAATCATGGCACAATGAGAATGCATGCATGCACACCACTGTGGTCCCTAGCACAGACACATCACATCCTCATCACATTGGATTGGCACAAGCCCACCATGCAGGACTTGTGAGCAGCAACGCCATGCCACGGCTCCAATTATGTCACTGTACATTCATACACCATTCACACGGACCTGGGGATCACTTCTCCACCACAAATGAGGGTGACACCCCTTTTCCGGCAGGAATGTTACCCCCACATTCCCAAATCATACACAAACAGAACCAAAAAAAAAAAAAATTGACCAGCAAAAATAAAAAATGCCCAGCAAAAATATAATTTAAACAAAATGACAACAAAGAAAACACATAAAAGACAAAAATCACTCTGCAAAACAGTCCCCAAATATTTTAAAGACACGTCACAAACAAACGCTAATAAACAACAGAACAAAAGCACCTTGCTGTATAGGAAGGGATACAAAGGGATGTACTTTTGCAAAGGAAGTGCGTTTGTGTCTGTCTATTTATGCTGTCTGCGTAGTTCACTAAGTTGCCCGGGTCCACTTCCAATTTCACTAATTGCGCCGTTCCCGAGTTGTGAGCATGCGCACAGAGGTGCTGACCATGGTCTGCTTCATGCGCGCATGCGCGAGCCGGCCAACCCTTCATTTGCATGGGTCACGGCTCATTTAAATGTAACACGCCCACGTCCTTCCCAATTTGAATTACTCCGACTTACGCCTCTGAAATTACATTGCACAGGCGCTATTTTCTGCGCAAATCATGCGAGAATACGGTGATTGCGCCGCTACATTGCGGCAGTCTAACGTAAAGGAGGTGCGCTACGCCAGTCAAAAAATGCGCCGATGTACGTGAATCTGGCCCAAAGAGTTTATCTATATATTATTACTATTTTTGGCTAAATAGACTTGACTAGATACCAGTCACTACACTAGACATGGAGGCTGGTACACCCATGACTTGTGGGCTAGTGAGTATTTATGACATTGATAAAATAGCCTGCATGCTTTTCAGCATAACTTACCTGGATGCTTACAGACACCTTGTTTTCCTTTGCGTTTGTCATTTCTAACCACAGGGAACATTGGCTATCCTGGTTGCAGGCACAAGAAAATAGAACCTCGGTTTAAGAGTAACTTGGTTTGAGAGCGTTTTGATTTGCAAGCAACTTTTTTTCTTAAAGCAGAGTTCCACCCAAAAATGGAACTTCCGCTTAATCCACTCCACACCCCCTTACATGCCACATTTGGCATGTAATTTTTTTGGGGGGGGAGTGGGGGCTTCAGGAGGAGTGGGACTTCCTGTCCCACTTCCTGCTTCCGCCGAGGGGCTGGTTAGGCGATTAAGCTTAATCGCCTACACCAGCCCCTCCCTGTAGGCGATCGTATGGGACACATGACAGGTCCCATGCGATCGCCTGTCCAATCATCGACGCAGAAGCCGAGCAGAGCCGAAAATATGCCTGCAGTACCTCATTTGGCCTGAGGTATGGGGGTGAAGGAGCCGAGAAAAGCAGAACATTGGCTAGCAGTACCTCATTTGTCCTGAGGTACGGGGCGCAGGAAACGAGCCAAAGTGTCCTCTGGCCTTTTCGGCCTTATTCAGCACTCTCTGGCGCCCCCCTCCTCTGTCCGCATTCGGCATTGCATCCCATTGTAGTCAATACAGAACTAATTATTTTAATTTCCATTGACTTCAATGAGAAAACTTGCTTTCATATGCGAGTACTTTGGATTACGAGCATACTCCTGAAACGGACTATGCTCGTTATCCGAGGTTCAACTGTATACTTAAAGTGGACCTTCATTAAATTTTTTCAACTTTCCATCTATTAAATATTCTGCCCTCGTTGTTTTAAATTTGGATAGTAAAACATGTTTTTTATGCCCGTAAATACCTGATACAGCTCACTTCCTGTTTATTGTCTGGTCATTAGCCTAGGCTTATGACATCACGCACAGCTCTCTCTCTGACTCTAGTGAGAGTTTGCCAGGAAGGGAAGGGGGATGAGTCATAAGAGGGCCAATGGGAGCTGCAGAGTTGGGGGTGTGCCTCTGTGTGTCTTTGTAAATCCAGGAAGTGAACAGGCAGCAGCTTCAGCTGCCCACAGCTAAAATGGTTGCAGCCAGACTTAGCAGGTGGAGATTTCTGCAGCATATTTGGCAAGTACAAAATCACAGTATATATAAAATAATATGCAAAGTGGTTGGAGGGAAGCTTCAGAATGCCAAATATGTTTTTATTACAAATTATGTAAGCAGACTGCATTTCCTCTTTAATAGGCAGGAGCATGTGCTGGTTTGCGAGAAAGATTTGGAGCGCAAGGGGTTGGAAGGGGTTGGAATACTGTGCAAACTATGGGCAGGATGGACAGTGGGCACCACTATTAGCTAATGTTGAATGTATGTGGTTGTCCTAAATGTGACCTCCAGGAATTATCTGTATTGCATAGTTACATTGGTCCTGCTTGGCACATTCTAAATATGCATATCTCATGTCTAGTGTAGTCCAGATACACCAACCTTACCCCACCTTTTCGTTTAACCCAACCCACAACCACTTAAACATTCTCAACCGAGGCACACACCGTTTTGGAGTATAAATGGCCATAACAGCCTATTCATTAATAAAATAATTAAATCATTTCCAATATTTTCAAATAGCATTTTGTAACAACAACAACTTTTTAAACACACCAACCTGTAGGTCTTTGATGGAACGCCAAACTTAATACCACTCATTGGCGGTGCATCGATAGTGGGTGCAGGAGCGCCGCCCCCTCTCTCCTGCACCACCACTGAAACAATACATAGATTCATGCATTGCATGAATCTATGTATTGTCTCTGGTGTCGCTGCCGCCCACTATTCAGATGGCTGGCCCCCTGGTGAGCGCCAGCCATCTGAATAACAGCAGTTGATTGGCTTTGGAAGTGTCTATCACTGAGGGCTGTAATCGGCTTCCAAATAGTTAACCAGGGAAAGCAGAGGGTGTGCGTTCCCTGGTTAACACTGACACAAGTCTCAGCCAATCAGATTCACCAGGTCTTGTTACCGATAACCTGATTGGCTGAAGCGTCATCGAGGGTGGGAGAAGACATCGAGGGACAGTGGAGGGAAGATGGCTGACCCAAAAAAGGTAAGTGCCGGGCGGGGGGGGGCAATCTGGCAGCATTTTACAGTGCAAACTGGTGGATTTTGAGGGGGCAAACTAGAGGCAATTGATGGGCACAGTGGCGACAATTGATGGGCACAGTGGCTGCATTTGATGGCATGGCACAGTGGTGAAAATCGATGGGCACAGTGGCTGCATTTAATGGCATGGCACAGTGGCTGCATTTGATGGCATGGCACAGTGGCGACAATTGATGGCACAGTTGCGACAATTGATGGCACAGTGGGTGCGTTTGATAGCATGGCACAGTGGTGACAATTGATGGGCACAGTGGCGACAATGGCATAGTGGCTGTGTTTGACGGTATGGCACAGTGGCCGCGTTTGATGGCATGGCACAGTGGCGACAATTGATGGCACAGTGGCGAAATTTTATGACACAGTGGTGACAATTGATGGCATGGCACAGTGGCTGCATTTGATGGCATGGTACAGTGGCTGTGTTTGATGGCATGGCACAGTGGCGACAATTGATGGCACAGTGGCAACAATTGATGGCATAGCACAGCAGCTGCGTTTGACGGGCACAGTGAGGCTGCAATTGTTTTTTTTTTTTTTTTTTGTGCCCCCCAAAAATGTTGAGCACCAGCCGCTACTGACACCAGTACATTTAACACCACTACACTGCGGGACCTTTATTTACCATACCAGGCCTCCAGCTGTGTAACCAGCTTGGTGACAACCCCTTTATCCCACAGTGTCACCATAACCGCATTCCAGCAGGCACCGTTCCACTGGAATAATCCCAGAGGGGCCCATACCTCAGATGAGCCCCCCACCACTTCCATCATCTATGTTATCTGCCTGCCACCATCAAAGACCAAGGACACCACTGATACATTGTTGTTATGACGACCACCTCAAGCGAACCTGAAAGAAAAGAAACCAAACGCACAACACATAGACAACAAAAACAGGGAGGGTGCGTGAGAAAAACTGCCTCCTCTAGTTTCCTTTTTGCTGAACTGAACTCCGGGGCGTCCCTGCCCCCTGCTTTATATTGCTCCTCCCTTTACTCTCAAACTTCCATCCTGTAACCTTCCCTTCACCACTACAGCTTTTAACCCTTTGTTGGTTTCCAGTCCACCTCATCATGCACAGCCGGGCTTCCCTATTTGCTTTTTCCACTCTGGGCCTCACTCATCGCTCTGTCACTCTGCTCTCTCTTTCTATCAACATCTCAGTAGAAGAACTGATGTCCCCATGTACTGCTTTCACTTCTCATTTTCCAACTCTGCTGTACTTATACTGCACAAGGCTGATATTCTGATACTTGGTTAATTTCAGGTACTGACACCACCTGTATTTGATGTATGAATGTATTTCTTTGCAGGATATTTGAATAAAAGCCATTGCTGGCTGCATCTCAATGGGAAAGTGCAAATTACTATCAGTTTATGATTTATATACATACATACATATATATATATATATATATATATATATATATATATATATATACACACACACACATATATATGTATATCTAAAAGAATATCTAAACAAAAACAATAATGTATTATAGCTTACCAGCCTCATTTGGTTCATATTTACCCAGTACCCTAGTAAGTGACAGTTTTGGTGCTTTTTTTTTCATCAGGAGCTCGTTGGATTCAGATCAGAGACATGGAGACAAGTCTTCTGCATTTTTGCGTACATTTTCTCTCTTGGCTTGCTTCTACTAATATTTTACTGGAAACCAGAATGGGATGTCTATTGTAATTGTGTCTCATGTGACCTGGAACAAGCAGATGTTATATTACTTAGAACTACGGTGAGTGTTTTGCAACAGCTCCATCATAATTAATTGTGTGTGAATGTGGCAAAATCGAATGTTCTCCAGCTATATTCGCTGCAATTTGATTATGTGAAGGTGGAAAATACTGCAGTATGACCACTAGATGGTGCTATAATACAGTGCCATGTAGTGGCCATAATGTGGTATTTTTCACATTCAAACATTCAAATTAGAGATAAAATAGCCAAAGAATATTACATGTTGCTCCAGAACGAATTTACATGCAATTTCAATAGGAGGATAGCTATATAATTTTTGTTCATGAATACACCCCAATGTGTTTTCTATTGGTCACCTACGCTTTTATAAAGGCTCCTTCATATCTATTTTTTGCGGTCTGTTTTCAGACACAAAAATGTCTAAATAGCAGGGTCTTGTGTTTCCATAATCAGTAGCACAAAAGCACTAGCTATTAAAAAAAGGAAACAGAGTCATTACTTGGTTTTACCTTAGTGTTTGCAGAGTAATGCCTTATACACACAATCCGATTATTGGATGATACAAATCGCTTTCGAATAGATTGTTCGATAATTTGATCATTAGTACACAGCTTTCGACAGCCAATCACGACAGTCCGTCCAACAAAATCCGAAGGAACAAACACTAAAGCTTTGCTTGGACGACAGCCCATTGTACGACAATCGTTTAATTAGTACAGTATGCGTCCACAAAAAAATCGATAGACGAACCCCACGCATGATCAAAAACACAAAAATAAACCAGAATGACACAGGGGTCACACGTATTTGACATCATTTCAGATACCCAGATACGCACAAATCAAAGTTTTCCAGAATCGTACTACAAAAATGTTACTTTTCGTGGATCACATTTTGCATTCCATATTCGTCTTATGCAACAATATGCAAACGATACATCGTACAATAATCAGATTGTGTGTACGAGGCATAAGTAACACTGGTGGTAAGCATACAAAACATGGGTGATATCTGTATGTAGCACTGACCCCCGAAGGAGCTGCTGGTTTGATTTGGGCCTGCACTCTACCAATAAACCCCACTAACTTGGCTTAATCCCCTTGGCACAGCTGTGATGCAATACAATACAATACAATGTAAGACAGTACAAAATACCTGTATTGTCACCCCAAGATCCACTGACTGCACCTGGTGGGAGAAAACAATACCCCACAACAACTGGATACTTAACCAGAGATATATTTTACTGTAGAATATGCAAAAAAAGTGATTACAGTAATTGTGCTGTCATCCCAACATAAGACAACAGCACAATGGATTTCAATATAAACAATTTGAAAAAAACAGTATACACACACATATATATATATATATATATACATATATATATATATATATATATATATATAATGTCTATACCTGGGAGCTCCCCCTAATTTATAAGCTATGTGTGAGATCTCACTTAAAGTACTTAGTCCTTGATCTTCTTTTCTTCGCTAGCTAAAGTGGCTCCTTGTGATTTGTAATCCACAGTTTTGGTGAGTTATATTGAAGTGAAAATGCTCCTGGTGTAGCTGTAACAACTATTTTACATTGCTTGAGGCTGGGTTCACACTTGTTCCGACAACGCTCCTACATTGGGAGCTCATGTCGCATGACGTGTGAAAATCAATGTTTCCCTATGAGAGCTGTCTTAACTGATCCGACACAAGACGGTCCGACTTTGAAAACACTCCCTGTACTACTTTGCTCCGACATTCATCCTACTTCAGCCCATTGAATATCATTGAAGTCGGACCAAAGTAGGAGCCTTGTCCTTATCAGACATCCAACATGTGATTACAGCAGCAGTAAAAGGAATTTATCTCACTCTGGGATTGTTTTGATTGGTCAAAGAACAAGTCAGACTATCACAAAGTCGGTTCAAAGTAGTATCCCGTTCATGAAAGTCGGATGGATGTAGGACCAATGTAGGATGAATGTAGGATGAATGTAGGACAGATGTCGCAGACCAAAGTAGGATGAAAGTTGTACTGCTGTCGTGTAGTATAGTGTGAACCCAGCCTGAGACATCAAGGTAGATAGGCCTCAAGCCTTCTCAGTGTCAGTTGCTCTGCTCCTTCGTGGAACTATAATTTCCAGTGAGGCCTGTATATGAGTCTAACTGCATGTGAGATTTAACAAACTGTTGGCCGTGACCCGCTCACCCACTGGTTAGAGGCTCTGCGTGGTAACTTTTGTCCGGTGACTGCAACTTGCTTCTCCGTCAGCTGGGCCAATCGCTCCGTTCAGCTCCACTGGGTGGATCCCGTCCTCCGATGCTCGGATGAGTGTCTCTGGGTCTCTGCAATCTGGCCACCGTCTCCCCACAGGTCTTCTCAGACAGGCCACACGATTCCAAGAGACCTAAAATGGCTGCTCCGGCTCCTTTTATCTCCTACCCAGCATGCACTGCTCAGGAAGGTGTTCATGGGTAGGTCACCAAACCTCCTGGGTGAAAAAGGTCAACCTCCTCCTCCCAAAACAACAGTCACTTCCTGTCTAGTCTTTTGTGCTTTTTTCAGGAAAAACATATCTGCATTACCAGTATTTGGTCACTAGAGAGCTCCAAATACTCAAACATAGCAATTTCCATAGAAGTTTTATTAAAGTATGCAAACACACATCAACATGGGAGAATATCAGCGCTACACACTCCCCCTACTTTATCTCTTTGGTCCTGCAAAGAGGTTCAAATTGCTAACTATATCTTGTATTTTAGCCTCTATACGGTCATACAATACGGACAGAGGAGCTTCCCACCAATTGTCATATGATGGGAAGCTATCCTGTGCACTCACAGCTGATACTACTGTGTCTGGTACAGATGTGCCAAGGGGTGAGGTGGGGCTGTCCCTTACTGAATCAAAAGTAGAGGGACCAGACAGTTCAAGGTTTCTTTTGCTGACAAACTGAGATGCTTCAGATGCTCTTTGCACTTTCGGAGTGTCCATTCCTTTTTGACAAATGTCATCATCCCTCCTCTCAGTGACTAAAGATGGAGAGTAAATAAGAGTACTGGGCTCTTTTGCAGGATGAGTTGCCGGCACAAATTCTGGGTCCTCTGCCCTGAGAGTTCCGTTATTATCCTCCTCTACTTCTAAAGAGATATCAGCATCTGTTTCTGAAGTTTCCGGAGGCCACAGCCAACTCATCTCCACTTCCTCATCTTCATCTGTAGAGGGTGCAAGCTGAGACCTGGTTATTGGCCTACACACATCAGTGGATGTGGATGGGGATTCCTCCTCTGTGCTTATCCTGACTGCCTCTGTGCTTATCCTGACTGCCTCTGTGAGAGGTAAAAGGTGATTTCGATGCCAGGTTTTTACTGGCCCAGTGTTTCCTTCTGGCTTGATTTCATAAACTGGGAGCCCTGGAAGCTTCCTACACACAACATAAGGCTGTAATCTCCAACGATCAGCCAACTTATGCTTGCCCGGGATGCCTAGATTTTTCAGCAAAACCCGGTCACCTGGTTGAAGATCCTGAACTCTTACTTTCAGGTCGAAGTTCCTCTTGTTCCTGTTCTCTCTGGAGTTCGAGGTGGCTTGAGCCTGCTCGTAAGCTATCTTCAGGCTCCTCCACAGCCTGTCCACATACCCTCTATGGGAGGTCTCTGATGTGTGATCCAAGGAGGAACCAAAAGCCAGGTTCACTGGTAATCGGGCTTCATGGCCGAACATCAATCTGTAAGGGGAATACCCAGTGGCCTCACTTTTGGTACTGTTGTAGGCATGAACCAGTGCAGTAATGTGTCTACTCCAATGGGGTTTCTGTTCTGCAGTCAACGTCCCCAATATATTCAGGAGAGTCCTGTTGAACCTTTCCAGGTGAGGGTCCCCTTGTGGGTGATAAGGAGTAGTCCTGGACTTTTGTATGCCTAGTAGATCCAACAGTCTCTTTATCAATTTGCTCTCAAAGTCCCTTCCTTGGTCCGAATGTATCCGTTGAGGTAAGCCATAATGGACGAGAGTCTTTGCTACTGTGGTTGCTTGCTGATCTCTAGTAGGAAATGCTTGGGCATAACGGGTAAAGTGATCTGTTACCACCAAGATGTACCCCTGCCCACTCAGATCGGATTCCAAACAAAGAAAGTCTATGCAGACCAGGTCCATTGGTCCCTGGCTCTCCAAATGGCCCATTGGGGCAGCCCTCTGGGGCAATGTCTTTCGTTGTATGCACCTGAGGCAGGAATGACAGTAACTCTCCACTTCTTTCCTTATGTGAGGCCAGTAGAACCTGTCCCTTACTAGTCGGAGAGTCCTCTCGGCTCCCAAATGACCATGGTGATCATGTAAAGCAATCAGTACCCTCTCTCTGTGCTTTCCCGGCCTGAGCAGCTGCCCATTTGCTTCTGGATCATCAGAGGGGCCCCTTCGGTAGACCACCCCTTGTTGCAACTGCAACCGATCCCATTCTTTCAGTAACAGCCAGGCTTCCTTCTTGGGGCTCTTCCGCAGCACATCAGACTGTTGATGTTCCAATGCCTTCAGCACCAGCCCACAGTGGATCTTCCTCCTCATCTCTCCTGAGATGCTTTCTGGATAGCTTGGGTAGACCCTCCTGTACAATCTGGGAGACGTTGCAATAGCACCTGGGTACTCCTGCTGAGGATACTCCTACTTCTTCAGCTCTGGCCCCAACTTTCCTGTATTGACTTGTCCCTTCCCAAAGGGCCCTAACTTCTTCTGGAGTAAGTTGAGTCCAGTCTTCTGAGGGATTTCGGGGGTCATGAGGCCTTCTTGACAGAGCTTCCGCATCTCGGTTACCAACCCCTGGTCTGTACTTCAGGCTGAAGGTAAATGCCGAGAGAGCAGCTAACCACCTGTGACCGGTGGCGTCCAGCTTCTCAGTGGTAAGCAGATATGTGAGGGGGTTGTTGTCCGTCTTAACCACAAATTCAGCACCTTAAAGGTAGTTCTTCAACTTGTCTACCACTGCCCACTTCAGAGCCAGAAATTCAAGCTTGTGAGTCGGATAGTTTCTTTCGGCAGGAGTCAAACTTCTGCTCATATAAGTGATCGGCCGCAGATGCCCTTCATGCTCTTGATAGAGCACTCCTCCCAGTCCTTCATGGCTGGCATCCACATGCAACTCGTATGGTTTGGCAGGGTCTGCATAGGCCAAAACCGGGGCAGTGGTAAGGTTCCAATTGTCTGAAAGCTTCCTCGCATTCTGTCAGTCCTGGATGGACTCTTTCTTCCTTCTGGGCCCTTCTTTTGGCTTCCTTGACTGATCTGGGCTTACACTAACTTCTTCCTGTTTCTTTAGGAGCTCAGTGAGTGGGTGGGCTATTTTAGCGAACCCTTCCACAAACCTTCTGTAGTACGAGCAGAAGCCTAAGAATGACCTGAGTTCAGTCACGTTGGTGGGCCTGGGCCAAGAAGTGACAGATTCTAACTTCTTGAGATCGGTTGCCACTCCCTCTTCAGACACAATGTGTCCCAGGTAATTCACTGAGGGCTGGTAGAACTGGCATTTTTCCACAGAGAGCTTCAGACCTTCATCATGAAGTCTCTTCAGGACCTTCTCCAGGCGTACGTGCTCTTCCAACGTTCTTTTCAAATAATAATAATAATGTTTACACTTATATAGCGCCAATTGCTGCGATGCTGCTGCATCTATGCGCTGATAATGGTTGTCATTATTACCCAACTCAATGGTACTCATTTTACCAACCTCAGAAGGATGAAAGGCTGAGTGGACCCCGCCAGGATCAAACCTGCAACCCTTGGGACACAGGCAATCACAGACTGCTGCAAGGAGCATTAGCCCCCTGCCTATCTTACCAGCTATGACGTCATCCAGGTAAACTAGTACTTCAAGTAGGTTCATGTCATGTCACCCACTGTCTTTTCCATCAACCTCTGGAAAGTTGCTGGGGCCCCAGACAGGCCTTGCGGCATCCGGTTGAACTCAAAGAATCCCACCAGGGTGATAAAAGCGGTCTTCTCTTTGTCTTCGGGGCACATGGAAGCAACCAATTTTCATCAATATTGCTTAACAACGCCGGTACCACCTGTGTCCACCGATTGGTACTACGCAGTACCATGTCACCCCTCTGCTGTGGATACATATAGGTGTACATTGGAAATATTTTCACCAATTCCAACAACATCTCAGTTATTTCTAGACACGCCACATCTAAACACAGAACTTTAGGAACTTTTCGTTTACCAACGATGTGGAGGGGCTCATTTGCTAAGGCGTGAGATGCTGAGTCATTTAAAGAGACCTCTACCTCAGAGGTAACTGACAAAACTTGCGGCTCCCCTTGAGCACTGCAAATCGCATGTGCGACACTCACCCTCTCACTTTCAGCAACACTGAGCGATTCCAATTCGCTATCCATTACCATATCATTCTGAGGCTCAACATTCCTCATCTCTTTTGTTGAGGACAAAACCTCTGCTATGTATGCGCCCTTTTCAGATCCTTCCAACTGGAGAGGGTTAACTCCTGCAGAAGCCAATGCACCCACGTCTACCGGCCCTGCAGTCTCTCCATTTTGCATAGCAGAAATTGTGTCCACCGCAAACACATTTTTTTTTTTTTTTTTTAATACAAACTTTTATTGGAGAAATAAGAACAAGTACATATCAACAAAAGGCAGATATTAAGCACACCTCAGAGACAACAGGTTTTAACAGGGATGCAGACAATAAAAGTATCATGCAAACACATTTTAAACATAACAGGCTGCAATAACATAACTTCACCACTTTGCTCAGGTGGTGCTTCATTAAACTCATGAGGACTTTTTCTGCCAGCACTGACAGACCACAATAACCCATTATCACTACAAGTAATTTCAGACATTTTAGTTTTACCATTTTTCTCATCACCAAGGTCAAGTACCCTCTTATCCATCAGAGCGACACCACAGTTGTCCCCGGCAACCTCTGGCTTCAACACACAGAGATTCATGGAGGTTTCTAAGGACACCTCTGCAGCCTTATGTACTGTTGCTAAGGGAAATCGCATATCCTGCTTAGCGATTACCCGTACCTCATTACTAGTGCGACGTGCCAGAACCGCAGGGGCGACACGTGAGGTGCATAGTGGGCCGATGAGAGACAGCAATAATACAGTTCATCGGTTTACTCACGGTTAGCAGAAAGCCTCCCTGGGCCGGTCGCACAGTGAAGAGGAAGACAGCACGAAATCCTCCGGGGCACGCTCTGTGATAGGGAAACGCCAGCCAAGATGGTGGTTGTGGTGCCCACGATGACAGGGGTGTTTAGAGTGCTTGTGGCGGCTGGGTTCCTTGATGGTATTTGTCGTGACGCCAGTACCGTTAATGGTGGTACTACCAGTTGTAATAGCAGTGTTGAAGAATGAGGTAGACAGAGGTAGGATACAACTCACAACTTTTACTGTGACTGGCTTTGGTTGCAGTACAAACATCCAGTTAGAATACAGTCTCTGGGTGAAGAGAGGAATTCTGCTGATCCACTGTTAATAGGCTTTAGTATTCCTGGACTCAGACTGTGGTTCAGTATAATGCTTACTTGTTTCTGGTCCCTTTTGAATCCAGTGACCTTGGTGAGGTTGCCAGTGGCTAAGAAATCCTTCACCTTTATTCTCAAAAAGGTCTTTGCTGCCGGTTGGTGGCTTTTACCCTTTTATTTGAGCAGTTCCAATTTGTCCCTTCTCTGGACTGACCTTCTCTCACCTTCACATTGAGCTTTTTCTCTGCACACTGACTTCCTGAACAACTGACCACAGATAAACCTGAGCTGGGATAGATATCCCAGAGTGGTGCCATCTTGTAGTGGGAAGTATGAAGCACACTTGACCAGCCTATGAACAGGAATACCACAGGTGTAGCAATGCAAAATGACATGCAATATAGCAATGACAAAGAAGTATTACTTTTGCAGTTCCCACATGTCCTGAGTGGGACGCTGCACTAGTGAACACATCACCATAAGTACATGTGTCATAAACAACATCATCATCATTCATAAACATAGCAGTTTTATAATCTCTATCAGATTGACTTTTGTCAGAACGCATGGCACCATGTATGCGACGCAACACATTAACCTTCCTCTCTAAAGGAATTGTTTTGCCCACTTCACAGTTGTCCTGGGAAACTATTTGATTTACCACTACAGGCTCATTAGCGGTTTCTCTTGGCAACTCTGCAGCACCTGTCTCTATCGCTAGGGAACATGACACACCATCTGTTTTGGTCACCCCTAACACATCACTCTCAGCACTCTGCTGGACTACCTAAGGTGCACACAAAGTCCACATATCACTTTCAGTCTTTGATCTTGCTGCAAGGAGGGTTTTAACATGTGTCTCCCCACTGATCTGGGTAGCACACTGCAGCAAGTCCATTTTTACACCTTCTGCAGATCTCCTCACCGGACACATTGCTACTTCACTTGAATCACAAATTGCAACAGTATTACCATATCTTGAAACAGGTAACTCTGTCTTCATTTGAGGGTGTTGCCTTTTAGTTGCATTTTTGCTGGCCAACTCCCCCTGGTGGCCACAGGATGAAATCACAGCAGGCAACTTCCACTGTTTAGCACCCCCTGCAGACAAAACAGAAGACTCCTTGTCGCCAGGGGTGACTGCAAACATATCTGTAAAGGAATCTTGGCCCACCGATAAAGAGTTCTGCGCGGCAACATTACCTCCAGCTGCACCCCAAAATCTAGGGCAAGAAAATGTGCTGTGCCCAGCTGACCACATTCCAGGCATGGCGTATGGCGACTTTCTCCTGTTGCTAAGGGAGAGGGACACTCTCCCAACATGCAGAACTTCACTTGCATCTCTATGGGGATAGCGATTCAACTCTTCTCTGTAGCTCCTCCTTCCCATTGACACATTTTCTCTGGTTGCTAATGGAAACGGTGCTCTCCTAGCTGCACGTTGCTGGCTCTCCGACACATGTAGACGTCTCTCTCCCTGAAGCGACGTTGCTTTAAACTTGCCACAACTCTCTGTAGGCAATATCTTTGTCTTGCGGTCCACTGACCTGACATCATAGACGTTGCTATGGGCAACTGCACCCAGCTGCTTACTCTTTACATTCAGAGCAGGCTTCTCATATTTTTGCTTTGTTGAAGTTTGCGACAAAGAGCATTTGGAAACTTTATGCCCCCACTCACTGCATCGCAAACAGCGCACTTGTTTCTTAATACTTTGCACATTAATAGCTGGCCGGCCTGCACCAGCGTTGCTTGGGGCAACAGCATGAACTTCCCCTTTAGTTTGGTTCAGTGCAGCCAAGTGTCGCTTGCACCAATCCACTGCAGACTCTGTTTTGCTAGGCACAACAGCATGAACTTGCCCTTTGCTGAAAACAGGGCAATGTTTTTTTTTTTTTTTTTAACACAGTTCCTTCTTAACACAGGAAAAAATTTGGTGTACTGTCTCCAAGACTTGCAAACAGCACACTTTCACATGCAGACTTCACTCTCTGCGATTCCACTTGAATCATCCATTCACTGGGCCTTCCCAAATGGATATGTCTTCTCAGACCACACTGAGCTTACTTCCACAGGTATACCACCTATATGCAACACAGTCCACTAATTGAACTCTTGTGCAATGCAGTTCTCCTGACTGCCACACACAGCTAACAGCAGTTCACAGCAGAAAACTTTAACTTTCAGTTCATGTTGGCTGTTCATCATAGCATTGCTGCAAAAACGCACAGTTGCTTTCTACTCACTGTTTTGTTGGTATGCAAGGATCTGGAACTTTTCCAAACTGCCCGCAGCAATCCACCACTTGTAGGATGGGGGTTATTATACTCCAGTGATAGATGCATTTTTCTGTGAGTACACCAAGCCAGAACTGCGTTTTTTAAGGGCCTGGTAGCCCTATTTTATTTACAAGCTCACAAAATACAAATAGCAGCCCTCGCAGGGGGTTCCACCATTCCTGTATCTTGTCCTCCGGCTGTTTCAGACCTCCAAATTAGGCCCAAGTTCTGCTCCTCAGAACTACCCGTTTCCTAACGGTAAGCACACAGCCAACTTACTCCTGACCAGCGTCTTGCTGCTCAATCGCACGACACCTGCCTCATGCAGTAGCTGCACCTATGCAGCACCTCTGACTCCTGTCAGAGGGTTTGGGAGCTCACACCTGGCTCCCAGGACCAGACATCCTGTCTGTGGGTGGGGGACTGAGCCACAGCAAGGCCAGCACTAAATAGCTGAACACACAGCTGTGTAATTAATGTGTCTGTCTCTCCAAAATATGGCGAAAACCAGCCATCTTTCAGGAAGGACAGAGTCAAACCATCACAATATATATATATGTCTATACCTGGGAGCTCCCCCTACTTTATAAGCTATGTGTGAGATCTCACTTAGTCCTGGATCTTCTTTTCTTCGCTAGCTAAAGTGCCTCCTTGTGATTTGTAATCCACAGTTTTGGTGAGTTATATTGAAGTGAAAATGCTCCTGGTGTAGCTGTAACAACTATTTTAACATTGCTTGAGACATCAAGGTAGATAGGCCTCAAGCCTTCTCAGTGTCAGTTGCTCTGCTCCTTCGTGGAACTATAATTTCCAGTGAGGCCTGTATATGAGTCTAACTGCATGTGAGATTTAACAAACTGTTGGCCGTGACCCGCTCACCCACTGGATAGAGGCTCTGCGTGGTAACTTTTGTCCGGTGACTGCAACTTGCTTCTCCGTCAGCTGGGCCAATCGCTCCGTTCAGCTCCACTGGGTGGATCCCGTCCTCCGATGCTCGGATGAGTGTCTCTGGGTCTCTGCAATCTGGCCACCGTCTCCCCACAGGTCCTCTCAGGCAGGCCACACGATTCCAAGAGACCTAAAATGGCTGCTCCGGCTCCTTTTATCTCCTACCCAGCATGCACTGCTCAAAAAGGTGTTCATGGGTAGGTCACCAAACCTCCTGGGTGAAAAAGGTCAGCCCCCTCCTCCCAAAACAACAGTCACTTCCGGTCTAGTCTTTTGTGCTTCTTTCAGGAAAAACATACCTGCATTACCAGTATTTGGTCACTAGATGGCTCCAAATACTCAAACATAGCAATGTCCATAGACGTTTTATTAAAGTATGCAAACACACATCAACATGGGAGAATATCAGCGCTACATGTATGTTTTACATTAATCTGAAGCAAGGTGAATAATAGTTGCCATTATTTTGCACACAGTGCCATCTACTGGCTATCTTCAAGTAACGATCGGAAACCAGTAGAACAGGCTTCTGATCTTACGATCACTGTACCTCTTTCTCTTCAGAACATTTGTGAAGAGAAAAATACACAGTTTATCTTTGTGTCTGTTAAAAATATCAATAATGATAAAAAAAATATGAAATAGTTAGATTAGGACTCGGGTCTGTGGGCTCCATTCACTAAAGCAGATCATATTTGGTATTAAGGTGTCCGGACACATTTTCCCTAAATATCGCATGCAGTCCTGAAACTGTCAATTCACTACACCACTTTGCAATATTTATCACAAACGCTTAGAGTCGGTTCACACTGGGGCGACTTGGGATCCGACTTGAAGTCGCCTCAAGTCGTCCCAAGTCGCGCTGTCCAGAAAATTAATGTAAGTGAATGAGAGCCGTCTTAATACACACTACTACTACTTCAGAAGAGGTTCCTGTACTACTACTGTACTACTTCAATCCGACTTCTAGGCGATTTGTACCCATTGATTTCAATGGAAGTCGCCTCCAAGTCTGATCACTGTCTTATCTGAAGCAACTTTCCAGTAAGATAACATACATTTCTCAGGCAAACCTCTCCCTCCCCCTCCCTCTCCCAGAGCTGATTGTTGTTTGATTGGCCACTGGAAAGTCTCCTGTCCTGGAGACGACTTCAAGTCGTGTTGTAAATCGCCCCAGATCGCCCTGTGGTTCATGCTCAAGTCATGTTGGAGTTGGCTCTGAAAGTCGTGCTGGAAGTCGTGTTGCTCCAGTGTGAACCGATTCTTAAACAGCTCGGTAAACACTGCATGGAAAGGCATTAAACTCAATTCAGGAAAGGAAATAAATAATTAAATGCATGCAGTAATTAATTAGTGGTCCAGGCATGCCATATTAAAGGAATGTCATAATATAATAGTTTTTATAATAATTTTGAGTAGTATCTGCCTTTTTGGAGCAGTTCTATCAACAGTAATACATAGAAACCTAAATATAGAAATATGACAATCATTGGGGTTGATTTACTCAAAGTTGTTGGCTGCCTTTCCTGGACACAGGTAAGTATGTCGATTTTTTTCTTTACAGGGTTAGATAGATTAGGCTTAAAATGTGGCATAGAGTAGGTTTCGAGTTAGTTAGGCTTTGATTAAACTGACACTTTAAAGCCCTGTACACACGATCGGTCCATCCGATGAAAACGGTCTGATGGATTTTTCCATCAGATATCCGATGAAGCTGACTGATGATCAGTCGTGCCTACACACCATCAGTTAAAAAACTTATCGCGTCAGAATGTGGTGACGTAAAATACGACGTGTTAAGAAAAATTAAGTTCAATGCTTCCGAGCATGCGTCAACTTGATTCTGAGCATGCATGGATTTTTAACCGATGGACGTGCCTACAGACGATCGTTTTTTTTTATAGGTTTTTTATCCATCAGATAATTTTAAAACAAGTTCCTAATTTTTTAACCGATGGATAAATAACCGATGGGGCCCACACACGATCGGTTTAGTCTGATGAAAACGGCACATCAGACCGTTTTCATCAGACAAACCGATCGTGTGTACGGGGCATAAGAAATATACAGCTAAAGTTTAAAATGGTTCAACCTATCTGGATACACATTGGGGCCAAAAATGTATTTGTTTGCAAATGTGTCAACAAGTGTAAGGCCCCTTTCACACCTGCGGACCATATGTCCGATTTTCATCCACCTGTTTTCAGATGAAAAACGGACATACGTGTATCCCTGTGGGATTGCTGATGTCAACGAATGAACATCCGCTGACCTCCGATCTCATCGGTCTCCGCTATGCTCTGTTTCTGCAGACAGAGGAAAATCCTATTTTTCCATCCGTCTGCGGATCAGTCGGATGAACACCCACAAAAACTTGGTTTAGGAGCTAAGATTTTTTTTTTACTTTCCTCAGTAAGGGGTTATTTACGATATAAGCCAGATCAATATTATTACAAATCCTTCTTTTTTCTCTTTTAAAGGATAGTTTTAAAAAATTCTCAAAGAAAATTATATTTTGGGTCCATCCTATTACAACAGGAGACCAACATACTTTTAAGACATTTAAAGATAGAAGATCTGTTATCGGTAAAGCTCTAATAGAGCCGGAGAATAAGGTAAGTTAATTTATTTTATTATCATATTTACAGTAGAGACAAACATATATCATTCTAAGATTACATGAACTTCATGCAAGAATACAATGATTTAAAGTAAATCCGCTTACAAAAATCTGAATATCCGATGTGTTTGTAAAATTTATGAAGATTCTCTAGCGCACCCGTAAAGTTAAAACATGGGTAATAACGTTGATGTTTTGATTTAGCTACCAATAAACCAATAAGGAACCTCTAAAGATGTGTGCCCCGCTTGTGGCTCTGGGTCTTTCTTTAAAAAGTTTACCTACATGCAACATTCGGTGATAATGCCACCCCTGAAACTGATAGTCGGGGCTGGAGCACAGAAACCACAGTTGGTCGCTTGCTTTGCAGCTTATCCATTCAGAAAACGTTGTGTATTCCTTTTAAAGGTGTTCTGCGATTGGGGAAGGGAAGTCATGAAATTCATTACCCCCCCCCCCCCCCAATCACGCACTTTGAAAAGAATGCACAATGTTTTCTTAAATGTAGAAGCTGCATAGAAAGCAACCTATTGTCATAACATGTTTGCCAGCTGTGAACTTGCATGCAAATCTTCCCAGAATGTGGAGAACATAGAGGCAATAAATTATAACATTGAATCTATAGACTTCTTTGCACTGGTGGGGCATTACTTACAGCTGGTGCTTATACAGTTCCTATCCTCTCCATTGGATTGGAGATCTATTGGGATCCATATGTGTATATCAGAAATGTGAAATACTATTACAGACTTGCTTTAGTGTGTTGTGGATCCTCTTAAATGGGTTGTAGTGCAAATCTGCAAAATGCAAAAAGCACTAAAAATGCATAGGTGTGAATCCAGCCTAAGATGTTACACAGGGGGACTGAACCAAAGCAGAACAGAGAGTTATTTGCTATCTTTAATGGCTTAGCTCGGTTGCCGTAGTAATGGCAATCGAGATAGAGGTTTGGTCTAGATTTGGACAGGAAAAAAAAGTAAGGGCGGAAATGACATCCACAAGAGATTCAGTAGTAATGATTGTAGTAACGATGGCATGGCCAATACCCGGAAGAAACAAAATTTAAAAAAAGTGAAATAAGGTATTTTAAAACCTAATTTCCTACACATTTGAATGTGTATGGCTTACCAATACATTGTAGGATCATTATCTTAAAAAAAAAAGAAACTTTAACTATATTCTGCTTGTTACCTTATGTCATTTTATTTTGCTTTGTATATGTAGCATCCCCTTACCCAGTGGCATCAGGAGGGGGGAGACGGGGGCTGACCAGGGCTATAGCTCAGAGTGGGCCACCAAAAAGCCCTGGGTCTTATGTTGCCCATTCAGAATTATTAGCCCAGAGTCCCAAGGCCTGGGGTTGGCCGGCAACTCAGGGCTACATACCTCAGCAGTGTAAACATCTATACAGCACAATTTAGTCATTGGTGGACAAGCCGGGGTCTTACGCCAGAAATGGGAGTGAGAGTCAGTGGAGCTGTCAAATCTAACCTCTGATGTTGGTGATGGGCGGGGCCAATATGCAAGGCTCCGTCCCCTTTTTAGAAAGCCTGTGTATAGACAAAACAGATGGCGTGTATATATTGCTGACTGGGGAGGAAGGTGGAAGGGGGCAGGACTAATTACAACTACTGTATGTGTACCCACAGTGTGTATAATTCAGGTTTATTATACACCACTGAGGGTGCACATGCAGTAGTTACAATTGGTCCTGCCCCTGCCATCTTCCTCCCCGTCCCAATGATACAGCCCATGAGCACATAAATACACTAGCGTCTATGGAAAATTTTGGTAAGCTTGACATGGCACTGCTCCTGGTTTTTAACATTGATGTATATGGGAAACTATAGGTACAGCGCTAAAAATTATGACATATATATGTGAAAAATAACAAATTAGTGAAAAAGACTTAAAAAATAAAGTGAAAATAATGTGGTTATAGGAAATAAGAATCGAAAGTGATCCAATTAATATAGTCCATAATATGTGAAATTTGAACATAAAAATCTTCTTCCACCAAACGACACCCAGTGAATATTATTAAACTATTATACCGCGCAGTTTTTTCAACTGAAATGTGAGTGCATCTCCATTTATCTTTTGTTCAATAAACCCGCTATCTTTGCATATTACACTATGGGTCCTTTTGTTTTCTCTCCCATGAGCCTTTGAAACATCCCCATGCTTTACTTTAAACAACGTTGTGGAACCATCAATTGTTCTGTCTGTTGCTTTGGAGAAGTTGGTCTGGGAAGACTATAATCATCCCCATGCTCATCTGACCGGTTCACATACGGTCTATTTTTTTGGTAAGGAGCCAACCTTATTCACTGGGTGTCGTTTGGTGGAAGAAGATTTTTATGTTCAAATTTCACATATTATGGACTATATTAATTGGATCACTTTCGATTCTTATTTCCTATAACCACATTATTTTCACTTTATTTTTTAAGTCTTTTTCACTAATTTGTTATTTTTCACATATATATGTCATAATTTTTAGCACTGTACCTATAGTTTTTTATAGTTTTGTGGATTGCTTTGGTTTAAGTAATTGGTACTGGCAGCTTTTTTATTCAATATATTTTCACTTATTCACGTTAGCGCAGTGTTTTTCTCCCCTAGGGGAGATTTTTTATGTTTTTTGATGTATATGGGAAACCTTGGTCAGCCTGACATGGTACTGCTCCCGGTTTTTAACATTTAACATTGGTGTCAATGGGAAAAATGGGAAATTTTGGTCAATGTGACATGGCACTGCTCCCGAACATTAAGTTACGGGGACACCAGGGAGCACGTTAAGGGTACCTGGCACTACGTAATGGTATTATATAGATTATTTAGGCAAGCTGGCCAGTCCCAGATATTTTGTAGTCCTGGGTTCCCTCTTGGTGCTCTCCGGGTTTAGTGTCCCTGTCATTTATGGGGCAGAGGGGGGGGGGGGTTAATGCAAAAGAGGTCCAGAGGTGTGTGTGGGGGCCCTGTGTAATGTAAAGGGGTTCAGAGGTGTAGGTGCTGTGTAATGTGAAGAGTGGCCCCATGTCCAGAGGTGTCGCCCCATCGAAATGCTATAATTGGTGTTAAACTCATATTTAATCCAACACGCTCCACGACGCTGATCTTCACACCCTTTTTTGATATTGGAAGGGGGCATTGTGGGATCAAATTTACCTTAGGGCTGAAGCCACTGATCTTTTAATCACCTTGCAACGCCCCTGCCCTTACCACTGATAAGTGGATGAGAACCTCCAGGTGGCTTAAAGGGCTAGCATTTCAAACCTTTAGGGTAAAATATTACACTCTTTGTCGGCCCAAAGAAATTGGACATCACTTTGAAACCTCATTAAATTAAAACTCCCCTGTAACACACACATAAGCAAAACAATACCTTGAACTTTGGGAAAACTCAATGAAAGCAGAAATAACTATTCAAGGTCAGGCTACCTACGACCTAACCTAGATGTGACACCAAGTTTAGATTAGGGACATCAGCTTATGGCATGATCCCTACATACAGTATATGTTACTTTGCTTTGGTAGCATATCTTGAAATCATATTAGCAAGTCAGTAAGCATGTAACTAAATTATGAATAAGCTTGCATAATCTAATATTTATTTAATCGTTTGGGGTACCCTCCCCTCATCTTTTGAGTAGTGTTCTCAATTTCTGGCAATGTATTTTCTGAAAAGTTGCCTAATGGTCAGCTCCTCGTTTTTGTTATAACTCTCCTACTGAACTTTTCTTTAATACAATGCCACCCAGAAGGGAGCTTTACAACCTCACTGGTCTAGAGGACAAATCTTAGAGAGAGTATATAGCTAGAAACATTGAGATGGCATATGTCAAGCACTTTTCACCTCCTCCGGGAGCTAGATTCTTCATTGTTGAGAAGGACGGGTTCTCCAGTCATGGTAGCTTATTTACTAGAAAACTGTTTCATACCATTGACTTGCTTTTTGCAGCCGAGGCTCACAAATGTGAAAGTCATTGTATTGAGAAACATATCTCTTGAATGCTGAGAATAATAACGGGTATAAATCTATTTACACTAGAACAATAGCACTTTAAAAATTAGGACTTGAATATAGCAGGCCATTTTACATTTTTTGTAATTCTGCATATTTAGCAAAACAATATTGTTGATGTTGTTATGTTTATTATCATATTGTTCCTGTATTTTGCTCTTTTAAAACATAGGTGCGTTGCATAACAGTGCAGAAAATCAGATACGTGTGGAACACTTTGGAGAGAAATTTTCAGAAAATTGGGTGAGTTAAAACAGTTAAAATTTTATTGGAAAAATGTATATTGAAAGAAACTCTGTTAAAGGGTCACTAAAGGAAAAAAAAAATGGGCTGAAATTACTGTTTACAGGGTATAGAGACATAAAAGTTAACTGATTCCTTTTAAAAATGATTAACAATAGATAAAAATCAATCATATAATCAACCTTCAGTTCTAGTTTAGTTTTTGCTGTTATTTCCTGTCTCTCTGTTGTACAGAGCCAGAGAGCCAATAGAGGGCAGTGATGGTTTGTGTAAAACCCCCTCAGCACCAACCCAGTTTCCGTTTACACACAGTAATCACACCTCCTTGATTAGTGACCACAGTGAGAAAGCTCCCAGCACTGTGGTTATAAGGAAACAGACAACCAGGAAGTGTGGAGATCAGAGCAGAATTACAGCAACATCAAAGCAAAAATGAATAATGAGGACATGAAAACAGCACTGCAGTAAGGTAAAGGAAGCTATTTAGCTAAAAAAAAAATCCTTTAGTGACCCTTTAAGTCCTCGTACACACGTCGAGAATCTCATCAGGAAAAACCCGTTGTTTTCCCTGATGAGATTCTTGGCAAGAAACTATTGCCGCCAGAGTGTACTGACTGTCATTTCAAAATAACTGCGGTTCTCTTGAAAGGAAAGAACATGGTGACGTCATCGCGTATGACAAGCAAGCGCTCGTTACATTTGATGCCGTCGCCGCCATCTTGCTTCAACCTACCTATGCCGTGGAAGCTACCGCACATGCGTCAAAGTCATTTCGAGCATGTGCAGGTTTCCACGGCGACAGGTAAGTATACACACTCTCGGGTTTCTCGTCGGGAAACAGGCCGACAAGAATCTCAACGAGAAAAAAGAGAGCAGGTTCTCTTTTTTTCTCATCGAGATTCTGGCCAGATTTCCAGACGAGAAACCTGAAAGCCTCGTACACACGAACAGGAATCTCGGCAAGAAGCAGTTTTCTTGCTGGTTTTTGCCGAGAAACCTGGTCGTGTGTACGAGGCCTCAGAGACCAAAAATGGTTGCAAGTAGTCCAGACACCTAAATGCATCTCACTTTATATAACTGCAGCAGGCTTCAAAATCTTGTCATTATGACAGACTGTTCATTCGACATGTGCACACTGACAAATTCGTTTTTATTTATTTAGTTTCGTTAAAAAAATGCATTTGTCCGAAAATCAGAATTAATTAAGGTTGAATCTATCATTGAAGGCTCATGGTGTCTGTCAAATGTTCTAAGAAGATTTGACGCAGCAGCTAAACTGTACGAGGCCGCAATTTCTGGTCGAATGTTCCGCCTACAAGCTATAGAAGAATTCTAATGTTGTATGACACTAGTAATAATTATATTTATACATTATTATAACTAGTCAACCAACATTTGAATTCTTCTAAAACCTATGGGCCGAGCATTTGACCGGAAATGTACCATTGCGGCGTCGTACAGTTTAGCTGCTTGTCGAATCTTCTTAGAACTTTTGACAGACACCATAAGTCTTTAATGGCAGATTTGATGTTTGTATGTTTTTCACTGCTTCATCGAATCTTCGTCGTTCATGTCGAAAGGGTCTACCCCAACACTATCTCTATAATGTCGAATCTTTTTTCTCTATGTCGAATCTTTCCTCTCTATGTAGAATAATCTTGTACTAATATAGTTAAGGTTAGGCACATTTGACCGCAGATTTGATAGACACAGATTGTTATTGTGAGCATCATGTCGAATCTCCTAACTATATCGAACTGTTGTAGCAATCAAAACGAAAATAAAGCATTTTTTTGTGTCGGATCTTTCGGATTCTGCGCGTTCGTTTGTTAAAATGATAATGAAGATACCCAAAATTTGGACAAAAAAGGCATTCGGACTAAAACGAATGCACATGTCTACTGATCATTCTGTTAGTGACAGAATTTGCCTGTGTCCTCTTGACTCTTGCACATTCCTAGTGAACAGTGAGACTGCATATTGTAGTGATGGACCAATAGGAGTAAGGCATTGGTGGGAAAACCAGAAAAGCACAATCCTTTGTGTAAAAGTTCCAGGGCTTTGTCTGCCTGAATGGCATGGCATTTGGCCAACTTACAAATGGCTATCTGAGTAACTGCTGATGTCTCAGAATTATCCACTTCAAGATTGGACTATGCAAATGCCATCTACGTCGGACTCCCTAAGTACCAAATCTCTCGTCTGCAAGTCATGCAAAACACGGCCGCCAGACTTGTGACTGGGAAAAACCCTGGGAATCAATCTCACCTTCGCTGAGAACCCTTCATTGGTTGCCAGTAAAAGACAGAATTGCTTTTAAAGCACTCTGTCTAACGCATAGATGTATCCATGGGAATGCTCCCCATTATCTATGCGAAAAAATAAAAGCTCATAATCCCAATTGCGTTCTGCGATCCACCAATCAAAATCTACTCCAGATACCGAAAGCCAACTACAAGTCCAAAGGAGAAAGAAGATTTGCGGTCCAAGGTCCCAGACTATGGAACGCTTTACCAACCAGCATTCGGTTGGAGGAGAACCACTTAGCATTCAGGAGAAAGATCAAGACTCATCTCTTTTGATTTCAAAGGAGACAGGAACAACAAGCGCCCAGAGGCGATTTAGTTTGCATGTGCCGCGCTATATAAGTCTTTCATTCATTCATTCATTAAATGCAAACAGCATGTTATAAAGCAAAGCCTAGAAATGTAAAATAGTGTCTAAGGTTCCACCTGCTGGTTAAAAAGAAGAAGAGAAGAGGAGACCAAGCATTCACGTGAAAAATAGTAAAACATGGCTGTTATTCATGGTGCCATTGCTTACTTTCGTGATCTCCCTGATTGGTCAGAGTGATCACATTATACAGAGCAAATCAAAGCAGCCCTGTACCATGTAATAGCTGTGATCAAACAATGGCATCATGAATGAATGCCAGACATAAATTATTGCTTATATTGTAATTATTGCATAGTATAAAAGTGTTTTTACATACAGTCACTAGAGGAAGTGCAGTGGCTGGCCGCTCTTATATCACTGTATGTCAATGCCAACAGCCATTGTATTTGATCACCGCCATAGCAGTACAATGCCACTAGACCAGTGATGTCAGTCAGTATCCCTAATTATCGCCACACCATCAATGTCCCTAATTACTGCTGCTCACTCACAGTGTCCCACCGCTGCACCAGTCACAATTTCCCTAATTACTGCCACACTAGTCATATTGTCCTTAATCACCACCACCACACAAGTCATATTGTCCCTATTCACTGCCACACTGATTACAATATCCCTGATCGCCACCACACCAGTCATGTTTTCACTAAAAACTCCAGTTACAGTGTCTTTGATCACCACCACACCAGTTACAGTGTCCCTGATCACTGCCACACCAGTTACAGTGTCCTTGATCACCACCACACCAGTTACAGTGTCCCTGATCACTGCCGCACCAGTTACAGCAACTCTGATCACTGCCACACCTGTTCCAGTGTCACCAGACAAGTGTAAGCCAGCAACAGTGTCTCTGATTATCGCCACACCAGCCCCAGTGTCACAAGACCAGTGTAAGACAGCAGCATTAAGCTATTATACCCGATCACTTGTACAGCGATGACTATTACAATACATTGATTTTGACACAATTGGTTGATTTGTGTGATAGGCAAGATACAATGTCTGGTATATAATTAGTCCAGGCACTAAAAAAGTCTCACACGTGGTATTGCCATGCTTCGGAGGAGAAGTAGAATGTGTTTCAGTTTATAATTCTAAGTATGCCCATGCTGTGTGCGATAAATACTGTATCCTATTAACTTGTCAACTTTGTGTAATAAAGTTAAAATAAAATCTCTTTCTGCATTTTCCAAAAACTTGTGGCAAACAAATTAGGTCTTCAAAAGACTCACCATGTCTTTCAGAAAATACCTCAGAGTGTTTGCTTTCCAAAATATGGTCATTTTGTGGGTGTTTCCACTCTTCTGGTGCTCCAGGGCCTCCACAAATTGATAGGTAGTCAGGAAATCAGATGAGTGTCACATGATCTGTCATTACATAACTTTTTGAAAGGCCCCAGAGGCTGCAACACCTAAGCAAGAGGCACCACTAACCAAACACTGCCATGAAGACCAAGGAACTCTCCAAACAACTAAGGCACAATGTTGTTGAGCAGTACAAGTCAGGGTTAGGTTATAAAAAAATATACAAATCTTTGATGATCCCTAGGAGCACCATCAAATCTATCATAACCAAATGGAAAAAAATAAAACATGGCACAACAGCAAACCTGCCAAGAGAAGGCCGCACACCAAAACTCATGGACTGGGCAAGGAGGGCATTAATCAGAGAGGCAGCACAGAGACCTCAGGTAACCCTGGAGGAGCTGCAGAGTTCCAGAGCAGAGACTGGAGTATATGTACATAGGACGAAAATAAGCCGTACGCTCCATAGAGTTGGGCTTAATGGCCAGAAGAAAGCCATTACTTTCAGCAAAAAACAAAATGGCACGTTTTGAGTTTGCAAAAGGCATGTGGGAGACTCTCAAAATGTATGGAGGAAGGTGCTCTGGTCTGGTGCAAACCCAACACAACACATCACTCAAAGAACAGAGTGAAACATGGGGAGACAGCATCATCCTGTGGGAGTGTTTTTCAGCACTTGGGACTGGGAAACTGGTCAGAGTTGAGGGAAAGATGGATAGTGCTAAATACAGGGATATTCTTGAGCAAAACCTGTACCACTCTGTGTGTGATTTGAGGCTAGGATGGAGGTTCACCTTCCAGCAGAACAATGACCCCAAACACACTGCTAAAGAAACACTTGAGTGGTTTAAGGGGAAACATATAAATCCATTTGAATGGCCTAGTCAACGTCCAGACCTCAATCCAATAGAAAATCTGTGGTCGCACTTAAAGATTGCTGTTCACAAGCGCAAACCATCCGACTTGAAGGAGCTGGGGCAGTTTTGCAAGGAGGAATGGGCAAACATCCCAGTGGTAAGATGTGGCAAGCTCATATAGACTTATCTAAAACAACTTGGAGCTGTGATAGCCGCAAATGGTGACTCTACAAAGTGTTGACTTTAGGGGGTGTGAATAGTTATGCACATTGACTTTTTCTGTTATTTTGTCCTAGTTGTTGTTTGCTTCACAATAATAATAAACATCTTCAAAGTTGTGAGCATGTTCTGTAAATTAAACAATCCATGTTAATTCCAGGTTGTGAGTAGAGTTGAGCTGACACCTGGATGTTCGGGTTCGGACCCAAACTTTAAAAAAAAAGTTCGGGCAGGGAACCCGAACCCGGACTCCAAACCCCATTGAAGTCAATGGGACACATACTTTTAGTAAAAAAAATTAAAATGCGTGGGGGTCACCCCTTTTAGGTCTGGTATGGCTATTAAGGGGAACCCCAACGTCAATTAAAAAAAAATGACGTGGGGTTCCCCCCAAATATCCATAACCAGACCCTTCAGGTTTGATGTGGATTTTAAGGGGAACTCCACCCCAAATTTTTTAAAAAAATGGCGTGGAGTTCCCCCTTATATCCACACCAGACCCCTTATCAGAGCACGTTGACCTGGCCAGCCGCAGAAAAGAGGGGGGACAGAGTGCGCCCCCTCTCCTGAACCGCACCAGGCCACATGCTCTCAACATTGGGAGGGTGTTTTGGGGTGCCCCCCAAAGCACCTTGTCCCCATGTTGATGGGGACAAGGGTCTCATCCCCACAACCCTTGCCCGGTGGTTGTGGGGGTATGCGGGCAGGGGGCTTATCAGAATCTGGAAGACTCCTTTAACAAAGGGGACCCCCAGATCCTGCCCCCCCCTGTGTGAAATGGTAATGGGGTATACTGTACCCCTACCATTTCACGAAGGAAGTGTAAATAGTAGTTTTCAGGAAAAAACACACACCGTAGAACAAATTACCTTATTAATTAAACCAAATAAAAATCCAGCGGTGAAAATAGATGATCGATGCTGCTCCCTGTTCCACCGTTGTCTTCTATCCAGCGCTGGGTGATCTCTCCAGCGACGGGTCATCGGTCCAGCGATGAGAAGCTCCATCCATTCAGAGCACAGCTCAGTGAATGACGCGCCGGAGCTTTGACATTTCTTTTATAGGGGAGGCGTGCCACGCGTCACGTGAACCCGTCCCGCTCTGACGCAAGGGGCATGTCTGGGCTGTCCTAGTGACGTAGCAGAGTGTGTGTCAGAGGGGGACGGGGTCACGTGACGCGTGGCCCGCCTCCCCTATAAAAGAAATGTCAAAGCAGGGAGCAGCATCGATCGTCTATTTTCACCGCTTTACAGTTCGGGTTCGCTCAACTCTAGTTGTGAGGCAACAAAAAAAATTCAAGGGGGTGGGGGGGGGGGGTGAATACTTTTGCAAGGCACTGTGTATATATATATCATAGTTTGTAGACTCTATAACTTTCACAAAATTAAATAATATACACTGAGTTTTGGTTATTTTTACTAAAGAAATGTAGCAGAATACACATTTTTGGATATGTTTTCATGTATATAGCAAAACATGAAAATTCCAGTGGTGATTAAATACCACCAAAAGAAAGTGCTATGTACAGTATCTCCGATAACATTTTCATTTGGACACAGTGTTGCATGCCTGAGTAATTGTCATTAAAAATGTGAAAGCACTGAAAACCAGCTTAGACAGAAAGAGTGTGAAAGTGTCTAGACTTGAGGTGGTTAAAAAATACAATTAGTGGTATAATTCTTGATATGTTTATATTGCAGCATTTTAGAAGATGAGTACTCTTGCTCAGATATACACACAGGCCTAGATTCACAAAGCGATTACGCCTGTGTAAATGTTGTTAGACTGGAGTAATTTCGACTTACGGGCGTTTTTACGCTAGTCGAAATCCTCAAACCATGAAAAGACACCTGCGGGCTTCATTTCGACTGTATTACGTGTTAGTACGCCTTCAGATCTACGCTGCCAGAAAATTGCGGCCACTGGGCGGACTTCCTGTTGTTTTTCACCGTCAGGGTATGCTAATGAGCTTTTGCCTGCAATCCACAAAATTTCGCACTTTCAACGCAATCTCTTACGGCACCTTTAGTCATCTTTTTTTTCCGTTTCACTATACCTGCTTTTTGCTGGTCTAATATTAGACAGCCCATGTTAAGTATGGCCGTCGTTCCCGCGTCGAATTTCAACGTTTTCCGATGTCTTTTATTATTTTTAACGTAAGTCGTCCGGGAATAGGAATGTTCGTAAACGCCGCTACTCAAACAACGAATGACGTCACGACGTGATTTCGCGCAATGCACGGCGGGAAATTCCTGAACAGAGCATGCGCAGTTCGATCGTCGCGGGGACGCGCTTAATTTAAATGCTTCACGCCCCCTAATCACGTATTTCGATTGCGCGGCGGAAAAAAAATACGACACAATAGCGTACGCGCAAAAAAACTACCTGAATTCGGTGTAGAGTCTGGTGAAATACGGCAGCGTACCGTATTTCGATTACGCAGCGGAATATTACGTCTTTGTGAATCTGCCCCACAACCTTTGGTTCTGGTTTAACTCAAGAGGAGCAAGAGATCCGGTATGCGTTTAACACAAATAATTGTATTTATAATATAACCAGAATAACCTGATCTTTTGTTCTTTATGTGTAATTAATATAACTTGTCTTATTTATTACCAGAATGCAAGTATGTGGCTTAAATGCAATTGATGTAGAGGTTGCCCCAATCTGGAAGCTGTTATTCAAAGAGGTGAGAGACTATTTAACAGGAGAACAAAGCCATACAGTATTTACAAACAGAGCAGTATCAATCGTCTAAATTAAGGTGTGTAGTAGTGCACATGTAAGTCAATAAACAGTGTCAATGCACCCAATTTAACCACTTAACCCCCGGACCATATTGATGGTCAAAGACCAAAGCACTTTTTGCGATTCGGCACTGCGTCGCTTTAACTGACAATTGCGCGGTCATGCGACGTGGCTCCCAAACAAAATTGGCGTCCTTTTTTCCCCTCAAATAGAGCTTTCTTTTGGTGGTATTTGATCACCTCTGCGGTTTTTAGTTTCTGCGCTATAAACAAAAATAGAGCGACAATTTTGAAAAAATAATATATTTTTTACATTTTGCTATAATAAATATCCCCCCAAAAAATATATATATAAAAAAAATGTTTTTCCTCAGTTTAGGCCGATACGTATTCTTCTACATATTTTTCGTAAAAAAAATCGCAATAAGCGTTTATTGATTGCTTTGCGCAAAAGTTATAGCGTTTACAAAATAGGGAGTAGTTTTATGGCATTTTTATATATTTTTTTACTAGTAATGGCGGCGATCAGCAATTTTTTTGGTACAGCGACATTATGGCGGACACTTTGGACACTTTTGACACATTTTTGGGACCATAGGCATTTTTATAGCGACCAGTGCTATAAAGATGCATTGGATTACTATAAAAATGCCACTGGCAGGGAAGGGGTTAACACTAGGGGGCGGGGAAGGGGTTAAGTATGTTCCCTGGGTGTGTTCTAACTGTATGGGGGGTGGACTCACTAGGGGAAATGACTGATCGCTGTTCATACATTGTATGAACAGACAGTCAGGCATTTCTCCCCTGACAGGACCGGGAGCTGTGTGTTTACACACACAGCTCCCGGTCCTCACTCTGTAACGAGCGATCGTGGGTGCCCGGCGGTGATAGTGCCCGCTGGGCACGGGCACAGGAGACGGGGCGAGCGCGGGGCGCGCGCCGCCGGAAGGAGATGCTGCAGGCACCAGTTTATCTACGTTTTTGCTCTAATAAATTGGCTTGTTTTAAATGGGATTATGCTATTGGGATTTCTCTTCCATTTTTCACTTCCCCATTCTGAGCCTGTTAGCGAAGAAGGACATACTACAAACAATCAAAGAGGGACCCGCTGAGGATTGCTGCAATTGATTTATTCATGCTGTAACCTTACAGCAGTAAGGTGATGGGCTTGTACACATCTAGGTGTCACTACCGTGGATTGGCCTGGCATTGGGCGTTGCTTTCATGGTGGAAGGATTTACCACTTTTTTTTAACCATTTTTCACTATTTATCAATATGTGATTATTTTCAAGTTACTATCACCTGTTATTGTTGAACATTGTTTCACTGTGCACTTTAGCACCCAGCAAGATTGCAGTGATACGCAATGTGTGTTCCAACCTTGCACTAGCACTTTATTATAGTACTTTTAGTAGGTTCACAGCACAACATCACCATTTTACCTAAATCTCCCTCTTTCCTCCCCAGTTGTCCCTCTTTTTGGGCTAATATGTCTATAAAAATGTGTTCTAATGTGCTAGTCCTTTTATATAAAATCTAAATGACTTTTTTTGTTATTTTGAAAATCCAAAAAGTAGTGTTAAAAAATGTGTTAGTAGTGTTAAACCAATCTTTTTTGCACATTAATCCTTATTACTGTTACTGGAGGGATGACAGGTGTGTAGCCTCTGTCTATATACTTCATGCTATAATTTCTCCCTCTTTCCTATCACATAAAGATGTGAAGTATAAGATCAGTCAATGTACAAGCGGTGTTTATTACTCTGTGTCCCTACCACAATTGTATAGATGCCCACAAACTATTTTGAGTCAATATTGATTTAAAGTTTCAGCTGAGGGATCTAAAAAGTGTATTAAAAGTAAAACAACAAATGTAGAGAGATTTTAGCATCAAGTAGGTAGTGCAACTGATGATTAATGAACCCTGGGTTTGGAGTGTTAACCATGAAGACATCACTCACATTTTAGGCAACTACATTAGAATGGATGCAGGGGTTCAAAAACACGTACAAACTCCTTCAATACATTCTAAACAAGTCCTAAAACCACTTGTCTAGCAAGCATCATAAAGTAAATCAATATATATATATATATATATATATGTATTGTTATACTGTGTATATTGTAAGGGATTAGCTCGGGAGCGGTGGGTGTGTGACCCCCTGGATGGGTTCACTACACACTGAACTATACAGAGAGGCAGCCGAAGACGGTTGAAAACAAAGAGTTTGGTTTATTCTTCCATATTGCTGGAAACAAGTGCAAGCATCCAAACAGCATAAACAAAACAACACATAAAATAAACCCTGGCCACTTGGGGTGTCTACCTTTACCACACAGGAACCTATCTATGGAGTCTGGCACAGCCTACTGCTGGGCAGACACTGCTGGTCATACAGCAGAGAAACAACAGTCTTTTTGATTTTTATTACACAGAAAAATCAACAACCACCTCACCTCTTCAGAAGTCTTTCTCACTGCTCTCCTTAACTCAAAAAGCCTCAGAATGCAGCAATCAGTAGTCATCATTTGGATAACTTATAGAGGCCTTAATTGCCTCATTCTGCACAGCTGAAGTTTTCCAACGCCCTAAACCTTTCTGGCTACCTCTGTAGCCGACACCTGGTAGTAATTGGTGTATTGTCTAAACAAGGCAGACATGTATCTCCCGTCTGTGACAACACCCACAGATTTACCTGACTTCCTGTCACAATATGTATATATACAGTATTTCACAAAAGTGAGTACACCCCTCACATTTTTGTAAATATTTTATTATATCTTTTTATGTGATAACACTAAAGAAATGCCACTTTGCTACAATGTAAAGTAGTGAGTGTACAGTTTTCATAACTGTGTAAATGTGCTGTCCCCTCAAAATAACTCAACACACAGCCATTGATGTCTGAACCACTGGCAACAGAAGTGAGTACACCCTTAAGTGAAAATGTCCAAATTGGGCCCAAAGTGTCACTATTTTGTGTGGCCACCATTATTTTCCAGCACTGCTTTAACCCTCTTGGGAATGAAGTTCACTAGAGCTTTACATTAGGGATGAGCTTCGAGTTCGACTAGAACTCATGTTCGACTCGAACATTGCCTGTTTGCCGAACAGCGAACTATTTGGGGTGTTCGCGGCAAGTTTGTGTGAACTTTAGAACCCTGTTAAAGTCTATGGGACTCGAACATTTGAAATCTAAAGTGCTAATTTTAAAGGCTAATATGCAAGTTATTGTAATAAAAAGTGTTTGGGGACCTGGATCCTGCCCCAGGGGACATGTATCAATGCCAAAAAAAGTTTTAAAAACTGCAGTTTTTTTGTCAATAGTAATTTTAACAATTCCTTTAAGTGAAACAATAAAAGTGAAATATTCCTTTAAATTTTGTACCTAGGGGGGGGGGTGTATAGTATGCCTGTAAAGTAGCGCTTGTTTCCCATGCTTAGAACTTTCCCTGCACAAAAGGGTCTGGAATAGATATTTGGGGGGAACCCCACATAATTTTTTTTTTAATTTGGCGCAGGGTTCCCCTTAATATCCATACCAGACCCTAAGATGAGTGATTTTAAATTACATTTTTCCTTCAGAAATTACATTTTGTGCAGTTCTAAGCACAGGGAAAAAAGCGCCTCTATACAGGCATACTATACATCCCCCTAGGTACAAAATTTAAAGGAATATTTCAATTTTATTGTTTCACTTTAAGCATTATTAAAATCACTGCTCCTGAAAAAACTGACATTTTTTTAACTTTTTTTCATTGATACATGTCCCCTGGGTCAGGACCCGGGTCCCCAAACACTTTTTATTACAATAACTTGCATATTAGCCTTTAAAATTAGTACTTTAGATTTCAAACGTTCGAGTCCCATAGACTTTAACAGGGTTCTAAAGTTCACACAAACTTTTGGTCTGTTCGCAGGTTCTGGTGCGAACCGAACCCAGGGGTGTTCGGCTCATCCCTACTTTACATGTTGCCTTTGGAGTCCTCTTCCACTCCTCCATGAAGACATCACGGAGCTGGTGGATTTTAGAGACCTTGTGCTCCTCCACCTTTCATTTTGAGGATGCCCCACAGATGCTCAATAACAGCTTTCATTTCAATTCCCGTTTATTCCTCTCGCTTGCCATCACATACAGCCCCGCCTCCTAGCCCGGGGACTTTGATATACATAACACGTACCAGAAATAGATTGGTGTTCTGTCTATCAAAGTACCTGTGCCAGGAAGAGGGACTGTATGTGACAGTGAGTGTGGGAACACACAACAATTGAAATGAAAGCTGTTATGTCCTGTACACACGGTCAGACTTTTGACTGTGCAAAAGTCTGCTGTGAGTTTGTCAGAAGTCTGACGGAAAGATAGAGAACAGGTTTTCTATCTAAGGTCTGTCTGACTTCTGACAAAAAAAGTCTGATGGAGGCTACACACGGCCAGACTTTCTAAGAAAAAAAGCCAGTCTGACTTTTTTTCTTGGAAAGTCCTGCCGTGTATGCTAGTCATTACAGTGATTTTTCCAAGCTCTGATGATCCGACTGGCTCTCTCTTCCTCTGGGCAATCACTGGGAGAAAAGCTCCTCCCACTCCTAGTCAGCCCACGCTCGCCAGCCCTCATTTTCCACTTGAAAATTGCAAGTAGGCGATGGGAAAATTTGAGGGCTGATATACATATACACTGTACATACTGTATAGCTTTTAGTAGATTGTTTTGCTCCTCAACAAAGCTGAAGTTTCATTATAAACACACACTAACATCTTTAATTTATGCCTTAAACAGGTTTTAAATCCTTTCTACGTTTTTCAAGCGTTCTCACTAAGCCTTTGGTTTGCTACTGGATATACTGAATATGCTGCTATACTTGTTGTTATTACACTCCTATCTATTATGGCCACAGTCTACACTCTCAGGAAGGTAGGTGCATTAAGCTAATATTATTGTAAATCATGCCTTAAGCAAACCCTTTATGGGAAACAAGTGGAAGCTGCCATTGATGGCTTGAAATTCTACAATTACTAGATGACTGGATATCACATTGTCCTCTGGCTTCAGCAGTTTGAGTCACTGCCTGAGGAAAGGTGACTGACATTATTATGATGTTTCTGATCTGCAAGTCAGTGGTTTAGAAAAAACAAAAAAAAACAAATAGTTAACATTAATTGAGTGAAATTTCAATTTATAAAGCGTTGTGTATCATATCAACAATTATTTATTTTTCTTTATAAATAAATACTTAATTTTACCAATGTTTTCAACCTGTTTTACATCTCAAATCTGCACATCTCGTGTAGCCTCCTTGAAGCCCTTACTGTATACATACAGTGCATGCACTCCAGTAATGGTTGCATAGTATTTCTAAAGGCAGGTTTTGTTGATGGTGACAAAAGTAGACACTGGGGGTTATTTACGAAAGGCAAATCCACTTTGCACTACAAGTGCACTTAAAATTTCACTGAAAGTGCACTTGAAAGTACAGTCGCTGTAGATCTGAGGGGTAGATCTGAAATGAGGGGAAGCTCTGCTGATTTTATTATACAATTATGTGCGAGCTAAAATGCTGTCATTCGATAGGATAGGATGCTGGCAGGTGTCAGCGGACACATGTGTGCTGACATTCGCTACCCTATAGAGATCAATGGGTGGTCCAATCGGGTCTACTTAAACAATGGACAGGAGGACCCAATCAGTCCCCTGGTGTGAAACAGGCTTAAAAAAGTACAGCATAAGAAATAAAAATAGACAATGTTGATTGACAGAGTAAAGTTATGCTTTCATTTTTGTACCACAAACCAGAGTCTCATAGACACACATACAGACACACACAGTCAGTATAGTACAGTCTGTATACACAGCTTATAGCACCCTGAACACTCTGCCCCTCATAGCATGAGTTCCTGATGGAATTATGGAGAGTTGGTGCTGTAATCAGCCACATTCTGCATAACTTACACTGCAAATAGTTCAGCCCTAAATGAGCTGCTGGCTCTGGGCTGCATAGTGCATTGCTCTGAGGTAGGCTGCAAAGCCTGAAAACAAAATGGAGTGGCTGGTCATGAATGTGGGAAGGGTGGCACGTAGTGTCTTATGCCGCGTACACACGATCACTTTATGTGATGGGAAAAAACTGCGTTTTTAAAAACGTCAATTTAAATGACCGTGTGTGGGGGAAAACGTCGTTTTATGTCTTGTGAAAAACGACCAAAAAAAATTGAAGCATGCTTCAATTTTTTGTGTCGTTTTTTGTTTCACAAAAAATCACTGTGTGTAGCAAAAAAACGTTGTTTAAAACAACGTTTTTCAACCCGCGCATGCCCAGAAGCTAGTTATGAAGTGAGCTTCAATGGAAAAGAGTGGTGAACGTAACCTCGCTTTGCTAGAGCATTGTGAAAAAACGATGGTGTGTAGGCAACATCGTCTTTGAAAATTGAAGTTTCAAAAACGTAGTTTTTTACTTCACAGAAAACGTATTTTTTTTTCCATTGCATAAAGTGATGGTGTGTACGCGGCAATAGAGTACAAGTGGAAGAGAAACGATGAAACTGATGCCATCCACAGCCAAGCAATATAACAGCATGGGACTTTTGGAACCAGGAGCTCTGTCAATTGCCTGGTTTGCCCATTCCAAACATTTGCCCTGTCAGAAAACGTCCTAAATGTTGATTTTTAATGGTGGGATCACAAAGTATTATTTTAAAAGAAGCTGCAGATTTGAAAAATTTAAAATTACTTTTAAAAATTACATTAACACTACACATTAAAGCTTATATCAGATTTTAACAATTGAATCTACATATACTTTAATACTGCAATAATTATTATTTCTTTTTTTAAAAGCAATCTGTGAAACTACACAAGATGGTTGCATCTCATAACAATACAATGGTTACTGTTCTCAGGAAAAATGGTGAGTTAAAACATATTAATACCAGTCTTTGCCTAAAAATTTGTTGGAGAGAGCAAATGAGATCAGTTAGGACCAATGCTGTATCCTGGCCTAGGCCAACAAGGGCAGCACTTTGCAGGGGGCATGGAAAGAGTCCCTGCCAGCTTGCGACTCAGCTGATAGGCAAATTAGTCTAGCAGCCGCACTGCTTTCGGTATGCGGGAGGCCGGCATTCCGCAACTGTGTGTGTGTGTGTTTGCGCTGCTTCTAATTTTGACTGTCCTATCGTCCTGGACCACAAACCTTCCACACTGTGCTATATGTTTCTGCTCTGCACCATTGGCATGGTTATATCTTCTTAGTCCTCTCCATAAAATTATCAGAAATGTGTGCTTGAAGTAGAACTATAGGCAACACTTTTTTTTTTTCATTTTGGATAGAGTAAGGAAGGGTTATAGCCCCTGTCAGTTTATTTTTTATCATTCCTGTCCCATTGCAGAGATTTCCCTTCACTTCTTTCCCCATAGCCAAACAGGAAGTGAGAGGAAATCTATGCAAATTAAGGTAATTCATTGTCCCCCGGGTGTTAAACACAAAGGGGTGTGACATTAACAGGAAGTGGGTCATATTTAAATTAGGGGGTGCACAAGTTTAGTCAGGCCTAGGGCAGCACAAAACCTAAATACACTACAGGTTAGGACGGGATTAGAAGAAAGGCAAGGGAAGAGAGGTAGTAGTAAAGTAGGAAAGGGAGAAACAGAAAGAGAATGGATGCCAATTACACAGAGAACACAGTTGTAACATCTACAGTACATATAAAGCTTTCTTAAACCTAGCTTTATAATGATTTTTCACTAATTGCAATGCATTCCTTTACGTGTAGCCTGCAAACTGCACAGCTTTGCCAGCTAATGTATTGTACTTTATAGTGAACAGATGTCCCTGGTTTAGTGGGCTGTTGTAATCGGTGCCTGGAACGCAGAAGCGCGGCCGCGCGATGAGGTCTTTGCCCGGCGCCGCATGCGTTCCAGCCTCCAGTGCCAAAAGCAATTAGCTCTTAGAACACAAACTAGGGGAAACATTTAACCCCTTCCCTGCCCCCTACTGGTTAGCCCCTTCCCTGCCAGTTACATTTATACAGTTATCAATGCATATATATAGCATTGTTCACTGTATAAATGAGTTGTTCACTGTATAAATGTAAATGGTCCCAAAAATGTGTCAAAAGTGTCCGATGTGTCCGCTATAATGTCCCAATCCCGAAAAAAATCGCAGTAAAAAAAAAAAAAATCATAATTATGTCCCAATCCCGAAAAAAATCGCAGTAAAAAAAAAAATCATAATTATGTCCCGTATTTTGTAGGCAATATAACTTTTGCGCAAACCAGTCACTATACGGTTATTGCAATTTTATTTTTTACATTTTTTTACCAAAAATATGTAGAAGAATACGTATCGGCCTAAACTGAGATAAAATATATATATTTTTTTTTTAAATGGGATATTTATTATAGCAAAAAGCAAAAAATATTGGCCCAGATTCACAGAGCGATTACGCCTGCGCAACAGGAGATGCGCGTGCGTAAGTCGAAATGTGCGCGTGCGTTTCGTTGCGCGGCATCCCCAGAACGAGATACGCAAAAAATTTTTGTCCCGCGTAATTTCGTTAGACTGGCGCATCCTTCCGCGCAAAAGTGCGCTAGACACACCATTGATTTGCTAGTCAAATATGCTAATGAGGGACATTTACGCGGATCCACAAAACAACGTTGGGGCAGCGCAGGCGACGCAGTGTGCGCAACAGCAAAATGTCCTGTCTAAAATTAGAGCTGATAAAAGCTGGTCTAAAAAAAGAAAAAAAGTCTACTTGTTAGATAAAGCAACACTGTTAGTGAGCAGCTCAGCAGTCACACGTGTTGCACAACAATCTGTATGCCAACATGCCAGGGGCATCGTCGCACATAGCTATACTACTGACTTTAGATGAACAAAGAAGGATGAGGGCACGGAGGATGGCACGGAGGAGGGCACAGGAGAGGATATACCGCACCCGCATAGACCTGTTTGGCATGAGTGATTCTGAGGTGTTTCGCATCTTCAGATTCACCCCTCATGTCATCCTGGAATTAACCACAACCCTGCAGGAGGACATCACCAGCCCAACACACCGCTCACATGCAGTGCAGCCACTGGTCAAGGTCATGGCAACACTCCATTTCCTTGCCAGTGGCTCTTTTCAGCGTACAAGTGGAGTGGTGGCTGGGATGTCACAGTCCTCCATGAGCAGATGTGTGCACCAGGTTGTCCCTGCAATCCTCAGACGCATGACCAACCAAATCATCAAACCCACCACTGAGGACCTGCGGCTGAAGGCAATGACAGATTTCTACAGAATTGCCAGATTCCCACGCACTGTGGGGGCCATTGATTGCACACATGTGGCACTCCAGCCCCCCCAGGAGACAGAGCACATGTACCGCAATCGGAAGCATTGGCATTCCATCAATGTACAGGTGATAGTCGATGCCCAAGGCCTCATATGGCACGTCCGTGCCAAACACCCAGGGTCCAGCCATGACAGCTACATATACAATCAATGCCACATCCGATTGGAATTCGATCAGAACGTGTATGGGGACAGCTGGCTGGTTGGTGAGTGACATGGGTGGCAGGCATGACTATCCCCTCCCATGATGCACATCACAAGGGGCACATGCATGACTAACATCCTCCTGTCTTTTCCCTTACAGGTGACTCTGCATATCCACTGGGACCCCATCTCATGACTCCTATCCGGAACCCCCAAACCCCAGGAGAGGAAAGATACAATCAAGCACATGCCCAAACACGAGCAGTGGTGGAGCGCACCTTTGGCCTCCTAAAGTCACGTTTCCGATGCCTGGATAAGTCTGGGGGTACCCTCTTGTATTCCCCAAACTTTGTGTGCCAGATCATCGGTGCATGTTGCATGCTGCACAACTTTGCAGAAAGAAAGGGCCTGCAGATTGACCTACGTGATGACCTGACCCCTGAACCAGACAATCCCCCCCTAACCGAGGCTACCCCGTCTTCTGAGGGAAGAGCAGCCAGGAGACAGCTCACATTGGGCATCTTTGCACGTTAAACATACACATTAATCATGGCACAATGAGAATGCATGCATGCACACCACTGTGGTCCCTAGCACAGACACACCACATCCACATCAAATTGGATTGGCACCAGTCCACCATGCTGGAATTGTGAGCAGCAACGCCACGCCAAGGCTCCAATTATGTCGCTGAACATTCATACACCAATCACACGGACCTGGGGATCACTTCTCCCTGGTCCTGGCTAACCCTTCTCCACCAAAATAGAGGGTGACACCCCTTTTCCGGCAGGAATGTCACCCCCACATTCACACAGCATTCACAACACAAAAAAAAAAAATGACCAGCAAAAGCAAAAAAATTTCAGCAAAAAAAAAAAAATGACAAAAAAAAAAAAAAAAATGGGGGAAAAACAAATTACTGCCCTCTGCGTGAGCCACGCCTGGGGCGCCCCCGGCCACGGCCCCAGCTTCTCAGGGGAGACTCATGGGGAAGGGGTAAAACCGGGGAAGGAGGATCAGCCCCTGATCTCTGCCCACCTGGTGGCCTGCCCTCCAAGGCCACGGCAATTCTGTCCAGGGCAGCACCAAGTGTTGCCGTGTTGGCCTGGATAGCCAGGGTAAGGGCCCTCACATCCTGCCCAACGCCTGCTGATGTCGTCTGCAGTTCGTTTAGGCAGGTTGTGAAAGCCCGGGAGTGGGAGTCCAGGTTCCCCAGCGTATCCTTGATGGAGGACAGGCTCTCCTCCATCCGCACCAATGTCTGGCTGACCTGTCCCAGATGGCGGGTCTGGAGGAACTGGTCCCTTCTCAGGGTGGCGGGCAGGAGATCGGCCAACCCCCTGGTGGTCTGGGATGACATCCTGCCTCCAGCTGATGCTCGTGGCCGGGAAGAAGGGGAGGCCCTTGTGAGGGGAGCCATGTTGGGGGAGGAGGGGGGGGCTCCCCCTTAGGGAGGCCTGCCTGCTGCCAGCCAGAGGGGAGGAGTCCTCAAAACCCAAACCTCCAGTGCCTGACATGGACTCCTCCTCCTCATGATTCTCCTCCTCCTCATGATTGTCCTGCTCCTGTTGAACCTCCTCCGCGGACTCCGGCCTTGTTGGGGGGGCCTCATTAGGCTGCTGTCCTGGGGTTGGTGCGGTCAGGCCAGATGGCCCTGCACCCTCCTGCACATCTGTGGATGACACAAAACATTCACAGGTTGGAGGATCCACACACTTGCCACATATTCCCTTTCACCCCCTCCCCCACACATGCTACACACCTGATATTAAAAAATAAAACAACTTACCTGGCACCACGGGCTGGGGACTGGAGTCAAAGCCGGGCAGGCCCTCAACTTCATGCCGATGAAAGGTCAGGGCCACCGCACGCTCCTCCGCTGTCAGGCTAATACGGCATGGTGGGCCCCCTCCTGTGCCCCTGGCATGGGCATGCATTCTGGCCAACTTCTTTTTGACCAGACGCCGGAGGTCATTGATTTTTTTGTCAATCCCAGACCTGGTCCGTGTCTCCCCCTGCCCCGCAGAATTCACCTGGTCAGTGATCCTATCCAAAATCTCCCTCCTCCTGGCCGGGGTGGTGTTGGCACTCTCTGGGCCGTGGAGGTAACGCCCATACTCGCTAATGGCCCGGGCAAGAATCTGTTTTTCCACAACTGTAAAATTCAGCTTTCGTTTTCTCTCAGTCATCCTTCCAAAAAAAAAACAGTCCCAGTCAACAAAATTCACGCACACAAACAAGCACAACCAATCACAAAAAAACACACACACACAGAGAGAAAACTACTCACCAAGAAACAGTCCCCAAAAAACAAAACAAAAATACAGCAGGAAAAGAAACAAAAACAAATATATCAATCAAACAAACAGTCTCTCAAACACTTATCAAAAACCACTTTCAAAAATCTACTACCAAACACCTGATCACACAGAACACTAATCTGACAACTACAAAACACACCGCAACGAACAACAAGAACAAAAGCAGTTGGTTAAATGGGAAGGGACAAAGGGATGTACTTTTGCAAAGGAAGTGCGTTTGTGTGTGTCTATTTATACTGTTTGCGTAGTTCACAACGTTGCCCTAGTCCATTTCCAATTTCACTGATTGCATGCTCACATCGGAGCTGACATGGTCTCGTTCAAGCGCACTTGCGCGAGCCGGCCGGCCCTTCATTTGCATGGGGTCACGGCTCATTTCAATGTAACACGCCCACGTCCTTCCCAATTTGTATTACTCCTCCTTACGCCTCTGAAAAAACGTTACGCATGCGCAATTTCCGGCGCAAAAGCTACGAGAATAGGGTGATTCTGCGGCAAAATTCCGCAAGTCTAACGTAAAGGCGGTGCGCTACGCCGGTCTAATAATGCGCAGATGTACCTGAATCTGGGCCATTGTGTCTTTTTTCAAAATTGTCGCTCTTTTTTTGTTTATAGCGCAAAAAAAAAAAAACGCACGGGCGATTAAATACCACCAATAAAAGCTCTATTTGTGGGGGAAAAAAGGACGTCAATTTTGTTTGGGAGCCACGTTGCATGACCACGCAATTGTCAGTTAAAGCGACGCAGTGCAGGAAGCTAAAATTAGGTCTGGGCAGGAAGGGGGTGTAGGTGCACAGTAGGCAAGTGGTTAAACATCAAGCCAGGATGGAATTCCATCGCCTCTAGCTAATGCCTTACTGATTCCTGCTGCTATTCCTGTGGACACCGTGAAGATATCTTCCACCCAGAGTCCCTACACTACGGAATTCCATTGCTGCTGAATTACAACATGACTCATCCTCTGCAAACGGATAAGTAGCCATTGTTTCACTTGTAGTGCTTCAGAATTATCTGCTACATATATTGCATCTAATCAATTGCTGTAATCAACTCTGGCTTACTAAGTATTAACATAGCTTGTGATTGTCTGTTGTGTTCTCGGCTGCTTACTGTGGAGTATCTTAAAGGGACATACACTGTCAAATTACCTGAGCTATATTTGCCTCTTTTACGCAACTATCAGTTGCCTACACCTTCCTTAATTACTACGTGCTTGACATAAGTTGTTACTTGTTTATGGGCCCATGCCCTAAGTTGCTGAACATGTTCGCCTTAACTTTTCTATGCTAACGGCTGAAGGTATTTCATACCTACTCCCTTAGTGGCCTAATATACTTCTTTATGTTAAGTGATATGATGTAGAGAACCTCCAAACTGCTGTTCTGTTTGGAGTGACACCTGGGGTCCGGTACTGGTAATCGCTTGCATACAGAGGTACATTGGAATCTTCATGTGTATCGTATTCTTTTAACACTAGGGTTTGGTTGCATGTTGTAATACGTCCACCTCTAGTAGCTCAACGTATTACTTTATGTAAAAGAGAGATGATGTAGAGAACCCCCAAACTCCTGTTCTGTTTGGAGTGACGCCTGGGGTCCAATACTGAAATCTCACATAGAGAAGTGCATTGAAATCCTTACTAACCGCAGTTGTGGTTCACTCCCGTTCACTAAAGCTGTTACAGCTGTCCCCGGGGGAAAAAGGGTTTCCGATTTTTTCCTTAGTTAAAAAAAATGTGTCCCTGATATCTTTTCAGCTTTTAAGTGGTAGTAAAGTAAAAAAATAAAAGTTCACCCTGCAAGGCAATATTATAATGTGCTAGCATGCATTGCATACTAGCACATATGAAAGACTTACTGTAAAACAAAGCCCTCCAGCTTACTGTCACCACTACAGAGGCTTCTATCTTCACTCAGTCTTCCTTCCGGGTTTGCGGACTCTGGCCTTCTGACTGGCGGAGCCGCAATGGCGTCACTTCCCCGCATGCGCACGGGAGTCTCGGCTGCGGCACACAACTCTAAGGCCTCGTACACACGATGAGATATGTCCGCTCAAACTTGTCCGACGGACAGTTTAGAGCGGACATGTCTCATCGGATTTCGGTCCAATGGCGTGTACACACCATCGGATCAAAATCCCCGCCGGCAGACATCGTGGTGACGTGGCGGTGACGTTGACGCCGCCACGTCACCGCTACGTCACGCACCAGGAAGTAAACACTTCCGCGCGCATGCGTCGGATCCATTCACAGGATACGACGCATGTGCGGGAGGATATGTCCGCTGGTTTCCCGTACTAACCAGCGGACATATCCGAAGGACAGGTTTGTAGCGGACAAATTTCAAAGCATGCTTTGAAATTTGTCCGATGGACAAACCTGTCCGCTAGCCCGTACACACGATCGGATTTGTCTGCTGAAACGGTCCATCGGACCGTTTTCAGCGGACAAATTCGATCGTGTGTACGCGGCCTAAAGGAACGGCATGGGTATGTTGTTGGTTCAGAGTCCATGTGTCGGTGATGTCACCGGCTTCTGCTCGCTGGAATATCTCCTAAACGGTGTACGTTTAGGAGATATTAATTTCATCTACAGATAACCTTTTTTCTAAGATTACCTGTAGGTAAAAATAATAAAACACAGTTTACTACCACTTTAATAATGATGTCTCCGGCCCAGGAATCTGCAGGATACTCTGTGTAAAATCAACATTAAAACAGAATGCAATGATTTGCAAATCTCACAAACCCATACTTTATTCACAATTGAAAACAGAAAACATATAAAATGTTTAAACTAAGAAAATGTATAATTTTAAGAAAAAAACTAAAGTAATTTTGAAATTAATAACAGCAACACGTGTTGAGAAGTGCAGCATGATGTGGTGGCAATAATTACACAGACTTTGGTTGTAAAGAATAGCACTTGTATTAATGCAGAATCCAGTCATTCACAACAAACCCATTGGAAAGGTACATGGCTTGGAGCACTCACAGCTAGTAACAACAATGTGCAGCAGAGCAGATCTTAGATGTGCCGAGAGCGTCTGTCTTGAGGGGGCGGAATGTGGCCTGGCCGGTCCGGACCCAACTGGAGATGTCTCTAGGTAGGATGGCATGCCACAATACTTTCCCTACTTGTCTGGAACCCCTCCCTACCATTATTCACTGTCCCTGACAGGGTGACCTGTCCCTACACTACCCATGAGTAAAATGTCTGAAGCCCAGGAGCCAGGGTCCTAAAAAGACTACCTGGCTCAAGATGGCCACCAGAGTCACATGGGACAGCAGCATCTAATCGGATAGCTTCTCCAGTGGCCCAGGAAACAACAGAAGAACTATGTTCCTCTTGACTTCCTCTCCCCCTGCAATGCCTATGCAGTTTTGCACCACCTGCAGTGAAAAAAGTAGACTGCACCTGCCTACATGTCTCAAAAAAGTTGGGTGTAGCATCCCCTCTTCTTTTAACAACTTCTTGTAAACATCTGGCAAGTAAGCTTGAGTCTTAGAAGAATGTTGTCCCATTCCTGCCTGATATAAGATTCTAACTGATCAACAGTCCTGGGTCTTCTTTGTTGTATTTTCTGTTTCAAGATGTGTCAAATATTTTTCAATTGGTGAAATGTCTGGACTGCAAGCAGGCCAGTTAAGCACCGGCACTCTTCTTCAAAAAAGCTATGCTGTTGTATTAGATGCAGTATGCGGCCTCGCATTGTCCTGCTGAAATAACCTTCCCTGAAAAATACATCATCTGGATGGGAGCATTTTCTGATCAAAAACCTGGATAATATATCTTTTAGCATTGATTATGCCTTTCCAGATGTGCAAAATGACCATTCCATACACACTAATGCACCCCTATACCATTAGAGATGCAGGTTTTTAAATTGAGTGCTAATAACAGGTCGACAGGACCTCCTCCTATTTAGTCCAGAGGACCCATTGTTGCAAAAAAAATGTAAAATTTTGTCTGACTAGAGAATAGTTTTTCACTTTGCAACCGACCATTTTAAATGAGCTTTGGCCCAGAAAAGGATATGCATTTTTGGAGGCACAGTGTTGACAGACAGTGATTTTTGCAAGTATTTCTGAGCCCATGCAGTGATGTCCATCACAGAATCATGCCTGTTTTAATGCAGTTCCGTCTGAGGGCCCAAAGATCATGGGCATCCAACATTGCATTTTGGCCTTATCCCCTGTGTACAAAGATTTCTCCAGATTCTCTGAGTCTTTTGATGATATTATGTACAGTAGATGATGATATATTTAAAGTCTTTGCAATTTTAAATTTTTTTGGGGGATTTTCACAGACTAGTGAACCCCTGCCCATCTTCAGTTTTGAGACTTTTATGCCTAATCAAGTTACTAAACTGTTGCCATATAACCTAAATAGTTGAAAAATGTTCTTCCAGCACTTGATAGTAGCACTTACTTTGCCAGCTTTTAATTACCCTGCCACAACTTTTTTGAGACATGTTGCTGCCATCCTTTTCAAAATTACCTTTTTTTCATAACATGGTGCATTTTCTCAGTTTAAACATTTGATGTTTTCAATTTTTTATTGTGAAAAAAATATGGGTCTATGAGATTTTCATGTTATTATATTCTGTTTTTATGTAGATTTTCTACAGCCTCCCAACTTTTTAGGATTTGGGGTTGTATATGGTGCCTTCTGCAGCTGTACAGGTACTACAACTGGAGATGAGGGGAGAGAACTCACCAACAGATGGTGGACTGTGGAGAGTCACCAGCAATGCCATTCCCAGGTCCAGTGAGTACAATTCAGGTAGAAGGAAATTTGTACTGGAGGGGGTATTGTCATAGGGTGTGTGTGGGGGGGGGGGTCATAGTGAGAAGAGGGAGGAATTTTTGTTTGGCAGGTGGTCTGTGCTTTACTTACTTTTGGCCTCTACACTTGTGCATTTTATGCACTCTTGACCCAGAGCAAAGTAGGCTTATGTGTTATCTAACCATACCCATAGCCACTCCCAATGTTAGCACAGTTTGGCCACACCCAACGTGTAAAGTGGCGTGCTCCGAATGTCACTTTTATCCACCCCTGCCCCACGCCCAATAAAAAAGTGAGAATAGTCAGTAGCCTGCACTGCAGATTTTATTTTTAAAACATGGTGAGCTAGTGTTGAAAACAGGCCTCTCCTTTTTCCAAATGTCTTTTCAAATGATACACAGCACTAATTTATTCTTGAAACCTTCAAAAACAATAATAATGAATTAATAGGTATTTCTTATTTTCAAAGCATATCTAAACTCTGAAAAAATGTACTATATTTCAGCTTACCAATCCTTACATGTGTAGAGTGCAGTAGCTTTCTGTCTTAGGCTTTTTTCCCCTTTATTTCAGCAGGTGATGTAGGATCTGGGCCTGCTGTCCCTCCATCAATTTATTTTTTTCCCTCTCTTTCTCCCTTTGTTTCCCCTTCCATCCCTTGAATCAAAAATAGAAAATTACTACATAGGGTAGTAGAGAGGCGGACTTTTTCAGGCAATCACAAGGACATAAAAGTTAAGAAAAAATATTTAATTATATATCATAAAATCCAAAAACAAAGAATAAAATATACAAAAACAGGGTATACAGAGTATATATGAGCAATATTAGCTTGCATCTCGCCTACGCGTTTCGCCTATTGGCTTCTTCAGGGCGAGTTTGAGAGAGGGCTGATAGTATATAATTGCTAATTTCATACATCAAAAGAATTGCTATCCATCCGATTATATCGAAGATGAAGAAATAAGTATCCGTATAGCTTGTAAGAGCTCAATGCGGCAGACAAAGTACACCAAAATACACGGAAAAAGTATCCTATGGTTGGCAGCGAGTCATCATATAAAGATGAACAAATGTATTTCTGAAATAAAGCCAGAAATCAAGAAACAGACCCGGGACTAATCACAGCAGTGAACATGGAACATAACCAGGGAGGAGTAAGTATCCAATCACATAGGCTAGACCAGGTTATAGTGTCCAATATAGGGCAGCCCAGTAAGTCAGGAGCCTTGGTATAGAACGCTGTTCGTATGTCCCGGGGGGGTTTAGCCTGTGGATAGCAATTCTTTTGATGTATGAAATTTGCAATTATATACTATCAGCCCTCTCTCAAACTTGCCCTGAAGAAGCCGCTAGGCGAAACGCGTAGGCGAGATGCAAGCTAATATTGCTCATATATACTCTGTATACCCTGTTTTTGTATATTTTATTCTTTGTTTTTGGATTTTATGATATATAATTAAATATTTTTTCTTAACTTTTATGTCCTTGTGATTGCCTGAAAAAGTCCGCCTCTCTACTACCCTATGTAGTAATTTTCTATTTTTGATTCAATTATTTCGGATGTCGGCTATATGTGAGTGCTTTTATGTTTCCCCGTTCCCTACATTTTTGAACTCCCTCCATCCCTTGTTCATCTCAGACTCTAACCACACCCCGTTGAGCCACGCCCCATTAATCAACACCCAATAGTTAGCTTAATCCATGCCCATTTCACACAGACAAACCAATGTCCCGCCCCTAATTATAAATAGACTCCATCTACAGACAAAAAGTGTCCCTATACATTTTTGTACAATCTTGGCAACTATGGGAATGGTGGGCATCTTTCATGCTAGAATTCAATTCTGCTGTACTATGTGATATGCTGATATGCTGTGTTACTTCTGAACGTGTGAAGGTGCTTATGAAGCGCTACCCCCTCAGGAGCCGCTGGATATATTTTGGATGGTGTGTTACCTGTATGAATGTCTAGGGGTATGATGATGATGATTATGATGAGAACAATGAAGGAATGTCCAAACAGCTGGTGACTTTCTGTGCTTTTATTCTTGCCCAACACGGCAAACAGTGAACTTGGAGTAGATAGAGTAAAGATGGGTGAAAGAAAGGGAGAATTTGCAGACTCAGGCCTAAGAATGACGGAAACAATCCTGCTTCCTAATGGGACTTTAACTTTGTTGTCACTCCAGCCGGAGTGGGGACAGTCTCTCTCACAGAACTGGCAGCCAGAAAATCACTGAGAATCTTGAGAAGGAGAACAAGTCTCTGTCACAGACTTCGCTAAAAGTAGAATAAGGAATGAGACCACAGGCCCGTTGCTTTAGAACACAATTCGTGAGGTGAATCCTTCTCAAAATTATTGTTGCCTGAATCCCCCTTAGGTAGTTTTCTTCAAATGGTCACCGACTGACAGGTTGCCATTAGACAAACTCCCAGTGTCTGGTCACCTTGATCCCCGATGGTTCGTCTAGACCCTATTGGATTGCGTGCCTCCGAGCTTTCCTAAGACTGACTCCCCACCGAACAGCACAACTCGCTTGGGATCTTCCTTTTCAAAAATAGGGGGGACCCAATAATTCATTCGGTCCCATCACAGCTTCAGTTGCTCCGGGCCAACATGGTCCCAGAACCAAGAACAACGCATGGCACGTGCGCCCCGGCCTGGTAGACCATATCGCTGGGGCCCGTTATGTGCGCACACCCTAAAGGTGGGTGCTGCACCCGGATCCAACCACAAACTCCCCTGCCCAACATGGCGTCCCTCTAGAAGTACCCTTCCCCAGCATGCCCCGTGAGGGAAAAAACCCTGTTATTGGCTGCTGGCAAGAAGGCACTCTAGCCTGGACTCCACTGCCGCCACCTGTCGCCCTGGGGTGGAAAGGCTAGAACAGAAGCTGAATTTACACAGATCACATGGATGAGAGCTACATAACTCTCTCATCCCCCTCTAAATTTAAGATAGCACCTGGACTGAAAGTACACAGGCACTACACAATCCCCCTGCTGAATTTGACACTATCCCCAGTGTCATAAGAAAGGCATTCAGGCCTGAATGCCAGTCCTGAGTCTGCATTACAGCAACAGAAAGAAAATAGAAAAGAATATAAAACTTTTAAGAGTTACACAATATTTTTGTACAAATATTTACTGTAAGATCTATGGCATTACACATTCCTAGCTATCTAATCTGCTCCATTCTCCGACAGCGTTGATAGAAGCTCAACAATCCTGCAAAACAAAACAAAAAAAACATACACACAATACACATATTTACATATGGGTATACACACCTGTGTATACCCGCTAGCTCAATGAGTAGAACTGAGACTGCACCCTCAGACCTGACATAGAGGGCGAAAACTCCTTTCCCTCCCAGAGAGGTAATATTCAAGTAAGTGCTGAGCAAACTTCCTAAATTGCAAAACCTAGGAGGAGAGAAAAACCACATATATACATTTTTTTAGGTCTGCAGAACACTGCCCCTAGCGGCCAGTGCGCTGGTACTACAAGCGGCAGTCCTTGTTCATTTTCGAACAAACAGTAAAAGAAGGGAGATGAAGAACATGGCATCTACTTCTTTTTCCTTTTTCCAGATGCTGTAAAGAAGCTGGCAAGAACCTATCCTGACTAACTGATCAAACCCCCCGAAGTTCTGCACATGCACCAAAATGTGGATCCGGGGAGAAAAAAACATAACATGGATAGGGGCACAAACTCTTGTCCATGTCTTCTTTAAAAGCAGCAAGAAAGAGAAAAGTAAAGGCATGAGGTTTATTTGTAAAACCTCGGATCGGACAAGGTAAAAATGTCTCCGCGGGAATTCGTAGAAGTAACGGAGAACACTTGATCCTGTTTCCCGGGACACTTCAAGACCACACTATCATAAAAAATGTATCGACCAGGGCTCAATTCCCTGAGACAGTATTCCGTCTCACGATCCTTTACATTCAGGTATTCCCTAAACAGCATTTCGAGAGCGCATGCGCGGGAGCTCCGTGATGGCTGCCTAAGCTCAGAGCTCCGCAGCACCCCAGCCCCACGATCGTTCCAGCGGGCACAGCACCTGCTCCCCTGCACCGGATCCTCTGCCCACACTTCGGGGTCCCTGTAGAGCTCCCCCTCGGATGTCTGGACCGGCGGCCAGGCGCGACTTGGGGCCGAAGTTTGATAAATTCGGAGGGGACAGGCGCTCCAAGATGGCCGCGGCTGCGGCTCCCACACAGACACCCGGCTCCACGGGGGAGAGGAAGCCAGACACCAGGCAAGTGCTCACCCCAGCTACCCTCACATATGCCCAGGCTACCCAAGGCTCTCTCCACATACCTCCAGCTCCTTCCCCGGCCTCCACAGAATCCCTGCTGGGCACAGTGGAAGGATACACTATGTCTCCATTAGGCCCTGCATTCCCCTCCACGCCTGCATTAGGTCTGCATGGACATGATCAGTGTGCCACACAGGATGACCTGTTTCTCAAATTCTCAACACTGCTTGAAAGGGGCTTAGCTAATACAGCTGCCCAGATCTCCAGGGATATGAAAGCTGACTTTGCTAATCTGGGATCTAGAATGGAGGCTATAGAAAGCAAGCTTGATATAACAGTATCTCGCACCAATCAAAATGCTGCTCATATCCAGACCCTCCAAGACCAGTTGGATGCGGCCCTGTCTAAGATAGAGAAACTTGAGAATAGGTCCAGGAGGTCCAATTTTAGGGTCAGGGGTCTCCCTGAGTCCATCTCTGACATTCCTGAGGCAGTCCAAGATCTTATAAAAGGCCTTATCCTGAATATTCCGTCTCATTGCCTCCAATTGGACCGGGCCCACAGAACACTGGGCCCGCCCAGAAAGGATGGCTCTCCGAGAGACATTGTTGTTAAGCCACATTTCTATGCTACCAAAGAAGAAGTCATGAAACAATCCCGGTCCCTGCAACAGATCTCTTGCCGCGGACATCAGATCCAAATTTTTGCAGACATATCTCCGTTTACCATCCAGAGAAGGCGATCCCTTAAACCTCTACTCATTGTTCTCTCTAAACAGGACATCAAATATCATTGATCCTTCCCCTTCGCAGTTACATTTTCTATCCAGGGCAGAGCTTACGCATTTTCCAGCCTGAAAGAAGGGGAGAGACTTCTGCTTCATCTAAAATTGATTAACCAGGAAGCACCTATGGATGTCTCGGGGAATTCTGCAAACTCCTCCAAGCGCCCTTCACCCATGAGCCCAATTTCCCCGTCATATGCTGTGCTACTATGTTTGTATTGTACTGTTTTCCAGCAAGGGGCTGGGGTGTTACCCTTGCGCCTCCACCCCTCCCACTCAGGCGGTTTTCCGTTTTTGGGGGACGGGTAGTCGGTCCTAATTGGTAGGTCTTCGACTCCTTTGTCTCGGGTTCCTAGCCAGTGTTTTCTGGCTAATGTTCCTGAATATTCTTAGAAGAATGCTTTTGTTTTTGTGTTTGTCTTCTTTCTTTTCCTTCTCTTCACTTTGTCTTTTCTTTCGAGCTAGTCTACGGGTGCCACGAGACCTGGTTTGCCATTTCCCAGCTTTTGCCATTCATAGTAGTGTTGAGAAGACGTCAAAGGATAAGTGATTTATGTTCCAGTAGCTTTCCACCCCTCTATATCAATGTCTGACCCAAACCTGCCCGGTGGGGAGCTTAGGATCGCTTCACATAACGCACAAGGGTTAAATTCTCCCAGGAAAAGGAGATTGGCGTTTAATCATTATCGTTCTATGAAGTTTGATGTCGTCCTTCTTCAGGAGTATCATTTCTCGATTCGGTACAGTCCCAAATTCCTCCACTCTTATTTCCCAACCTATTATACGGCCAATGCTGAAAACAAGACCAAGGGGGTAGCGATCCTATTTTCTAAAAATTCTAAATTCCATCACACGGCCACGCACAGGGATCCGGAAGGTAGGTATATTCTTGTTAAGGGCTTGATCGAAGGTGTCCTATACTCTTTTATATCCTACTATGCGCCTAACAAGGGCCAAGCAACCTTTTTTCAAGCCCTTCTCAGGACCCTACTTCCGCTGGTGGAGGGCAAGCTGATTTTGGGTGGGGACTCGAAAACTGCCTTTGATCAAGGCCTGGACAGGTCCAGACCCCCTGGGTCACAGCTTACGCGCCCCACTAAGGCCAGTTTGAGGATAGCCAGGTCCCTTCATACTCATGGTTTGATTGATATCTGGAGAGAACTGAACCCGACTAAAAGGGATTATACTCATTATTCTGCCCCACACAATTTTTATGCTAGAATTGACCATATTTTAGTCCCCCCCTGCCTCATCCCTTCCGTCACCAAGGTGTCTATTGCCGATATCTCTTGGTCTGATCATTCAATCGTACACCTTCACTTGCGAAATTCCCTTTTTAACTCAGCCAGGACCCATTGGCGACTCAATGAGTCTATTTTAAGTGACCCCTCTAATGTTGTAGATATAGGAGACTCCTTGCGGGAATATTTTCTTTTAAATAATGTTGAGAATGTCTCCCCAGAAGTCCTATGGGCGTCCCATAAGGTTGCGATCAGGGGATAAAATAATTGAAATTGCCACTCGCGTCAAGAGGGAGAGACTTATAGATATCAAAAACCTGGAGAGTAAATATTTAGTCTTGAAAACCCAACATAAAAATTCTCCCTCTAAGGACCTCATTGATCAATTGGATGCCACCAGGCTGGAACTTAACTTAGCTCTTACAGCAAAAGCAGAGAAGGAACTTCGCTGGAGTGGGGCGAAATTCTACTGCCGCAGAGACAAAATTGGACCCATGGTGGCTTCCAAGTTGTCCCCGCGTTTTCGCTCCCAGTCTTTTCCCAAAGTTAGAATCGCAGACTAGACCGTATCAGCCAACCCCAAAAAAATTATTCTAGCATTTCAAGAGTTTTACTCTAACCTCTACAGTTCAGGTCAGGCAGATGGTAGCCTGGGGGTCTCTTCCTTTCTCCGGGACCTTTCTATTCCAGCTCTCACATCTACCCATAGGGAGGCACTGGAGGCGGACTTTTCGGTTGAGGAGATAGTGGATCCTCATCTCAATACCGCCTTTATTACTGTCATTCCTAAGCCTAACAAGAACCCGGAGGAGGTGGAGAACTACAGGCCCATCTCCCTCATTAACAATGATCTGAAGATCTTAACCAAGATCTTAGCAAACCGGTTATCTTCCTTTATAGGTAGGTACATACATAAGGACCAAGTGGGTTTCATCCCAGGTCGTCAGGGACCGGATCAGATTAGGAGGGCCATTGACATTATCTCCCTTTTGCAGTCGAATTGGGCAGGCGGCCCTACTCAGAAAGGAATGCTCTTGTCTCTTGATTTACACAAGGCTTTTGACTCCATTGAATGGCCCTACTTATTTTCCCTTTTAGAATGTTGGGGGTTTGGTCGCAGGTTTTTGGGGGTCCTTAGCTCTCTGTATTCAACTCCTAGAGCGATGATTCGCTTCCAAGGTCATTATTCCTCCCCTTTTGGTATCTTTAGAGGGACTAGGCAGGGATGCCCCCTCTCTCCCATAATTTTTGCTATCGCTATCTAAACATTGGCAATCGCGATTCGATCCAATCCGAATATTTTAGGCGTCTCGTGTGGATCCCAGACCCATAAATGTGGCCTCTTTGCCGACGATATGTTGTTGTTCCTGACCTCCCCTATTACCTCCCTTCCCAATCTCTTCAAAGTTTTAAAGGATTTCTCTTCGGCTTCAGGTCTCAAGGTTAATTTTGCTAAGTCATGTGCCCTTAATATCTCCCTAACTCCTGAGATGGTGGCAGCTTTAAGGAGTTCCTTCCCTTTCCAATGGAGGGATACCTGCTTAGAATATTTGGGAATTAATCTTACTCCTAAAATAGAACAATTATACTCAGCGAATTTCCCCCCCGCTTATAAAAAACTGGAATCAGATCTGAAGGGTTGGGCTAAGGGCGATCTCTCGTGGCTTGGCAGAATACATTCAGTCAAAATGACCCTCCTCCCCCGACTGATATATTTATTTAGAGCACTCCCAATTAATATCAGGAAAGACCACCTACTTTCTCTACAGAGGAAAGTGCATGGGTTTGTATGGGGTAGGTCAGGATATAGGCTACCATGTTCCACCCTTCTCAGACCCAAAAGATCTGGGGGAATAGGCCTACCGCGATTATTTGGGTATTTTCAGGCAGCGCGACTTTCTCAGCTTTCGGCGGTCTATTCCAAATTCGAGAAACCAGACTGGATCCAGATTGAGAAACAAGCAGTCCCGTCTTACACTCTAGATTTCTTACTTTGGATCCCTCCCAGGAACCGTCCTCCGATTCCTTCGCCTACCCTTTCACAATCTCTTTCTCTTTGGGATAAGTTGCGGTCCAATACAGCTTTGATTTCAGATTTCCATCCCCTTGCCCACATCTTTAACAACCCTGACTTTATCCCGGGGTTAGATATCACCGCTTTCAGGTGGTGGCTGGATAAGGGACTGTACCGAATTGGGCACTTCTTTTTGGCGTCAGGTCCTATTACTTGAAAATTTTGTAAGCAACAGCTTAAGCTCCCGATATCGGAATTTTTCAGGTTTGGGCAGATACAACACTTCCTCCACAAAATCTGGAGGGGGAAACCTGTTCCACCTCGAATTACAGCCTATGAACGATGGTGTGGGGAGGCTATTGATCAGAGGGGAGGAATGTCTGTCATTTATCACTCCCTTGCTCATCAAGTTAGTAAGACGTCTTATATGGTGGCCTGGGAAACCGATTTCCAATTTCAATGGAGCTTGGAATCAAGGTCGACCGCTTTTTCGAAAGCTTACAAGGGAATCCAAAATGTCTCCCTGATCGAGGCCAATCTAAAGGTCCTTACAAGATGGTACTACACCCCTGTAAAATGATCTCTTATGTTCCCTTCCGCTAACCCCTTATGTTTTAGAGGATGTGACAACTCTGGTTCTATGGCTCACATTTGGTGGGAATGCCCTAAAATTAGGCCTTTCTGGAAGAGAGTGTTTATTTTAATTTTTAAGGTAACTGGTCTTCAGCTCCTTAGAACCCCTGATGTCGCCCTCCTCAATGCCTACATTCCCGAAATTGATAAATCTACACGTTATTTGATTCACTTTATTCTTTTAGGCGCTAAGGCAACATTAGCCAAGGCTTGGGAACAGCCCTCGGTCCCCTTTCTAGCTGTGAAGCGTAAAATTTCCTGGATCCTGTCCCAAGAAAAATTGGCTAGTATATTGCTTGACACCAAAGATCAGTTTGAATCCATTTGGGAACCGTGGGCTACATTTGTTGGCATTTCATTGATACCAGGAGTCTCTGTGCAAGCTAGAACTAACTAGATGCTTCTTGGGTCGAGGTACCGTAGACTGGCTCTTTTTTTTTCTTCCTTCTCCTCTTACTTCATCTTCCGTTTCTATTTTCCTCTGTTATCTCTTTTAAAGCCTTCAAGCTTCCGGTTACATGATCTCTTTCTGTATGCTATCATGCTTACCTTATGTTTGATGTCCATTTAACTTTGAACATGCTCGACCTGGGGAGATTATGTGATGTCTTTCAGTTACTCGAGTTATCTCGCTTTTGAGATGGGTTGAGCTGAAGTTCGATTGTCTCCTGAAGGTTCTTGGAGAGTCACCCCGGCACAGTGTAGGTCCCATTCGGGGTGTTGGGGTGGCTTCTCCTAATCTCGGGGGTATTTTATTTTTGTTTATTTTTTTTTTCTAATTTTTTGTCTTCGGCTCCCGGCCTTATCTGTATGCTTTTCCCTATTATTTTCTCTCACATTATTCTCAAGGGACTTTTTCCGCAAGTCTCTAATCAGTCACTATTTCAAGAGGTTAACTTTTTAGAAATCATTGAGATCATTGTACTCTTTTTGTTTCCTTTGTAACCTATGTTTTCGATCTGTGTAATTTTCACGTGTCTATATTCAATAAAACTTTTTGAAAGTAAACAGCATTTCGATACCATCCCTCTCTCTCCTGGTCGATCTCATGAAGAAGGGCTGGAGGTACGTATGGGTACTCCCAGCCGTAATCACCGGCCACCTTGCGCATAACAACGTGCTGCAATCGGGCCAGGTTAGGCAACATGCAAGGGTCTCCAAGTCCGGGCAGCACAATAGAATCAAGAGCCCGTTTAAGCATAGACACGGCGGCATGTATGGGGTTATAAACATTAGTGCTGAACTCACCAACTCCCCAGGTCAGGTCCGGAACATTGGAGCCTGTTACGCTCAATGCACCGGCCGGAGCGTTTCTTCCTTCGCCGAGTCTTGTGGGTCCGATACCCTCCATAGCCTTGGGACTCGGGAAACTCAGGCTCAAACCAGCGGTCATCGCTGACATCAGACGAGGACTCCAGCTCAGACCAATCGTACTCTTCGGCAGGCAGGTAATTACATGCCCCGGCCGGGACAGTGGACAAGTACGGTAAGTGGGCAGGTAGGCCTCAACAGCAGCCGTGCGAAGCCTGCACGAGGCCCACTGTGGCAACAGCAGGCCAGACAGAGACTCCATTAATGGGGGTAGCCTCCGACACAACATCAACTTGCGTACTGGTTACGCTTGTCACACAGTCATTCGGGACAGTCTCATCCACTCCGCTTACCTCCAGCGATTGGGTGGGTGAGGTAGTCGGTAGCGAGGTCAAGGTGGACGAGATGGTCATGACCTCCGGATCAACAGCCTCGGGCTCAACAATTTCCACAGATGGGAAGGGTTCTGGCCATGGGGTCTCCTCCTCAGCGGTCACAGTTCCGGAAATCCAGTCCACCCTGTACTCCCGAGGAACTTCGGTCAGTAGCTCAATTTGAAACAGATAGGCCCAGCACTTTCTGCATCGGGCAAATGGCATGATCTGGACGGCAAGCTCCAAGCAACGAGGGCAAGACAGTCCGAGAGCCTCCGCGCCTGCGGTTGAAAACAAGATGAATTTTCCATGAGTCTGCATCCGGAGCCCAGTATCAGTGAGGGGTACTCCGGTGGCAGCAGGCTTTGGTTGAGCTCCAATGGTGAACATCGAAGGCCTCAGTCTCTCGAACGGCTTCGGAGGAACAGACATGTTGCACGTGTCTCGATTTTGTAGGCGGGCAATCACTCTGTGGGTTTGGCGCGAAACTTCGCCCTGCATCTCACGCAGGGGTGGGTAACTCCTCCCACCTGAAGAACTTGTCTGGACACGTTGCAGGCGCACACGGCTTCACGGCACGTGCGCCCAGACTTCCGCTACCTGAGGTTAACTCCCTCTTCACTGCACAGTTTAACACTGCAACAATTCCTGGTTCTCAATAGCAGAAATAAAACTCACAGTTCCGTTGCTAAAGGTAACACCCGATCCCGGACGAGCCCCACGTGCAGCGCTACCCCCCTCAGGAGCCGCTGGATAGATTTGGGATGGCGTGTTACCTGTATGAATGTCTAGGGGTATGATGATGATGATGAGAACAATAAAGGAATGTCCAAACAGCCGGTGTCTTTTTGTGCTTTTATTCTTGCTCAACACGGCAAACAGTGAACTTGGAGTAGATAGAGTAAAGATGGGTGAAAGAAAGGGAGAATTTGCAGACTCAGGCCTAAGAACGACGGAAACAATCCTGCTTCCTAATGGGACTTTAACTTCGTCGCCACTCCAGTGGGTACAGCGTACCTGGACAGTCTCTCTAACATAACTGGCAGCCAGAATATCACTGAGAATCTTGAGAAGGAGAACAAGTCTCTGCCACAGACTTGGCTGAAAGTAGAAATAGGAATGAGACCTCTGCCACGGGCACGTTGCTTTAGAACACAATTCGTGAGGGAAATCCTTCTCAAGAATTTTGTTGCCTGAATCTCCCTCAGGTAGTTTTCTTCAAACGGTCACCGACTGACAGGTTGCCATAAGACAAACTCCCAGTGTCCGATCACCTTGATCCCCGATGGTTCGTCTAGGCCCTATTGGATTGCCTGCCTCCGGGCTTTCCTCAGACTAACTTCCCACCGAACAGCACAACTCGCTTGGGATCTTCCTTTTCAAAAATAGGGGGGACCCAATAAGTCACTGGGTCCCATCACAGCTTCAGTTGCTCTGGGCCAACATGGTCCCGAAACCAAGAACAATGTGTGGCACGTGCGCCCCGGCCTAGTAGGCCATATTGCTGGGGCCTATGATGTGCGCACACCATAAGGTGGGTGCCGCACCCGGATCCAATCACAAACTCCCCCGCCCAACATGGCGTCCCTCTAGAAGTACCCTTCCCCAGCATGCCCCGCGAGGGAAAAACCCCTCTGCTGGCAAGAAGGCGCTCTGGCCTGGACTCCACTGCCGCCACCTGTCGCCCCGGGGTGAAAAGGCACCCCAGGAACACAGAATGAACTGACAGCACAGCCCAGCTAAAACAGAAGCTGAATTTATACAGATCACATGGATGAGAGCTACATAACTCTCTCATCCCCCTCTAAATTTAAGATAGCACCTGGACTGAAAGTACACAGGCGCTACACTAAGATTGAATCAATTTCCACTCTTATATGGAGGATTGCATTATTTTGTATGCCTTGTGTGTAATTAATGACACCTGGGAGACTTTACAAGCGCATTCTATTTACTCATCATGGCTTGTGGGGCCTTTTGTTCTGTCCTAGTGTATTTTCTGCTGTATAGGCCTCCATATTCATTCCTGCATTTAAGCACTTTGTAGATTTATTTTTTTGTTTATTACCACAATATCACAGCTTATGTAAAGCCATTTGATTATGTAGCGGCCTGCTACTTTTTAGCCGCCGCTGCTTTAGAGGGTCGTCTGAGAGTTAGTTTACTCAGACTGTATTATTTCTTCCAAATTTGGGCCTCTGTTCCAGCCATGGCTGTACTGTGAGTGACCACTATTGTTGTCTGGGGTGTCATCACCACCCCAGGCCAAGGGTGGCAGCAGTCAGGTCAAGTTGTTTTGGGTATTCCCCTCTGGCAGCCAATCAGTGGGGGTTTGTTGTCCTGCTGTATATGCTGGGGAGGAGTACTTAAAGGACAGACGCCATTGGTTCGGGGTCATCGGTCCTTGGTCTGTCGCCCCACCAACCCCCATGTGTGGCCCTCCTGGCCCGGGGTGCGTGTTCAAGTGTTCCTGGCTCTGGGACCACGTTGGTCCGGGGGTTGTGATCTACTAAGTAGGCCCGGTAGTCAGACTGGGTCTACGTTTGGCTTTGGCCGATTATGGCTCTCCGTTTTTTACAAGTTGTGATTGGCCAAGCATGCGGGTCATAGAACATCATGATTGCGTCAGACAAAAATTTTCAAGCTTGCACATCAAGTTTTTGTAATCAGCTGTTAAAAGCAGCATACTAACGAGTAACGATCAGAAAATTGGCAGATCATTCATCAGACGACATTTATCTTCAGGGTTTCTGACCAGGGCCGATCCGAGACGGGGTGCACGGGGTGCTCTGCACCCAGGCGCCAGAGGATAGGGGGTGCGCTGTTGGTCCTGAATGTGTTACTATCAAGTCGGCACTGTGCTTTCCCGCAGCATCCGCTGTATCGTCTCGCCTGTGTGTCCCTCTCTTTCTCGCCTGCCCGCCTGTCACTGCCGCTATATACACAGCATAGCAGGCGCGCCTGGTGCGGCAGGTCGTGACTTCTCTAATTTCTGTACACTGCCCCCTCCCCGCACTGCCTATCTTAATCATACAAACATGAATCACGACCGTGCTGGACAATGGGCGGGACTTTTTAAGATAAAAAGTGGGTGATTGGTTGCTAGGCAGCGGGGCAGTCCCAGCAATAAATCACGACATTCACTTTTAATGGGAAAAGTCCCGCCCATTGTCCAGAGCGGCCACGCTTCATGTCCTGTGAGTAAGGTAGGTTTTCTGTGGGGAGGGGGGCTGTGCTGTGTGCCTGTCGCTGCTGCTATATACACAGCATAGCAGGCACGCCAGGTCTGTGACTTCTCTCATTTCTGTACACTGCCCCCTCCCCGCACTGCCTATCTTAATCATACAAACATGAATCACGACCACGCTGGACAATGGGCGGGACTTTTAAGTTAAAAAGTGGGTGATTGGTTGCTAGGCAGCGGGGCAGTCCCAGCAATAAATCACTCACTTTTAATGGGAAAAGTCCCGCCCATTGTCCAGCGCGGCCACGCTTCATGTCCTGTGAGTAAGGTAGGTTTTCTGTGGGGAGGAGGGCTGTGCTGTGCAGGATAAGGGTTTGATAATGAGAGAGGACTGCAAAGGGGGAGTCAGTCTGCGATATGGGGGGGTCAGTCTGCAATATAAGGGGGAGACAGTCTGCGATGGGGGGGGGGGGTGTCAGTCTGCGATATGGGGGGGTTCAGTCTGCGATATGGGGTGGTCAGTCTGTGATATGGGGGGGTCAGTCTGCGATATGGGGGGGGCAGTCTGCGATATGGTGGGGGAGTCAGTCTGCGTTATGGGGGGGGAGTCAGTCTGCGATATGGGGGGGGTCAGTCTGCGATATGGGGGGGGTCAGTCTGTGATGGGTCAGGTCAGTCTGTGATGGGTCAGGTCAGTCTGTGATGGGTCAGTTCAGTCTGTGATGGGTCAGTCCAGTCTGTGATGGGTCAGTCCAGTCTGTGATGGGTCAGTCCAGTCTGTGATGGGTAAGTTCAGTCTGTGATGGGTCAGGTCACTCTGTGATGGGTCAGGTCACTCTGTGATGGGTCAGGTCAGTCTGTGATGGGTCAGTTCAGTCTGTGATGGGTCAGTCTGTGATGGGTCAGTCTGTGATGGGTCAGTCTGTGATGGGTCAGTCTGTGTTGGGTCAGGTCAGTCTCAGCCCCTCTCTCTGTCCACTTCTCTCTCTCTCTTTCTCTCAGCCCCTCTCTCTGTCCACTGCTCTCTCTCTTTCTCTCAGCCCCTCTCTGTCCACTACTCTCTCTCTTTCTCTTAGCCCCTCTCTCTGTCCACTTCCCTCTCTCTCTCTCAGCCCCTCTCTCTCTCTCTCAGCCCCTCTCTCTCTCTCTCAGCCCCTCTCTCTCTCTCAGCCCCTCTCTCTCTCTCAGCCCCTCTCCCTCTCTTAGCCCCTATCTCTCTCTCAGCCCCTCTCTCTGTGGTCCACTACCCTCTCTCTCTCTCTCTCTCTCTCTCTCTCTCTCTCAGCCCCTCTGTCTGTCCACTACCCTCTCTCTCTCTCTCTCAGCCCCTCTTTCTGTCCACTACCCTGTCTCTCTCTCTGTCCACTACCGCACTGGTAGGCTGCATTTGGTGGACATTGGTGAGGCTGCATTGATCTCTTGTACCATGTCTGCAGTCTCTGACCATGTCTCCAGTCCCTGATCATCTCCTGTACTACGTCTGCAGTCTCTGATCGTCTCCTGTATCATGTCTGCAGTCTCTGACCGTCTCCTGTATCATGTCTGGGGGCTCTTTCTTAACAGACTCTCTAACAGAAGCCCTCTCTGTGTCCATTAGAGAGACCTCCCTCCAGGTTCAATCAGAGTACTCTGCTTCTCCTCCTGTATTTAGTTTATTGTTAAGAGATCATGGGAGGATCTCGGGGTAACAATGACTCCTTAGGGGAGCATCTCTGTGTTTGAGTCTTTGCCATAGAAACAATTACAAAGGGGGAGGAGCTAGTAAGGTGACCACACCCCTGTAGGGGCGCCAGAAATATTTTTGCACCCAGGCGCATATGAACCTAGGATCGGCCCTGTTTCTGACCATGTGTACGAGCCTTAACCACTTGAGGCCCACGCTATCGCCGAATTACGGCAACGGCGCGGACCTCAATTTCCAACATGCCGTCATTTGACGGCATCTCATTTCTTGTTCCCCGCACACGCTCCAGAGCGCGCATCGGGTAAAATTCTGTTGCTGGCCGTGTCCCTTGGACACAGCCAATCACAGATCGCCGTGAACGGCCAATCGGAGTGGCCGTTCGGATGCGATCTGTGGACGAATGAGAGATGATCTCAAATGTAAACAAATGAGATCATCTCTCATCGCCGCTTCTCCCTCCTCACACAGAGACAGCGTGTGAGGAAGGAGAAAGTTCTGTGATTGCTGTGAGTGAGTGTATACAGCGCCCATACAGTGCCCATACAGTGCCACCACAGTGCCATCTGTGCCCATACAGTGCCACCTGTGCCCATACAGTGTCACCTGTGCCCATACAGTGCCTATACAGTTCCCATCTGTGCCCATACAGTGCCAACACAGTGCCACCTGTGCTCATACAGTGTCACCTGTGCCCATACAGTGCCACCTGTGCCCATACAGTGCCCACCTGTGCCCATACAGTACCCACCTGTGCCATCAGTGATCTGTGCAGTGCCCACCTGTGCCACCTCATCAGTGCTCACCTGTGCTAATCAGTGCCGCCAATCAGTGCCCACCTGTGTTGTGCCGCCAATCAGTGCTCACCTGTGCCGCCAATCAGTGCCCACCTGTGCCGCCAATCAGTGCCCACCTGTGCCGCCTCATCAGTGCCACCTCAGTGCCCACCTGTGCCAATCCGTGCCCATCTGCTCCGCCAATCGATGCCCATCTGCTCCGCCAATCCGTGCCTATCTGCTTTACCTCATCAGTGCCCATCAGTGAAGGCTTAGCACACACCTGTGCAGTCGCACCACCATGTCAAAAAAATCCTATTCGCTAGAGGAGGCATACCAAATGATTTCTGCGCCCGATGAGAGCAACATGGACCTCTCTCGTTCAAATTCCACTTCCAATTTTACTTCTGAGTCGGACGTCAACTATGAGCCAGCCCTCAGTAGCGGAACACTGAGTGACTCCGAGGAGGAAGATAGCCGGCCTGCTAAACTATGGCGTTCTGGTCAGGAGGCAGTGCCATCCACCAGCACTGCAGTGCCATCCACCAGCACTGCAGTGCCATCCACCAGCACTGCAGTGCCATCCACCAGCACCGCAGTGCCTCGGCAAGAAAGGCCAAGGACCCATGCCGGCCTTCCCTATGCCCTTCAGAACCCGTTGTGGCTTCCTCCAAATTCCGGAGAAGCCAACATTCCCCCTTTCACGGCCCAGCCAGGAATCCAAGTGGACACAGAGAATTTTTCCCCAATCGATTTTTTCAACCTCATGTTCACAGAGGACATGCTATCCGAAATTGTGGCCCAGTGCAACCTATTTGCACAGCAATTTATTCAACAAAATCCCACATCCTATCATGCCCGTCCCTTCCAGTGGAAAGACCTTACAGTGGAGGAGTTGAAAATTTTTTTAGGCCTCACATTATGTATGGGACTCAACCCAAAAAATTCTTCACGTCCAAAAACTCAATCTACCACATGCCAATCTTCTCCAGCGTAATGCCCAGATCCCGATACTTTGCCATCATGAGATTCCTACATTTTAACGATATTACCCAGTGCCATCCCCGAAATCATCCAAATCATGACAGGCTTTTCAAAATTCGGCCCTTATTGAATTATTTTTCTGAAAAATTCCCCCAATTGTATACCCCGGACCAACACATCTGTGTGGATGAGTCCCTTGTGAAATTCACTGGCAGGCTTCAAATCAAACAATTCATCCCCAGCAAAAGAGCCCGCTATGGTGTGAAGATATACAAATTGTGTGACCGAGTCACAGGATACCTGTATGCCTTCAGAGTGTACGAAGGCAAGGACACCCAGCTGAATCCCCCTAATTGCCCAGACTACTTGGGATCAAGTGGCAAAATTGTTTGGGACCTCATCACCCCTCTATTGGAAAAGGGATATCATCTGTACGTGGATAACTTCTATACCTCCCTTCCCCTGTTCCACAACCTGCACCGGAAGCAGACGCCAGCATGTGGCACCATCAGGAATAATCGGAAGGGCTTTCCTCAAAGTCTTGTGAATAAGAAGCTGAGAAGTGGAGAATCGGCAAGTCTGCGAAATAAGGAGGTCCTGGCAGTGAAGTGGAAGGACAGAAGGGATGTTTACATGCTATCTACCATCCACAATGACACCGTCGTTGAAACCCACAGAGGGCGTGGCACCGTCATCCGAAAGCCCACATGCATCCAGGACTATAATTTGTTTATGGGGGGGTTTGACTTCAATGACCAGATGCTGGAACCCTACCTTGCCACAAGGCGGACGTACCTTTGGTACAAAAAAGTTGCCATTTTCAATTGGCCATATACAACTCTTATGTAATTTACAGCAACTCCACCCAAAACCCCAAACGCTTCCTTGGCTACCAAGAGGAACTTATCACTGCCCTTATTTTCCCGAACGGCCCACCCCAAACTATCCGATCTGATGTTTTAAGTCGTCTCACCGAGTGTCATGTTCCCGGTAAAGTCCCTCCCACAGAAACAGGCCGACGACGTCAAAAAAGATGCAAGGTGTGTACCAGTCAAGGAATCAGACGAGACACATCTTTCCAGTGTGCCGATTGCCCTTCACAGCCTGGCCTCTGTCTAACTGACTGTTTTCGCCGTTACCATACCAAACTAAAGTATTAATCCTCCGTTCTTGCCTTCACACACCTTCACACCCCTTATGCCACTGCCTGCTCTGTAACTGACCCCGGCTTGTTTTTTGACCACTATTCTGCCTAATGATTTTGTAATACCTCTGCCTGATCTGGAACTGACCCCGGCTTGTTTTTTGACCATTCTTCTGCCTAACGATTCTGTAATGCCTCTGCCTGATCTGGAACTGACCTCGGACTGTTTGACCATGCCTTTTGCCTGCCTCTTGGACTGATCTTGTACCCTGCTACTGGACTAGTGGGATTTAACACAGGGGTCTCACATATGTGAGGGGCTCCAGAAAAGTATTTCTAGATAAAGAAAAACTTTTTTTTTGTTTTCTCATCCTAGATTAGGGTCTGGTTGCCCGGAGGCTTCAAAGAGATTTGGGTGGGAGAAGCCTCTACCCCTGTCCCCATTCTGTCCTAAACTAGGCCCTACTTCTGCCTGTTACCTGTAGGACCTATGCCATCATGCCTTTGTCGGTTGCATGAACTGACTACTTCTGTATGCCGTTTTTGACCAAGTCCCTGTCTGCTGCCTGGACCAGTGCTATCCTGCTGTGTAGAACTGTGCTACTATTACCACAGGTAATCTTTTGTTTACACTTTGCTCAGCATAATGTATTTTGGGGTGTAATTCTTGGTATATGCTATGTGTCTCTGGAACACCCGACGGTGTTCCTTGCATGTTGGATCTCTGTATGTGGTCAGGCTGTGTAGAAGTCTCACACATGTGGTATCGTTGTACTCAGAAGGAGTAGCAGAATGTATTTTGGGGTGTAATTTTTGCTATCTAAATGCTATGTGTTGGAAATATCTTAGAAACCGACAACTTTGTGTAAAAAAAATATGCGTTTTCGTTTTTTTTCCACGTTCCAAAAACTTCTGGAAACAAATGACCTGTTCAAAAGACTCATTATGCCCTTATAGATTATACGTTGGGGTGTTAGCTTTACAAAATGGGGTCAGTTTGTGGGTAATTGCATTGTCCTGGTGTTCCAGGGCCTTCAAAATTGTAATAGGTAATCAACTAGTTAGATGTGCAATTTATGCTCCTAAAACCCCTGATGGCGCTTCCTGCATGTTGGGCCTCTGTATGTGGCCAGGCAGTGAAAAAGTCTCACACATGGGGTATCATTCTACTCAGGAGGAGTAGCAGAATGTATTTTGGGGTGTCATTTTTGCTATGTACATGTTATGTGTTGGAAATATCTTAGAAACGGACAACTTTGTGTAAAAAAAATGCGTTTTCATTTTTTTCCACATTTTACAAAAACTGCTGGAAACAAATAAACCGTTCAAAAGACTAATTATGCCTCATTTATTATACGTTGGGGTGTTAGCTTTCCAAAATAGGAACATTTTGTGGGTAATTCCATTGTCCTGGTGTTCCAGGGCCTTCAAAAGTGTAATATTTAGTCAACTAGTTAGATGAAGCAATTTATGCTCCTAAAACCCCTGATGGCGCTTCCTGCATGTTGGGCCTCTGTATGTGGCCAGGCAGTGAAAAAGTCTCACACATGGGGTATCATTTTACTCAGGAGGAGTAGCAGAATGTATTTTGGGGTGTCATTTGTGGTATGCACATGCCATGTAAGAGAAATAAGCTATTACAATGAAAATTTTAAGAACATTTTTAAATAAAAAATAAAAATCTTAATTTTGCAAAGTATTGTGGGAAAAAATTACAACTTCAAATAACTCACCATGCCCATTAATAAATACCTTGGAATGTCTACTTTCTAAAAAGTGGTTATTTGGGGGGCATTTGTACTTTCCTGGCTTGTTAGGGTCTCAAGAAATGAGATAGGCCTTCAATACATCAGGTGTGATCAGATGTGATATTTTTTTATGATTTGCACTATAGTTTGTAGACTCTAAAACTTTCACACAGACCAAATAATTTCCAAAAATGTTGAGTTATTTTTATCAAAGACATGTAGCAGTATAAATTGTGGGCAAAATTTATGAAGACAAATTAATAATTTGCAAAATTTTATCACAGAAACTAAAAAAAAATCATTTTTTTCCAAATTTTCGGTCTTTTTTCATTAATAGCGCAAAAAATAAAAAACCCAGAGGTGATCAAATACCACCAAAAGAAAGCTCTGTTTGTATGAAAAAAATGACAAAAGAAATCATTTGGGTACAGTGTTGCATGACTGAGTAATTGTCATTCAAAGTGGGAGAGCGCTGAAAGCTGTAAATTGCTCTGGGCAGGAGGGGTGTTTAAGTGCCCAGTATGGAAGTGGTTAAGGGATTGGGGGAACAAGTGCACTGTGTGTCTATAGAGAGGTGAAACAGTGAAGCCAACAATGGGTGTGCAGCTTCTTACTTTCTCACTTTTTTCCACTTCCCTCTTTCCCTAACCTGCCTGCTTGGAATGTGTGGCTGTGCTGGAAAACTCATATGTGGCTGTGAGGGGACAATGAACAAGTCCTTAGGAGGCGCGGGGGATTTGTACATGTCTACTGCCTGTGTGTGTGCTACACTGAGACATGGGAGAACACTGGCTACATATTGAGAGACCCTCACAATACACAGGGACCCTCATAGATAGACAGTCCCTGACCTGGACACCAGTCACTCTTTTTTACCCACTACCGTGTATGGCATTGTCCAGGTCTCTGTTTAACCACTTCATCTTCGGAATGACCAGGCCATTTTTTGCAATACTGCACTGCATTATTTTAACTGACAATTTCACTGTCCTGCGACGTTGTACACAAATAAAATTGTGTGTGCCCCCACACACACAAATAGAGCTTTCTTTTGGTGGTATTTGATTACCTCTGCGGTTTTTATTTTTTGCGCAATTAACCAAAAAAGGCAGAGAATTAAAAATATATATGTATATATATCTTTTTACTTTCTGCTATGAAACAATAAAAAAAAAATCGTATTTTTTCAATTTAGGCCAATATGTCTTCTGCTACATGTTTTTGGTAAAAAAAAATCTATTTTTTTGGTGTGAATAGATTGGGGGCATGACTTCATTTCAGGGACACACCACTTTAGGTGTGAATGGGCGTGTCATGCTAATATCCGCTTTATGACATGATTTTCATGTGAGGCTGCGTACACACGATCGAACATGTCCACTGAAACTGGTCCGCAGACCAGTTTCAGCACACATATCCAATCGTGTGTACGGCCTAGCGGACAGGTTTCCAGCGGACAAAAGTTTTAAAACATGCTTTAAAACTTGTCCGCTGGAAACCTGTCCGTCGGACATGTCCGCTGGTTAGTACGCCTAACCAGCGGACCGAAATCCCCCGCATGCGTCGAATGGATTCGACGCATGCGTGGAAGCAATTTACTTCCTGGTTTGCGGACGTCGCGGCGTCAACGTCACCGCCACGTCACCGCGCTGCCTGTCCGCGGGGATTTTGGTTTGATCGTGTGTACACACATCAGACCAAAATCTCCCAGGAGACATGTCTGATGAAAACGGTCCGTCGGACCATTTTCATCGGATATGTCTCCTCGTGTGTACGGGGCCTGACAGTGTATTATTTGTAGAGAATGTGTAGAAATAAGAAATAGAATCAATAAGCCAGGGCCATACTATAGTAACACAACACAAAATATTATTTAATTAGTATAATGGCATGTCTTTAAGCAATACTGATAATAATTAATATAAACCACATGCACAGAATTGTTTTATAGTTATACTATTATTTTTTCCTTAGCTGTAGAGGAAATTGAATCGCAGTATTTAGTTCCTGGAGATGTCATGACTTTAACAAGAAAAAAGTTTATTTTGCCCTGTGATTCTGTACTGCTAACAGGAAGCTGTGTTGTAAATGAAGGAATGTTAACAGGTATGCAAACATTATATTTGATTTTACAAGGAACTGTCGCCAGCCTTTTAAAAGTGAGTGTATTTTTTATGTTTTATGAAAGAAACATGGCAGCTATCTTTGTTGACCCATACTTCTGAAAATGCTAGTTACCTGGTTGTCATACTCGCCTCCTCTCTCAGGCTCTGATTTAAAACAGTAGTTCAGCATGAGAGCAAGGCTGATAGAATTTTGAGAAAGAGGTCAGCAATGGTTGCCAACACATTTCTCTGATGAAAGGTTAATTTTTAAACAAAGGATGCATTAGTTTATAAGGTATGTGTATGTGTATATATTTAAATATGTATCAGAATATGTTTTGCACTAGTACCCATGGCATGCACTAATTTAAAGAAGAAACCATACTAAATAATCTGAAGCTTGATTACTCGCAGGAGTGTTTAAGAACATAACTGTAAATGTTCATACGGTATATTGATCATCTACTTGCCAGACTTCATCACTAGCAGCCACCAGGGCCAGTACTTGATTATGTTTCACCCTAGGCAAGACTATCACCACCCCCACCCCTGCCATCTGCCTGGAGGGTGGTGGTGGTGTCTTGCCTAGGGTGCAGGTGCCTACAGCCGGGTGTTGATTGTCATAGCGGACTCACTGGGTCAGCCTTCTCCGTCCCCAACTGTCCTCCAACTTCCGTGTCCTCCACAGCTGCTGCTTTCTCTGGATTGGCCGGCAGAGAGTCAGTAAGCTTGTGTAGGGTGGCAGTCTTCAGCCCCTCATGTTCCCCGGCCAGGCTAGTAGGGAAGTCAGCAGCCGTGGCTACGCCCCCTAGGCAGTAGTGCGCCCTAGACAGCTGCCTAGTTTGCCTAGCGGCAGTGATGGCCCTGGCAGCCACCCTTCAGGTGTGCTTTATACAGTATATGTAGGCTAGTATTTAGGTGCCTTCATTACTTAGGTACTGGACTGTAGTTGTTCTGAACAAATTGTCCTTTTTCAACTTTGTATCTAGAACTATATGTAGAACAGAATTGGAGTCAAGGTTCAGAAAAAGAGAACTTTAGGCCAGACAAGCTTAGTCTGCAAAAATAAATAAAAATAGTCCAAATAAACAAAGAATTGCATGTACAAGAAAAACAAGAAAAACAAGCAGCATAAATTATGACTATAGAAAGAATGGCCTTTAAAAGTTCTGTAAGCCAATAAATTTGACCGCAAAGGTAAATCATACATAGTACTGTATGTGCATTGAGACCAAGGAAGTGTATAAAAAGAGTGGAACGTCAAATCGGGATTGGAGAAGAGGTCACAGGAGATCCAGCAGTATAAGGAAAACCAAGGGAAACTGACAGTGAAGCCTTGCGACTTCACAGGCAATACCCTACTGCCCATGCGCGAAGTGCGCTGCGCTTGAATGGCCCAGTGGTGGGGGAAGAAAGAGGGGGGTTAACTTCTGACTAAGTTTGGTGCAGTGAGTCAAAACCAGGTACCACTCCCTTTCAAAAGGTGCCAAATGTGAATCCTTGATTGTTCTTCCTTATACTGTGTATACACATAAGCCACGTTATAGAATCCTACAAGGTTTGTTCATTTAATCATAATCCTATCCTCTGGTGGGGGAGCACTCCACTAATTCATATAACTCAAATGCTCGAACAAATAAGGAGGATATGGGCTCAACCCCTCCTATCCCACTCAAGTAATTATACATATAAACCAATCTATTGAACACCCTCTAGGGTTAACAATTGTATCCCAGTGGGGAGGGGAGAGAGAGTGCTGTGAACATAAATGTGCAACGCCTTTCATTCACATACAATGCGTAATCTTTATTATAACAATTACATCATTAATCACTTAGAAAACATGTACCACAGGACATATTTAAAAAACATCTCCTAGCTTACCTGTCCCTGCTTAAGTTCACTTGTATCTTTATATCTTTAGAAAACATGAGGCTGTCCTGATGTCCATACTTAACATGGCATATGCCGAACCTACGCAAGGTTACCGCTCATATAGCAGGGGTAACCTTACTCTTACGCAAAGTATGTAAACTACGATGACGGCGCGCAAAAACGTTCGGGAATCGGCGTATCAGGTTAATTTGCATATTCGACGCAGAAATCGACGGGAACGCCACCTAGCGGCCAGCGTAGAATTGCATCTAAGACCCGAAGGTGTAAGGGACTTACGCCATTCGGATCTACGCCAAATCTATGCGTAACTGATTCTAATAATCAGTCGCATAGATACACAGGGCTAGAAACAGAGATACGACGGTGTATCTGGAGATCTCTTTTGAGAATCTGGCCCATAGTGTTCAAAATCAGACTTGTTGTGAAGTTTGCCTTGTCCTGACAGACTTGTCCTGACATGCCCCCGCTCAGCTATTCACTGGGAAGGCCAATTTGCTTCTTGTCACAGGGGTGTATAATAACTTAAAAGAATGTTACCCTAAGGGAAATACAAACTGATACGCAGAAATAACATCTGTTTACCATAATGCCTTGTTTAGCAATACACTTAACACGGATGAAAAACTGAACGTAAAATGATATCAGTAGATTAATTGTATGATTTTTGGGTGTTTAGAGGGCTTTTACGTGTCAAGATAAAAAAATAAATGAACAAACTATTTTCTAACTGTTTGTAAGTCAATCTTCAAAAAATTTGCAAAAGTAGTAGGGGTATCAGTAGAATTCGATTGCAAAAAACAAACAAACAATTTTTAATGTTATAAACGATTGAAAAAATGCTATAATTCACTGTAAAATGTCCAATGATTGGGCCATTGAATGTTAGACTGAAAGAAGGTTATGATTTTCTTGAATGTTTATTCATTTTTCTACTCCTCTATGGAGAGTTTTACACTTTATTTAACATTTCACACGTGCCTCTTTGTGCTTGGCATATTTAAATTGATTACTGAGTTTAAGATTGAAAAAAAAAGCAATTATTGAATCCTAACTCCTGAAAACAAGAGTACAGTTGGTTTGGCTTTGACTACTTTGAAAATCACTTTAATAGCAGGCCTTACAATTACCCTACAGCTGAAAATTAATCAAACCAAATGTTTTTTTCTTACCACACTATATACTGTATTTTATGTTACATACAGTTTGCTTATTATACAGATATTTTTTTTACTGATAAAGAAGCCATGAAACAATTTCCATACTATACCACTAAATCAGTGCCTGCTGTTTTTAGGGGAAAGTGTTCCAGTGATGAAGACACCATTGCCAAATGTTGATAATTCACTTGCTTGGAAGGAGTACAGTGGTGAGGATTACAAGAGGCATGTATTGTTTTGTGGCACGGAGGTCATTCAAGCACAGAGCAGTCATAAAGACTTTGTGAAAGCTGTTGTGTTAAGAACTGGTAAGTACCTGTCACCACGGTTAGGCTGGTCAACCTCCTTCTTCCATCCACCACTAGTACTGACTGAGCCAGTTTTGACACATACTGATTACTCCGCAGGTATAGGCTAAACCACTCACTCCAGAGGAATAAATAATTATTTCAACTTCGCCATATAATAACATTTACCTAAATGTAAGAAAAACATTCTCCACAACAGTTTTCTTCTCATAACTGCAGTTAACTGACATATTCTGTAAAAGTTCACAGCAACTTACAAAAGACTAATTGCCCTCATCATTGGGGAGATTGACTGGTCCTTAGTAGATTTTACATCCTGCTCATTTTCTTCCAAAAATAGCAAATGACAACCAACAAAGACAGGTGACGCGTGCCTTTCACACTGCCCTCAGTGCTACTTTAAAGTTGTTTGAAGTAGCAAAATGCCTTTTGCAATGCAGCACGGAATATATATCTTGGCTGCACCAATATGGCTGCTGGAATCTCATGGTACTTATGCCTATCACAGGCAAAGGCTTTACCAAAATGGCCACTGTAAGCTCAGTCCAGAAGATACATTCGTCCAATGCTGGCTTCTCCATGTGATGTTGAATTAAATGAAAATAGGGACAGGTGGGGGCATCTAGTGAAAGGAGTTTGAACTAAATTGAAATCTCCTAAGGGAATAACAATAGAAAAATAGCATCCTACTACATAGGGGGTTTACCAGAAGTGCTAATGTAGTTTATTAGCCCTCCTTCTTCCTCTGACCATTCAAAGAACTATGTGTATCCTATTCTTTTAACTTTTGTGTAAGTAGCTTTAAATTTACAATGATTATTTAATATTTGTTAAATTGCTGTTGATATACTGTATGTATTTTTGTTTTGAATGAAGCAATGTAAATGCTAAAAAGTATTTCCCTAACAACCAAATAAAATGTTACATTTATGTTATTGACAATGTTGCTGTGAGAAGAATTATGAAACAGTGGTCAATATTCGATGACAAAGATGGTGCTGAGGTATGATGATTTCTGATTAAGCCAGAAAAACACAAGCACTTGGAGGACCACTTTAAATATATGTAGATGACACATACAGTATATGCACATGTAGGGTCAGGTCATACCAGGAAAAATTTGTGGTAAAAATAACAATTAATTTATTAGAGCCTTGAAGTTCAAATAAAACCATATATTAAGGTTAACACCAGAGGCGTAACTAGAATCTTCAGGGCCCCGGTGCAAGAAACCATGAAGTGGCCATTCCCACTGATCCCGGGGGCAGCAGGACCTGGATAGGAGGGGCGGTGGGGGTGGCATATGGAGGGACAAATCCCCTCTATTTTCCTTCTGCAGTCACTCAATGCCTATGGGAGGGAGAGGAGGAGAGGCAGGCATTAGGAGGCATTGGATGAAATGAATGGCAAGGGAGGTGGTTGGGAGGATAGAATGGGATGAGTGGTAGTGGAAGGGAGGATTGGATGAGATGAGTGGCAGTGGTGGGGGGAATGAGATTAGTGGCAAGGATGGTGGCTGCAGAATGGTATCAGTGGCAGCAGTGGTCTTGGTGGTGTGGATTAGTAGCAGAAGTGGTTGTGGTGGTGTGAAGAGGGGAATCAGTGGCAATAGTGGTGGTAGTGTGTGGGGGGAAATCAGTGTCACTAGTGGTGGTGGTTGTGTGGGGGGTATCAGTGGCAGTAGTGGTGGTGTTGTGGGGGGGAATCAGTGGCAGAAGTGGTGATGAGGGGGGATCAGTGGCAGTAATGGTGGTGGTGTGGGGGGAATCAGTGACAGTAGGACAGTAGTAATGGTGGGAGGTATCAGTGGCAGCAGTGGTAGTGGTGTGGGGGGATCAGAGTCAGTAGTGGTGGTGGTGTAGGGGGGCTCAGTAACAGTGTTGATATTGAGGGATGGGATCAGTGCCACTCACTTGCAGATTGCTTGGTTTCCCCTCCTTGCTAGATCTTGCTTGGGTGGGCAGAGAGGATGGGAGGGGCTTGTGAGTACCTGTAAATGTGAGCGGAGAGGATATGCGGAGTGGACGGAGAGGATGGGTGATGCGGGCGGGGACTATGCCTGTGTGTGCAACTGCTGTGACCCTGTTAATTCCGCCACTGGTTAACACAAAAGCCACAGTGGATTGAAATGACTGATGGAGTGCAACAGTACCTCACTGGGATGTCAGAATGGTAGGAGGATGGCTCAGTCCGATGAGTCAATCTTCCGCTATTGTAGTCGGGACAGCCGTGAAGCCTGTGTCTGAGAACTGGCGGTCCATGTGCGACATTACTCAGTCGTGCTGGCCAAGGCAAGGTCTGACACAGGGTTGTGTGCCCTAGATAAAAAGCTGTTGTCCTGATAACATGTTTCTGAGACAGTGGGGAGGGTTTAAATAGAAGGGCTAGAATTTTAAGGAAATTTACCTTAAAGGAGCAGCAGCCTACTCAATAGTACCGCAGCACAGACCAACATTACAAAATATATATTGTGCTTAACTTTGGTGATCATACAGCATAAAAATGCAATGGTACATGTGAAATGGTGATTTCTGATTAATACTAATTATTTTTTAGGATTTAACACAGCTAAAGGGGACCTTGTTCGATCCATCCTCTACCCTAAACCTGTCAACTTTAAACTTCACAGAGATGCCATCAGGTTCCTAATTGGACTTGTAATCATTTCAGTGGTTGGAGTAATTTATATTGCTATTGTGAATACAAAGAATAATGTAAGTTTTGGGTCATATTTGTAAATCTATGTTGATGCTAATTGGTCATGATTATCTGTACCAAGCAGCTAAGTAGTAGTTGAGGAATAGGGATGAGCTTCGAGTTCGAGTCGAACTCAAGTTCGACTCGAAGATTGCCTGTTCGGCTGTTCGGCGAATAACAAACAATTAGGGGTGTTCGCGGCAAATTCGAAAAGCCGCGGAACACCCTGTTAAAGTCTATGGGAGAAATCTAAAGTGTTAATTTTAAAGGCTAGTATGCAAGTTATTGTCATAAAAAGTATTTGGGGACCCGGGTCCTGTCCCAGGGGACATGTATCAATGCAAAAAAAAGTTTTAAAAAGTTTTAAAAACGGCCGTTTTTTCGGGAGCAGTGAATTTAATAATGCTAAAAGTTAAACAATAAAAGTGAAATATTCCTTTACATTTCGTACCTGGGGGGGGGGGGGGGGGGTGTAAAGTCAGCATGTGAAAAAGCGCATGTTTCCTGTACATAGAACTGTTCCAGCACAAAGTGTCTTTTTTGAAAAAGTAATTTAAAGCCGGCTTTGCGGCTATAATGAATTGTCGGCTCTGGCAATTCAGAGAGAATTCATTCATAAAAAATAACAAAAAAGCGTGGGGGTCCCCCCAAATTCCATTTTCAGGCCCTTCAGGTCTGGTATGGATATTAAGGGGAACCCCGCCGTCAATTAAAAAAAAAATGACGTGGGGTTCCCCCCAAATATCCATACCAGACCCTTCAGGTCTGGTGTGGATTTTAAGAGGAACTCCACCCCAATTTTTTTTTTAAAATGGCATAGAGTGCCCCCAGTAGAAAAAAGTCCTTTATTAACAAAAAAATAAAAATAAAAAATAAATCCAGCGGTGGTAATCCACTCTCGATGCGGCTCCCGGTTCCAACGTTGTCTTCTATCCAGCGACGGATGATCTCTCCAGCGTGTCAGTGATTAGAAATAGACCAGTACTGTGTGATTGCAAAAGAGGAATCCAAACAGATATAGGTAAAAAGGGTGATTTATTTAAGAAGAGGGGGTAACACCCCACCACCTTCAACAAGCTCAGTGCAACAAACAAAGATCCACAGTGACAAAAATAACACTAAAGACAATATGTACAGCAAGGGAAATACCGGAATCATAAACAGGCCAGGCCGAGGTCATACACGGGGAATCAGGAAGTAGCTGCGGACGGGGAATGAACAGGAAGGGAAAGTCCAGGAGAGGGATCAGGTCAGGATGGGTCAGGATGGATCAGATCGGATCAGAAGTCCAGGAGGGAGACAACAGGTACAGGGTCCAAATAACAGGCTCAGGGTCGGGTTGATAGACGGATACCAGGGCAAGTTCTGTTTGAACCTGCCGGGTATAAATAGGGCGTGTTGATTGTGTTCAGGTCACACCTGAACGTAGCAAGGGCCAGGTGCTCCACACTGCCAGGGTCCATCCGCTGGTGGAGGTCAGTACTGCGTCCCAAAGGTGATATACCAGCAGGGGGAAGTTCCCCTGACAGCTCCGAACTGCCAGGAGACCCCTGCTGGTGGGACGCAGCACTGCAAGAAAGAATATAAATAGCACCAGCGGATGGAACCTTTCCTGACACAGCGACAGGTGATCAGTGGTCCGGTCCAGCGATGAGAAGATCCATCCATCCAGAGTGCAGCAGCCGACCTCCTCTCTCCGCTGGACACAGCCCAGCGGAATGACGCTGGAGCTTTGACATTTCTTATAGGCCTCGTACACACGATCAAATCTGTCCGCTGGAAACGGTCTGCTGGACCGTTTCAGCAGACAGATTCGATCGTGTGTACGGCCGAGCCGACGGATTTGGCCACCCGACAGATTTCAAAGCATGCGCGGAAGTGTTTTACTTCCTGGTGTGGTGACGTGGCGGCGTCAACATCACCGCCACGTCACCGACACGTCAGCGCGCCGTCTGCTGGCGGGGATTTTGGTTTGCTCGTGTGTACACGCGAGCAAACCAAAATCCCAGCAGACAGATTTGTTCAAATCTGTCGGACAGACAGATTTGAACAAATCTGTCTGCTCGTGTGTACGAGGCCATATAGGGGAGGCGGGGCCACCCGTCACGTGACCCCACCCGTCACGTGACACTAATACAGCGATCAGAAAAAACGATCGCTTAGTGACGCTGGCAATAGGGGGTGAAAGGGTTAACTAGGGCGGTGATCAAGGGGTTAAAACTTTATTAGGGGGGGTACGGGGCTACCCTGGACCTAACACTAACTGCCTGTCACACTAACTGTCACACTGACACTAAATGCAGTGATCAATAAATATATGATTACTGCATTCAGTGACACTGTGACAGGGGGGTGATCGGAAGGGGTTAATGTGCCTATGTGTGTGGTGTCAGTGTGCTGTTGGTGCGACTTACTGTGTGAGTCTTCTCTCCTCTCGGCGGATTGAAAATACCGTCAAGAGGAGAGCTGACATCACTTCCTCTGTCAGTGTTTACATTACACAGGCAGAGGAAGTGACACGGCGGGGGCTCTGCTGATTCGCTGGGAGCGTTCACGAGGGGACGGACAGAAACCAACAGCCATCCCCTCATCATGGATCGCTCCCACAGGTAAAACGACCGCCGCATGTAGCGGGAGGGGGTCCCAATCGGACCCCCGACCCGCAACAAGGCAGGGACGTACATGTACGCCCATGTGCCTGTACGTGCCATTCTGTGGACGTACATATACATGCAGCGGTTGTTAAGTGGTTAAATGACTTTTTTCTTTCAGAAATTACACTTTGTGCAGAGACAGTTCTATGTACGGGAAACATGGGCTTTTTCACATGCTGACTTTACACCCCCCTAGGTACAAAATTTAAAGGAATATTTCACTTTTATTGTTTCACTTTTAGCATTATTAAATTCACTGCTCCCGAAAAAACGGCTGTTTTTAAAACTTTTTTTGCATTGATACATGTCCCCTGGGGCAGGACCCGGGTCCCCAAACACTTTTTATGACAATAACTTGCATATTAGCCTTTAAAATTAGCACTTTAGATTTCAAATGTTCGAGTCCCATAGACTTTAACGGGGTTCTAAAGTTCACACGAACATTTGGTGTGTTCGCAAGTTCTGGTGCAAACCGAACAGGGGGGTGTTCGGCTCATCCCTATTGAGGAAGGTATCTGTTCCACAACTGGCCTTACCTAAATGCCACCTTTGGCAAAATACGGTATTTACTGTATACTGCCACGCAGTGACACTTGGCAAAAGCAAATCGGTGGGTAACAGAGTACTTTACAAACATATTCTTTTTTGTGTGTAGGGAGCTAATTTTACATTTGGGGGGGGGGGGGGTGTGAAAACAGTGAGAGTGAAGACCCTTGCCCCTTGGACATGGACCTCAAATGTCTTCTTTGTTAATCAAAACAACACAACAACTTAGATTCAATTGATTTTGGTGCATCTTGATGGCTCCATGGCATCACCGTTCAATACTATTATATTACCCAGGGTTACAGTTTCACTCATGTTATGCTGGTTGTACACTATACAAAAAATCTTCCAAAATTCTGTCATTTAGACAGTTTGTTCGTTTTTCGGGCAGTTAATGGGCATACAATAGAAACTTGTTAGGGTGTTTTTTAGCCGAAAAAACGAAGGACAAGTTTGCAAATTTACTGCCGAACGAACGATAAATTGAAAGGTTAATGTGTTTCCCGTCCGAACTGTCTGCTCTAGTTATTGGTGAAAAACGAACAAAACATGCATTCCATTATGTCCACTCATCAATTTATCGGTCATTACATGATGGCACTATCGTTTGTGCTCACGGCTGACACTTCCTAACTCAACCATTATTTAAAAATCATTAAAATGCTTCTCACTGAATTACTACACTAAATAATTAAAATACTCTGAGGCCGCGTACACACGATCGAATTTATCTGCTGAAAACGGTCCGACGGACCGTTTCAGCAGACAAATTTGATCGTGTGTACGGGCTAGCAGACAGGTTTTTCCAGCAGACAAACTTTAAAGCATACTTTAAAATCTGTCTGCTGGGAACCCGTCCGTCCGACATGTCTGCTGGTTAGTACACTAACCAGCGGACATATCTGTCCACACATGCGTCAAATGGATTTGACGCATGTGTGGAAGTATTTTACTTCCTGATTCGGTGACGTGGCGGCGTCAACGTCACCACCAGGTCACCGCGCTGTCTGCCGCTGGGGATTTTGGTTTGATCGTGTGTACAGCGATCAAACCAAAACAGCCAGCAGACAAATCTGTTCAAAACGGTCTGTCAGACCGATTTGATCGGATTTATTTAGTGGTGTGTACGCGGCCTAAAGGGTATAATTAGGTCTTGTGTCATGTAAAAAGGTAAAGCACACTTTATTGTGACGACTGCATTTGTTCATTCATGCGTTGAGAAAAAAAGTTAACACAAATAAATTAGAAGAAGAACTTTACAAAAATATCTGTATTTTTATATTACCAAAAAAAAATTAAGAAACTCTTTACAGAAAATCATAATATTATAGAGAAAATATATATACTGCTGCTTTAAGGACCCCCAGTGATTGGATATTCTCTGGTAATCTATGGCCCTGTAGTTGTTGTTTCCCTATTGAAATCTGGTAATTACATATCCCCCTGTGGGGGCTGTTTTGCCTTGTGGCGAGTACCTTGGATCCCTTTATCTTTACCTTATTTCCTTAGGTTAGCGCTAATTCTTCTGATTTCACCTAAGGAATTTGGGGGTTCATTATGTTATCCCAAGACAGAAGCAGTTTGTTTTACATATACTCTGGGATGCTTATCTCTCTACAACATACAATCTCCCCTTTTAAGGACCCTTGGGTAATACTTTAAAGTCTTCTTTCACATTTCCCTGTTTTTCCCACATTGATTCTTGTTGCTCCTTATAGATTTCTTACTTGAACTTGTTTAGTTTGGCCAGTTCTCCTTTCCCTGAAGTTAAGACTCAGGTGTATATGGATTAAGCCTTTTCCTTTTAGGCCTCGTTCACACATAGCCGACTCCGTCGCAGTCCGTTCCGACGGAGTCCGCCTGTGTCTGCCAGCTCAGCGGGAGATCAGTCCGCAGATCTCCGCTGAGCCGACGGATGACAAGCTCCTCTCTGCTCACTGAGCGGGGAGGAGCTTGTCGAGTCCCGCTGTCCTCTATGGAGCGATCTGATGAAAACGGACAGCATGTCCGTTTTCATCAGATCTTTCCCGATCCGATCCGCATGGACGGATGGGGACGTGAGCCCCATACGTTTGTTTTTAGCGGATCGGATCAGGTCGGATGTCAGCGGACATGTCTCCGCTGACATCCGACGCTCCATAGGGGTGCATGGAGCGCCCGTTCAGGTCCGCCTGAAAAACTGACAGACGGACCTGAACGGATCCATGTGTGAACGAGGCCTTAAAGTCCAATGTTGTTTTTTTGTTATTGGACATATATATATATTTTTATGTTCCTTGATTAAAAGGGTTGTAAAGGTTTGTTTTTTTATTTTCTAAATAGGTTCCTTAACCGCTTGCCGACCAGCCGTCGCAGTTATACGGCGGCAGGTCAGCTCTGCTGGGCGAGATCACGTAGATCTACGTCATCTTGCCGAGCAGCCAATAGGGGCACGATCACCGCCGGGCACCCGCGATCACTCGTTACAGAGTGAGAACCGGGAGCTGTGTGTGTTAACACACAGCTTCCGGTCCTGTCAGGGGGAGAAATGCCTGATCGTCTGATCATACAATCAGTCATTTCCCCTAGTCAATCCACCCCCCCCTTTAGTTAGAACACACCCAGGGAACATACTTAATCCCTTCCTCTCCCTCTAGTGTTAACCCCTTCCCTGCCAGTGGCATTTTTATAGTAATCAATGCATTTTTATAGCACTGATCGCTTTAGAAATGCCAATGGTCCCAAAAATGTGTAAAAAGTGTCCGCCATTATGTCGCAGTACCAATAAAAATGCCATAAAACTATCCCCTATTTTGTAAACGCTATATCTTTTTCACAAACCAATCAATAAACGCGTATTGCGATTTTTTTTTACGAAAAATATGTAGAAGAATACGTATCGGCCTAAACTGAGGAAAAAATATATTTTTTTATATATTTTTGGGGGATATTTATTATAACAAAAAGTAAAAAATATAATTTTTTTTCAAAATTGTTGTCTATTTTTGTTTATAGCGCAAAAACTAAAAACCGCAGAGGTGATCAAATACCACCAAAAGAAAGCTCTATTTATGGTATAAAAAAAAACACGCCAATTTTGTTTGGGAGCCACGTCGCATGACCGCGCAATTGTCAGTTAAAGCGATGCAGTGCTGAATCGCAAAAAGTGATTAAGCTAGTGCATTGTTGGTTCACTTACCTTTTCCTTCGATTTCCCTTCTTAATGTTTTTTTTTCTTTGTCTGAATTTATCACTTCCTGTTCCTCCTCTGTAAGCTTGCCCCCATCATCCGAGCCATTCTGACTGGGAGTTAGTCAGCGTGCTCGCCCCCTCCCTTGGGACTACATCCCTGCGGGGAGATGCTGTGAATGGCTCGGATGATGGGGGCAAGCTTACTGAGAAGGAACAAGAAATTCAGACAAAAAAAAAGAAACATTTAGAAGGTAAATCAAAGAAAAAGGTAAGTGAACCAACAATGCACTAGCTTAAAGGAACCTATTTAGAAACTAAAAACAAATCTTTACAACCCCTTTAAGCCTACTTGGCTTGCTTAGTTTACAATTCTTTTATGTGACATGTTGTTCCGGTAACTTTTAGAACCATTCTCTTTTCATACAGCTTTACTTCTCAGATTGTGTCCTGTCCTGGGCTGGTCAGTAGCCTTACATCTCTCTTGTTTTTTTTTTTTTTTTTATTAAAATGTTTACATACTGTATTTTATTGAAAAGTTTTCACACTTTACAATAAACAGAAAACACTGCTTGCAAACCAGCCTATTGGTATAAGCTATTACAAAGAGCAAGTCTAGTACAACAGATTTTTCCATGTCAAAATATTGTATGAACCTCAGGAGTTTACTAATTATCCAAGAGAATGTTATCAAATCTCCGAGGATAACGAGGCTTAAAGTAGAAGTTTAGCCAACACATAACTACCTTTAAACCTACTCGCAGCCACATTATAAAACTACTCTAGCCCCGTAAGGAAAACAAATAGCTGTACTTACCTATTCTGTAGTTGCGCCTATCTGGGCCCAGGCTGAGCTGTCAGTGGTGGCTTCAGTGTGTAGGCATGTGCCGGAGAGGCATTTGACAACAGAAGCCCCATAGCAACTCTATGCGTGACCTCACTTCTCGGGCATTTCCCAGTCATTGTCGCCACTGTAATTCATGCGCTGGGCATCCTGAAAGGGGCCGGATGCATGAATAGGGTGTGACCACGACGGCCGTGGATAGAGTCATGCTATGCTTAATGGAAGGGTCGTCCTTGGTAATCACACGCACAAGTGATACTGTATAATATAATGTTTTCTGTTAGCTTTGTAATATACTCCATCCAGCAATAAAATTCTGAAGTGTAAACTACAGTGAAAGTGATGTCACAATTGGATAAAGTAAACAAAGTTCTTAATCAATGGTACAGCTACATCCCAAGTGTAAAAGTAGCAGCAGTAAACTGACATTTAAAGCGGAGTTCCACCCAAAAATGGAACTTCCACTTAATCCACTCCTCACCCCCTTACATGCCACTATTGGCATGTCATTTTTCTTTGGGGGGAGTGGGCGCTTCAGGAGGAGTGGGACTTCCTGTCCCACTTCCTCCTTCCGCCGAGGGACTGGTTAGGCGATTAAGCTCAATCGCCTACAGCAGCCCCTCCCTGTAGGCGACCGCCTAGGACACTGACAGGTCTTAGACGATCGCCTGTCCAATCAGCGGCGGGCCGCGCCGCTCGCGCATGTGCAGTGGGTGCCCGGCCGTGAAGCCGAAGGCTGTCATGGCCGGGTGCCCACAGTTAGAATGAAGACTGGCCGGGGAGGGGGGGAGAGGAGTGGAGCCCCGGCCGGCGCGTCACTGGAACGCTGGAGCAGGTAGGTGAATGTTTATTAAAAGCCAGCAGCTACACTTTTTGTAGCTGCTGACTTTTAATAAACATAACATTTGGCTGGAACACCCCTTTAACCACTTGTCGACCAGCCACCGCCATTATACTGTGGCAGGTCGGCACAATCCCTCAAGCCGTCGTAGTTGTACTTCAGCTCCTTTAAATGGGATGCCCACCGCACTGTGGGGGTTGCTGATGCTCTTGAAAGGCGGTCTCGATGACCGCTGGCCACGCACGGGCACGAGAGGCAGAAGAGGGACGTGTGTGTGTATGTAAACACACACACCCCTGTTCTGTGAGGAGAGGAGATGCAGATCGTAAGTTCCTAATAGCTGGGAACCACGATCTGTCATCTCCTATAGTGAGTCCCCTCCCCCCACAGTTAGAACACACACTAGGGAGCCAAGTTAACCCCTTGATCGCCCCTAATGATCCCAAAAATGTGTCAAAAGTCATATTAATATTGGTAATAAAGGTATATTGGGACCATTGGAGTCCACCAATGAATCACAATTTTACATTTTCTTTTTAAGATGGAGTGACACGTCAGTGAGTCTGGTTTTTATTTTCATTTTTAATATGAACCTTTATGTTGCCAAGCCATGTTAACTATATGCCATCATTATGCGTACAATGTATTATATGTACTGTAACTACTGTGCTAGATTCTTGGTGGCAATGAACCCACATGGTACCATGTTATGTCATTACTATGTTATCAATCTATATGCAATAAATTGTATTATTTATGTTTTATGTAATGGCTACAAATTGTGTTATTGTGCTACATATATGGTCCTTGTTTACTATTTTCTACCCACCAGACGCACTTTGACGTGTTCCCTCCTTGGCTGCTTGATTCATACAAAGTCCCACATGTTCTTCCCTTTCCCAATTTAACATCGATGGAGGCAATTGTTTATTTACGAACACAGCCTCATTTAAAGTCCCACTTAGTTTAGCCTAGGCCCTAGCAATTATTTATGGACATAGAGGCTTATTTATAATGGTAAACAAATGATATATTTTACATATTTTTTCATTTCAATAATTTTTATTAGAATTTAAAGTGTAACAAACAATAAGCAACATAAATACAGGGTTCAATGAAAAATATAGGGTACAAGATTGTATGACAGTCCAGTTAGAGATTAACAATAACTTCATCATGGGCACATGGCAAGTGTTAGTATTAAGATAAAAAACCAACAGATGACCCCTTAGAGAGGTCGAGGTATATTTCAACGTGATGAGGTCACAAAGTCATGAGGAGGTCAGAGCCTTAAGGGAAGGGAGACCGTCCTTCAGACACCCCAACGGGATCAAGCTGTGTCCTTCAGGAGGGCCTCTCATCCCCACTCCGCCCCTCTGGGTGGTTGGGCCTCAGAGAGGCCCAAGCACTCGATGAGTTACAATTAGGACCATCAGGGTCTGAGAATGGAGAGAAAGAGATTTATAGTAAAGGAGAGAAACAGGTTGAAAGGAGATAACAGAAGAGAGAGAGAGACATCTGTAAGGATATAGTGTAACAGGATCTAATTATATGTTTAACAACTACGTAACTAACCAAGTAAACAATGAACTCATTAACCATTGATACCGTGGTGGTTAACCAACCTAAGAGGTCCTCGATTTGTACCACTCAGTCCACAACTGCCACCGTTCGCTTGCTTGGGCAAATTTGCCTTGGGATGCTGCGAACATCAGTTCGTAGCCAATATGTGTGTTGGTCAAAGCGATTATTTCTTGCACTGAGGGGGCCAACAGGTCTTTCCAGTGGCGGGTGATGGCCAATCTGGTGCTCAACAGGATGTGGGAGACTATAGGTCTGACAGATTTCGGGATGGAGTCCATCCCCAGTGAAAGGACCGCCATCCCGGGGGATTGCGGAGTGGCTACCTTCACTGATTGCGTGATCAGGGAGAATATGTTATGCCAGATAGGCTGTATACCCGGGCAGTCCCATAGTACGTGGAACAGGGTTCCCACCTGTCCACAACCTCTCCAACATAGCGGGGATATCTGATGGCTAAATCTGGAGATCCTGTATGGTGTAAGATACCATCGCAGGAGTATCTTTTGGTGTTGTTCCCAGAGGTTGACGCTTCTGGTGGAAGTGTATGTAGTTCGCAGAGCCTGCTGCCACTGTTCCTGGGAGTATGAAGTGCCTAAGTCTTTTTCCCACGCTACTACATTGGACGTTTTTTTGAAGAGTAGTTTATCTCCCATAATATTATAAAACAAGGAGATTCCTCTGATGTTAGTGTTTTGTTTAGTGAAGTATAGGGCCACTCTCCATGGAAGTTGTACTGTGAGGGGCGGATTAGTCCTGAGAAAGTGGGTAATTCGCAGGAACGTGAAGTGTTCAGCTTCATTTAGACCGAAGTCCATTTGAAGTGATCTGAAAGTCTTCCCACTAGGGCCTATCATCAGATCTGAAGTATTAACTATCCCTGCTTTGGACCATTGGGCAATGTTTAAGTCTGGTATTACTCCTGTCAGAGACGAAAGTGGGACTTGGATGGACGTCGTGGGGTGGTGTTCCTGGGGTGTTTTAGTTAGGTTGCCCCAGGCGTTCAAAGAAGCCTCCATTGTGGGGGATAATCCCTCTGGAATTTTAGGTGATATGAAATATGCCATCAAAAGATCATGAAGGCTGCCGCGAGTGTATTGACTTTCTTCCAGTTCTCGCCATCTCGTGGTGGGGGTATCAGGGAACCAAGTCCTCAGTTGTGCAAGGATGGCTGCTTTATGGTAGTCTCTGATCACTATGTTTCCTACTCCTCCAGCTCCTCTAGAAGCTGTGGAATTCTTAAAGGCCCATCTAGCTCTCCTACCCCGCCATAAGAATCGGTGCAGTAAGGTCTGGGTTGAAGTAAAAAAGGAGGTAGGGACCAGAATAGGGAGAGTCCTAAACAAGTATATGAGTTGCGGAAGAACCATCATTTTGAAGGCTGCTAAGCGCCCTGACCATAAGAGTTCTGATTTGGATAGAGAATCTAGTTTATGTGAAAGTGAGGCCAGAAACGGTGCATAGTTGGTAGCATAAAGCTCTTTTGATGAGGCGGACAGGGTAATACCTAAGTATCTAATGCCCGTATTACTCCACACGTATGGAAATCGTGAACTGAGTGATCTTTGTAGAACAGTATCTACCCCCAACCCCAAAATAACAGACTTGCTTTCATTAACTTTATAGTACGAGATTTTCCCAAAAGTTTGAAGTGATTCATGTACCGAAGCCAGGGAAGTGTCAGGACTTGTAATCATCAGGATGATGTCATCAGCGAACAGGCTGATCTTGTGTACTGAGCTAGGAGTGGAGAAGCCGCTAATGTCATCACGAGATCTAATATACGTGGCAAGGGGCTCCAGGATCAAGTTAAATATCAAAGGGGACAACGGGCACCCCTGACGTGTGCCATTGGTGATGGAGAAGGATTTAGAGAGTGTGCCCGAAGTAAAAACTTTGGCCGACGGCGTAGAATAGAGGGCCATAATGGCAGACAATATGGGGCCCCGGAACCCAAACTTCCCGAGAGCCCGCTCCAGGTATCCCCAATGGACCCTATCGGAAGGCCTTCTCTGCATCCAATGCAAGGAGCAGAGAAGGCCTTCTCTGAATCTCCGCAAGATGGATAATATTAGTCAATCTGCGCGTGGCATCCGAGGCCTGACGACCCTTCGTGAAACCCACTTGATCAGGGTGGATTAGCACGGGCATCAGATCTACCAGACGGTTTGCAATAAGTTTGGCGTACAATTTGAGGTCTGTGTTCAACAAAGATATAGGTCTAAAGTTGGCCGGTGTGTCCGGGGTCTTCCCTGGCTTGGGCAAGGTCACAATTAACGCTTCCAACATCTCTGATGGGAAGGACGAGGAGGCAGCAGCTTTGTTGAATATATTCTCTAGGTATGGTGATAGTATCGATCCGAATGCCTGGTAATATTCACCCACAAAACCGTCGGGTCCTGGGGATTTGTTATGTGGGAGGGAATCAATTGTCTTTTTAATTTCCGATACCTTGAAGGGTATGTTTAGTGAGTCAATTTGAGTGGGTGAAAGCTGGGGTAAGGACACCTTGTTCAGAAAGTCATTAATTAAGGAGGGGGAGGGTTGGTGGGTATTTTCGTCATCTTTTAGATTATAAAGGGTGCCGTAGTAGTGGCTGAATGAATCCGCCACGTCCTGGGGATGAAACATTTTTGCATTATGAAGAGGATGTTTAATAAAGGGGATTCTAGTTTTGATTCTATGGCCTTTGAGTTTGTTTGCTAACAATTTGCCTGCTTTGTTACCCTGTGAAAAGTAGGTCATTTTCATGCGTTTGGAGTGTTTCTCAAAGTCCTCCAATAAGAGGAGTCTGAGAGAGCTCCTCAACTGCTGAAGACTAAGGGACACAGATAGGGAGAACAGTTTCTTGTTTTCATTCTCTAGTTTCGCAATTTCGTCTGTAATGTCTTTAATTTTCTTTTGCCGCTGCCTCCTTGCCCTAGCCCCTAGCTGTATAAAGATTCCTCGCATGTACGCCTTGTGGGCGGACCACAAGGTAAACTGGTCTTGACCAGGCGTATCATTGAGCTTAAAGAATTCAGACAGTTGTTTTTCTACAGAGCGTTTGATATCAGGTTGTTGTAGCAAAAATGTATTGAGTCTCCACACAGGCGGAGGGCCAGAGGTTGAACTGTCTTGGAGAGATAACGTGATCGAGGCATGGTCGGACCACGTAATCTCGTTAATTGAAGCTGAAACAGATCTAGTCAGAGCATTGTAATCAGACAAAAATAGGTCAATCCTCGAGTATGTGTGGTGTGGAGCCGAGAAATAGGTATAGTCTTTTTCTCCTGCATGGAGACATCTCCACACGTCGAATAATTCAGCCCCATGTATTGCTCCTTGTAGAGACACCCCGCTTCTGCGTGCATTGGACATGGTGTCTAAACTTAGGTCGGGTACAGCATTGAAATCTCCACAGAGCAGTAGGAGGCCCTGCTTGATGGGTTGGAGCTTTTTTAGCAATCTGTTGAAGAATTGTATTTGATGGGAATTTGGGGCATATATGTTAACAATGGTGTAGGTCACAGAGTTGATGTCACATATCAAAGCCAAGTAACGCCCTCCTGGGTCCGCAAGTTTCAAGTGAAGTGTAAAGGCTACCGTGTCCCGTATAGCTATCAGCACCCCTCTGGATTTAGAATCTGCATTGGCATAAAATATATGGGGGAAGTTCTTATGGGAGCATTGAGGTGGTGATTGCTTTTCAAAGTGAGTCTCTTGTGCGCACACAATGTCGCTCTTATGTAGAATAGCTTCCCTCCATAGAGATTTTCTCTTAGCAGGGTGGTTCATGCCCCTCGTGTTGATGGATAGGATTTTAACTGCCATTTAGAGCACAGGGAGCAATGCTTTTGTAGGTGTGAGAATTTGCATAAGATCTACGTGGTCTCGAGGAACTGAACAATAGTCCCAACCAGAGTTGGAGAAAGGGTTACTCACTGCGGGACCAGGAAGGGTCACTGAGAATTCCATGGTTGGTTCTCTCGTAGAGCTGCAGATTGGGGTGTAGGCATAGGTCTCAAAACGATATCGTCTCCTAGAGTTGAGTACGTCAGTGTGGATCCAGAAGATGTCAGAAACAAAAGAAAGAAAAAAGGTAACGCAAGTAGGTAGGTAAAACAACAACAAACAGTCGGCCATATTTATGGCAACATAAAGCAGTAGCTGGGGGTTGCCCCAGAGTGCAGCAACATGCTGCTCAGGTTTCATGTGGGGATAGTTCATGCCCAAGTTCGGTCATGATCGCCACGAAGTAGCTCACATTTCCTGTGTAAGGAGAACCAGAAGAAGGTTATTTATGTGATTTAGCATTTTTCTGTGTGACCCGCTTCCAGTCAGGGTCGACCGCATTTAATGGGGAATGTGACGCGGCTTCTGCAATGGGAGTTGGTAGGATACCCCATTTCTTCAGTAGGTCAATGCCTTTATCCACAGTGTCCACATTGAACGATTTATCTTTATAAGTGATAATCAGTTTGGTGGGAAAGCCCCACTTGTAGCGGATGTCGTGATTCCGTAAGGCCTTGGTGATGGTACCAAGGTTCCTTCGCTTTTGAAGCGTGTGTTGGGAGAGGTCAGGGTAGAACTGCAGATCATGGAACCTAGAAGGGATGTTACCTTTCTTGCGCATTTCCTGCATAAGTTGTTCCTTCACATGAAAGAAGGTCATACGTAGGATCACATCTCTGGGTATGGTTGCAGGAAGAAAGGCAGGTTTAGGGAGCCTATGGATTCTATCGATAGTAAAATCTATGGCTGTGAGGTCAGGGAGGATCGCTGAGAACAGATCAATAGCATACAATCGGAGATCATTAGGAAGCACTGATTCAGGGATACCCCGGATTTTTAAGTTGTTCCTTCTGGATCTATCCTCGATTTCTGCCAGCTTATCTTTAAACCAGTCATTGGTCTCCTCCTGAGCCTCACTAGCGTCTACTAGGCTGTTGATGGTACTAGCATATTCCCCCATCTTTGTTTCCACATGCTCCACCCTGTCTTCCACCTCCCTCAGATCTGCATTCACCCTTTGTAAGCAGTTCACCATGTCAGCTTGTAATGAGCTGCGTAGTGACACCAACATGTCTTTAAGGACAGTGTCCATCACGGGCTGATTGTTAGTGGGGAAAGTGGTAATAGACTCTGGCAACTCACGTGTGTCTTCTCCAGAATCAGTCCCTGGGCTCTCTGCACGGTCACCGCCAGCCTTGTCCAATCTCATCCGGGTCTTTGCGGGGCTATCCGAGGGAGAAGGAGTGCAGGAGTCATCCCTCTGTGTGGATCCATGTGTCCCTCTCTGAGTGTGGGCTTTCTCTCTGCCTTGCGCTAGTTGGCTGGAGACAGGAGTCGAGGCCGCGCCGGCGCCATCTTGCCTCCATGCGTCTCTTGGTACTGTGAACATGTCCATGAGACGTTGGGGCTTTGCGAAGCCCCTCCGCTTGTTTGTCATCACCTCTGTGGATGCCCGGACCGGAACGCTGCAATTGCGGACCTATTTGGCCTCTCAAACAGGGCGCTTAGTGCCGCTAAGTCTCCGTGGCGATCGGAGCTCGTTTACCAGGCTTCCATCCGGCTCCGCTGCAGGCCACGCCCCCATTTTACATATTTTTTATATTGTAGAACACCCTAATATATATGTAAATATCTAGAACTGAATGCTGAAACTTGTTTTTTTGTTTGACCTCATGTAGGGCGCAACCAGCATGACTGTCTTTTCTGTTTACTTCTTGTAACTGTCAGCATTCCGGCCGCTCTACCAGCCTCGCTCACAATTTGCACATTGTACTCACAAACAAGACTTAAGAAAAACAACATATTCTGTTTAAGTGCACAGAGGATTAATATGTGTGGACAGCTTAACATCATCTGCTTTGATAAAGTAAGAAGTCGCCTGTAGAACAATTTTGATCTACAAATCTTGATCTGTAGAAAACATATTTAGAGCTCATCCCTGCAAATCTGATTGTATGTTTTTGTATTCATTAGCATTTACATTTTTAAGCCAATTCCTTTTTATGGTATCATCTGTGATTAAGTTATCCATTCTCTTGAAGCAGAATATATAAGAGGGCTATGTTAGCACATGGTAGCTTTGTACATCACATCCAAATGGGGTATATATTTTGGTGAAATGTTTCATACAGCCTATCCATCTTCCCCTGCTTCAGGTCACCGGGTTTGTTTCAGGTTAGGAGTTGTGTTTTTGTACTTTTTGCTGGAAAGTACAACAGTAGGGGCCTTTGCACATGGGTGTAAAGTCTGGATCCAATTTTTGTAGACGGATTCAGACTAAACCACAATGTATGCAACTTTTACAACATGAATATGTATTTCATATTATTTCAAACTAAGAATCCCTGTTTTTGTGGCAAAAAAAAATTGCTATAAATATGTAAATGTTACCACGTGGTTACACCTCTTGAGTATCTAGAGTAACTAGATTATTCTTTAATAGAAGCAATCAATTATATTTTATGTGCTGTAACCCCTTGTATTTTGGAGATAGATAGATAGATAGATAGATAGATAGATAGATAGATAGATAGATAGATAGATAGATAGATAGATAGATCTGTGTACAGAATATAACAAACAATCTGATATTCTTTTAAATACAGACAGGTACCCTGACAGAAGATGGCATGGAACTATGGGGCATCCTTCCCTCAGGAGGAACATTGTAAGTTTAATATTTTACCTTAACTTTGGTTTATGGCAGCTTTTCTGAACTACCGTAAGCTTTTTTTTTTATAGTTCATGATATGGTTTTTCGCTACACATCACAGGGGGTTAATTTTCTGAAGGCAATGACAGTTTTTTTTACCCCAAAGCTTAGTGAAAGAAGTGAAGATCTGCTGATCTGTAATCCCCAATAATGTAAGCAATAATACATGATTAAGTATTCTTTGCAAAGCGAAGGTTCCCCACATTCAGCTCTGGGGAAATTTCCCTTGCAATGTGCAACTTCCTTTGCAAAGTCAACAGCTTTTCAGCCATAGTAAATCAACCCTATGTGTTATTCATGATTTTTGTAAGAGAGTTGGTCGGAAGTTGAGTTATTGGCTAACATGTACCTAAAAAACCTGTTTGCAGAGAATCTGTTAAAGTGTTAGTAAACCAAGGAGCCTGCATTCACTATATCTGGTCTCCCAAAGGACACAGAACATGGGAATGCAATAGTTTTAGTAAATATAAACTGCTAAATATCTTTTCTCATCAGCAGTCAGAGCCATCGTGTGACTTCTATCAGTGTCTGGTTAAAGCTTGTAGGAGGAGTTTTGATACTGCACTGGCTGTCCTATGATGCTGTAGGACCCCTGACCCTCTGTCTGGACAATGCTGATTGGCCCTGTGCTGACCAAATGCACTATCCCCCAAAAATAAAGATAAAAACACTCCAGAAATACACACCAAACTGAGCATATGCAACTTTTTCCCTACCCTCTGTACTCTCTAGAGATAAATTTGAGACACTGTAAGAAGGTGAGGATAAGAGAAACAGGATCAAACAACATTTTTACACAGTGCAGAGGATTAGCCCCTTAGGTTCCACAGTGAGTAAAACAAGCATGCTTTACTGCATGTACACAAAGGGCCAGATTCAGAGAGCCGTAACTCCTGTCTAACTGGTGTTAGACTGGAGTAATTTCAAATTACGCGCGTTTTTTAGCTAGTCGGAAACCTCAAACCATGAATAGACGGCTGCGGGCTTCAATTCGACTGGATTACGTGTTCATACGCTGCAATAAAATTGCGGCCACTGGGTGGACTTCCCGTAGTTTTCCGCGTCGGGGTATGCTAATGAGCTTTTGCCGGCGATCCCCGAAATTACGATCTTCAATCGCAATCTCTTACGGCATCTTTAGTCATCTTTTTTTTGCGTAACACTATACCAGCTTTTTGCTGCTCTAATATTAGACAGCCCATGTTAAGTTGGCCGTCGTTCCCGCGTCGAATTTCTACGTTTTCCGACGTCTTTTATTATTTTTGACGTAAAACGTCCGGGAATAGGAATGTCCGTAAACGACGCTACTCAAACAACGAATGACGTAACGACGTGATTTCGCGCAATGCACGGCGGGAAATTTCTGAACGGAGCATGCGCAGTTCGATCGCCGCGGGGACGCGCCTAATTTAAATGCTTCAGGCCCCCTAATCGCATATTTCGATTACGCGGCGAGAAATAGACCACGTCGCCGTAGCGTACGGGCAAAAATCTACCAGAATTCGATGTAGAGCCTGGTAAAATACGGCAGCGTAGAGTATTTCGATTACGCAGCGCAAAATTAAGTGTATCTGAATCTGGCCCACTGTTTTTACTGTTGTGAGTTTAGTAACAATTAAATTAAAATGAGTCTCCTAAATGGATAGTAATATGCAAGCAGTGAAGGGGTTAGTGAAAGAGCTTTGATGAGGAACAAAGCAGTTGCATTATCCTTGAGTCAAATGTGAAACAATTGGCCCAGTTTTAAGGGTGTTCTGTCTCCTGAAAATTGGATCACAAGTGATTTGAATCTTCTGTTATAATAATTAGATATTACATTGTATCGTGTATTCTGCTATATGTGAAATACTTTTACTTTTTGTGTTTTATAATTATTTGTTTACATAATATGAGTAACCATTTAATCTCTCTATAGTTTTGAGGATGTACATTGCTTTACACCTGGGAACAACTTGCCTTGGGGTCCACTGCTAGGAGCAATGGTTAGCTGTCACTCTCTCATTGTCATGGATGGCAAACTACACGGAGACCCACTTGACCTGAAAATGTTTGAAGAAACAGGCTGGGTAAGGAGAATAAGATAGAATTGTCTAATATATAATGCGTGGATTATCATGTCTTTCTGAAACGATACAATACATACAGTCAGTTGATAATTAACCACTTCCTGACGGCCGTGCGACATTGCACAGCCGCAGGTTGGATCTAAATCTCCGGGTTGCCATCTTTTTACGGCCTCCCCTCCTCCGGGCCACTGGGGGGCGCACGCGTGCCCGCCACATCACTGACATGCCAGTGCGCGTGCCTGGCGGCCGCGATGTCTGCCAGGCACTCGCGATCGGCGGTTACAGAGACATGGACATGGATCTGTGTGTGTAAACACACAGATCCATGTCCTGTCAGGGGAGAGAGGAGACCGATCTGTGTCCCTTGTACATAGGGACATAGATCAGTCACCTCCCCCAGTCACCCCCCCTCCCCCCACAGTTAGAACACAATGCAGGGTACACATTTAACCCCTTCCTCACCCCCTAGTGTTAACCCATTCAATGGCAGTCACATTTATACAGTAGTTAGTGCATATTTATAGCACTGATCGCTGTATAAATGTGAATGGCGCCAGAAATGTGTCAAAAGTGTCAAAAGTGTCCGCCATAATGTCGCAGTCCCAATAAAAATCGCAGATCGCCTCCATTACTAGTAAAAAAATAAAATAATAAAAAATAATAATAATTCTGTCCCCTATTTTGTAGGCGCTAAAACCTTTGCGCAAACCAGTCGCTTATTGCGATTTTTTTTTTTACCAAAAATATGTAGGAGAATTTGTATCGGCTAGACTGAGAAAAACATTTTTTTTTTTTTTTAAATTGGGCTATTTATTATAGCATAACAGTAAGACAGTGCAGCACAACCAAAAAATGAATATTAATAAACTTGCTCATACATTGTGAAAGAGAAGAAAGGAAAAAATGTCCATAAAGTGAGATAAATTATGTAAATATAAATGTGATCCTGCGACCAAAATATAAAAAATCTTCACCACGTGTATTGCAGAGAGACAAATTCAAAACGTGATCCCTTCACCAGTGAAGATGGGTACTCTCACCTCAGGTTATGACCTTTGCTGAACCAGAAGGTCTAAATAAGCTTATAGAATCAATGGCAGGAAACCAGGTGACACAGATGTATAGTATTCCTCCAGGAGAAATGGCCGTATGACCAGGAGACACAATGATGTTCAAATCCTCAGTGAAACCACCAGACACGCATGAACCGATAAATGCAAAAAGATAGAACAAAATCTAAGAGCTTCCGCTTGGTTCAGATGGTTTATTGAATAAAAACGTACAAGCTACTCACATATTAGTAGGATCGATTAGGCATTAACATCGCAGGCATCACAGCAAAATCGAGAAAATGGGACAACAGCGAGCGACGTGATATAAAAGCTCCTGACCCCTGTTTTTATTCAGTAAACCATCTGAACCAAGCGGAAGCTCTCACACGTACGAGAACCTCGACGGGCGGAACACATCGTTCCGCCCGTCGAGGCTCTCGGCCGGCCGTCGAAATCGGTGACCCGCCCGTCGGGAATGGCAACCAGCCATTCATCCAGGCGGGCCGTCGAGCAAATAGAGAGCCTGCTCTCTATTCGCTCAACGGGATTCCCGACGGGCGGGGCGAGCCAGGAGCGTACACACGGCCGAGGTTCTCGCTGGAATGCAGCTCCCAGCGAGGTTCTCGCTGGTTTCTAGCGAGAACCTCGGTCGTGTGTACGCCGCCTTAGATTTTGTTCTATCTTTTTGCATTTATCGGTTCATGCCTGTCTGGTGGTTTTACTGAGAATTTGAACATCATTGTGTCTCCTGGTCATACGGCCATTTCTCCTGGAGGAATACTATACATCTGTGTCACCTGGTTTCCTGCCATTGATTCTATAAGCTTATTTAGACCTACTGGTTCAACAGAGGTCATAACCTGAGGTGAGAGTACCCATCTTCACTGGTGAAGGGATCACGTTTTGAATTTGGCTCTCTGCAATACACGTGGTGAAGATTTTTTATATTTTGGTCGCAGGATCACATTTATATTTACATAATTTATCTCACTTTATGGACATTTTTTCCTTTCTTCTCTTTCACAATGTATGAGCAAGTTTATTAATATTAATTTTTTGGTTTACGCTGCACTGTCTTTCTGTTATTTTATCACTGTTGGGATTTTGTGAATGTCCTTTTTTGGTGTTCAGCTTGCATCCTTATTGCACCCCCCACTATTGTTATATTTATTATAGCAACAAGTAAAAAATATTGTTTTGTTTTTTTCAAAATTGTCGCTCTTTTTTTGTTTATAGCGCAAAAAAATAAAACCACAGAGGTGATCAAATACCACCAAAAGAAAGCTTTATTTGTGGGAAAAAAAGGACGTCAATTTTGTTTGGGAGCCACGTCCCACGACCGCGCAATTGTCAGTTAAAGCGACGCAGTGCCGGAAGGGAAGCTGAAATTTCACCTGGGCAGGAAGGGGGTATATGTGCCCAGTAAGCAAGTGGTTAAGCTATGTATGGGTTAGCTGAAGCGAGATAAAATGTTTTTTCGGGTTGTAAAAAATCACGTTTTTTTTCAATGTCATTAAACGATCGTGTGGGGGCTCCAGAGCATTTTTCACAATGTAAAAAATGGGCATTAAAAATTTCGAACATGCTCTAATTTTTCACATTGTTTTTACCGTTGTAGTTTTTTACGTCGTAAAAAATGGTCGTGTGTGGGCTTTAACAACGTGAAAAAAATGTGCATGCTCAGAAGCAAGTTATGAGACGGGAGCGCTCGTTCTGGTAAAACTAGTGTTCGTACTGGAGTAAGCACATTCATCACACTGTAACAGACTGAAAAGCGCGAATCGTCTTTTACCAACACAAAATCAGCAAAAGCAGCCCAAAGGGTGGTGCCATCCGCATGAAACTTCCCCTTTATAGTGCCATCGTACGAGTTGTACATCACCACGCTTTGCTAGAGGATTTTTTTCCCCCGAAAGTGTGTAGGCAAGGCCGTTTTAATGATCGGGTTGAAAAAAACGTTGTTTTTCCTAGACCCTTAAAAACTTAATTTTTTACAACCCGAAAAACGGTCGTGTGTAGGTGGCATGACACTACAAGTCTTGACAGGATAATTGACAACATGTCAGTTGTTCTCTTTTTACATGAAGAAGAGTGAAGAAGCTTTTGTTTGGCAGAGCTGAAAGGGAGATGGTGAAAGGTCTTGAATGAAACAATGATGCATGAGAGGTCAGGGATTCCCCCTTGTTCAGACATCTGCCCATCATATAGTCAGCTTGACACTATATGACTGGGGTTGATTTACTAAATCTAGAGAGTGCAAAACCTTGTGCAGCTGTGCATGGTAGCCAATCAGCTTCTAACTTTTTTTTTTGAGCCATACTTACCTAGGTGGATGCAGCATTGGTTCATCAGCTCTCTGCTCTGCCCCCCCATGCTCATTGGAGCGCTGGGCTGTGGAGGGGACGGGAGCGGCTGGCTAAGGCTCTCAATTGCTAGCTGAGAGCCTTATCATATGGTCACGACCTTTCCCAGCCTGGACTTGCTCTGTGATGTCAGCAGACAGCTGGCTTCAGCTCTCTTCGCTGCCCCCCATGCTCATTGGAGCGCTGGCTTGTGGAGGGTGCGGGAGTGGCTGGTTCAGGCTCTCAGCAGCTTGATGAGAGCCTGACCATATGGTTGCAATCTTTCCCCAGCCTGGACTGGCTCTGTGATGTCAGCAGAGAGCAGGCTTCAGCCCGCTGTCTGCTGATATTGGGTCACAGGATTGCAGAACGAAAATCAGAGAGTGGACTGAGACATTGTAAAAGTTGTAGAGAAGATAATAAAACATTGTTAAAATTGCCGGCTTCTGTCGGATGAGCATGATGGAAAGACAGCTCCCGATCAGTGCTCTAAGCCAATGGCGGATAGCGCTGATCAGAGTGTTCTGGCGGGGGGCCATCATTAGTCATTGTTGGGTTATTAGTACAGCAGCTCCTGCCAAAGCTGTCAGTTTTTTTCGTTCAACTTGCTGACTTAAAGGAACACTAAAGGTTAGTTTTTTATTAGATCAATTGATTGCTGTAAGCTAGAGCACTTAAATATCGCTTACCTCGTTTTTCCTTTTGACCTCCAAAATACAGTAATCCAGGTTTGAAAATGTCATTTCCTGTCTCTTCTCTTCTTGCTTTCCCCCAGCACCTGAGCCGTTTTGCATGGTGGAAAGCAGAATGTGCTCACCCCCTCCCTATGACTACAGCCCTGCGTGAAGATGCTCTCTTATCCCTCACAGGCATGGAGGCTAAGCCTAATGGGAACTGTAGTTCCCATTAGGCCGTGATGTAGCAAGAATGAATGCGCACCGCAAACCAGGAAGTCAGTGAGAATAACAATTCAGGAGTGATGGAGGTGAATAAAACAGCTAGTTTTCAACAGGTATCAAACTAGTTATAATGAAAAACATTACTTTTTACTTTATCAGCTACTGTCAGACTTTAATTTAAGAAGAAAATATTTTTGTCTTTACAACCCCTTTAATTACCATGTTTGGATGTCTAGGAACCGCCTAAAATATAAGATCTGCCTTTTATAACATAAAAAAAAAACATAATATAGAAAAAAATCTAAATAATTGCAAACTCTATTAGATATATACATGAAAATATCAACATAAAGTTTTCTCTATATACAGTCTTCTATATAAGTTAGCAAGTAGCAAAATATTTGACTTGTTAAGCATTGTGAGGGATTAGCTCGGTAGCGGGTGTGTGTGACCCCCTGGATGGGTTCACTACACGCTGAACTATACAGAAAGGCAGTTGAGGATGGTTAAAAACAAAGGATATGGTTTATTTTTTCATATTTCTGGATACAATTGCAAGCATCAAAACAGCATAAACAAAACAAAACATAAAAAAAACCTTGTCACTTGGGGCGTCTACCTTCACAACACAGGAACCTACCTATGGAGTCTGGCACAGCCTACTGCTGGGCAGACACTGCTGGTCATACAGCAGAAAAACAATAGTCTTTTAGATTTTTATCACACATAAAAATCACCACCACCTCACCTCTTTCAGAAGTCTTTCTCACCTCACTGCTCTCCTTAACTCAAAAAGCCTCAGGATGCAGCAATCAGTAGTAATCTTCTGGATAACTTATAGAGGCCTTAATTGCCTCATTCTAAACAGCTGAAGCTATCCAAGGTCCTTAAACCTTTCTGGCTACCTCTGTAGCTGACACCTGATAGTAATTGGTGAATTGTCTAAACAAGGCAGAAATGTATCTCCCGTCTGTGACAACACCCACAGATTTACCCGACTTCCTGTCACAGCATCCATAAAAGTAATTAAAAATAGATGAAGTAGGCTGCCAGCACTTGGCTAGACACACTGGTAAGTGTGAATAAAGGGGAAAAAAAAGAGGAAACAACTGACAACATGTAGGGGAATTTAAAAAATTGGAACTTCCTGTATATATGCTTGAACATGGTACGTAATTATGTAAATAATGCACATTGTCCCAGAAGCTGACTGGATAAGCAGTACGCAGAAAGATACATTACCAAAAAACAAAACAATTTTATTTATTTTTTAAATATTGAGGTAGTCAAACAAGAACTTGTACTAAAAGCCACTAAACTAAAACAGAAAAAAAGGGCCAACTAAAAGGTCCAGTAGATGGTAATAGAAATCCATGAAATAAATAAATAAATCATATTTGTATACACATGATAAAACATGTAAAATGCAAAATAAAAGAATGTTATTTCTTCACTGAACCCAGGAAGAGTAAGAAAGCTAGAAATGCTGAAACAAAACATATATGTATTTTATCATGCACTTGAACCTGATCCCAGACCATGCACACAAGTAGGGATGAGCTTCACGTTCGATACGAACGTATGTTCGACTCGAACATTGTCTGTTCGTACGTTTGCCGAAATTCGAACAAAAGCGGTCGTTCGCCGCCGTCCACCCGCGATTACCGCTGATCACGGCAGGAGTGTGGATCTGTGTGTGTAAACCCCCTGTCAGCGGTGAGGAGACTGATGTGTGTTCCCAGTACAGAGGAACACACATCGGTCTCCTCCCCCTCTGAGTCCCCCTCCCCCTACAGTTAGAACATACTTTAGGGAACATTTTAACCCCTTCAGCGCCCCCTTGTGTTAACCCTTTCCCTGCCAGTCACATTTACACAGTAATCAGTGCAGTTTTATAGCACTAATCGCTGTGTAAATGTGAATGGTCCCAAAAAGGTGTCAAAAGTGTCCGATATGTCCGCCACAATGTCACGGTCACAAAAAAAAACCCGCAGATCGCCGCCATTACTAAAAAATAAAATAAAAATGCCATGAATCTATCACCTAGAATGGTGATATGTATTAAATAAAAAATATTTTTTTTTTAAATTGTCGCTCTTCTTTTGTTTATAGCGCAGAAAAAAAAAAGATGAGATGATCAAATACCACTAAAAGAAAGCTCTGTTTGTGTGGGGAAAAAAACATAACGATTTAATTTGGGTACAGTGTTGCATGACCGCGCAATTGTCATTCAAAGTGCAACAGCGCTGATAAATAAAAATTGGTCTGGGCAGGAAGGGGGTGAAAATGCCCTGTATGGAAGGGGTTAAAGGATTTTTTTTTTTTTATTTAAGCATCAATAAAATCACTGCTCCTGGAGCAGTGATTTTAATGATGCTTACAAATTTCAGGCATGCCATGGAGCCCACCCACCCGACCGGCAGTATACAAATACTGCAGTTGCTGACTTTTAATATTAGGACACTTACCTGTCCTGGATTCCAGCGCCGTCCGCAGGAGAGGAGGAGTGATCGCTCGTCACTCTGCTGCTCCCCCCGCCATCCACGGTGGGGGAACCAGGAAGTGAAGCGCTCCGGCTTCACTGCCCGGTTCCCCGCGGCACATGGGCGAGTCGTGATGTGCCCGCCGGTTGGCTCCCGCTATGTGATGGGAGCCGAGTGTTCCCAGCACACAACGGGGGGCGACGGGAGGTGATGACATTCCCGCATTCTGCCCCGAGAATGCTGGGCCGGAAGTGGGTGCAAATACCCGTTTTTAGACAGGTATCTGCACCCCCCTCCCCCTGAAAGGTGTCAAATGTGACACCGGAGGGGGGGAGGGTTCCGATCAGCGTGAGTTCCACTTTAGGTTGGAGCTCCGCTTTAAAATCACTTATTCACCTTTGTAGTTATAGGCATTATGTGGGCTGATATCCCCCTATTTGAGAGCAAAGCATAATGACAGGTTTTCTTTAATGAGACCCCCGTCACCTATTGATCCCAATTTAGCTGATTAAGCACACATTTGATACGTTCCTTCCCTGTCCGCAACTGCTGGGAGAGGCAGCGCAGCCAGAAACACATGTAACAGCGGTAGTTGGGGAGGGGTGGGGGTGGTACCTTTGGTAATTTTACAGTGATCTGTAGCTCAGTCTCTCAGCAATTGAGTTTCTAGCTTTTCATGTCAGCAACAAATCACCAGCGACAATTGTGCTGCAGTTAATTCTTTAACTTAGCTTACATTATCCTTTAGTAATTTGTAGCTATCACGAGCAGGGCTCCCTAACACTCGTATCTTGATATGTAATGTAACTGTACCATCTCCCCTTATTTTGTATAGCACAGTGCAATCTGTTAATAATAACAGTGACAATAATAAAATAAATCATCATCATGATAATAATTTGTAGCAGAGCACACTAACCTATTCTTGAAGCACTAGCATAAGTTATAGAATTCACAAATCAGCTAGCAACTATAATGAATGAATCTATGTCACAGTCACAGTCAGGGGGCAGGCTTGGAGACCAATAACTGTAGCAGTATAGAGGGTCACACTGACCAGCAGGATAAGTACATAAGCAGGTGACTGTAACGGTCACCACTGTTTACGACCTTCCATCAAACCACGACAAGCTTATCCGACAAAGTGCAACAATCCTGCATACATGATCCATTCCATTTCCCATAATCAAGACAAGACTTTGCTCTGTACTTGTTTCCAAATGAGTGAATACTTTAATGGTATCTTAGCTTGCTTATATATCTAGTACAGCATGTTAAAGTTAATCACAGGACAATGCAATCTCCACCCTCCTATTTACACACTGGGGCTAATTCTCTAGCAGACATTTTGGCACAGACCCTGACGAGACCTATCACATTCCTATATCAATAGAATTCAATTAAAATACAATTGACATGCTAATTCAATACATCTGAAGAGAGACATTAACACAGGGCTTTAAACAGTTTTATCACACAATGAAAAGGTCTTTGGAGCAGACCTGGATTAACACCTCTACACAATGAAATGTCTTTCACAAGCCGGGTCACTTAGCATTTTAAAAGCAGATGTCTAGTAGGAACACCTTAATATCTCAGTATCCTGCCATATGAAGTATCAATAATGTCCCATCTCATGTAATACATGAAGTATGACTTTATTAGCCACCCTACGCCCAAAGGGCACAGAGTGGACTTAGACCCAGGAGTTATTAGTGCCGCTGGCACAAGAGTATCATACCGTTACAGGTGGATGATGCAAGCTCATCTGAAGTGTGGGATCTAAGTACTAACCAGAGCTCCAGATGGTGGAGATGGGTTTTATACATGCTAGTGCCAGGCCACAGTCCTCTGGATCACCCCCCCTCCAATTAAAGAGGTTAGTAAGCTGGGGTGCAGAAGCAGATGAAGCAGGTAGGAATCAACAGAAGCATCGTCAGTAAAGCCAAAGATCAATAACAAGTCACTGCAGGTTTAGATAAAGTGGAAGCATAGTTGGGGATTAAGCCAAAGGTCAGTAACACATGGTTGTGAAGATACGGATGGCAGCAGGAGTGAAAGGGGCAAGATATTGGCTGGAAAGGAGCATAAATATCTGGCAAACAGGAAGTGCAGAGACATGGTTTAAATTATGAAGTTCATGGGAGGAGCAAATCGTTTATCAGAAGCAAAACCCAAACAAGTTTGTCCAAAGAATCAGGCAGGGAGCACCTCAGTTGGCCAAGTGAGAAGAAACATAGCTAGATACCACAGAGGTTTCAGGTTCAAATCCAGATCTTAAAAATGCTACCCTGCTACCAAGATGGCCAAGTTTGTGAGGAAACCTCTATTGGAATATTTGTGTCAATCTGGGAGCATGAACGTTCTCCTCAGGTTCCCAAAAAATTTCCTCTGGTCCATATCTTTCTCATTGATGCCTTAATTTGTTCCCAAAGATCCTGGCATAAAGGATTCTTTCAACCAGAAATTTTCCTTCACCATATACATCAACAGGTGTAATAGAGACCAGCATACTTGTCTAGAAGATAATCTCTTGGCAGAGGTATTTTTTATTTTATTTTTTATGATGAGTGATAACGGTTATAGAATGATTAGCATCTTACAGCAGATGACTCTATTCAGAAAAGGCTTTCTTAATTACCAGTAGCTCTTTATTTCTCATGTCATAATTAATTTCAGCTAAAGACATTCAATGAGAGAAATAAGGATAAGGATGAAGCTGCATTTTTTTTTAAGCTATAAAGTACCTGAATGTAAAATAAATGTGTATGATCATTTTTTTTTTTGTTTACTTGCAGTATTTGCAGAACAGTAATGCAGAGACAAAAGAGGGGGAGACATCAACTGAAAATATCATTATTATACCAGGACCAGAAGCTGGAGAGGTACATAATTTATTTGTTTGCCTACCGGGGCAATTGTATAGAAAATACATACAGTATGTAATATACATTATATATTTTATGAAAGGGGAGACCCTATAGAATAAAATGCTGGCTGTTGAAATTATTTTATGTCACACAATATTTGTGCAGTCGTTAATCAAATGCAAAAGAAATACAGTGGAACCTCGGATTACGAGCATAAGCCATTCCAGGAGAATGCTCATAATCCAAAGTACTCGCATATCAAAGCTTTTTCCCCAATGAAGTCAATGGAAACGAAAATCATTTGTTCCGCATTGACTTCAATGGTATTCAATACCACATGCGGCCAGAGGCGGGGGGCGCCGAAGAGCCTCGGAAACGTTTGAAAAGGCCTGAGGACACTTCGGCTGACCTCAGCAAACCTCGGACAGACTTCCTATCCGAGATTTGCCGAGGTCAGACGTGCTGTCCTCGGGCCTTTCCGTGTATTTCCGAACAACGGTGCCGAATGGTGCCCACCTCTACACTCCCCTTGTCAACATACATTTTTTTCCTGTGTATTCCTTACACTAAATTCTGCTATGATCACTAACATCCAGTAAAAATCCAGAAAAGTAACCACATGACTTCAGAAAAGGAGTGGGGGTGGGAATTAAAAAAATAATGCCTGTCTCCAGGCTAGTGCATGAGATATGTAAATAACCTGTCACTCACAGCAAGGAGGTGGAACGGACTACAGTTTTTCTCTGTAAGTCCATTTATTTCACTGAACAATAAAAGAGTATTCCTCAGAGCTGGATTAACTCTGTGTGGCAAGACTGGGCACAGATGGTAGGAAATCTTATACTCTACATTGTGACATAAAAAAAAATCAGGTTTACATCCACTTTAACCTATATATACTCTATCCAAAACATAAAAAAATAAAAATAAAAGTATTGGCTTTAGATACACTGCCCATATTTGAACTGATGCAACGGCAAGTAGTAATGGGTTTTGTACGCATTCTTATTTTGAATATAGGTGCCAGTGGAAGGCATGGTCATTCTACACCAATTTCCTTTCTCATCTAGTCTACAGCGCATGTCTGTCATTGCTCGGGTCATGGGAAATGATGAACACTTAGTATTTATGAAGGGAGCTCCAGAAATGGTAGTTCAGTTCTGCAAATCTGAAACAGGTATGATTATCTGCAGCGTAAATTTAATAACATAAAAAATAATAATATTATCTGAAGGTTTTCAAGTTCTTGATTTAGAAACAATTTAGCCTTATAATTTAGCCTTATAAGCTGCCCAGAGAAATGAACTCTCCTGTTTTCTTAATTTGATTCAGATTTACAGTATTTGCCATTTATAAATGTTATAGTTACATTTTTCATTGGAAATAAACACATTATTTTCTAAAACTGCACTGTGACATATAAATACTAGAGTTAAAAATATGGTTCTTATGCTTTAGGAAAATATTAATTATTGGGAGTAATTTACTAAAGAAGTATGTTTTTCTAACTGAAACACCCAGCCATGTGCATAGGAATGTTATTAAATTGGAATACACTTTACGCTGGATAGGATGACTACGCTAAGAGCACCTCTATTTTGGACGGTAAAATAAAGCAGAGAGCAGGATTGCAAAATTGACTAACCTACAGCCAGATAATTAAACCATTGATTTAGAGAACATTGGTAGGGAAAACGTCTATATAATTGGAGCAGGATCAGATAATATTGTTGCAATTAAGCCAGCAAATGTTTAGTCTCTGTTGTATTATCCTTGTAAGAAATGATGTTACCAGTTAAACCTTTTGGTCAGTCACACAAAATGTGGCTTCTCATTACATAACATATATGTCATGACATATTTGTAATGATCATTATCAAACAGTGTTATGAACAGAACAAACATTGGTTAAAAGTAAAATGGATAGGCTTAAATGAAAGCATTACATCTAACTTGTCCAATTTTAAGTGCACACATTCATTGATTTGCAAGACTAATATGTACTTACGTATAAAGCACTTTATTGGGTGGAAGATTACAAAGCTATTAGTACTTTATGAATGCACCAAAACAATTATCCTTCCTAAGCATAGAAGCAATCATGATACTTTTTTTTTCTTCAAATACAGTTCCTCTTTGTTTTCTAAATGAACTTGAACATTATACTTTGCAAGGATTTCGAGTAATTGCATTGGCGTCTAAAATTTTAGAGGTAAATGGCGAAGAAATTCTTCAGACCTTTGACAGGTAATTGCATAATTTTGTAAAATGACACTAGAACATTACATGCCTCCTGGCTATTGCAGATCTCACTCCTGTATAATGACTGCAGCAAACATCTGTAACCCCTCACTTTTCATTATAACACTGCTAACACAGGCAAGGAGAAAAAGTTCATACATCCTACAGCTTATCTACCTTATCTACACCAATGGCTTTGCATCTGATCCTCCAATTGTTTTTTTCTCATGTTTTTTCTAACTGTGAGAAGAACTACCGTATTTATTGGCATATAACACACACAGGCGTATAACACGCACCTTCATTTTAAGAGAGAAGTTTCAGAAAAAAAACTTACATTTTAAGTAAAGAACTTTGAAGCAAAATAAGGGTCAGTGCTCATCAATGCAGCCTGATCAATGCTCATCTCCAGCTTCACAATTGCCCATCAATGCAGCTTGATCAATGCCCATCTGTAGCCTCACCATTGCCCATCAATGCAGCTTGATCAATGCCTATCTCCAGCTTCACAATTGCCCATTAATGCAGCTTGATCAATGTCCATCCGCAGCCTCACAATTTCCCATCAATGCAGCTTGATTAATGCCCATCTGTAGCCTCACCATTGCCCATCAATGCAGCTTGATTAATGCCCATCTGAAGCCTCCCCATTGCAATGAATGCAGCCTGACCAATGTCCATCTCAGGGAGGGGGGTGGAATTAGTTCCGTCAGATTACATACAGCGAGAATCTCATGTTTACTCAGCGGCCTCTTTAATTGAAAATCTCGCCTCCTGGACTGGCTTTTATAATAGACAGAACACTGGTCCAATTCCGGCCAAGGATAAAGGTCTTCCTACTAAGAGTCCCCTGAGTAAACAGATTCTCACTGTAATCTGGCGGCATTCATCCCACCTTCCTCCCCATTCTTTCCGAGGCAGCCCAAATTGCAGTATCGGGGTATAACACGCACACACTATTTGCAACCGATTTGCAGGGTGAAAAAGTGAGTGTTAAAATTATAATTATTCAATATAAGAAGTGTCTTACAGCTTATGTGCAGGAATGTATTTACAGTTTAAAAAAAAAATAATAATTATATTGGACAAGCTGTTATTATTTGGCCTATGTTATTTACATAAAAAAAAAATCTCGTGCCACATAAAATTAAAAAATAAGTATAGACAGCTGCTCCGCAAAATAATCAGAAGATTATAAACAGTGAAAGATTGGGAGAAAGGGGGTGCTAAATAATTGAACTAATTGATTATAATTATGAATATTATAATAATAAGTAAATAAACCATTTACAAAAAACACCTCTCACTCCAACAACATATGTGTCATATAACATAATTAAATATGAGTGAATGAACCCATAATAAAATTAATAAAAAACACAATAAAGTAAATGTCATAAATTAATAAAATCACCAATACTAAATATAGTGACAAGTGATATAAATTAATAGTATACAAATGTGCAGTGTCCCGGGACCTGACCACGCATGTTGCCATCACACTTCCGGTTCGCTTGGTTTACGGTGTCCGCTGTGTGGAACGCACGCACGCTATTGTAGCCAATAAGCTGGGACCATTCATTCCTACACGCGATCAAGCCTCAGTGCCAGGTTTGGGGCACTTTGCCAAGTAAGCAGCCATTTGGCTTTTTATTGTCTCCATTTTATTAAACGATTTTACGCTATGTCGGCATCTATCATTTTTTGCACACATGATCGGGGATTACTGCTGTTAAGAGACATACTGTAGGTGCAAGCTTCCATCATCCATTGTATTAGACCAAGCGCTATTTTGATTCCCTCTTTGTTAACAAACAGGGGTCAACTCCATTTGGTAAGGAGACATCTGTTACTTATCACTTTGGGTGGATATATTAATTTGTTTGGTGAAGGTGGAACACAACATTGCTCATCCGATTAAATTGCACAATCAGATTGCACAGGAATTTCCCCATGGACTCTTTTCTATGAATTTTCTGCACATTTGTATACTATTAATTTATATCACTTGTCACTATATTTAGTATTGGTGATTTTATTAATTTATGACATTTACTTTATTGTGTTTTTTATTGATTTTATTATGGGTTCATTCACTCATATTTAATTATGTTATATGACACATATGTTGTTGGAATGGGAGGTGTTTTTTGTAAATGGTTTATTTACTTATTATTATAATATTCATAATTTTAATCAATTAGTTCAATTATTTAGCGCCCCCTTTCTCCCAATTTTTTCTATGTTATTTACAGACTATAGAACTCCATTTCTTGTAAGGCATAAACGTTAGAAATAATACCACCTGCTAAAGTATTAACGATGCATGTCTTATTAAATTATCTTGTTCTGATATGTCAGTGCGTTGCCACTTTGATACAGATTTTAGAAACTGTGTTGATATAATCTTCTATTTTGTCTAAACAACCTTATTAAAGTAGACCTGAACTGTGATAGCTGTCCTAAAAAAAAAAGCATGCAGAGTGCAAAGGACGAAAGCCTACACACGGCCGGGAATCTCGACGGGAAAAAAATGTTGTTTTTCCTGACGAGATTCCTGGCAAGCTTTTCTTGCAAAGCCAAGTGTACACACGGCACATTCAAAAGAACCGCAGTTCTTTTGAATGGCAAGAATGCGGTGACGTCATCGAAGCAACGAGCATGCGCTCGTCACATTTGATGGTGTCGCCGCCATCTTGCTTCACCCTACATTACCCTTGTAAGCTACTGCGCATGCTCGAAGTCTTATCAAGCATGCGCGGGCTTACAGGAGGACAGGTAAGCTTGTAGCCGCATACACACACACAGTGTCATGATCGGTGTCATGACTTGGGTCGCCTGCTGGTGGCACTGTTCCCTCTGGTAACAGGGGTGCAGTTTTGGTGACCACCAGCAGGTGTCTCCCAAGTTACAGCTGCACTGGTATATAAGCCCGCCCTGCACTTCAGTCCAGTGCTGCAGTATTTTGTCTGTTAAGCCCTGTTCCTGTCTGTCCTGATACCAGTCTGTTTCTTGATCTGCTCCCCTTGACCTTGGCTTGTACTTCTGGACTTCGCTACCGTCTCCGATCCTTGACCCCGGCTTTGACCCTGGACTTGCTTGTTCCTTATCCCTGCTGGTTACGTTCTGATTTATTGTACATATTTATGTTCACTAGTTTTGGTGGTTTTGACGTTTATTGTATGTGTAGTTGGCGTGCTTGTTTGTGGGTGTCCTGTTTTTTCACGTGTGCCTTGTCCTCAATAGATTCATATTGTTCACTTACCTTCTGCCTATTTCATTAGTGCAGCCCACTGACCTGTCCTCTAGTATTGGGTGTCTGTGTAGACATCCCCCAGACACACAGTTTTCTCGTCGGGAAACAGGCCGACGAGAATCTCAACGAGAAAATAGAGAGCAGGTTCTCTATTTTTCTCATCGAGATTCCCGGCAGTTTTTTCAACAAGAAAACATACACGCGACTGGTTTTCTTGTCAAAAAGCTCTGCCAGCAGTTTTCTTGCAGAGAAAACTGGCCATGTGTACGAGGCTTTAGTCACAAGTATTGCCTGTAGGATCCCTGCAGCTTCTCCTTTCTTCTTTATTGACTTACCATAAAGAGTTCCATGTATTGTCTCTGTGTAGAGGCGGCTACCTTCGTAGAGTAGAAGGGCCTTGCTTTACCATGTCAGAGCTGTCTTTTGATCACCAGAAATTTCTTGACTTGTAGAGTAAGGTTTTAATTGGGAGCAGGAGAAGTGCACAGAGCAAAGATCAGCACCGCAGGTCCTCAGATAAAGGTTCCTCTTCAGTAAGGAGAACACTAAGCAGCAAAGTAGTGACATCACAAAATCTCACAGGAAATCCTATGAGTTTAGCTGTTTGAAGCAGTCATTCCCTAGTTAATCTCACACTGTAGATATAGAATTATGAGGCTCAAGGCACAACTGGACCTATGCACAGGAAGTACACTGCTATTTATCAGAATGAATTCAAAACAAAAGGTTTTTTTTCGGGGCACTGTCTAGGACAGTGTTTTTCAACTCCAGTCCTCAAAGCACACCAACGGGTCAAGTTTTCAGGATTTCCCTCAGATGAAATGGCTGTGGTGATTACTAAGGCAGTGAAACTGATCAAATCACCTGTGCAAAATAATGGAAATCCTGAAAACATGATCTGTTGGTGTGCCTTGAGGACTGGAGTTGAAAAACACTGGTCTAGGAGACATTTCTAGATGTTCTCTTAGATAGCAAGAGACCTGAGTTCAGGTAAACTTTAGGACATTAATTCATCAAGCTGAGGAATTATGTATCTATAATAGCAGGTTTGCCACAAAACACAAGAGTAATTTAGGAACCACTGATCTAAAGTATAATTTATTTTAAAACACTGAATTACACTGTCATTATTGTTTTGTAGCAGGGAGGATGTGGAATCAAATCTTATATTTCTTGGATTACTAATAATGGAAAATAAACTTAAACCTGAAACTAAACCTGTTTTGCAAGAGCTAAATACTGCCAGAATAAGGATCGTTATGATAACAGGTATGTATTTTTTTTCTTATGTAGATTTACATTTAACAACTTGACCACCGCAAGATTTACCCCCTTCATGACCAGGCCTGTTTTAGGGATGCAGCACGATACTGTGCGATACTGTACCCAAATAAAATTGTGCCTTTTTTCCCACAAATAGGTGTTCTTTGATCTCCTCTACACATATATATATATTTATTTTTACTTTCTGCTATAAAACATATCATAACATAACATAAAAAAAAAAAAAAAATCATAAATTTAGGTCCATGTATTCTGATACATATATTTTGTAAAGAAATCCCAATAGTCGTATATTGATTAGGAACAATAAACAGGTGCAGTGCTCATGGCAGGGGAACCACTATGTAAACCTGAAGTGGAATTCAAAGACGAGTGCTCTGGCTCGGATGTCCTCCAACCATTAGTAAAGCTTCAAATGAATGATATAGACAGTTTTTTTATTAAACTGTGTGATGTGCTTTTGCTGGGGGAAGAGATGGAATTAAATTCCTGATTTGCAGGTACTCAAATTCCATCCCTACCCTCCTGTCAGAATGGCGATCTGTCTTGTTTTCATAGGCAGATCGCAGTTCTGGCTCTCTGCCTAGCGATTGGTGGGTGTCGGAGGACATGAGGTACCGTGCATCCACTGATTGGCTTCCGCTGTGTGTAATCACAGCAGAAGTGACCCAACGGCAGCTCGCATGCGCACCCCTACCCGGAAGAGGCAGATCATGCAAATATACGTGACCTGGAGCACAGGTGCCACCCTGTAGCAGTAAAGCTGCTATTGATCAAACCTGAAGCGGTTAAAGTGGTTCTATAGCCTCAACATTGTTTACCTTAACCACTTCAGCGGAAGATTCGCCCCCTTAATGACCAGGCCATTTTTTGCGATTCGACACTGCGTCATTTTAACTGCCAACTGTCAGCTTTCTTTTGGTGGTATACAATCACCTTTGCGATTTTTTTTTTTGTGCTAAAATTGTATATTGTATACAAAATTGCTATATATACTTCTACATATTTTTGGTAAAAAAAATCTCAATAAGCGTTTATTGAATGGTTTGTGCAAAAGTTATAGCGTCTACAACATAGGGGCTATATTTATGGCATTTTTATTATACTATTTTTTGCTAGTAATAGCGGTGATTCACGCTTTTTATCTGGACTGCGACATTGTGGGGGACAGATCGAAACTTTTTACTAGGGTTGTCCCGATACCACTTTTTTGAGTCCCGATACTTTTTTTCAAGTACGCGCCGATACCGAATACCGATACTTTTTTTTAATGTCATGTGACAGTATTTTATTTAATTTTTTTTTACATTATTTTTTATTTTTTACAGTGATTTTTTTGTAGTTTTTTTTTGTGTTTTTTAGGGTGGGTGGATTGTCAGTGTGTTTTTTTTATTTACATTTTATTTTTATTTATTTAAAAAAAAATATATTTATTGCAATATTTTTTTTTTAATCAGCCCTGTTGGGGGTCTTTGGAGAGATATCAGGGGTCTTAACAGACCTCTGACATCTCCCCTTTAAGACAGAGAAAGGGACTAAGGAAAAAAGTTAGGCATTGGTGGTAAATTCATAATCGTTGTTTGAAAGTACAAACAAGTGATCAAGCCAACACGTTTCAGGGGTAAAGAGACAACCCCTTCCTCAAGGTGGTTGCTGCATTATAAATGGTAAAGGATCACCAATATAACACCAAGATCGAAAGGATCGATGTTGGCTGTGTTTACAGATCTTTAAGATCTTGGTGTTACAGACACACCTGTTTGTGATCCCTCCCTATTTATTATTAGCATGCAGCAACAGCTCTAAAAGGAGGGGGAGTCTTTGTTCCTCCACAACCCGTTGGCTTGATCACTTGTTGCTACTTTAAATAAACGTTCACAAATTCACCTTCTGACTTACATTCACTGGATATCACAGCTCTTTGAGCACTTGTTGTTTTGAAGAAGGGGGAGTCTTTGTTCCCCCAAAACACTTTGGCTTGATCACTTGTTTCTACTTTCAGTCAACGATTACAAGTTCACCTTCCAACTTGCATTTACTGGATATCAGGTGCTTCTTTTTACCTACCTTTACAAGTACATGCGAAGACGACCTTGAGCCGTACCCAGAGGTAGCAGCCCAAGTCCCCTAAAAAGGCTTACCGCCACCTACTTTTAAAGTTGGGCAGAAATAATTGGACAAGAACTCTTCCAACGCACCCCCATCATCATCTACCCATTGACATACAACTGATTGAAAAAAGAGAGAACGAGTCTCACTGCCTGGAACGAGATATAATCAAATTACACATCCGATAAATAGCACATACCATCAAATAATATAAAAAAAGCATATACCTGTCTGTAATATGGAAAAATCTGTTGGCACATGGAGACATAGATGAACCAGAAGATACCTTATAGTGGACTAGGTCTCGTTTGAAAAAGTCCAACGGACGGAGCTTTTCTGCCAAACAATATCCAATATATGGAGAAGTTCCAAAGGACTGCAGAAAGATGATCAGCAAGCAGCTAATTCTGGTAGAAAATATAGAAAGAATCACCCATATAGTTCAAAAGCCGATGAAAATCAAGGAGAGTGGGAGGACATTTGATAAAAATACAAATGTACATACCTACTCGCACTGAAATTTGAGATAAAATAGGACTTTTTTGACTGAAATAGGTGGTCAGTGAGGTAATGAACAATATAATGTTTAACATTCTTAATGAAAAAAGTAATATAATACATTACCGTAGATATGAAATCTTAAGACAAGATCACTGTGAAAAAAGCGGAGGTAGAGGATATTGAGATGATATTCAACAATTGGAAAAAAGGAGAAAAAGTAAAAAAGGACATAAAGAAAAGCAAAAAAGAGGATAAAGAAGAGGGGAAACTGGGAAGGAAAACGTGAAGGAAAAGGGGGAGGGAAGAGGGCGGAATGTGAAGGGGGGAAAGAGAGGGGAAGAGAGGAGAGGGGGAGGGGAAAAGAAGGGGGAATGAAAGAAGGAGAGGAGGAAAGAAAGAAACAACAAACAGGGGATGGAAATTTAAATACAAGAGGAAAAATGGGGAGGTAGCTTGGGTATAAACAAATACAGATAGTAGGGGTCTATCCCCCCCCCTCTTAGTCCTAAGATCGTCTCTATTTTGATGCTATGTTTTTGTAGATCATTCCTCTATGGGCAAAGTGTGCAGCTGGCTTATACAATACCCCATCAGCACTTAGGAGCTCTGCGTTGGCAGTCCCTCTTTGGATTTAGGATCTTTTGATATAGTCCTTCGCTTGATGCTATATATATATATATTTATATATATATATATATATATATATGACGTTCTTATGGCCCTGTTTAGAAATGTTCTAATTTCAGTGCGAGTAGGTATATACATTTGTATTTTTCTCAAATGTCCTCCCACTCTCCTTGGTTCTCATCTGCTTTTGAACTATATGGGTGATTCTTTCTATATTTTATACCAGAATTAGCTGCTTGCTGATCATCTTTCTGCAGTCTTTTGGAACTTCTCCATATATTGGATATTGTTTGGCAGAAAACTCTCCGGCCGTTGGACTTTTTCAAACATGACCTAGTCCACTATAAGGTATCCTCTGGTTCATTTATGTCTCCATGTGCCAACTGTTTTTTTCCATAGGACAGACTAGTATATGCTTTTTATTTATTTTATTTGATGTGCTATTTATCAGATGTGTAATTCGATTATATCTCGTTCCAGACAGTGAGACTTGTTCTGTCTTTGTGTTATTTCTTTGAACCTTGATCGGATCCTGAAGAAGCCTAACGGTGAAACACGTTGATGCACAAGAGCTCATTGTACAAATTGTATCATTTTATATGATTTTTATAAATTTTGAACACTTTTGATTATACTATGCACTTTTTTCAATAACATTTTTATTTTTTGTATCTCTCCATTGTTTTCTATGCCTCTAAAGTCTGGCCTATGGTGACTCTTTGAGTACCCTTTTCCCTGTTCCCTACGACTGATTGAGTAATCCACGATCTACAACCCTAAAGAACACTTATTGGCAGAATTTTTAATTACATACTAATTAGATATGTTTTTAGCGTTTTAGTTGGGTAACGTTTTTGGGTATTCATAAACAAGTAGTGTATGCTGACTTAATACAGGAAAATGTGACTGATGTATTTATATATTTTCAATGGTATTTTAAAAATGGATATTTGTCTACCATAATAAACGTTCTTCTTTTTTTACTGTCCCTTTTTGTTTGGTACTCAGGAGATAACCTTCAGACTGCCTGTACTGTTGGCAAATCTTCGGGGATGATTCCCTGTGGCAGCAGCTTAATTGTAATAGAAGCCAAAGCTCCTGAAGGATGTTGTCCTGCATCAGTCACCTGGCAAACAATGAAAGATAATAAAGAAGATGAACTTGGATCACAAGTATGTAGGCCCCAAAAAGATTTATTTATGAAAATTTACAAAGTGAATTCTTTACTGTAGTTTAGTAAGCAAGTTTAAACGTAAAGCGTTTGTTACCCTAAAAAATAGGATTTACTTACCTGTAAAATCCTTTTCTTGGAGTACATCACAGGACACAGAGCAACCTTAATAATGACTATATGGGTTATACGGCATCTATAGGTGGATGGGCAAATAGTAAATTAACTTGCAAATCCAATGAAAATAGTTAACTTGGATGCCTCCTGTCCATCCTGGGCTCTACTGGCAGCACAAACCAGGATTCCTGACCTGTGCCAACAAATCAAGTAATTCTGACCGCCAGAACTACCTCCAGAGGAAGCAGTGATCTAACTTCTGCCAACTGAGGATCAGAAAGAAGGAAAGACATTGGGCCAGATTCAGGTACACCTGCGCATTATTGGACCGGCGTAGCGCACCGCCTTAACGTTAGACTTGCGCAATGTAGCCGCGCAATCACCCTATTCTCATTGCTTTTACGCAGAAAATAGCGCCTGTGCAACGTTATTTCAGAGGCGCAAGGCGGAGTAATACAAATTGGGAAGGACGTGGGCATGTTACATTGAAATGAGCCGTGACCCCATGCAAATGAAGGGCCGGCCGGCTCGCGCATGCGCGCTTGAAGCAGACCATGTCATCACCTCTGTGCGCATGCTCACAACTCGGGAACGGCGCAATCAGTGAAATTGAAAATGGACTATGGCAAAATCATGAACTACGCAGACAGCATAAATAGACACACACAAACGCACTTCCATTGCAAAAGTACATCCCTTTGTTTCCCTTCCCATATAGCAAAGTGCTTTTGTTCCGTTGTTAGTTGCGTTGTGATTTGTATTTGTCAGATTTGTGTACTGTGTGATCTAGTGTTTGTTAGAAGATATTTGAAAGTGATTTTTGCTAAGTGTTTGTGAGATTTGTTGTTTGATATTTTTCTGTTTGTTTGTTTTCTTGCTTGATTGTTCCTGTTTGTTTTTGTGACTGCTTTTTGCTGTGTGTTTGCGACAATTTTTGTTTGATATTTTTCTGTTTGTTTGTTTTCTTGCTTGATTGGTCGTGCTTGTTTTTGTGAGTGATTTTTGTTGACTGGGAGTGATTTTTGGTCAGAGTATGACTGAGAGGAAGAGGAAATTAAATTGTTCTTTGAGGGAGAAACAAATTCTTGCCCGGGCCATTTCCGATTATGGGCGTTTCCTCCATGGCCCGGACAGTTCCAACACCACCCTGGCCAGGAGGAGAGAGATTTTGGACATGATCACTGACCAGGTGAATTCAGCGGGAGAGGGGGGGACACAGAACCGGTCTGGGATTGAGAAAAAGATAAATGACCTCCGGCGAAGAAGCTGGCCAGAATGCTTGCCCATGCCAGGGCCACAGGAGGGGGCCCACCATGCCCTGTTAGGCTGACAGCGGAGGAGCATACGGTGGCCCAGACCTTTCATAGGCAAGAAGTGGAGGGCCTGCCCGGCTATGACTCAAGTCATGAAGGCGTGATGCCAGGTAAGGTTTTTTGTGTAGTATGTGTAGGGGAGGGGGTGAAAGGGAATATGTGGCAAGTGTGTGGATCCTCCAACCTGTGAATGTTTTGTGTCATCCACAGATGTGCAGGAGGGTGCTGGGCCATCTGGCCTGACCGCACCATCCCCAGGACAGCAGCCTAATGAGGCCCCCCCGACAAGGCCGGAGTCCGCGGAGGAGGTTGAAGAGGAGGAGGAGGAGTTTTAGGAGGAGGAGGAGTCTATGTCAGGCACTGGACGATTGTTTTTGGATGACTCTTCCCCCCTGGCTGGCAGCAGCCAGCCCTCCCTAAGGGGGACCCCCCCTCCTCCCCCAACATGGCTCCCCTCCCAAGGGGCTTCCCTTCTCCCCGGCCACAAGCATCAGCTGGAGGCAGGAAGGCGACCCAAAAGACCAGGGGGGTGGCTGATCTCCTGCCCGCCACTCTGAGAAGGGACCAGTTCCTCCAGACCCGCCATCTGGGACAGGTCAGCCAGACATTGGTGCAGATGGAGGAGAGCCTGTCCTCCATCAAGGATACGCTTGGGAACCTGGACTGCCATTCCCGGGCTTTCAAAAACTGCCTTAACGACCTGAAGACTACATTAGCAGGCGTTGGGCAGGATGTGAGGGCCCTTACCCAGGCTATCCAGGCCAACACGGCAACACTAGGTGCTGCCCTGGACAGAATAGCCGTGGCCTTGGAGGGCAGGCCGCCAGGTGGGCAGAGACCAGGGGCTGCTCCTCCTTCCCCGGTTTACCCCCTCCCCCATGAGTCTCCCCAGAGGAGTTGGGGCCGTGGCCAGGGGCACCCCAGGCGTGGCTCACGTCAAGGGCACTAATTTGTTTTTCCCCTTTTTTTTGGGCCTTTTTTTTTTTTTTGCTGGAAATTTTTTGATTTTGCTGGTAATTTATTTTTATTTTTTTAGTTGTGAATGCTGTTTGAATGTGGGGGTGACATTCCTGCCAGAAAAGGGGTGTCACCCTGAATTTTGGTGGAGAAGGGTTCCCCAGGACCAGGGAGAAGTGATTCCCAGGTCCGTGTGAATGGTGTATGAATGTACAGTGACATAATTGGAGCCTTGTCGTGGCGTTGCTGCTCACAAGTCCTGCATGGTGGACTGGTGCCAATCCAATTTGATGAGGATGTGGGGTGTGTGTGCTAGGGACCACAGTGGTGTGCATGCATGCATTCTCATTGTGCCATGATTAATGTGTGTGTTTGACGTGCAAAGATGCCCAATGTGAGCTGTCTCCTGGCTGCTCTTCCCTCAGAAGACGGGGTATCCTCGGTTAGGGGAGGATTGTCTGGTTCAGGGGTGAGGTCATCACGTAGGTCAATCTGCAGGCCCTTTCTCACTGAGAAGTTGTGCAGCAGGCAACAGGCACCGATGATCTGGCACACAAAGTTTGGGGAATACAACAGGGTACCCCCAGACTTATCCAGGCATCGGAAACGTGACTTCAGGAGGCCAAAGGTGCGCTCCACCACTGCACGTGTTTGGGCGTGGGCTTGATTGTATCTTTCTTCTCCTGGGGTTTGGGGGTTCTGGATAGGAGTCATGAGATGGGGTCCCAGTGGATATGCAGAGTCACCTGTAAGGGAAAAGACAGGAGGATGTTAGTCATGCATGTGCCCTTGTGATGTGTGCATCATGGGGGGGGGGGGTACAGTCATGCATGCCACCCATGTCACTCACCAACCAGCCAGGTGTCCCCATACACGTTCTGATCGAATTCCATTCGGGTTGGGGCTCTGATTGTATATGTAGCTGTCATGGCTGGACCCTGTGTGTTTGGCACGGACGTGCCATATGAGGCCTTGGGCATCGACTATCACCTGTACGTTGATGGAATGCCAATGCTTCCGATTGCGGTACATGTGCTCTGTCTACTGGGGGGGCTGAAGTGCCACATGTTTGCAATCAATGGCCCCCACGGTGCGTGGGAATCTGGCAATTCTGTAGAAATCTGTCATTGCCTTCAGCCGCAGGTCCTCAGTGGTGGGTTTGATGATTTGGTTGGCCATGCGTCTGAGGATTGCAGGGACAACCTGGTGCACACATCTGCTCATGGAGGATTGTGACATCCCAGCCACCACTCCACTATTTCTTTGAAAAGAGCCACTGGCAAGGAAATGGAGTGTTGCCAGGACCTTGACCTGTGGCTGCACTGCATGTGAGCGGTGTGTTGGGCTGGTGATGTGGTTAATTCCAGGATGGCATGAGGGCTGAATCTGAAGATGCGATACACCTCAGAATCACTCATGCCAAAGAGGTCTATGTGTGTGCGGTATATCCTCTCCCGTGCCATCCTCCGTGCCCTCCTCCTTCTTTGCTCATCTAAAGTCAGTAGTATAGCTATGCGCGACGATGCCCCTGGCATGTTGGCATAAAGATTGTTGTGCAACACGTGTGACTGCTCAGCTCCACACTAACAGTGTTGCTTTATCTGACATGTAGACAATTTTTCTCTTTTTAGAGCAGCTTTTATATGGTCTAATTTTAGACAGGACATTTTGCTGTTGCGCACACTGCGTAGCCTGCGCTGCCCCAACATTCTTTTGTGGATCCCCGTAAGTCCCTCATTAGCATATTTGACTAGCAAATCAATGGTCTGTCTAGCGCAGTTTTGCGCGGACGGATGCGCCTGTCTAACGAAATTACGCTGGACAAAAAAAAGTAGATTTCTTGCGTATCTCGTTTTGGGGATGCCGTGCATCGAAACGCACGCGCACATTTAGACTTATGCCGCGCATCTCCTGTTACGCAGGCGTAATCACTCTGTAAATCTGGCCCACTGTCTTGATTAAGTGAAAACTAGACACCATTCTAGGCAGAAAATTGATGAGGACGCAACATCACCCTATCATGAGCAATGGCTCCTCCACTGCTGCTGCCCATTGAAATCAATGGGTCAGCATGGCTATACTGCCTGCAAAGCGCTGCTTCAGCAGCACATTGCGGGCGGTTTTAACCCTTTCTCGGCCGCTAGCTGGGGTTAAATGTGCGGCAAATCCGGCCATAGCATCGGCGGTAAATATTGCCATTTTACCACCGACACTATGGGCGGCTCAGTGTGAAAGGGGTCTGGGTGACAATCTATGGTTCTTTCATGGCCACAATAGCTACCATAAAACTTTAGGTACTAGCAGCTGAGACAGAGTCTGCCCTGGTTTAGGCCAAGGTTTATTATGCTCTTAATTCTACTATGTCTGTCTATAGAGATTGGTTGCCCAAATCTGGAAAAAAAATGCTATTCATCAATTAGCACATTTTGAGTTTGTTATTAGAGCTAGGAAATAACTGGCCTACTTTACTAGACTAGACTAAATATAACCCTACTTATATACCTACATAGCAGGTGTTCAATGTGTTTGTGTTCTTCTACACCTCCTTGTACACATCCACTGTAACTTACTCAGATACAGCCCTAGGCCAATATTTATATCTGGTTGATTTTTCCAGAGATTGGAAGACAGAAAATAGAAACTCTTCACACCAGAAGCCAGCCACTATATAGAGAGGTAAAAACATGGATTTAGCCTGAACTTCTCCTGACTATGCTCCTCTGAAATGTTTTGCCCTGTCAGTGGAGCATAACCAGGAGGCATTCAGGCTTAAGCGGTATCTTTGCCTCTCTATATAGTGGCTCGGTTGTCTTCTGATCTGTTTCAGCTAGCATGGATGAGCGTGTTTGCTTTATAATAAAGGCTTACATGATGCATTATGTCAAATTTCTGTTTTGTGTCTCTGACATAATGTAATGTACTTTTATTTCTCAAAGAGGCTTCCTTCTGGGACTACAGCTGTTCAGACCCATTTGTGGCAGTATGTGGCATATGGTCTAAAGCAGGGGTGTCTAAAGAGGGCAAGATTTAATGAAGTGAACATGCATGATGGCCGACTATTTTGCCTGACATTCTTTGAACCATTAAAATTCGGTCTAAGTGTGTTCGTCTGAACACTAATACACTGTGCCATGAATGAAGCCTCACATGTGCCATGAATGCAGCCTCACATGTGCCAATAATGTAGCCTTACTATTGCAATCAATGCAGCCTTACCATTGCAACCAATGCAGCCTCACATGTGCCATAAATGCAGCCTTACCATTGCCATCAGTGCAGCCTGATCGATGCCTGTCTGCAGGGGGCGGGACGAGTGCCGACAGAGTACAAACAGGAGAATATCTTGTTTACTCTGTGGCCTCTTTAATACAAAGTCCCGCCTCCTATGATAGACAGAACAGTCGTCCAATGGCATCCCAGGAAACAGGACTTCCAATACAGACGCTGCTAAGAAAACAGGAGATTCTCTTCATGTAATCTGAGGGCGCTCGTCCTGCCCCCTCCCTGTTCCCTCCAAGGAAGCGCCGATAAATACGGTATATATATTTTGTGGCCCTGGGGGCCACAAACATTATATATATCCAAATCCCCAGGGGGGCCTTATTAAATGAACAGGGGGGGGCGGATTTGGCCTGCGGGCCGGACTTTGGACATGCCTGGTCTAAAGGCTGAGAGGTTGACCCCTCACCACTTCAACCTCTGCAGCAATGCTGGCAGGACTCATACGTCTTTCCCAAAGACAACCCTTGGATATGACACTGAGCACATGCACTTACCTTTCTCGGTCGACCATGGCAAGGCCTGTTCTGAGTGGAACCTCCTGTTAAACCACTGTATGGTCTTGGCCACAGTGTTGCAGCTCAGTTTCAGGACCTTGCAATTTTCCTATAGCCTAGGCCATCTTTATCTAGAGCAACAATTCTTTTTTTGCACATACTCAGAGTTCTTTGCCATGAGGTGCCATGTTGAAATTCCAGTGACTAGAGAGAGTGAGAGAGATACCACCAAATTTAACACACCTGCTTCCCATTCACACCTGAGACCTTGTAACACTAACAAGTCACATGACATCGGGGAGGGAAAATGGCTAATTGAGCCCAAGTTGGACAGTTTCACTTATGGGTGTACTCACTTTTGTTGCCAGCAGTTTAGACATTAATGGCTGTGTGTTGCATTATTTTAAAGGGACAGCAAATGTACACTGTCATACAAGCTGTACACTCACTACTTTAGATTGTAGCAAAGTGTAATTTCTTCAGTGTTGTCACATGAAAAGATATAATAAAATATTTACAAAATATGTGAGGGGTGTACTCACTTTCATGAGATACTGTATGTCGCTGATCTAGTAGCTCAATATTTGATGCTCCACAGCTCCTTACATGGGTTACCGGGGATAATAGAAGGGAGATATAACCGTAAGAATAAAAAAATTACTATATCCTTATTGCATTGGTGAATACTGCTTATTCTGTAAGAACACATAATACAATAGCCTAATTACAGGCTGTACGTTATTTACATAGGGCTATTGGTCTTTACTCACCTATTATTACTACTAACCCTTACTAGCTTCCAGTAGTTCATACATGATGAACATTTAGCTAAAGGACTTTGCTTTACAATATACTCTAAGCAGTTCACATAGGAAGCAATGCATTTTCTCTTTACTTATTTTGCCTGCCTTAGATAATACACTATAAAAGACAAAGGCCCAGATTCAGAAAGCACTTACACCGACGTATCTACAGATACGACGCGTAAGTGCACGGATGCGCCGTCGTATCTATGCGCCTGAGTCTGAAAGCAAGATACGCCTGAAATTTGGCTTCATACGACCGACGTAAGTGTCCTACGCCGTCGTATCTTGGGCGCATATTTATGCTGGCCGCAAGGGGCGCTTCCATTAATTTACACGTCGAATATGTAAATGATCGAGATACGCCGATTCACGAACGTACTTGCGCCCGTTGCTGTAATATACGCCATTTACGTAAGGCGTACGTCCGGCATAAAGTTATTCCACCTAAAGGTGGCGCAACCCATGCAAAGGTATGGACGTCGGAACAGCCGCCGTATTTTACATCGTTTATGTAGTACTACGTGAATAGGTCTATGCGTAGGTTACGTTCATGTCGTAGGCAGTGTATTGACGTATCTTAGGCAGCTATTTCGACGTAACTGTGAGCATGCGCACTGGGATGCGTCCAAGAAACGACGCATGCGCAGTTCGTTTTTTGAAGCTCAGCCCATCATTTGCATGGGGTCACGCTTCATTATAATATATCACGCCCACTTCCAGCCCACTTCCACCTACTTTGACTTACGTCAACTACTGTATACGCTACGCCGGCGCAGCGTTGACCGCATATTCTTTGTGAATAGCATGCTTGCCTCTCAACGTTGTGCCGGCATAGCGTAAAAACGATGCACTACGCCAGCATAAAGATACGCCGCTCTACGGGAATCCGGGCCAATGAATTTAGTGTCAGCAAGTCTATAGTAGCCGTGAGATGTTTGTCATACCCTCTGCTCAGAACAAAAATAAGTTGCACATAACCTTCTATCTTCTTGCAATTGCACATATCCAGATTTGAGACACAGCGTGGAAAATAATTATTTTAGGGTCAGTCTCATGATGCACATGTGTAACAAACTGAAAAAAGGGATATGTACTGGTATGAGGATAATTGATGGATTGCAATGACCCTCTAACTAAAGGGATACTAGGCTTTACTCCTTGTCCTTTGGAAAGCATGATTTTGAAAAAAGTTGTTAGGACAGATCTATGGCAATGCACATTTTTAAAAGTTTACTAATCTCTAACAATGACCAAAAGGATACAACAATGACAGTAAATGGGAAATTACATTTTACTGCCAATTAAAAAAAAAAATAACCACATGATTTCTTTTTAAAGAGATACATCTAAAATAATCATAAGGCAGTGATTAATACATCTGTTGTTAATATTGTTTTACAGGAGTTATACATTGACTTGAGTGAAACAGATGATACCAAAACCAAATCTTTTCATTTTGCTATGACTGGAAAATCCTATCAAATAATTGTGAACCATTTCTACTCATTGCTGCCAAAAGTAGGTAAATAAAAGTAAATAGAGAATTTTTAATGTGACGGGAGTCACGTTTGGCTGCAGGGTGACCAAGAAAATGATGAACAGTGAGAATATGTCTTGGATTACTTAAAATGGGACAGTAATATTTAATCACAATATCTCCCAGGATATATGTAAAGACTATGCTTAGTTTGTGTGATTCTGATTTCAACATGCTAGTTGAGAGAGCTGATCACATTGGCCTCTGTACAATGTAGGAGACGGGCCAACTCCTACTAGAGCTCCTGCTATTGTGAGAAGATGTCCTGTGTTTAAACTTATGATAATGTATCATCTTCTGTGCGAAGCTCGGTGACAACAAGTCTGACCTGTAGTGAAATTCTGATTTATCATAACAATGACCAGGCTGCTTAAAGGGATTAGTTAATCAGCTTATGTTAATTAGGTTTCTGGACACAGGTGTATTTTCAGAGTAATATGAGCAGGAGGTATGCACCTCCTCTTCTACTGTGTATAAGACTTGTATTCTTGTTCTAATAAAGAGTCTGGTTCCTGCTTGACCAGAGCCTCATCTCGTACTTGGGGGGGAATTATTCGTATGGGTTTCTGTTCAGCGGATTGGTGTGTTCGGTAGCTGCCTTTGTGTTCGGGAATGGAATGTCCTAAACGACTTTAACCCCTTTCATACTTGTGTTGTTGTTACAGATGTTGTATGACCAAAATAAAAATAAAAAATATGTAAATTAAAACATTAATTAAAAAGTGCTCATGTGCATCCAAGTGCTTTGTAACGCAGATATAATTGTCCGGTGGTATATAGGGAACAACACTAGTCACACTTTAAATAGCAAAAAGTGCTATTATTCAACTCTGTGTATGGCAGGAAATTTTACAGCGGCTGGTTTTGGAATGGTGTATGCTTCCTCCTAGGCAGATAGACTGCCTCTCATACCATCCTGGCCCCTCCCCTACATGTGTTCGATACAGGGTAATCGTATCTTCATCAGGGGGAATTAACGAATCAAACAAAACAAAACACATTTTTTCATCATGCACATATCTACTCATTAATTTTCTTTTTCTTTTCTCCTATCTACTCATATAAGGGTCTGATATGAATTTTGGGGGTCTCCACTCCAAATTTTTGAAATTCTGGTATGAAGTTTCCCTTAAAATCTATACCAGACCCAAAGGGCCTGGTATTGACTGGAGGGGGACCCTACACCATTTTTCATCTATATTGCCGAGAGTTGGTACAGCTACCATCAAGTTTAAATTAAATTTTTTCCTTTAGAAATTTAATTATTGCTGCGACACGTCGCACAAATGCGCCACTTTACAGGCAGACTAAGGGGACCCCCAGGCACGATATTTAAAGTAATATAACATTTTTATTATTTCACTTTAAACATCATAAAAATCACTGCTACTTTAAAAAACAATATTTTTAAAGTTTTTTTTGCATTGATGGGCAGTACCCAGGTCCCCCTACACTTTTTATGACAATAACATGCATCATATAAGCCTTTAATATAAGGAGTTTGTATTTTTCATGTTCCTGTCCCATAGACTTTAACCACTTACAGACTGGAAGATTTGGCTGCTTAATGACCAGGCCATTTTTTGCGCTGCGGCGCTGCATTGCTTTAACTGACAATTGCATGGTCATGCGACACTGTACCCAAACAAAATTTACGTCCTTTTTTTCCCACAAATAGAGCTTTCTTTTGGTGGTATTTGATCACCTCTGCGTTTTTTTTTTTTTTTGCGCTTTAAACATAAAAATAGCGGCAATTTAAAAAAATATATATATATGTTTAAAAAAAAAAAGAGAAGCATGGGTGGGAATTTGAATGAAGCGTGCATCCAAGGACATACACAACAAGAAATAATCTGGTAGTATCCTGTTGCATTGGAACTTAAAACATTAAATAAAGACTTTGCAATTCAACAACCAACAGTCAATTGTTGAATTGCAAAGTCTTTATAAAATGTTTTAAGTTCCAATGCAACAGGATACTACCTTTCATGGACCATGAAATACTGAAGTGTTTCTATGTGAAATCCTAATTCATGTATTACAGAAGATAGGACATATTGCAGGATGCCTCTGTCTGTCTAGATGTGGATTGCAACGGAATCAGCCTATTGAGGAATATTGAAATGCTAAGTGGCTTGTGAAAGACATACCATGTTCTATTGTGTAAATGTCTCCTGCCCTGTTTCAACTCTCCATACTGTTCCATTGTTCTGTGGCTGGCTATTGTGTACATTGATTGCCCTGGGGCTTTTGTCTCAATACACATAAGTCTTTCTATTCAAACCTTTGGGACCAATCTCTGCTGAGACATTTAGAAGTCCTAAATTGCATGGAATAGGACCTGATGGGAGACTGATGGGAGACGGCCTGGACTTGAAAAAGGACCAATAGGAAAGCAATTGTTGGGGGCGGGATATTCCAAATTCTGTATACAAGTGTGCTGTGTACTTTCAATAAAGGAGTTCTGGTTGAACATACATACAACTCGCTTGGTGTGTGTTCTTCATGGATCCAATCGGCACATAGCTGTAGGTTGGATCCCTGGAATCTTGGATGACTGGGCCATCAGATGTTGCAATCTGCAAGCTGATCGAATAGAGAGCAGGACCTGGGCGAGAAAGGGTCTCGTCACACTACCAGATTATTTCTTGTTGTGTATGTCCTTGGATGCACACTTCATTCAAAGTCCCACCCATGCTTCTCTTTTTTCAAAATATCGGGGATGGTAGGTGTCTGGCTCTATATACCTTACGCCTCCCACAAAATCCCTTAGTTCTATATATATTTTTAATGTTTTGCTATAATAAATATCCCCGAAAAAGTGTTTTTTAAAAAACAAATTACTTTCTTCAGTTTAGGCCAATATATATTCTTCTACATATTTTTGGTAAAAAAAATCGCAATAAGCGTCCACAAACTATGGGAAAGATTTATGGCATTTTTATTATTATTTTTTTTTTTTACTAGTAATGGCAGTGATCTGCAATTTGTAGCGGTACTGTGACATTGCGGTGGACAGATCGAACACTTTTGACAAATTTTTGGGACCATTGACATTTATAATGCTATAAAAAGGCACTGATTACTGTGTAAATGTCACTGGCAGGGAAGGAGTTAACACTAGGGAGCAATAAAGGGGTTAAATGTGTGTTCCATAGATGTTTTCTAACTGTGAGTGGATAGGACTGACTAGAGGAGACATATTGTTGTTCCTACTTAGTAGGAACAAACAATATGTGTCGTCTCTCCTGATAGAAAAGGGATTTGTGTGTTTATACACACAAATCCCTGTTCCTGCTTTCGTGCGTTCCCACCAATGCACGTAGCCAGCGGTGATCACACCTGCCGGCAACACGCATCGGGTTCCTTGCTATCGACATACTGTTCATACCCATACGGCGCTTTGCGGGAACAAACAACTTTGCTGCCGTACATTGCTGTGAGCCGGTTGGCAAGTGGTTAAAATAGGCGAATACCTAATAGCAAATGCCACATCAGCATGAAAATGGTTGTTTCAATAATATTAATGCCTCAAATGCAAAATAATATTGTATAGCATTAAAAACATCAAACACTAGTAAATGCAGGGCTTTTTTTCAGGGGGAACTTGGGGGAACTCAGTTCCACCACCTTTGGCTCAGACTCATTGGTGCCTTCTCACCACAATCACTTGTAAACACAGAAGTCTGGTTTCTGTGTTTATAAGTGACAGCTCTGCACTCTGTGTGTAACCATCTGAACTCTGCACTCTGTATGTAATGCAATCCTGGTATTTAATGCCCCTTTAAGACCCTTCTACTGTTTTTGAAATCTGAAAGGGGTCGTGGTTGAGTTCCTGCACCTATTTTCTGAGAAAAAAAGCTCTGAGTAAATGTATTTTCTATGTGTGTCCGTGCTCAGCTCAGTAGCTTAGTGACCTGAGCTTCTAGCTTGGAAGACTCAGGCCATGGGTTCAAATCCCACAATCAACTACTGAAAACTTGCTTTGTACTCAGCAGCATATGCTAAAAATAGGCTAATGCCAATTAGTCAATCCACATCAGTTTGTTTGATTCCATGTTATCTCTTTAACCACTTGCTTACTGTGCACATATACCCGCTTCCTGCACAGGCGAAATTTCAGCTTCTGGCACTGCGTCACTTTAACTGACAATTGCGCGGTCGTGCGACGTGGCTCCCAAACAAGATTAACGTCCTTTTTTTCCCACAAATAGAGCTTTCTTTTGGTGGTATTTGATCGCCTGTGCGTTTGTTTGTTTTTGGGGCTATAAACAAAAAAAGAGCGTCAATTTTGAAAAGAAAACACAATATTTTTTACTTTTTGCTATATTAAATATCCCATTTAAAAAAAAAAAAGTTTAGGCTAATACGTATTCTTCTTTTTTCTTAAAAAAATAAAAAAAAACACAATAACCGTATAGTGACTGGTTTGCGCAAAGGTTATAGCGCCTACATAATAGGGGACATAATTATGATTTTTTTTTAATTATTTTTACATATAACAGATATGTAACTGTAAGGCTCCATGCACACTGAAGCTGATAAACTGAAGTTTATTGGCGTTTTAGCTTTTTTTTTTTAAAGCCCATAAACTGAACTCTATGTTAGCCTATGTGCCCATGCACACCTGGGCGTTTTTCAGTGTTAATGAGCTTTGGAGTTTATTGGCTTTTTCTGAACGCCCGAAATTTGTGCTCAAAGTGCAACTTTTGGGCGAAAAAAAAACGCTAAAAACGCAAAAGCTGAAAAACGCCCCAAAACGCTAAAAAACGCTGGCTCTTTTTAGCGTTTTTATTCTATAAAAAAAAAAGCTGATAAAAGCTACACGCTACACTGAAAAAAGGTGATTAAAGCTATTGCAAAAATGCAAAAAAAAAGTTGCAAAGCTACTGGAGTTTTTTTTATAGCTTTTATCAGCTTCAGTGTGCATGGAGCCTAAATGTCCAATACATGTAACTTTACAGAATTTACAGAACTTTACAGAATAGCGGACATTACCCTGTAATACTCATTCTTAACTGCATTCGTTAGCAAAAGAAGAAAACAAGGAATACTAATTGGAATATACATAAATAGATACACACGAGGTAGAGCACATCTCACATAAAAAATATTTTATTCAAATTGATGTGATCATAGCTGCAGTGTATCAATTGGCACTTACACATTTGCGGATATGCCAATTTGATATTTACAATTTGATATTTACAAAAGTCACATAAGGTCATTGCTAAAGAAGCTGGCTGTTCTCAGGCGCCGTACACACGGCCGAGGTTCTCGCTGAAAATCAGCGAGAACCTCGCTGGAATGCTCATTCCAGCGAGGACCTCGGCCGTGTGTACGGTCTCAGCGAGCTTCCCGTCGGGAAGCCCGTCGAGCAGAAATAGAGAGCACGCTCTCTATTTCCTCGACGGCCCGCCTGGATGAATGGCTGGTTGCCATTCCCGACGGGCGGGTCGCCGAATTCGACGGCCGGGAGAGAACCTCGACGGGCGGAACGATGTGTTCTGCCCGTCGAGGTTCTCTGCCGTGTGTACGGCGCCTCAGAGTGCTCTATCCAAGCATATTAATGGAAAGTTGTGTAGAGGGAAAGTATGCTAGAGAAAGGTGCACACGCAACAGATTTGAGAGGAGTGTGAAACAAAGGCCATTCAAGAATTCATGGGGGATTCACAAGGAGTGGACTACAGCTGGTATGAGAACTTCAAGAGCCACCACACACAGACGTACTGTATCTAGGACACAACTATCACATTCCATGTGTCAAGCCACACTGAACTAGAGACAACATCAGAAGCATCTTACCTGGGCTAATGCGAAAAAGGACTGGACTATTGCTCAGTGGTCCAAAATCCCTTTTTCGAATGAAATTACATTTTGCATTTAATTTGTAAATCAAGGTCCCAGAGTCCAGAGAATGAGTGAAGAGGCCAGTGTGAAGTTTCCACATTCAATGATGATTTTGGGAGTCATACATCTTCTGGAGTTTGTCCACTGTGTTTTATCACAGTCCAAAGTCAGTGCAGGCCTTTACCATGAAATTCTACAGCACTTCATGCTTCCCTCTGCTGACCAGCATTATGGAGATGCTGATTTGTCACCTGCCCACACTGACTAAAGTACCAATAGTTAGTTTAATGATCTTAGTATCTCTGTACATGATTGGACAGCAAATTCCCCTGACCTAAACCTTAAAGACAATCTGTGGGGTATTGTCAAGAGGAAGATGAGAGACACCAAACCCAACAAACTAGACAAGTTGATGGTTGCTATCAAAGCAACCTGGGCTTTCATAACACCTCAGCAGTACCACAGACTGATCGCCTCCAATGCCACACCGAATTGATGCAGTAATTCATGCAAAATGAGCCCTGACAAAGTATTGAATGCATACTATACTGTATATGGACATACAGTACTTTCCAGTAAGCCAAGATTTCTGAAAAATCCTTTTTTTTATTGGTCTTATGTAATATTCTAGTTTACTGAGATACAGAATTTGGGGTTTTCATTAGCTGTTGGCAGGGCCGTCTTTAATATGGTTTGGGCCCTGGGCAAACATTTTTTTGGGCCCCCCTCCAGCCTATTTTGGGCCTGGCTGGTTAACATGTATGTGTTTTGGCGGCCCTCATTTGTGCAGGCACAGCAGCCCATTGATTTGAATGGGCTGCCATGCCTTTGTGTCCTGCAGAAAAAAGGTGCATTCAGCATTTTAAAAATACAGTTGCCTTGAAATGCATTCTGCTTTTGCACCATGCTACTTACCTGCAGTTCTTGCACACACAAACGCGCTGTGTTTTTAAAAGCGTGACCTAAACATCTAAAAATGCAAGTTTGACAGTGCAGGAACTGCAGATAAGTCACAGCAGACAGCAGAATGGACAGACAGCGGTGTATTTCATTGCTTGATGGGCATAGGTGTGCCATGTGTGCAGCCTATTACATGAGGCATGAGCTTTTCTTTGCAGGAAATGCAGGCATGGCGGCCCATTCAAATGAATGGGCTGCTGTGCCTGTGCAAATGTGGGCCGCCAAAACACATACATGTGAACCAGTCAGGCTCAAAATAAGCCCATGAAGCAGTTAAATACAGACAGTAATGCCATGTGCTCTGAGGCCTTACTCAGCCTGGACTGCAGGTCTGGTCTGTGATTTAAAGAGTTCCTGTATTTTACACATGGCATGGCCTGGGGTCCCATGGTGCTAAGGCAGAATGGACAGACAGTGCTGTGACCCCATGCCATGCCATGTGTAAAATACAGGAACTTTTTAAAACATTGACCAGGCCTGCAGCGAATCATCAAATATTATAAAGACTTTGGGCACACTCTACAGAAAACTTCTATTTACAATATAGCAAACAGTGACATACCTTGGAGTGCAGGACATGAAATAGAAGTCAGCCTCAGGAAGAGCAAACTGGGGATGCCATAAAATCACATTCTAATTCACTTTTATATACAAGCAGCACCCAGTGGCAGGAAGGGAGAAGTGCACGTCTAAAGGGAAGCCAGGGGTGCTGTACATTTTATAACACTGGGAAGGGAAGTAGTACTGCATGCCGCTGATGATTTTCAGCACGGATTTGTGGGCAGCACAGGGGCTTAACGGACAGCTCTGCTTTGGGCCCCCAACAGTGACAGGGCCCTGGGCAGCTGCACCTGTTTGCCCTATGGTATAGACGGCCCTGGCTGTAAGCCATAATCATTGAAATAAAATAAAAAGACATGCTTGAAATATATCACTCTGTGTGTAATGAATCTATATAATATGAGTTTCATTTGTTGATTAGAATTACTGAAATAAATGAACTTTTTGATGATATTCAAATTTTTTAAGATACACCTGTATGTTAAAGCGGATCTCCACCCTAAAGTGAAGATCCGCTGATCGGAACCCTCCCCCCCTCCGGTGTCACAATTGACACCTTTCAGGGGGGAGGGGGGTGCAGATACCTGTCTAAAGACAGGTATCTGCAACCACTTCCGGCCCGCAGTCTCGGGCAAAAGTCGGGTTTTTTGGCGACATCCCGTCGCCCCCCCCGTTGTGTGCTGGGAACTCTCGGCTCCTAGCACACAGCGGGAGCCAATCGGCGGGCGCAGCGCGACTCGCGCATGCGCCGTAGGGAACCGGGCAGTGAAGCCGCAGCGCTTCACTTCCTGGTTCCCTCACCGTGGATGGAGGGGGGAGCAGCAGGGTGACGAGCGATCGCTCGTCCTCTGCTGCGGACGCCGCTGGACTCCAGGACAGGTAAGTGTCCTAATATTAAAAGTCAGCAGCTGCAGTATTTGTTGCTGCTGGCTTTTAATATTTTTTTCTGCTGAACCATCCGCTTTAAGGGCTGTATAAATTGACACAGTAACTGTAATAAATAAACAAATAAATAAGTTACTGGAGGGATGGGCTAAAAGAAACCAAAAGATCACAACTTAAGAAGTCCTCTGTTGAGCTTCTCTCTTCCTTTTAGCCCACCTCACCACATCTTACCTGACTGTAATGTTTTTTCACCCAATGAAATCTGAAATCTTTTCTGTAGGAAAGCTGCACTACTTACATAGTTACATAGTAGGTAAGGCTGAATAAAGACAACAGTCCATTCAGTTCAATCTGTGTAGGTGTGTGTGTATAAAAATAATTTCAAGTTTCCCTGTATATTGTTTTTGCTAAGATGCACGACCAAGAGTCTTTTTAAACTGTTCGCATACGTTTATTACAAAAAAAAATTCTGTCCAGTTTAAACAAATCCTAATAGAAATGTCAAATTTACTTGGTAAATCTATGAAATATTTTATAATGTGGTTACAGATTCTTCTTAATGGAACCATATTTGCAAGAATGAGTCCAGGACAAAAGTCCAACCTTATTGAGGAATTTCAGAAGATAGAGTAAGTTTTTTTTATTATTAATAATAATGTTAAATATTTAATGTAAAATAGACAGTTATACAGAGAAAAATAACGCCTATGCCAGGGGAATATGGAAAGCATAGGTTTTTACAACTATAGCTCAACTGCATTTGACTTGCCAGCTCAATTATTTTGGAGATATAATGGTAAGTAAATATGTATACTGTGCAATGCCCTGCTGCACTGTATTTGCACGTGCACACAGATACCTATGGATCTTGCCATGTGTGCATGTGTAATGGCTCTCGTTGACTTTTTTCAGATTTCTGGCGGGCACTATTTAAGGGAATTCTGTCTGAGCTTGGTATAAAGCATGCTGTTGACACTGTGGGTGTGTTTGTGATCCAGATTTCTGATTTGTTTCACCTGTTTGAACTTAGATCATAGGCGTGCAGCACTTCCGGCTTCCCAGCTCTCCTCTGCTCTACTGCCAACTGCTGTGGGGGATGTTTCAGGATGGAGAGTGGGGGAAGGGGCTGGTGCAGCTTAGGCTGGAGAGAAAAGGGTATTATGGAATGTCTGTCCTCAGTCCCTATCTCTGTCTCAAAAGTGAGACATCAGTGGTTAGTTTAGCCTGAAATTCGCCAAAACCCCAAAATGGGGCTCCTAAAACAATTGTAAAATAATATTGTAAAAAATAATAAATAATAATATTGTGAAAAATAATTAAAAAAATAAAATTGTAAAAAAAAAAACTAATGACACCATCCACTGCCCTACAGACATCATTCACCGCTCTTCTAAAACTGTCCTCTGCCCTACTGACACAGTTCACTCCCCTACTGACACCATCCACTGCTCTACTGACTGACACCATCCACTCTCCTACTGACGTCAACCTCTACTGATATGTCCATTGCTCTACTGACTGACACATCCACTGTCCCACCTGACACTAATGTCTGCCCTACTGATAAATCCACTGCTCTACTGACAATGTCCACTGATCTAATGACACCATCCACCATGTTTTAACCACTTTAGCCCCGGACCATTTTGCTGTCCAATGACTAGAGCACTTTTTGTGATTCGGCACTGCGTCGCTTTAACTGACAATTGCGCGGTCGTGCGACGTGCCTCCCAAACAAAATTGGCGTCCTGTTTTTCCCACAAATAGAGCTTTCTTTTGGTGGTATTTGATCATCTTTGCGGTTTTTATTTTTTGCTCTATAAACAAAAATAGAGCGACAATTTTGAAAAAAATATTTATTGCTATAGAAAATAACCCCCAAAAATATATAAAAAACATTTTTTTTCCTCAGTTTAGGCTGATACGTATTCTTCTACATATTTTTCGTTAAAAAAATCACAATAAGCGTTTATTGATTGGTTTGCGCAAAAGTTATTGCGTTTACAAAATAGGGGGTCGTTTTATGGCATTTTTATTAATATTTTTTTTTTACTAGTAATGGCGGTGATCAGCATTTTTTTTCAGTACTGCAACATTATGGCGGGCACTTCGGATACTTTTGACACATTTTTGGGACCATTGGCATTTTTATAGCGATCAATGCTATAAAAATGCATTGTATTACTATAAAGATGCCATTGGCAGTGAATGGGGTTAACACTAGGGGACGGGAAAGGGGTTAAGTGTGTTCCTGGGTGTGTTCTAACTGTATGGGGGGGTGGCCTCACTAGGGGAAATCACTGATCTTCTGTTCATACATTGTATGAACAGAAGATCAGCGTTTCCCCCGCTGACAGGACCAGGAGCTATGTGTTTACACACATAGCTCCCGATCCCTGCTCTGTAACGAGCGATCGCGTGTGCCCGGCGGTGATCGTTCCTGCCGGGCACGCGCGCGAGACTTGGGGGCGAGCGGGGACGCACGTGCCCCCTAGCGACCGCTTTAGAGCTGACGTATAGCTACGGGCTCTCGCAGTAAAATGACGGTGGGCGGTCGGCATGTGGTTAATACATGTTTACATTTATTAATAAGAGTGTGTGCGTGTGCATACTGTATATATAGCGTTCTATCGGATCGCTTGACCGGTTTTGTCGACCTGACGTCATCTAGGAAGAACCTGGTCGAGCGATCCGATAGAACGCCACAACACTTCAGTTTTTGCATGTATATGATATGCTCTGTTAAACCCACTAAATTGTGAGTACTCATTTGACTATATAATAAAAGTTGTACATTTTAAAACATTATTACACTATTTGGGACCCTTTTTCTCCTCCATATGGGATAATCACTGGGAGCACCACCAGGATCACAGCAGGACGCATTATTGCCAGAATGCTGCACAGTGGCACACACTGTGAACGCTGTAGACCCCAAGAGGGGATGAAAATCCAGTGAGTGCGGGCCACATAGGAGCACAGTTTGAGGTGGTCACTGTCTGAAATAAGGAACTAGAAGTTCACAAAGCACAAAGCACTTTTTTATTTTATTTTTATTTATTCTTTCTGTCATTTATTTTATGTATACGTTTGGATTGGATAAGTAATAATTCATACGCAGCACCAAAAACTTTTATTAATTTATATTCGGCACAAAGACTTTTACTAAAGTGCACCATTGCATTTGTATTTGATCTTACTATTGTACTTATGGTCTTTCACATATTAAAGTGGATGTACACCCACTCTCATCCTTTCTAAACTACTGCCATAGTGCTGATCTATAAGGATATACATGCCTCCTGCATGTATCCTTACCTGTCAAATGTCTTCCCTCTGTCTGTTATAAGAACTGAAAAACTGCAGATTCTGTGGGTGGATCTGTTGTCTGGAGCTCTGTGGGTGGAGTCGTGATGTCAGTAGACTCCCCGCCCTCCTTTACACTCCCCTTACACTGAATTCTGCTATGATCACTAACATCCAGTCAAAATCCAGAAAAGTAACCACATGATTTGAGAAAAGGAGTGGGGGTGGGAATTAAAAAAATGCCTGTCTCCAAGCTAGTGCATGACATATGTAAGTAACCTGTCACTCACAGCAAGGGGGCGGAACGGACCAAGGTATTTCTCTGTAAGTCCGTTTTATCTCACTGAACAATAAAAAAGGACTACTCAGAGCTGGATTAACTCTGTGTGGCAAGACTGGGCACAGATGATAGGAAATATTTTATTCTACACTGTGACAGCAAAAAAAATAATAATTTGGGTTTACATCCACTTTAAGCACAGGTGCACTTTATTACACTTCATACTAATAGGGTATATCCACTACCCACATTATTTGCATTGCACTTTATATTTATATATTAATTAATGTAGCGCCATTCCTACCTTTATACCTCACTCAATCCATTATCTCACTTAGGTGAAATAAATTAAGTAGGGGCAGCTGCTTAATTTATTAAGAGTGTCACAACCCCAAAATCACTCACAGGCAATATTTGTTTCCATTGCACGGACACCGTAATGCTATAGACTGCACAAACCTATGACTATGGATACATTTTCATGCTTCAAGTCTGTTGAAAATTCACAATGCACCATTGTTTTATTTGGTAAATAAAAGGGTATTTTACCTAAGGTGGACTACTGATATCTCTTTTATTATTTAGCTATTATGCTGGCATGTGTGGAGATGGAGCAAATGACTGTGGGGTGAGTAATGTTTAATATCAGTCTTATGCCAGTCTGTAGTAAAATTCTAAAAGCTATATGGGTATTTGGCTTTCAGGTTATCCATATCGTTGCTTCATATATTGAATGTCCAGTTTTACTGGAAGCTCTTGCAGGTCAGATATGTACAGTAGTTTCTGATCCTTACAGGTTTCTGTATTTTAAATATAGAGACAGGCAGTTCCTATACACTTGCTAAAATCTTTCAAATTGTTTGCTAGCTGGGAGATTCAAAATAAAATCTTTGTACCACCAGCATCCATTTGGACATGCAAGACACACACCAAAGATGAACTCCCTGCAATAAACTTAAGGCCATGGATTATTTTTATTTATTTTTTGCAATAGATTGCCTTTCTTTTAATTTCTGTGACAGTGCGCCAATTTAGGCAGTATGGCAATACGGACAAGTCTTATTAAATTCTGTCAGAATACTGTTACCAGGGTTGCAAAGAATTTAAGTTGGAGGAAAATGACTAGCTATAAATTAGAAAGGATTCCAATAGAATCAAAACAAATATGGTATCAATGATGTAGTGTAGTTTTGCATAGAATAGGGAAGGGTTAAGACCCCTGTATTTGGGAGGGATTAACTGTACTGTAAAATGTTGTATTTCCTATCACATTCCATCTCAGTAACAATAATTAACAGGACAAATAAAGAGGTAGTGTTGGTGGTAGTTCCATTTTTTTATGTCACACAATATTAGCATAGTGGTTTGTAAACTGCAAGTTGTAAGTAAAGAATACACCAAAGTAAATTTTAGGGCAGAAAAACACATTATATTACTCTTTTTTTTATAAAAGATAAAAGTTGAGGCAGCACTAAGTAAAATATAGCCAACTTGTCAAGCCTTATAATTATGTGTGCATGTAAAACAGCGACCATGACTGTGCCCTGATTTTCCGCAGGCAAAACTTTATTAGCCCCTACAAGTCATCAATGTTGAGTTTTTTTTTATCACATAGTGGACCAAAAGCTCTTTTAAATGAGATGTCAGGGTCTTTAGACCCCTGATGTCTCACCTAAACATCGCACCAAACTTCCATACCTCTAACTACCTGCCCTCCGCACCTCTATCATCAAGGAGGAATAGGAGAACTTTCTGTGATAAGATAGGTAGTATAGATTCTGACTTGAACAAAACTGTGTATATTCTTGTCCATTGTCTCCACTTCTGGAAGCCAGCTTTTCCCAGCTGGTTGCTTTCTGGACATGGAGCAGTAGTTCATACACCAATGTATGTTTAAGATCCTGTAATGCAGGTAGAGAACTTCAGAAGAGGGCCCCGTGGTACCCTGGGCCTTATACATGCTAAACAAACAGGTTTTCCTGATGTAGGAATCCTCTGGCAGTAGCACAAAATGCAGGAACCGCATACATGGGTCTAGATCCTTCTTTCATGTTTGTTTTGCAGATCCAAAAGGAAATCTTTTCTGGTTATCTTCCTGGTTTTGCATTTACCAAGGTGAATGTTCTTTCCTGATAAGACTCCTGTTAGTTTCTCCATAGACTGATGTATCATTGGATCTGGGGAGTCCGGAGCTGCTCTTGTTTTCAAGGCTCTAGGACATTTATGCAAGTTTTCTCTTTGGATGGTTCCTTGAAAATGGGTGGGAGCTGAGCTTAGTCCCTAGCTTTGTTGGATGTGCAGTCCACCTTGCTAAATTTTGGTGCAGATCTACCTTCTATTACCTGCCTACAGCTAGTATGGGGAGTTCCTATGATACTTACATGATTTTGTCAGACTTACTTTGTGGGATTAAATCTCTTTCTCTACGTGGGCTCAAAAACCACCAATATCCTTAGGGTTTTCTCTTGGAAGACATTACCTTAACTAGATGAAGGTCCAACCTGACATTCATTCCATGCATGGATTCCTTTTTTCTCTTGACCATCATACTGTAGGATCAGGTGAGCTATGGTTTATGGCTTTCTCTAATCTAGCGTAACTCTGGTCCCCCCTCTATTAAGAAGTTATTCTCAGGTCCCTTTGTCTGGTTTTAGTTCTAGAGAGGAGCTTCTTTTTTGACAGCTTTTTAGGGTATGAGTCCTTCCCTGTAGGGAAATGTTTTTTCATTCCACCCTCTGGTTGGATCAGGTAGACCAGCTTCCTATGTTCTGGTCGGTATAATAATGTTTTTCACTCCCATGTTTTTTACTAGTTATGTGAGTTTTTCCTTGGTATTCTGGCAACCAAATTTTTTTTGTCCTTACCAGGTGGGGGTTTGGTTTAATTTGATGCAATCTTCTGGCATTTGCACTTCAGAAGGCTTTTCAGGTGCAGGCAATTCCCAGTTTCTCTTGGACTGTTAACGGTTGTTGAATGTTACCCACCATTCAGTGGGACTGCTTTTAGATGTCCTGAAGGTGACAAATACGATTTTTTTACTCACCGTAAAATACTTTTTTTTGGAGTCCATTAAGGAGCACAGGTCCCACGCTTTGTGTTATGATCATAACCAATTGCTACAAAACTGAGGGATACTAATAGAAGGAGTCATTATTCTGAGCCGGCCTACAGATTTTTGTTTACCAGTGTCCAAATCTTCTGCAAATATATATATATAAGCCCACAAAGAATTCTTCCTGTGTCCCTCAATGGACTTTAAAAAAGTTACAGTGAGTACAAAATTGCTAATATATTATACCTTTAAGTCACTGACTTTAAAAAAAATATGCAGATAGTTAAGTCAGGTCTCCTCATCTAAATACATGTTCTATGTCTGTGGCTTTTTGAAGTTTTAAATCCAAAGGATCAGCATGACAGCCAAGGAGTCTGAATTTTCAGGAGAGCGCAGAAAAGATAAACTGTTCTTTGTGACCATTTTCTTTTAAAAGTTGTTAAACATAGTAATAGACACTACTTAGCATCTATCATTTGCCATTGTTGCTATTTCTATGGAATGGTGTGCTCTATGGCTCTTTGCAGTGCCTTGTTACATAATTGTTGTGCCTTTACTCACAAGATAAATATAGCTCTAAGTGGAGTTAGTAATCAGCTGTGCTTGAAATAATTGTATGGTCCTGGTTGTTGGATTACCTCAACATGGTGTACTATTGATCAGCTTATAACAATTGCCATTGACGTTTTTGGTGTGGTCTTTTCAATGGAAAGTTAAAATAAATACTGTATGTAAATTTGGGCAAACTTTGAAGAAATCGAAAAAGAGCAAATGACTCAATATGATCAACATTTTTATCGATGTATTTTGCAGGCTTTGAAAATGGCTCATGCTGGTATTTCACTGTCAGAACTAGAGGCTTCTGTGGCTTCACCTTTTACATCAAAAACACCCAATATTGAATGTGTTCCAAAGCTTATTAAGTAAGTTCATCTTATACTTTAGCAATCTTAGCTAATTGCATTTGTGCACTTTTTTATAATATGAGTTTGTTTGTTGAGGTGGTAAACAAGAGTTAGAATATGCGTACGTTTGAAACATGCTTGGTGAGCTCCACCGTTAATGATGAAAATAAGATATTGTTTTAAAATTCAAAGTTGTTGAAATCACTAAACAGAATTGACATAGGCTAATTGCGTGTATTGTAATGGGAAGTTAGCTAATATACTCAAACTACTCTACTGCCCTATGGTACCTGACAGCCTTAAGCCACGTACACACGATCAGTCCATCCGATGAGAATGGTCCGAAGGACCGTTTTCATTGGTTAACCGATATAGCTGACTGATGGTCTGATGTACCTACACACCATCGGTTAAAAAAACAATCATGTTAGAACGCGGTAATTTTTACGTGTTTTAACACAACGAGGTGCTGAAAAAAAACGAAGTTCTACGCTTCCAAGCATGCATCGACTTGATTCTGAGCATGAGCGGCCTTTTAATCGATGCTTTTGCATACTAACAATCGGTTTTGACCCATCGGTCAGGCGTCCATCGGTCAAATTTTAAAGCAAGTTATTTATTTTTTTGACCGAAGGATAACTGACCGATGGGGCCCACACACGATCGGTTTGGACCGATGAAACGGACCTTTAGGCTTAATGTGCTTATACTGGTGTGTTAATTGAACATGAACATTCGAATTACAAAGGCATGGCATTTATTATGTGCTTATGACATGTGTGATAGACACATGTATTTTGCTTTGCTGTGTACACTTTGCTACTTTATTTGGGGGCATGACCAGTTCTATGTATGACTAGTCCTATTACTTTTTTAAGTTGTAAATTGTTGAAATGTACATGCCTTGGTGCACTTAATGCGAATAGGACTGCACTGTAGAAATTTACTATCAGTGTACAAATTACAATATATAAGGCAAAATGTACTAGTAACAAAGAGCACAGGCAGGTGTTTTACTACCAGAATAAAACAGCAGATTACACAGTAGTGTAAAATTGGCAAGCAGCACGGCAGCATTAATTATTGACAGTAGGCCTAACTGGTGTATATCTATCTACAGTACCTGTCTATCTATCTATCTTAGGCTGGCCATACACGGTTCAGTCCATTAATGGGAAGGCTCAAGTTGATCGATTGATTAACTTGGGTACAACCAGCCTGTCGGATTTGCTTGCAATTTTCTCAAATGGCTGCTATACACTGTCTGTGTTGATGAGGGAATTTCTTTCCTGCAACCCATGATATAATGTGGAGTGGTTTAGGTGCACACTGTTCTCGCACTAAGCTCTTTCAAAAAAAGGCATTGGCTTACTTTGAACAAAAGGCAAATCAAAAAGCAGATGCTCTGTAACAAGTAAATGCTCCACTATACCCCCATAAATTGTTTGAAATACCCAAATGTATACTCAATAACCACAAAATAAAAGACAAAAAGTCTTTCCTTATCAGAACAAAAAAAAAACGACAACGTAAAACTATTTTTTTTTGCCCAAACAGCTATCAATCACAATTGAAGTAGATAACTGATCCTAAAGCAAGAAAGGGAAAAGAAGTGCCATGCAATTCCTAGTGCAGCATTATTTTATTAGGATAAGAAAAATACTGACAATATAGATTGCACTCACATAGTGCTCAGTGGGTGAGGGCTTGCCACGTTCAGCATGGGGACAGAAACCGCCGGTATGCCCATTTGATGGTGAGCCATGAGCGCCGTTAATCAGCGGGGAGCTGAAGCCTAGAGGGACCTCGGGTGGACACCAGCTGGGTTACTCTGCATTAAGGTGATCCGGAGCTGTAAACCTGGGAGCTGCCTACCACTGTGATTAGCCAATCAGAACGCGTTCTGGAAGCACGGCCATGCCTCCTTCATCAGCTGATCCTCTAGCGCTGGTGTTGAGTTTAAATAGGGGTTGCAGTTAACCCAGGCAGTGACGCAAAAATGGCTTCAGCTGGATAAGCAATTACAATACAAGAAGCCAAAAGCGGTCAGAGTATACATATAAAAAACATTTAGAAGCATGTATAGAGAGATTTTGAATTACTGGTGGCGAGAGAAAAACATTAGTATGAGTTGGAACTGTATACTAGATATATATAGTAAAAATCTTTATAGAAAATGTGAAAAATGTTGATATATATCTAAAAACAAATACAATTTTATATATACCCGCATGTGTGCTGTCATTATATACACAGATAGATAGGATGCAAAAGAAATAGTGATGAATAAAAATGTAAAGTATGGAAAAATATGGAAAAATATATAAAATTAATATTAAAAAAAAACAGACACAACCCCCCCTTCCGATCTACTATGGACATCTTTAACTTGTCATCTAGTCCTTTAACAGAATCTAAACTGATTATATTACACAAGGGACTCAACTTTGCTCCCTCAGCTCCTCCCAACTTATTCAAATTATTCAAGGATATAAACAGGTTCATCTGTTCACTCTCCATTATCAGGTTTTATCACAATCACAACAATAACCCAAGAAATCTTTATTCCTGAGGCCTTGTACACACGAGCAAATGAATCTGTTCAAATCGGTTGGACCGACCGATTTGAACAGATTTGTCTGCTGGCTGTTTTGGTTTGATCGCTGTACACACGATCAAACCAAAATCCCCGCCAGCAGACAGCGCGGTGACGTGGCGATGACGTTGACGCCGCCACGTCACCGCACCAGAAAGTAAATCACTTCCGCGCATGCGTCGAATCCATTCGACGCATGTGCGGGCAGATATGTCTGCTGGTTAGCGTACTAACCAGCAGACATATCGGTCCGACGGATTCCCAGCAGACATATTTTAAAGCAGGCTTTAAATTCTGTCTGCTGGGAAAATCCGTTGGCTCGCCCGTACACACGATCGAATCTGTCTGCTGGGACGGTCTGTCAGACCGTTTCCAGCAGATAGATTTGATCGTGTGTACGCGGCCTAAGGAAGAACCAGAAACCATAGAATTCCTAAACCTATTGGGATCCCCAGATAAACATGCATTGGACGTCCTACAGGAGCTCTAGAGATCTGTCCATCCTTGAACATCTGGATCTAGATGAACCAAGGAAAGTCATACATACAGGTTTCAAACCTGTCCCAAAGTTCTTTCCATATCAGGACAAAGGCCCCTATGTGTAAACTTTCTATTCATTGGTTTACAATAAATGAAAGTCTATTTGTGCGCAAAACAAGCCCTTCGGAAATTACAATCCAATCCTAAGATCGTCATTCAACAAGCAGACAAGGGAGGAGGAACAGTCATCTTGAATACAGAGGAATATATAATGTATTGTAATGGGAATTTAGCTAATATTCTCTATTAATGGAAGCACCGAGACTCCTATCAGACCAGAAGACATACACTAAGCTTGGACAAAACCCTATTAAAACATTTAGAGGAGATGTCACGTACCTGGTGGACGAGCCCGACGTGCAAGGAGTGGCTGCCCTTGCTCCTCTGATCCCGGGACCCCCTGGTAGAGTGAACAGGGAGTGCGGGAGTGCAGAGTCGCACGAGCGCCGGTTGCAGCGCAGGTGCTGGGCCGGAAGGCTTCAGAAGACTCTTGGTGCTGCGTAGAGTGGCAAGTATGGACTGTATCCGCTGATGGCAGGTGAAGATGACTGGAGGCACAGGAATCACCAGAGCGGGAGGTGTACCGTAGTCCAATGGAGGTAAGCCCCCAGCAGGAGAGTCTGAGGCCGGCTAGCGGGTCAGGTGCAGGTATAGTAGGCAATGCAGATCAGGAGTCAGACCGGAGCAACAACAGAGTTGGCAGCAGCGGCAAAAGAGGGTAAGGCAAGCGGATCGTCAGGCAGGCAATAGGTCAGGGCAGGCGGAAGGCAAGCGGAGTCAGGAACAGGCCGGGTTGTCTGGAACAGATTCAGGTAAGTAGATACAGGTAGTCTCAGGAACTGCTGTAGACCGGACAGCAAGAGGCAAACGCTGACAGCAAGTTTAAATATCCTCCTTTGGCGCCAGAATGACGTTCGTGCGATGCGCGCGCACCGTTGCCGCGAACGCGCGCGCCCGCTCCCGTCGCAATGTCGCGATCGCGCTCGCGACCTTGCCGCGAATGCGCGCGTCCCGATCGCGCCAACGCGCCGCTAGCGCCATCTGGTGGCCGAAGTTGTTCATGACATTGCCCCCCTCCAATGGGCAGCCTCCGGATGCCCAACCGGGATATTTCCAGCGGGTGGGAGTCTTTAAATGACTGGATTAGTCTTTCAGCGTGTATATTGTCCTCCGGTTCCCATGAATTCTCCTCGGGTCCGTACCCTTTCCACTTGACGAGGAATTGAACTTGGTTGCGTCTCTTCCTGCAATCCAGGATGGATTCAACCTCAAATTCCTCCTCGCCGTCTATTAGGACCGGCTCCGGCGGACCTGTGTTCCTCTCAGGGAAGGGATCAGCAACGACTGGTTTAAGCAGGGCCACGTGGAAGACCGGGTGGATGCGGAAGGTTTCTGGCAACTCAAGTTCGTAGGCAACCTCATTTATCTTCCTCTTGACAGGAAAAGGGCCCACAAACCTAGGGCCTAGTTTCTTCGAGGGGCATGCAAGCTTTAAATTCAGGGTAGACAAATAAACCTTAGTTCCAGGTTCCAGGTTGAGTTCCCCTCTTCTCTTTCTGTCAAAAATTTCTTTATTACGCTCTTGTGTCTTAGACATTGTCTCCTGCAGAATCTTATTATTTGTGTCGAAGAAGGTCAGAGTTTCCTGGACGGCGGGTACCGAACACTCCGGGACGGAATTGGACAAGAACAAAGGATGGAAGCCGTAATTCGCATAGAAGGGCGATTGTTTGGTGGCAGAGTGGACGGAATTATTGTATGCGAATTCCGCCAGGGGTAGCAGGGACACCCAATCTTCCTGCGAGAAGGAGGAGAAGCAGCGGAGATACTGTTCGAGTGTCTGATTCGTTCTCTCTGTCTGCCCGTTTGATTGCGGATGGTATGCTGATGAGAATGATAGACCAATTTTGAGACTGCTGCAAAGTGCCTTCCAAAACTTTGAGGTGAATTGCACCCCTCGATCAGACACAATATCCACAGGAACACCGTGAAGCCTAACCACTTCCTTGATAAAGGCTTTGGCCGTCTCCGGGGCGGAGGGTGTACCCTTCAGAGGTATAAAGTGTGCCATTTTAGAGAGTCTGTCTACTACCACAAAGACAGTTGTGAAACCCTCTGACGGAGGCAGCTCAACGATGAAATCCATGGAGATCATTCTCCATGGTCTTTCTGGTACCGACAGTGGTTTCAGGAGTCCCCAGGCTCTGAGTTTGCTCCCCTTGTTTCGAATGCACGTGGTGCAAGATTCCACGTAGTCCCTGCAATCTTTCAGGAGCTGGGGCCACCAAAAGGAGCGTTGCAAGAGTTCAGAAGTTTTGTGTACCCCGAAATGGCCCGCCAGCTTGTGGTCATGGCAAGAACTCAGGACGCTGACCCGTAGGTTTTCAGGTACGAAGATCTTGTCCTGATGCCAAAGTAAACCGTCCCTAGATTGTAGTTCCAGACTTGGAGAAGGGGGAATCACAGCAGAGGCTTGCCTGATTTGGGGCAATAGGTCCCTTTGTAGTAGTAGGAAATTTCCTGAAGGCAGGATGGTATCCGGGGGGCTGGAAGACTCAGAACTACCATACATGCGGGATAGAGCGTCAGGCTTAGTATTCTTGGACCCTGGTCTGTAAGTGATGTGAAAGGAAAACCTTGTAAAAAAAAGTGCCCACCTGGCCTGGCGCGGTTTAAGTCTTTTGGCCGCCTTCAAATATTCCAGGTTCTTGTGGTCTGTGTAAATCAAGATTGGGTGCGCCGCGCCTTCCAGGAGGTACCGCCATTCCTCCAAAGCGGCCTTTATTGCCAACAATTCTCGGTCCCCTACATCATAATTTCTCTCGGCTGTTGACAGTTTACGGGAAAAGAAGGCGACAGGGTGTAAGAGAGCCTTGGGGCCCTGTCTTTGAGATAGCACTGCCCCGACCGCCGTTTCGGAAGCATCCACTTCTAAGATGTAGGGCAGGTTTGCATCGGGATGCCTGAGGATGGATGCAGAGGTGAACAGGTCTTTCAGGGCTTCAAAGGCCGCCTGGGCTTCTGGTGTCCAGCGAAACCGGGTAGTTTGTTTAGTTAGGTCGGTTATTGGAGAAATTATGCTGGAGAAGGCCTTGATGAACTTTCTGTAGAAATTCGCAAAGCCGATGAAACGCTGGACGCCCTTCTTATCTATCGGCGCTGGCCAATCACGGATTGCGGAGACCTTCTTGGGATCCATCTCCACCCCCTTTACTGAGATTATGAGCCCCAGGAATTGTATGCTCGAGCGCTCGAACTCGCATTTTTCAGGCTTAGCATAAAGTCCGTGAGTTCGGAGTCGCTCAAGCACGCTTTTGACATGTCCCCGATGTTTCTCCAGGGACGGGGAAAAAATTAAGATGTCGTCCAGATAAACGATTACAAAAAGGTCGAGGAAGTCTCTGAAGATGTCGTTCACAAAGTGTTGGAACGTCGCTGGGGCGTTGCAAAGTCCGAAGGGCATAACTAAATATTCAAAGTGTCCGAAACGGGTACGGAAGGCGGTCTTCCACTCGTCCCCTTCACGTATGCGGACCAAGTTGTAGGCCCCGCGGAGGTCTAATTTAGTAAAGATGACCGCGGCCCCCAGACGTTGGAACAGTTCAGGCACCAGGGGTAGCGGATACCGGTTCTTGATGGTGACTTTGTTGAGTTCCCGATAATCCACACAGGGACGAAGAGAGTGGTCTTTCTTTTCAACAAAGAATATCCCTGCTCCCGCTGGTGATGTGGATGGGCGGATGAATTTCTTTCTTAGACTGTCCTCAATGTAGGTCTTCAAAGTCTCAAGTTCAAGACCCGTTAGGGGAAAGATCCTACCGAAAGGGACTTCGGCCCCCGGGAGAAGTTCAATGGGGCAGTCGTAGGACCTATGGGGCGGAAGGGTCTCTGCTCCCTTCTTACTGAAGACATCTAGGTAGTCATGATAAACTTCAGGGACAGATTGGCGGGTTTCGAGATCAGAGTCCATGCAGAGTAAGGACGGAGGCGGAGATACTACTTGCAGGCAGTGCTGTTGGCAATAAGGAGATTGGAAGCTGATCTCTCCCGTGGTCCAGTTGACCCGTGGGTTGTGGGCCTGTAGCCACGGCAAGCCCAGTATGACAGGGAACAGGGGGGAGTCAATCACATCCAGGCGCAGTAGCTCATGGTGGTTGCCAGCGATGGTGGTGGCTAAAGGCTGGGTTTCCCGGGTGACCGGTCCGGATCTTAATGTGGAGCCATCAGCTAAGTATACAGAGAGTCCAGTAGCCCTAGGGCGAAGAGGGATCTGATGTCTGGAGGCGAAGGCTTGATCCAAGAAACAGCTGCAGGCTCCCGAATCAATAATGGCGCTGACTTGGATAGTCTTGTCTGGAAGCTGGAAGAAAACGGGGACAGCTAGGTGAGTGGAATTGCCTGGGGGAACAGGTAGATGAACAGATGACGTGGACAGACACTTACGGAGCTTTGCGGGACAGGTCCTCACGTAGTGGCCAGCTTCCCCGCAATACAGACACAAGTTGTTGGCTCTACGGCGTTGGCGTTCCTCAGGGGTGAGGGAAGGACGGAGGAGGCCTAATTGCATCGGCTCCGAAGTATCTGGGGCAGATGGAGTTGATAGAGCTGGATTGGAAACGGTCGGTACCCGTGGCAACATCCAGACAGGACGAGATGGGGCCGTGGCCCTTTCAGTTCTGCGCTCCCTCAGACGCCGGTCAATCTGAATGGTCAGGTTAATTAATGCTTCCAAAGTTTCTGGGACTCCCACCCGGGCCAGTTCGTCCTTGAGTGATTCGGAAAGTCCTAGGCGGAACTGGTAACAGAGAGCCGCATCATTCCACCTTGTATCCGAACTCCATCTGCGGAATTCAGACACGTAGTCCTCAGCTGGCCGGCGACCCTGCTGTAGAGCATGCAGGGCAGCTTCCGCGGAGGCGGTCTGATGAGGATCTTCATATAGTAAGGACATAGCCTGAAAGAAGGTGGTCAGGTCATCAAGTGCAATGTCCTTTTGTTCCATCAGGCGATGGGCCCAGGCCTGCGGTTCACCCGAAAGTAGTGCGATGACAAAACCGACTTTAGTAGCTTCTAGAGAGAAAGTCCGTGGTTGTAGGGCGAAGTAAAGTTCGCAAGCATTGCGGAATGCCCGATATTTGCTACGTTCTCCGGAGAACCTTTCTGGCGTAGGAACCTTTGGTTCGGGTGGTAGCATGATGACAGAGGGAGACGTGGATGTGCCGGAAGCAGCAGAGGTGGAAGCGGGAGCAGACAATGCCTGGACGCGGTTTTCCAAACGCGTGTAGCCCTCTTGCAGGGTACGGACTGCTTGGGTCAGTCCGTCCAGGTGGCGACACAGTTCTTGCATAGGATCCACTCCCTGCGCGGGCTCGGTCATGGCTGTCCGGTACTGTCACGTACCTGGTGGACGAGCCCGACGTGCAAGGAGTGGCTGCCCTTGCTCCTCTGATCCCGGGACCCCCTGGTAGAGTGAACAGGGAGTGCGGGAGTGCAGAGTCGCACGAGCGCCGGTTGCAGCGCAGGTGCTGGGCCGGAAGGCTTCAGAAGACTCTTGGTGCTGCGTAGAGTGGCAAGTATGGACTGTATCCGCTGATGGCAGGTGAAGATGACTGGAGGCACAGGAATCACCAGAGCGGGAGGTGTACCGTAGTCCAATGGAGGTAAGCCCCCAGCAGGAGAGTCTGAGGCCGGCTAGCGGGTCAGGTGCAGGTATAGTAGGCAATGCAGATCAGGAGTCAGACCGGAGCAACAACAGAGTTGGCAGCAGCGGCAAAAGAGGGTAAGGCAAGCGGATCGTCAGGCAGGCAATAGGTCAGGGCAGGCGGAAGGCAAGCGGAGTCAGGAACAGGCCGGGTTGTCTGGAACAGATTCAGGTAAGTAGATACAGGTAGTCTCAGGAACTGCTGTAGACCGGACAGCAAGAGGCAAACGCTGACAGCAAGTTTAAATATCCTCCTTTGGCGCCAGAATGACGTTCGTGCGATGCGCGCGCACCGTTGCCGCGAACGCGCGCGCCCGCTCCCGTCGCAATGTCGCGATCGCGCTCGCGACCTTGCCGCGAATGCGCGCGTCCCGATCGCGCCAACGCGCCGCTAGCACCATCTGGTGGCCGAAGTTGTTCATGACAGGAGAACTCCAATGTATGGTAGACACAGCCCGAGATGTTGGCGTCCTTAAAGGAACACTAAAGGTTTGTTTTTTATTAGATCAATTGATTGCTGTAAGCTAGAGCATTTAAATATCACTTACATAGTTTTTCCTTTTGACCTCCAAAAAACAGTAATCCAGGTTTGAAAATGCCATTTCCTGTCTCTCCTCTTCTTGCTTTCCACCAGCATCTGAGCCATTTTGCATGGTGGAAAGCAGAATGTGCTCACCCCCCTCCCTATGACTACAGCCCTGCGTGAAGATGCTTTCTTATCCCTCACAGGCATGGAGGCTAAGCCTAATGGGAACTGTAGTTCCCATTAGGCCGTGATGTAGCAAGAATGAATGGGGACCGCAAACCAGGAAGTTAGTGAGAATAAAGATTCAGGAGTGACGGGGGTGAATAAAACAGCTTTAACCCTAGTGAAAGATCTTTTCTCTGTCCCAATTTTTTCTTCACTCAGTACCTTCATTACCTACCAAGGACCCACCCACTCCACCCACCGGGTAGACCTATCATAGCAGCTATTGGTGGCCTTACCAGCCCCCTATCGGACTATGTAGATTTCTTTCTACAACCCATTGTTCAACAGCTCCCAGCCTTTATACAGGACTCTAGCCATCTACTAGACACTCTGCGCCATTACATCTGGGATACTGACTATGACTGGATTTCACTGGGCGTCACCTCACTCTATTACTTAATTACTTTATTACTCACTCTATACCTCAATCCCACATGATGTAGGTCTAGAGCAGGGATCCTACGGCCCTCCAGCTGTTGTAGAACTACACATCCCATGAGGCATTGTAACACACTGACATTTACAGACATGACTAGGCATGATGGGAATTGTAGTTCCTGAACAACAGGAGGGCCATAGTTTGAAGACCCATGGTCTAGAGGCTGTCCGTAATTTTCTATGTAAAGAGGAAACCCTAAATCCCACACAAGCAAATTTCATCCTTCAAGCCATCAAGTTCATTCTACACCATAATTATTTAGAATTGGCACAGGAATACTATCTACATACTATAGGTACAGCAATGGGTGCCAGTTTTGCCCCCAGCTATGCCAATCTTTTCATTGTATCCTGGAAGGACCTCTATATCTGGGCTGAGAACCCATTCTCATGCATCTGGTCTACTATGGCAGATATATTGATGAAATCACCGTCACCTTGCAAGGAGATACCAAGCTAATTACAAAGTTTCTTCAATATTGTAACAATAACACATTCGGTATACACTTTAATTCTCTCACTGACCCAAATGAGCTCATATTTGTTGATCTTGAATTTTTCCATGATCAAGAATCCAAAATATGCTTACGGACTCATTTCAAACCCACAGCTGGAAATTACTATTTACATACACAAAGCTGCCAACGCAAGAAATAGATTAGCAACATCCCATACAGTCAGCTCTGCCATCTAAAACGCTCTATTGAAGACTTCAAAGCACAGAGTCAGGTTCTCATCCAAAAATCTTTTGAGAAAGGTCATCATGAATATGTCATCAAAATACTCCAAAGTGCAAATGAGGAAAACCTTCACGCCGAGTAACCCAGCCGGCGTCCACCCAAGGTCCCTCAAGGTCCCTCAAGGCTTCAGCTCCCCGCTGATTAATGGCGCTCGTGGCTCACCATCAAAGGGACATACCGTCGGTTTCTGACTTAACCAAAGGCCACCTTTGTAACCTTTCTGAGCCTGCTGGCAATAGAATACAAATATTCAGCCTGCATGATTTATCTCAATCCCATGGTAACCATAAACCTGAACTTCATCCCTAAAAGCCAAATAAGATTGCATTACAGAAGCAGTTTGTCAAACATGGCAGTCACTATCATTTCATTGTTTTGTGTGCCTTTAACATGACAGACTTCCTATTAGTATTTTGGTTGAGCAATGTATTAAGGGCATGATCTGTGCATTGATTCCTTGTCACCGTGGACACTGCTCCTCTTATATGTTTTTTTTTTTTTTACAGTGTACAATATATAGACTATATTGATGTATTCACATAAAAAGCAGATGATGCAAGTATTGTTAAGACATGATAGTTTATTGCTATGATACATTATTAATAATTGTGTAACAAAATTCTTTTCTTTCTATCACAGAGAGGGACGAAACTCACTTGTCACTTCATTCTGTATGTTCAAGTATATAGCAATGTATGCCATGATTGAACTCATTTGTGTGATGCTCCTGTTTTGGGTATGATGTTCTATCAACAATAGAAAATGTATATTTATACATCAAAATAGCAAACCGCATGTATTAACTAACTCCACCCAAAAAAAGGATTGCTCTTTGCTTAATACCTAAATATATATATACACTGCAATGTGGGACCACCTAGTGTATTCTCTGTTGGAATACACAGACCAAACACAATCTGGTAAAAGAATTGGCTCAGTTTTTACCAAGTTCTTAAATTGCTATGGCCATGCCATGAGTGAGGAGGAAGTGACAAACTAGGACATCCAACAGCAGTGAATAACGAACAGGGGAGTGAGCCTTTCTCTGCTTCTGTTTAAAGTGCACCATAGTATGCAGTCAAGCCCCCTATGATGTTAGTTGTAGATATGGTGAACCTGTTCTCACTTTGAATAGCCAATTATATGTGAGGGAAATTAAAAAAAAATGATATTTACTAGACAAGGTGCTGCAATAGACACTGGGGGATGTAATCCTTGGGGAGAACAATGTACTGCACAGAGATACTGCAGGAACTACAGATCCTAGGAGACTGGAGGAGACACGGGGATTTTTGTTGAACAGCCTGGAAAGCCTGTACTTTTGTCATCTGGGATTGTGAGAGAGAGAACTTCTGGCTGAGTGCTCCTAGCCCATCAGCAGCCCAGCTACTAGGAACCTGAGCCAGAAGCGAATGCAGCTCAATATTGGTCCCACAATCAGCAGCACTTGCACTGTCACCACAGAAGTACTAGAGCATCCATTTACCACCCACTCACACCGCTGTTAGAAATTTTGGTGAGAGACTAAGGGGGCCGTTTCCATTAGGGACACCTGCAGCTGTAACTTGGGATAGCTATGAGGACTGTCAGGCCATTACTGACACTGTTAGAAAAGACTGAGTTAGCAAGGTTAAGACCAACTACACCTCACACACACTGAACTGTATTACATCTATACCCAAACTGTACCACTGTTCTATTAATCTGTCCCTGCATTTGACCCATCTATGTCTGGTACCTGTCACTCATGGACATTGCATCAGTGCAAAGACTTTACTACCCTTACCGTATACCTTAACTGCTTGAAGGTTCATCAGGACTATTGATAAAGTGTTACTAAACCCACAACAATAAAATCAGTCTATATATGCAGTAAAGCATTGCTATACTCACTGTGGAACCTAAGGGGTTAATTCTACATATTGTGTAAAAAGGCTGTTTGATCCTGTCTTCTCTGATCCTCCCCTTCTTCCGCTGTTACCAATCCATCTCCTGATAGAACAGAGCCTTTGGATTATCTGAACATGCTCAGTTTGGTATGTATTGCTAGAGAGTTTTTTTTTCTTGGCGTGCATATTACCAGTATAGGGCCAATCAGCACCTTCCAGATGGAGGGTCAGGGGTCCTACAGCCTCATAAGACAGTCAGAGTAGAACGAAAACTCCTACAAGTTTTAACCATCCACTGATAGAAGTCACAAGACTGCTATATACTGCTGATGAGAAAGGGTATTTAGCAGTTTATATTTACTAAAATAATTGCATTTCCATGTTCTGTGTACTGTGGCAGACCAGATATAGTGAATGTAAGGCCCTAGGTTTAGTAACACTTTTTGTGCATCAATGCTTCTTAAAGGGTCCCAATGATAGCCAGCAGAAGAAACATCTTAAGGACTGCCCCATCATATAACCTGTCCACTACTCCTGTCCCACCGCCGCTCACCTATTCCTCACCATTAGGGATGAGCCCGATGTTCGAGGTGAACGTAAGTGTTTGCCCGTTCGTCTAATTTAGAACATTATGGGGGTAATTGAAGCGCCTGCGGAATGCCCATAATGAACTCCCGGATTGTCAATGCACTGCAAGATCGCTGTGTATTGACAGCTGCTGATTAGCCAAAGCATGCACCTGACCTGCATTCTTTGGCCAATCACAGCGCGCTCTGCTGTGAGAGCCATGATTGGCCAAAGACAGGGTGCCTTTGGTCAATCATGGCTCAGGGGGCTATGTCCATGCCCCACAGTATGTAATGCTGCTTACACACCGGCCATACATTGTGTAATGAATGAGAGCAGCAAAATTACATTTCTAAAGGAAAACATTTAATTTAAAACTGCTTGAGGCTATAATGTATTGCCGGGTCCCGGCAATATACGTAACAATCATTGAGATAAACAGTGTGAATTCCCTCCCAAGTCCATTGCCAGGCCTTTTGGGTCTGGTATGGATATTAAGGGGAACCCCGTGCCAAAATTAAGAAGAAAATGTCGTGGGGGTCCCCCCCAAAATCCATATCAGACCCTTATCTGAGCATGCAACTTGGCATGAAAAAGGGAGGGGGGACAAGAGTGTGCCCCCCTTCTGATCCGCCCAAAAAACCTTGTCCCTATGTTGATGGGGACTAGGACCTCTTCCCCACAACCTTTGCCCCGTGGTTGTGGGGGTCTGTGGGTGGGGAGCTTATCAGAATCTGAAAGTCACCTTTAACGAAGGGGGCCCCCAGATCCTGCCCCCCCCATGTGAATGGGTATAGGGTACATTGTACCCCTACTCATTCACCCAAAAAAGTGTCAAAAAAGTATAAATGACAGGAGACAGTTTTGGACAAGTCCTTTATTAAAAAAAAAAAAGGTCCCGCGATGTCCATTTATCTTCAATCACAGTGTCCGGCGTTCTAGAGAAAAAAAAAACAGGAAAACTCTGCCTCGATAGGAGGCGCACCGTGACTGCAGCCTTTTTACAATGACAGCTGTTATATAGTTGAGGGCGGGGCCACCCGGTGATATAAATGGGTGACCTCACCCCTCTGACATCACATGACATCACAAGACGTCAAATGATGTCAGAAGAGGGCGGGGTCACCCAGTTATGTCACCGGTTGCCCCTGCCCTTGCCTATATAACAGCTGTCAAAGCAAAAACACGACAGTCGTGGAGACGCCTCCCATGAAGGTGGAGTTTTTCTGTTTTCTCGGGAACGTTGGACGCTGTGATTGAAGATGAATGGACATTGTGGGACATCATTTTTTAAATAAAGGACTTGTCCAAAACTGTCTCCTGTCATTTTTATTTTTTTGACACTTTTTTGGGTAAATGAGTAGGGGTACAATGTACCCGATACCCATTCACATGGGGGCACGGGATCTGGGGCCCCCTTGTTAAAGGGGACTTCCAGATTCTGATAAGCCCCCCACCCACAGAGCCCCACAACCACCGGCAAAGGTTGTGGGGCAAAAGGCCCTTGTCCCGATGTTAAGGTATTTTGGGGGGGCGCTTTCTTGCCCACCCCCCTTTTCCTGTGTCCTGCCAGGTTGCATGCTCGACTAAGAGTCTGGTATGGATTTTGGGGGCCTACTTACCATTTAAGTTCTGACAGTTCTTACCGGATGGTCTTGGGCCTAGCATTGCCACTGTTAGTGCACTCGGTTCAGCTACTGTGGTTTGTTAGTACAAGTCTTACCACTGATTGCTGTTGCACTGAGGGTGGCCATGCTACTGTTTATGCTGAACTGGACAGCAACTGCCATCTTATGCCTTGTCCTTATTGCTTATTATCCTGTATACCAACTGTATTAGTTCTACTATTATTATTCCTTTTACCCCTTATCTCTGCCTCCCTGGTACTAACTTTATTTGATGACAATATATAAAGTGATTGGGTGCTTGCGTTCTTTGAAATAGTCTTAGTACTGGGTACTTAGTGTTACTGTCAGCAGCTAATTCAAGGGTAGGGCTACACTAGCAATAACTAGTTTGCTTTAACTCTCGTTGTAAATCAACCCCAGCATATAAATTCCATATATGCTAACTGTGGAGATTGTTCCTCTATTTGTCAATGTAAACATGGTCTCTGGATAAGAGATCAATCGTGTGCTGGTTACACAGATATTTAATTGCTGTATAATGTTAGCAAGAAATTGGGTAACAGTATTAGACTTGTTTAGATTAATTCATCTGTTCCCCATAAATGTATTTTTTTTTTTTTTATCAAATACAGAAAAAGGAGCTTCTTGGAACTCGGCATTATCTAATGCAGGATGTGGCCATAACCATCACAGTCGTATTAACATGCAAGTACCTTCCTTGTTTTACTATTCTCCCTGTTGAAATCTGACACATACTTTTATATTCTGTAAATAAATAAGCCAATTTAACATACACATGGCCATTGAAAACACTGAATACTAAATTACTGTATAAGAATAATACCGAAAAACAAAAGTGCATTATCACAGAATTACTGTCATCTGAAATTAGAATAAAGGCAAAACTCTGGGAGGAAGGATTATAGCCCTTTTTGTTATCTGTGTCCCACTAAGAGATTTCTCTTTAATTCCTTTCCCAGAGGAAATCTAAGACAATCCCCTTAAAATGTATTTTAAAGTCCCGCTGACCAAACTTTCTCTCTTTCTGTTAAAATTTTGGATGAAGGCCAATTACTTATGGTGCCTTGGATCACATCATTCTCTCTTGCTAACACATGCATTTACGCACAACTACATTCTGCCACAGTGCCGCTGACTGCCAGAAATCCATTGCATGTAGTCCCTGCTCTGCTGCTGGCCGCACATTGCACCAGCGACTAGCAGCAGAGCAGGAACTCCATGCAGTACATTTTTGACAGGATGCTCTTGGGAGGGTTGGAATCCCCCTGCTCCCCCCCATCCACATTCCTGGTGTGAGTGCTGACCGAGTGCGGAATGATGCACAGTCACAGTGTAGCTGCAGCCATTAACACATGCAGTAAAGCACAACTGCACTCAGCCACAGTGATGTTGCCTGCCAGAAATCAACACCATGAAGTTGCCTGTTCGTTTTGTTTCTTTGTTAGGTAGTTACTCTGAGGCCCCATACACACGGCCGGTTTTCTTGGCAGAATTCAGCAAGAAACTCGATGGGAGACGTATTCTGCCGAGAAAACCGGTCGTGGGTACACTTTTCGCCGAGAAACCCGTCGAGGAACTCGTCGAGCCAAAAAGAGAGTATGTTCTCTATTTCCTCGAAGGGCAATGGGAAAATTTGGCTCGACAAGTTTTTTGACAGCCAAACAAGGAACTCGACAGGGAAAACGATGTGTTTCGCCCGTCGAGTTTCTCGGTCGTGTGTACGCGGCCTAAAAGTTTAAGGACTGGCTGGGGTGCTGTTTAATATCTATTCCTTAATATTAATATACAGTAGCTGTTAATCTAGTATCATTACAATGTCATAGTAGGGAATTTAAATCACAGTGTTAAAATATTTAGGGCCAGGTCCCTGCTTGAAATCTACTTAGTTCTAAGGACCCTAAACAGTGAAAGTCACCAGAAAGAGGTCTAAAAGAGTGTACTTAGCCAAATGTCATTATCCTAATTCCATGTTCCTTTTTCTGCACGTGTAGCAGTTCCTTGCTCTATTTGGGAGATTGTAAACTGAGTTGTGAAAGCTAATAAATGTGCATGTGTAGAAAGAAGTAAATCTCCAACCTGGATAGCTCAGCCGCGATTCGATTCATTTTTTTTTTTTTACAAATCATCCCCATTGATGTCTATGGCCGAACGCCAGTGTCGCCTGAAAAAAAGGGTCCGGGACTTTTTTTCAGGCGACAGGCATTCGGCGCTTCAGAGATGTGAACCATCTCTATAGACATGAATGGGGATTCGCCCCTCCAGCGGCATGAGCATCGGGCGACAGGCAATTTGTCGCTCAGGTGTGAATGCAGCCTTAAAGCGGTAGTAAACCACTGCAGAAAAAAAGAATCACCTGTAGGATAATGCAATAATATGCTAGTATGCATCCCATACTAGCACATTATGAAATACTTACCTTAGAACAAGGCCCTTCCAGCAGTGTCTAGTCACCGATGAGAGGGCTGATATCTTCCGCCGACCTTTCTTACGGTTTCTCAGGCTCTGGCGTTGTGAGTGGCTGGAGTCACGGTGACGTCACTCTCGTGCATGCGCACGGGAGCCCTTGTTTCCGGCAAGAAGCTCTGAAGGTCCCGCATGGTATGCTGGACCTTTAGAATGCATGCGCCGGTGACATCAGTGGCTGCATGCAGGGTGAATATCTCCTAAACGTTGTACGTTTTAAACCACTAGCCTACTACTTCAATCTCTTGAGCACTCTGCTGCCAAGATCTCCTCACCATGACAAAAACAATGTTTTAGTTGTATATAAGCTCAATGGTTTAGTTTGTAGACATGCAGCAAAAAAAAAAAACGTACATATAGCTTAGAATTAAAGCGTTTGTTACCCTAAAAAATAAATAAAAACATTGATCCTGTAACTATGAAGCATGTTATACAGCACAGTGCTTGTACTGTGTAGTTTGGCTCTTTGTATCATCTGAAATACCTGGTGGCTGATCCTGCCTAGTAGTGTTGCTCACAAATATTCGCATTGCGAATATTTGTTACGAATATTGCATATTCGAGTATTCGCGAATAACTCGAATATTGCGGTGAATATTCGCTATTGCGAATATTCGTATTTTTTCAAATGTATTTTTAAAACAGATCACATCCTAGTGATCTTCATCGACGTCTAAAAGCATTGCTGGTATGATTAGAGACCCTGGGCCGAGTAGCTGAGGCGATCATTTTATGTTGCCGAATATTCGCAATGCGAACATTCGTATTACGAATATTCGCGAATACTTTCTCTGCCCTTCTGTGTTTTGTGTATAAAAAAATAAAATAATTTGCTTTAGTTTAGTCATATAAGTTTGTGTAAGTACAGTTAGTGTGTTTAGTGCATATTAGTTTAGTAATCCAGGAAATGATCTCCGTTTTCAGTTGTGTTGACGAGAATTTCGCAATCAATTTCGCATTCGCATTAGCGAAATTTTGCTACATTTTTTTTTGATAAAATATCACGAATATTCGATATTAACGAATATTTCGCGAATACTTTCTCTGCCCTTCTGTGTTTTGTGTATAAAAAAAAAAAATTAGCTTTAGTTTAGTCATATAAGTTTGTGTAAGTAGAGTTAGTGTTTAGTGCATATTAGTTTAGTAATCCAGGAAATGATCTCCGTTTTCGCGTGTTGACGAGAATTTCGCAATCAATTTCGCATTCGCATTAACGAAATTTCGCATTCGCATTTTGCGAAATTTCGCATTCGCATTAGCGAAATTTCGCAAAATTTTTTTGATAAAATATCACGAATATTCGATATTAACGAATATTTCGCGAATATTCTTCTATATATTCGTGAAATATCGCAAAATCGAATATGGCGTATTCCGCTCATCACTACTGCCTAGTTCTGGTCTCTCCCCTGTAAACTGACTACGGTTTAATATGGCTGCTGAGCTTTGACTCTGTGGTCAGTTTATGTGTGTCCATCATCCACAGCTCTCCTATGTCCTCTCTCTCCCTCCCTCCTTTTTTTATAAAGCACATATCTGGGGTACCTAACATTATCAAACACTTGGGATTGTATGAAGAGAACACAGTGGCTTAACAACCACTTTAACTGCACACAAAGCATTGCCTAGTGTAACAAGCATGTACACTCTTTGATTTAAAATGACCTGTCATTCTTTAATGGGCACATTTCATATTACTTTGCTTAAGGCTGTGTGACTATTAACATATGGGTATTTTTTTTTAAAGTGAGTTTAACAGGTGCAGCACCCAAACTGGCTCCATACAGACCATCTGGACAGCTAATGTCACCACCTCTCTTACTGTCAATGATTCTTCATTTCATATTCACCTTGGTTGTGCAGACAGTTGCTTACACAGTGGTTCAACAGCAGCCTTGGTATGATGAACATGATGTCTTCAGGTAATTCAGAACATAATTTGTAGGATACTTGTTACTAAATTTATTTAATTGGGTTATGTATTTTTACAGAATCTATTTTTTTTTTTATAATTTACAGTATACTACACATTGCACATTGCAGTCACCTTCTTTTTGTCTAGATCAGATGTCTAGACTCAAACAAGCACATCAAGTTCTAAAAATATGTTTTATACTACTTACATAAATTATCATAAATAGAACATCTTGTACGTTCATACAATATATGGAGTTTTTATGTACCAATGGAACATTCACAAACATATGGTAAAATAAAGTGATAAAATAGCATTAATGCATAATAACACAGGAATATAAAAGAAAAACACAATAAATCACCTCCAATGTAAAATGGTCCCCAAAACCAGCAATGTATCCATCCTTTATCCACAGGGACAATGGGTTTGTTATGCACTATTCCTGGAATCAAGATAACATTGTAAAAGTTGTTATGGGGGGTCCAAAATACCTCAACATGTTTTGCAGAATAAATCACTTCACCAGGAGTTTAGGAGGTGTGGGGGATCAAAATATCCAAACAAAGGAATAATGAATAAAAATACTGGGCTAGATTCTCAGAAGCGCTACGACGGGGTATCACAGATACCCCGTCGTATCGCCTTTTTTTTTGCCCGTGTATCTATACGTGTGATTCCTAGAATCACTTACGCATAAATACAGGTGAATACACTGGCGGATCGTAGATGTAATGACAACTACGGCCGCTAGGTGGCCTTTACGTTGTTTTCTCATTTGCCTATGCAAATGAGGCTAATACGCCGATTCCCGAACGCTTTTACACCGCCCCGTCGTGGTTAACGTCGTTTTCGTCCGCGTAAGGTTACCCCTGCAAAGATGTGGAGTAACCTTACAAAGTCCCGTCGGATGCCGTCGGCTGCCGTCGGATGCCATGTTAAGTATGGCCTCGGGACCGCATCGTGTTGTGCGTCGTTTACGTCGTTTGCGTACGTCGATTCTCAATGGGGCTGGCGTACGCTACGATTACGTCGTTTACATTGAGAAAATGTGACGTCCTTTGGAGCATACGCACTGGGATTTCGTCGCGGCCGGTGCATGCGCAGTTCAATCGGCACGGGGGCGCGCTTAATTTAAATACAAGCCGCCCCCTTTGAATTACGCGGCCGTACGCTGGGTCATTTACGCTACGCCGCCGCTAACTACGGAGCAAGTGCTTTGGGAATAAAGCACTTGCTCTAGTACGATGCGGCGGCATAGTGTAAATGGCTAACGATACGCCGCCGGAATTCTATGAGAATCTGGCCCACTGTATATACATTTCTGTGCAAAAGTTTTAGGCAGGTGTGAAAAAAATGCTGTAAATTAATAATTCTTTCAGAAATAGAAGTGTTAATAGTTTATTTTGATAAACTTACAAAATGAAAAGTAATGGAATAAAAAAGAAATCCAAATAAAATCAATATTTGTTGTGACCACCCTTTGTCTTCAAAACAGCATCAGCTCTTCTAGGTACACTTGCACACAGTTTTTGAAGGAACTCTGCAAGTAGATTGTTCCAGACACCTTAGAGAACTAACCACAGATCTTCTGTGGATGTAGGCTGCCTCAAATTAATAAATTACCTTTATTCATTGGTGAGCCAATCGCACAAGCAGGAAATTATGTTGATAGTTGATTTCTATGATTGTTGATTTCCATTCAAGATTGGACAATGTGAGCTTGGTTACAATTAGGAATGAGCCGATGGTTTGGTTCAAACTTAGGTTTGTACCCAATTTTGTCTGTTAAGATGAACGCTGGAATTTTTGCCCACTTTGTCAAACTATACTCTTTTCCTTGGGAAAGGAACAGCAATAAAAAAAAAAAAACTGAAAGCTCTAACCCTTTTTACATTCTATTGGAAAAAAAAAAGTTTTGGTTATACAGTACTTACGTGTTAAAGAAGTCTAGCAGTAAATCTTACAGGGCAATACATCTTTAAGATCACACTGCAGTGTTCAAATCACATGGTTTATATTTTGAGGCACAGCTTAGGTTTGACAAAAAATATTATGAGCAATCTTGTCATCTTTACTTAAAAGTAAATTTTCGAATAAATGTTTCAAATTCAACCTAATGCCGCGTACACACGGTCGGAATTTCCGGATATGTCGACCGTGTGTGTGCCCCACCTGACTTTTTCCGTCGGAATTTCCGACGGACTTAGATAGAGAGCAGGTTCTCTGACGGAGTTTTGCCCGGTTACGAACCATAAGATCCAGGCTGCTTCCATTTGGCTGACACATCGAATGACACTGATTACACCAGACCCTATCATGCTGTTTAAGATCTCCTATAACGTACACACGGTCGTTTTTTGCGATGAAAAAAAACGTCGTTTTTTAAAACGTCATTTAAATTGATCGTGTGTGGGCAAAACATTGTTTTTTGTCTTCAAAAAAACGACCAAAAAAAAATTTCAACATGCTTGAATTTTTTGTGTCGTTTTTCAAAACGTCGTTTTTTGTTTCACAAAAAGTCACCGTGTGTAGCAAAAACGTCGTTTAAAACGACATTTTTCAACCCGCGCATGCCTAGAAGCTAGTTATGAAGCGAGCTTCAATGGAAAAGTGTGGTGAACGTAACCTTGTTTTTTGTGAAAAAAACGATGGTGTGAATGCAACATCGTCTTTGAAAGTGACGTTTCAAAAACGTCGTTTTTTACTTCACAAAAAACGTCGTTTTTTTTCATCGCAAAAAACGACCGTGTGTACGCGGCATTAGAGATCATTCCCATTCGGTAAGAGGCTTCATGTGATTTTGGTGGAGGTCTCTTCTGTCCCAGCACCTTTCCTTGTGTGGATTTATTGGCACATGTGGGAGAATTTCTTGGCATGAACTTTTTCTCTTTTGTCCATGGATTTACCCATTATGTGATTTTCACGCACAAACTTTATTTATGTTCTGTTTAATTTAGCACATTCATTTGAGGACTATTATATGTTTTTAGCGCCATCTCATCCTTGTACATTATTTTTGTGTGGTATAACACTTTTTTTATCGCTGCTTTTTGTTATTCAAACGAGCGCAATTTTTTTCTTTTATTATAGAGAATAGATTCGACATTATTACTAGTCATACAACATTAGAATTCTTGTAGGTGGAATATTCGGAAATGTACGATTCGAGGTAAAGATTCGAAGTTCCGTTGAATATTCTTTTGACCGTTCGACAGAAACCAAAAATATTCGACGTTCCGTTGAATATTCTTTTGACCAATCGACAGAAACCAAGTATTATTGGATTTTCGGACAAAAGCTATTCCCCAACGAAAAACGAAATATATCAAAACGATTTTCGGGAGTAACTAAATAAATTTATTTTCCAAACGAAAACGAAAAAACGAAACAAAATATTCCAGTCTGCACATGTCTATTAAAAACAATCCATCTTATTAAAACGTAAAGTGGACCTAAAAACTTGTTAAATCAAACCCAATGTACAACCCCTCATTACCATAACTGCTAAAATTTCAGTGAAATACTAGCCCAATAACAGTCCGTGTTTCTCTCCACCTGCTAAGCACCGAACAAAGCCTCAACAGAGGGATTTGCATTGATTTGCATCTTCTGAGAAAACTGACTATTCAGTAGACCCAGCCAATCAGTATCTCTGCCTAAACAAAAGACCTCACTCCTGATAGGGTGCACATGTCCTGCTTTTGTAGAAAAGTGTCCAATAAGTTACGAATTGGCTTGGTGTTACTTTATCTGGTCACAAACACGCAATTTATAATTTGAACAATATTCAGTAGAATGCCTGTGTTATGGGAACATTAATCGGCATTCCATTTTGGACACAGCAGATTATTGGAGTGCATCAAATAGTCCAGTTCTCTGCTAGATATATAGGGCCAGATTCACAGAGCCCTTACACCTGTCTAACTGGTGTTAGACTGGAGTAATTTCAAATTACGCGCGTTTTCTAGCTAGTCGGAAACCTCAAGCCATGAATAGATGGCTGCGGGCTTCAATTCGACTGGATTACATGTTCAAACGCCTTCGGATCTACGCTGCAATAAAATTGCGGCCACTGGGTGGACTTCCCATCGTTTTCCGCGTCGGGGTATGCTAATGAGCTTTTGCCGGCGATCCCAGAAATTACGATCTTCATTCGCAATCTCTTACGGCACCTTTAGTCATCTTTTCGCTGCGTAAAACTATACCAGCTTTTTGCTGGTCTAATATTAGACAGCCCATGTTAAGTATGGCCGTCGTTCCCGCGTCGAATTTCTACGTTTTCCGACGTCTTTTATTATTTTTTACGTAAGTCGTCCAGGAATAGGAATGTTCGTAAAGGACGCTACTTAAACAACGAATGACGTAACGGCGGGAAATTTCTGAACGGAGCATGCGCAGTTCGATCACCGTGGGGACGTGCTTAATTTAAATGCTTCACGCCCCCCAATCGCGTATTTCGATTACGCGGCGAGAAATAGACTACGCCGCTGTAGCGTACGGGCAAAAATCTACCAGGATTCGGTGTAGAGCCTGGTAAAATACGGCAGCGTAGAGTATTTCGATTACGCAGCGCAATATTAAGTGTATCTGAATCTGGCCCATAATGTCCATGTACTCCCATTTACATGTGCTGGTTCAGTAAGCAGTTATCTGCTGCACTTCCAAGCAATTAAAAAAAAAAAGAAGGAAGCCACATAATGGGATCAAGGCCTCTTTTAATAGTTTAAAAATGTACAGTTTCATCTGATGCTATGCAAGTTTACCCTTACGTCCATCCTCTAAGGCCACATACACACGACCAGTCCATCCGATGAGAACGGTCCGAAGGACCGTTTTCATTGGTTAACCGATGAAGCTGACTGATGGTCTGATGTGCCTACACACCATCGGTTAAAAAAACAATCGTGTAACAACGCGGTGACGTTTGCGTGTTTTAACACAACAACGCGCTAAAAAAAACGAAGTTCAATGCTTCCAAGCATGCGTCGACTTGATTCTGAGCATGTGTAGCCTTTTAACCGATGCTTTTGCATACTAACGATCGGTTTTGACCCATCGGTCAGGCGTCCATCGGTCAAATTTTAAAGCAAGTTCTCTTTTTTTTGACCGAATGATAACTGACTGATGGGGCCCACACACGAACGGTTTGGACCGATGAAACAGTCCTTCAGTCCGTTTTCATCGGTTTTGACCGATCGTGTGTGTGTATTCATACCAAGTCCTTATCCTGTTCAGCAGATAACAGTTTGCTTACATAGCCAGTACCTGTAATTGGGAAAACATGGACATTTTATTTAAGCAGTACAGTATTGTATTATTTTGTGCATTTGTATCTGATTGTAAAGGGGAGCCTTACTAAAACAAAGTGTGGTGTTCCATCTAAACATGTATATCCCTGGCCCAATGGTTGTGGGGGGTCTAGATTGGGATAGGGTATGGAAGCTTATCAGAATTCATAATCTGCTTCATAAAAAGGAGGCCTCAGAATCTGCTGCCTCCCTATGTGAATAAGTAAGGAATGCCCCTGATTGATCATTCACAAATAGTAAATAAACACAATCACATCTTTCAAAAAGCCCTTTATTTAAAATAAAATCAGTGACAAAGCCCTGTATTAAACAAAAAAGTACCATAATGTAAATCCAGCATCAATTTTATTGTCCAGTGTAGATCCATGTCAATCTCAATGAATGATGTCCTTTGAACAGGCAAAACATCCCTTCCCGATAGACTGCTCACTGTGAATATCAGCTCTGTACCTGGAGCTAAATGTAACAAAATGGACATGATCATATTTGGTCAATGATGTCACCCAGGATCACCAGTGCCATCACTGATCACATATGGTCATGCCCATATGATCAATGGCATTTGGTGGGGTATCCCAACCCCTTACATTGTGATTGGCATAGATTTACACTTACCTTTAAGGGGGCTTTCAGATTCTGATAAGTCTCCCTTTGCAGACTCTCACAACCACTGGGCAAAGATTGTGGGGGAAGAGGCCCTTGGACTCATCAACTTTGGGACAGGGTGCTGTGCCAAGGGCTTTGTTTTTTTGAGGGTTCCCCTGAAATCCATACTAGACCCCTTTCTAGGATAAGGGTCTGGTATGAATTCTGGCGGAAACTTGTTGTTTTATCTAAAGTCTTAATTGGTGGTTATGGTGCTCCTATAACTAAAGTAGCCCATGCAATTTTCTTTCCTTCCATGGGTGTAAGAAAAGAAAATTGCTTGATTCCCCAAAAACACAATCAGGGAGCCTTTGATGCAGAAATAACACAGGGGTTTCTGCTGGTGCTACAACCACCAGCAGTGATCACATGAAAAAATCCAACAGGCTGGTTGTACTGAAGTTGATCGATTGATCCACTTCAGTATAACCAGCCTGCCCATAGATGGATCGAATCTCGGGCAGTCGCTGCTGAACTGGCGAAGATTTGATCCATCTATGGCCAGCTAAAGGAGTTTTAGATTTGTGCTATTTCATGCTGGTGGAGGAAAGTGCCACTGAATACATTCATACATTTTGGGTTCCACACAAGTGGACTTATTCATTATTTGCATTGGTCACTGTTTTGCATGTTAAACATTGATTTACATGTATGATATTTGCCGTTATGACCCTTTAAAGTGACAGTGCAACCCATTTTTTGCAATTTATTTAATTATTAACTACTTAAATACAGGGCACATTCACCCCCTTCCAGCCCAGGCCAATTTTCAGTTTCCAGCGCTGTCAGATTTTGAATGACTACTGCGTAGTCATGCAACACTGTACCCAAACAAATTTAGGTGGTATTTGAAAACCAATAGCAAAATACTGTAACACCAGGCCTAGTGTCACAACTCAGAGCCTCAGTGCAGAGTGACTTCTGAAGATAAACCAATTAATCACAAATGTAATCAGTTAGTTATGCAGCAAAATTAAATTTTCAGATCTAGATTCCTATTGCAACAAAAGGAAAATTTGAAAAAGGTATTTGAAAACCACCAGTTTTTTTTCTTGTGCTACAAAATAAAAAAGACAAAAAATGTTCTGTTTCTGTTATAAAACGTTGTAAATAAGTAAGTTTTCTCCGTTGCTGATGAGCACTGATGAGGATGTACTGACGGGCACTGATAAGGGGGCACTGATGGGCACTGATGATGATGCACTTATATGTAGCACTGATGGGCACTAATAGGTGGCAATGATAAGAAGCACTGATGGGCACTGAAAGGTGGCACTGATGGGCACTCATAGGTGGCAGTGATGGTAACTTATAGTTGGTACTGATGGACACTGATAGGTGGCACTGATGAGAACCCATAGGTGACACTGATGTGCCCTAATGGGTGGCACTTATGGGCGGCACTGACAGGCATCACTGATGGGCACATATTGGCATCCCTAATGGGCACTTATTGGCACTGATTGGCATCCCTGGTGGGCTCTAGTGGGCATTCTCGATGGGTCTGCATTGATAATCAATGCGCTAATAATAAGTGCAGACCCCCCTGTCAGGAGAGCCGCTGATTGGCTCTCCTCTACCAGTGCCTTGTCAGCGCGAGTGGAAGAAAAACCAGATAAATAGCACTTCCTGGTTACCATGTGATCAGCTGTGATTGGACACAGCTAATCACATGCTAAAGAGCCTACGTCATAGGCTCTTTACCTAGATCAGAGATGTGGTGTGTCAGAGTGGGTTAATTTATAAATAGATAATATATTCAACTGCAGTTGATAAAGTACACATGTTTAGCATGTATGTACTGTACTTAAGTATGGAGTTTCAACAACAACAACAAAAAATGCTTACGCCCTTTTCACACAGGAATTCAGTTTGTTTCATCAGTTCAGTCAAGTTTTTCCAAAGAAAAAATGGATACGTTTTCATCAGTTTTTCATCAGTTTATACATCAGTTTTTACATCCACTTAAAGCGGATCTCCACCCTAAAGTAAAGATCCGCTGATTGGAACCCTCCCCCCCTCCGGCGTCACATTTGACACCTTTCAGGGGGAGGGGGTGCAGATACCTGTCTAAAGACAGGTATCTGCACCCACTTCCGGCCCGCAGTCTCGGGCAAAAGACGGGCTTTTCCCGTTGTGTGCTGGGAACTCTCGGCTCCCAGCACACAGCGGGAGCCAATCGCCGGGCGCAGCGCGACTCGCGCATGCGCCGTAGGGAACCGGGCAGTGAAGCCGCAGCGCTTCACTTCCTGGTTCCCTCACCGTGGATGGAGGGGGGAGCAGCAGGGTGACGAGCGATTGCTCGTCCTCTGCTACGGACGCCGCTGGACTCCAGGACAGGTAAGTGTCCTAATATTAAAAGTCAGCAGCTGCAGTATTTGTTGCTGCTGGCTTTTAATATTTTTTTGAGGTGAACCATCCGCTTTAACCACTTGAGTCAAGTTTTTGGTTTGCATTAGATCTGCACGATTCTGGATAAAATGAGAATCACAATTTTTTTTGTTCGGAATAAAGATCACGATTCTCTCATGATTTGCGGTGTAACATCATCTTTCACATTATACAAAAAAATTGGGCTAACTTTACTGTTTAATTTTTTTTAATTCATGGAAGTGTATTTTTTCTCAAAAAATTGTGTTTGAAAAACTGCTGCGCAAATACGTGTGACATAAAATATTGCAACAATCGCCATGTTATTCTCTGTGGTCTCTGCTAAGATATATATATATAGGTTTGAAGTAATTTTCTAGCAAAAATACAGATTTTAACTTGTAGACAACAAGCGTCAGAAGAAGGTTTAGTGTTTAAGTGGTTAAACTGCCCTTGTTTACAGACCAAAGTTCATCCCTTTGATCTAAAAGAATCAAGAGATGCAATATCTCTCAGAGCTGAGGAATGTCTTTTTCTAACAATTCTGGCTCTACACTGTTTACATAGAATCGGGGAAATGCCAGTTAACGATTAATCATGCATCTCTAGCATGTAGTCCCCTATGTGATAGCAGATACGTGACAGGTCCTCTTTGATGGGGGAAGGCAGTGTGAGTAAGGAGAGGGGCAGGAGAAGGGCAGTTTACACAGTGAGTGGGCAGTCTGTACAGAAAGGCTTCCTCACTTCCCAACGCTGTCAACTTTTAAATTAAATTGTCGGCTCTTTTTTTTTCTATACTTTATAGCTCCGCCACAAAATTAAACAAAGGGGTGGGGTCACCCCATCGACATCACCCGTGACCCCACACCTTTGTTTATTCTATTGACGGGTCCGAATGACAGCTCCTTCTTGGCCCTATGGAGTATATAAAAAAAAGCCAGCCATAACATTTAAAAGCTGACAATGACAGTCAGACTGCCCCCTCACTGTGTGTATACTGCTCTTCTCCTGTCCTGCTTTTCTCCACCCTAACCCCCCCCCCCCCCACAACTCACAGTGACTGGTTTTCCAATGGATGTTGACAGAAGCGGATGAAAACAGATGAAAATAGATGATCATCCGGTGTCATCAGTTTTTCCATAGGAATGCATTGATGTCCGTTTTTCCTCCGTCAACGGATAGATGAAAAACAGACAAATGATTTGTGTGTGTGTGAAAGGGGTCTAATCAGATTTTTTACTCTGAAACAGAACAAAAATACAGGATTAGAAAAACAAAACAAGTTATTTCCATGATGATGACAAAGACCATAACAGAATGATTATTTTTTAAATCAAATTGGGAATGTAGTTTTATTTATTTTTTCAAGTATTTTTTTGTACTGCTTTTACTATTACTAATAATAATAATCAAATTTCTAGTAATACTAAATCAGTTTTCCTGTTTATATTGCAGATATCTTTACTATTTTACTTACTGCACAATTGGCAGCATATTTCTTTGTCTACTTTGCTGATATTGAATCAGTGTACCGTATTATGGAGGTAAGTCTGGCACACAAATGGACATTATCATACCACAAAAAACATCTGAGCTTAATTAATAGGGACATATTGAGATTTATTTGCACCCACTTTTTAGTTTTTCATATACCTGGACCACCTGAATTGCCAGACCCCTGTAGCTGAGTTTTTAATGTTTGCCAGCCTGAAGAAAATATTCCAAGGAGGTCACTCTCACCTGTTGGAGTTTGCATTATGATACATTATACAAGTAACAGTAGTAAGAGTGATACTCAACTTATGCATAAGGAGGAGCAACACTCTGAGGTATATGATAAAGAATTTGATATTTCGACAAGCAATTTGCACTTGTGGAGTGCCCAGGAACAACGCAAATTCATGAATCCGACCCATAACATTTTGGGTGAACCGTCAGTCAGCTCATTCAAAACCAATATTTCAATTATGTAGCTATTGGAGAATACATCTTACTAAAGTTTCTTTGTGACTCTCAGGAACTGGGAAGACTTCTGTGTTTGACCTCCCTGGTCTGCCCACGTACCTGCCCACCCTTTCTGTATGCAATTCTGGAGGGAGCATCTATTTTGTAGAAGAAAGAGTAAGAAGCCTTAGTAGGTGGGCACTGAGCTACAAACTGTGGTAGAAAGATCACACCAGTGGAACTCCAAAAAATACAGCGGGAACCCCACAACGCACCAGAGGGGACGGGGTCACCCATACACATCATTGGGTAATCTCTGGCTTTCCCCCTGCGTCAGAGAGGGGCAGGGTCACACACGCATGTGACAGGTGGCCCTGCCCTCAGCTATAAAAGAGCTGTCACACCAAGCGAGCGCCATTTGGCCGGGCGTCTCCTATGAGGCGGTATCGTTCGTAGCGTCTTTTTTTTCCCTCTGTATTGCTCAAAACAGGATTAAATCGTTGGAACCTTTGTTTTTTATTTACCCCGTTACGAATTCACACAGGAGGGACTGGCATCTGGGGGTCCCCTTTGTTAAAGGGGACTTCCAGATTCCAATAAGCGCCCCGCCCACAGAACCCCACAACCACCGGGTTGTGGGGATGAGGAAAAATTGGAGGCCCTGAAGGGCCTGATATGGAATTTGGGGCCCCCACGCTTTTTTTACTTTTTGTTAATCCCCTTAATATTAATACCAGACCCAAAGGGCCTGGTAATGGACTAAGGGGGAAACCCATGCTGTTTTTTCCAATACATTTTATCTGTATTGCTGGGATTTGGCAATTTATTATAGCCATGAGTAGTTTTAAATTACTTTTTTCCCTTTAGAAATGTCATTTTGTGCAGGAACTTTTCTAAACACGGGAAACATGGGCTACTTTACAGGCATACTATAGACATCCCCCAGATACAACATTTAAAGGAATATTTCACTTTTATTGTTTCACTTTAAGCATTATTAAAATCACTGGTCCCCAAAAAACTGCAGTTTTTTAAACTTTTTTCTTCATTGATACATGTCCCCTGGGGCAGGACCCGGGTCCCCAAACACTTTTTATGACAATAACTTGCATATTAGCCTTTAAAAGGAGCACTTTTGATTTTTATGTTCATGTCCCATAGACTTTAATGGTGTTCGAACACATTTTTTGCCCGTTCGAATGTTCTGCTGCGAACCGGGGGGTGTTAGGCTCATCCCTATATATAAATATAGGTGTTCATATTTCACACCATACATAAACTTAACGTTGATCTTCTTTTTAGCTTAAACACGTCTTTCCCTGTCCTGATCCATTAACAATGTGCTTTTATACACAGAATTCTAGCTCAGTGGATTGTTTTCATCTTATTCTCTGTAAAATCTAGCCCATACAAATCTTAAAAGGTCAGCAGCTTTTAAAATGCTGCAACTACCACATCTGGCACCAACAATTGTGCCATAATTGAGCTTTCTCTTTCTAATGTTGTGTCAAATAAACTGTGCACATACAAAGTGGAATGCAAGGAAACATACAGTACAACTGAATAGACTCATATAAATACACTGCACTCCTGTGTAAAACTAATGTTCCTTTTGTAGAAACCATCATTTTTATAAGTATGAATATAATAAACCTAAATCTGTGCTACAGGTTTCTAGACTTTGCATGTCATTTGTCTAGCTCAGCATTAACTATTATTAATTTTAGTAATGCTTCTCTTTATTTTTGCTCTATTTCTTTACAGCTTGTCTGTACACCATATTACTGGAGGTGGAACACTGTTATTATGGTGGCCGTGCTTTTTGTCATTTCATATCTAGCTGAGGTAATGTTTCTTGAAATTATGTTTCACAGTAATGTCTTATTGATATTTTCACATAGATATAAAAGATGGCATAAATGTTCTATTTGGTCTCATTTTTTTATATTAAAAGACAACATTAGAAACAGTCTAATTTGTGCAAGTACTGACGTAATAATTGTTTTCTCCATAAACACCAATATGTGCATTTTTATGTAGGACCCTAGAACATGATCCACCAATTTGATATAAGCTTTGAATAGGGTTTTCTACTCACACCTGTACAACCCCTGGCTCTTGGAAAATGTTCATTCAAGTAGAGTAGAAAAACAATAATCACAAACATGCCTCAAAACTGTTTACATTTAACATTTTAACCTTCTGGCTTTAAATCGGAGGTTCACCCTGAAAATCAACTATCTACCATTAGATCCAGCATACTGCTGACATCTGCAGTATGTTGTTTGTTTTTTTTTGCTGTACTTACCGTTTTATCGTTGTTCTCATCCGGCTCCGAGCTGATTCTCCATGGGGAGTAGGCGTTCCTAAGACAAGGCGTAGATGATTGACGTGCTGGTAAAGCGCGTCACGCCTTCCGAAAATAAACAAAGTGTGACTCGACTGTTTACGGCGCTATACGGCGCCTGCGCCTGCTGTGTAGAGCTGACTGCGCAGGCGCCGTAAAAAGCAGAGTCACACTTCATCTATTTTTGGAAGGCGTGACGCGCTTTAGCACCACGTCAATCAACTACGTCTTAGGAAGGCCTACCCCCTGGGGCAGAGAGAACCCGGAAGCCCGGTGAAAACTATGATAAAACGGTAAGAACAGCGGGGGGGGGGGCAGCATACTGCAGATGTCAGCAGTATGCTGGATCTAATGGTAGATAGTTGATTTAGGGTGAATCCCCGCTTTAAGAAATACTTAAAAAAATAAAAAATAAAAAAATCTGTAGTCAATTGCAACAGTTTTTACAGATCAATCAGTGTAAAAAAATATGGAATCACTCAATTCTGAAGAAAATGTTATGGAATCACCACGTACTTTGCACTTCTAAAACAAACATCTGCATCAGATTACATCTGTTAACTAGTCTGCAGTTAAAAAAGAGTGCTTGGACACCTTGGCATGAATTATGGCTCCAACACGAGAGATGTCAGTTAACACAAAGAAGGATTATAAAACTTCTTCAGGAAGGTAAATTATCACAGAATATTGCAAAAGATGTTGGTTGTTCCCAGTCAGCTGTGTCTAAAATCTGGACCAAGTACAAATCAAATGGGAAGGTTGTTAAAGGGAAACGTACTGGTCGACCAAGGAAGACATCAAAGCGACAAGATAGAAAACTTAAAGTAATATGCCTTAAAACAGAAGGAACAAGTACAAGTGATCACATGGAATAAAGCGTGGTGAATAGATATGCGGTTGCAGGCTATGTACCCTACATGTTTCGAGTCAACACTCTTCAACTGGGGCAGTTGAAGAGTGTTGACTCGAAACATGTAGGGTACATAGCCTGCAACCGCATATCTATTCACCACGCTTTATTCCATGTGATCACTTGTACTTGTTCCTTCACCTGGCTTGTACCTTGAACCTTTTTAATTTTTTTTATTTATTTTTTATACTTGTATGGTATTGTATACCTACTATTTTTACCATTAAAATAGCTCTTCCCTGTTATTGGGTTTAACTATGCTATGTGAGCCTCCTTCAATTTTTTACATGTGCCTCCATGAGATTTCAAGTCTATGAGACACCTGCTTGCTATCCTGGACATTTGGATACATGAACAAGATCTTTTGGATTCCCTCTGGTGCCGTTGGATGTTTCTTTTATGAACCTAACCAGGCTGAGGATCCATTACATGCCCTATTGACATGCTACCACTGGTCAGTATGTCCACCGAAACTGGTAAGGTTATTCAATCTACTTGAGTGCACAGAAGTACATTTTGGATGTTTTTTCTTCTATCCTCCTATGTGAAGTAAAGACTCACTATCCACATGTCCATATTGGATCATTTAAGACATCATACAACTATTTCTTGCGGAAGCTATTCTGGACTTTTTCTTTATTATATGAATTTATAAGGAATTTATTCCCTATGTTCACGATTTATATAAGGAACTATTTGTTGTTATATCACCTTAATTTGCACTTTTTTGCACTTATCACCTTTTTTGATCGTCACATTCATTTCAGGTTAAGAGATATTCTTCCACTCATTAGTGGTTTACAATATCTCTCTCTAAGCGCCGCATTTATTGTTTTTGTTATATTGAGAGTGTGGACACTTTACTTATTCCATCAATGGAAAGTATTTTTGGTGATGATGACATCATTTTTCAGGATGATAATGCATCTTGCCAGAAGACCAAAGCCGTAAAAACTTTCTTTCAAGAAAGACATATAGGGGGTTAATTACTAAAGGAAAATCCACTTTGCACTACAAGTGCACTGCAAGTGCACTTGGAAGTGCAGTCACTGTAGATCTGAGGGGGACATGCAAGGATAGCATTTTAGCTTGTACATGATTGGATGATAAAATCAGCAGAGCTTCCCCTCATTTCAGATCTACCCCTCATATTTACAGTTACTGCACTTCCAGGTGCACTTGCAGTGCAAATTCAAGTGCACTGAAAGTACACTTGAAGTGCAAAGTGGATTTGCCTTTCGTAAATAACCCCCATAATGTCAATAGCATGGCCTGCAAATAGTCCGGACCTCAATCCATTTGAAATGAAAGAAAATGGTCCATGACAAGGCTCCAACCTGCTAAGCTGATCTGACAACTGCAATAAGAGAAATTTGGAGCCAGGATAATTAAAGAATACTGTTTGTCAACAGTTAAATCCATGCCTTAGAGAATTCAAGCTGCTATAAAAGCCAGAGGTGCTGAAACAAAGTACTAGTGTTTTTTTCATGATTCCATAATATTTTCATCGAATTGTGTGATTCCATATTTTTTTTTTCTCTGCTTTATCTGCAAAAACAGTTGCAATTGACTACAGCTTTCTTTCTTTATTTTTTTTATAAGTGTTTCTTAACTTGTGTCACTTACCATCGAGCCACAGTAATAAATGTGGTAGGTCGGGTCTATTGTGCAAAACGATGTACCTGTACGTTTCATTCAATATATACTGTATGCATCAATGTCCGCCGGCCATCGACAATCTGCAGAGAGGCAGAATGGGGATCTCCCTATGTAAACAAGGTGGATCCCCATTCTGACAGGGGACAACATGGTGATATGCTGTTCCTAGTGAACAGGAACAGCGATCTCTGTGTTATCCCAGTAAACCCATCCCCCACACAGTTAGAACACACCCAGGGAACACAGTTAACCCCTTGATTGCTCCCTAGTGTTAACTCCTTCTCTACCAGTGTCATTTATACATTAATACGTGTATTTTTTTTTTGCACTGATCACAGTAATAATGTCACTGGTCCCCAAAAAGTGTCACTTGGGGGTCAGATTTGTCTGCCACAATGTCCCGCTAAAAATTGCAGATCGCCGCCATTACCAGTAAAAACATAAAAAAAAGGCTATAAATGTATCCCCTATTTGGTAGATGCTATAATTTTTGCGCAAACCAACAAATATAGGCTTATTGCAATTTGTAGACATGTGCACTGCTGAAAAATGTGTTCATTTTCATTTCATTTGTTTGTTTTTTTTTGTTTTTTTTTGGGTCATTCATTATTCGGTCATTCGGAATAGATAAAAAAAATCCGAAAATAAGAAAGATTGAAAATCCAAAAATTCTAAATGATAACTAACTAATAATAACTATTAAATTATAGGTTTTGGAATTTCCTTTCAAATTTGGCTGTTAGTGAACGTAAGAAATACAAATTAATTACAAAGTTATGAATTATCCGAAATAATGAATGCCTCATCTAAACAGATGGAATGGAACAACTTAATAATTAATAATAATAATAATAAACAGTTATTATTATTATTATTGTTATTTATTATGATTCATTTGTTACGTTCCATTCGTTTCGATTATTTCGAATAATTCAAAACTTTGGATAAATGTATTCAATAAATTAAATTCATTGAAAGGAAAGGAAATCCCAATACCTAAAATGTAATAGTTAGTTATTATTAGTTATTATTTCAGAATTTTCGAATTTTGCGAATTTACGAACTTTCGAATTTATGAATATTCGTAAAAATAATGTGTTTTCGTAAATATGGATATTTGTTGAAATTTAAAAAAAAATGAATTCCGAACAAAATGAATTGTGCTTGTCCAGCGATTTTGTTTACCAAAAATATGTAGAAGAATATATATTGGCCTAAACTGATGAATAAATATTTTTTTTTTGGATATGTATTATAGCAGTTTCCATACTTTTTGCCAGGGGTTGTAAAAGACGAAAAGGGTGTGCAAACAGTGTGCCTGTTCTATGTCCAAAAATGTTTTAGAATCATATGTATTTATTTATTTTTATAAGCATAGAGAATTACTCTATGCTTATACTAACCAGCGGATGGACGGACGGATTCCCAGCAGACAGATTTTAAAGCATGCTTTAAAATCTGTCTGCTGCCAAAATCTGTCTGTCCGCCCGTACACACGATCAAATTTGTCTGCTGAAACGGTCTGGCGGACCGTTTCCAGCAGATAGATTCGATCGTGTGTACGCGACCTTAGTGATTTAATTTCAGCCGTGTGACTGTTATTTCAGCTCTAATTTGTCCTCTAGGCTGAAAATAATGGTTGTTGGGGCTCCATGTTTACTAATGCCCCGTACACACCATTGGAATTTCTGATGGCCTAAAATCCGATGGAATTTTTCATCTGAAATTCCGTTGAAGCTGTCTTGCATACACACTGTCAGACCAAATTCCGACCGTCCGAAACACGGTAACGTAAAACACTACCACAAGCCGAGAAAAATGAAGTTCAATGCTTCCGAGCATGCGTCGACTTGATTCTGAGCATGCGTGGGTTTTTTCTTCCGATCGTGTGCACGTGGCATAAGTATGCCAATGACTACATATGCTATCATTGTACAGATGCCATCACATGAAAAATCATGAAAATCGCTGTGCAGTGTTTGTGAACAAAGAAATATATTTATACAAAGGAGCAATTACTTGAACAGTTAGAATAAAAAATAAGGCTATTTGAGCCTTGCATAGCTAAATTGTGATACAAACAATAAAAGGGAACAACACAGAATGTGGAGAAGTGTTTATGTGGATAAGGGAGGGGTATAGAAGTTAGATGAGATAATGATCTATTTGGATATCAATGAATACTAAACAGATGATGTACTGTATGGCCACTGTAATTCTGTTATCAAATAAGTAATAATTATTCTCTCTCAGACAAAACTAAAAAGAACTGTTACACATTTTAATTCAGAGATCAGCTTCTTCTCTGCAGCCTATGTACAAAATATTTTTATGCAATGAAATATTCTAAACCTCGGACCTACTAACCTCAGACCTCAGAGTACTAAATGTTTGTAATGACATGAAATTGTAATGTTTAAATGGCTTGTCAACTGTATTTACCACATCCTATGTGTAAACTATACTATCTATTGTGTTTCAGGAAGGATTTGTCGAAAACAGAAAGCTTTGGTTGTTACTAAAGACATGGTTCAACTACCACTCAAAAAGCCAGTACAGAATTCTAGAAAGGGCTCTAAAAAAGGATCCAAAATGGCCCCCTATAAATGAAACTATCTACTCTGATCAAGAGGAGTTTAAAACAGATGTACAAAGCCATGCTTATAAAAACCCAGCCTTTGATGAAGCAACAGAAAAACAAGCAAATTGCAATATTGATGGAGAATTATAAGTGTAAGCACTGGTAAAGACAAAAAAATTGTAAAAAAAAAAAAAAAAAAACGTTGTCCTTTCGTCTTTACTTACATATAATTCGGACTTAGAGAAAACACAATTGTTTTGATAAATGTATATTTTTTTACAGGTGATCTTGAAATAATGAAAAAAATTTAATTAATATTTTTAAATAATATGATCATGACAAATAAAGTAAGGTTTCCTGAAAAATAATGTTTTTTCTGTATCGAGTATGATGACATAGGTGCAGGTGCATTGTTAAGATCCTAAAGTCATTACTGTTATTTGCGAACTTCTGTTTTTCAAGGAGCACTTTGACGTTGTGGAAATATTGGAAACCTGGCTGGACAGCTTACACAACTGACTACACACCTGGGCGTACAAAAAGATAAAAAAAAAGGTAAACACTGTGGGCCAGATTCAGATACACTTAATTTTGCGCTGCGTAATCGATATACTCTACGCTGCCGTATTTTACCAGGCTCTACACCGAATTATGGTAGATTTTTTCCCGTACGCTACGGTGGCGTAGTCTATTTCTTGCCGCGTAATCGAAATACGCGATTAGGGGGCGTGAAGCATTTAAATTCCCCGCGGCGATTGAACTGCGCATGCTCCGTTCAGAAAATTCCCGTCGTGCATTGCGCGAAATCACGTCGTTACGTCATTCGTTGTTTGAGTATCGTCGTTTACAAACATTCCTATTCCCGGACGACTTACGTAAAAAATAATAAAAGACGTCGGAAAACATATAAATTTGACGTGGGAACGACGGCCATACTTAACATGGGCTGTCTAATATTAGAGCAGCAAAAAGCTGGTATAGTGTTACGCAAAAAAAAGATGACTAAAGGTGCCGTAAGAGATTGCGAATGAAGATCGTAATTTCGGGGATCGCCGGCAAATACTCATTTGCATACCCCGACGTGGAAAACGACGGGAAGTCCACCCAGTGGCCGCAATTTTATTGCAGCGTAGATCCGAAGGCGTACGAACACGTAATCCAGTCGAATTGAAGCCCGCAGCCGTCTATTCATGATTTGAGGTTTCCGACTAGCTAAAAAACGCACGTAATTTGAAATTACTCCAGTCTAACACCAGTTAGACAGGAGTAACGGCTCTCTGAATCTGGCCCAAAGAATTTAAAATAAAGGATAACAAAAGTAAACCAACAAAGACAACAGAACTCCTAATTCCAACAGATACAGTATTATTATGTAGCTTCCAAACTAAATGTTCTTTAACAGGAATTCACAGAGCCAACTGTTCCAATTATCAAAAAAAAATTTACTAGACTCCCTACCATAGGCCAAAGTTCTTTCAAGCAGGGCAGAATTCTGTACTCTTTTCTGACATGTTAGGAGCTATATTAGATTTCCATAGAGATGCTATGGTCATACGGGCTGCAGTGAGGATTTGGATGATTAGAAAGCAAAATTGCTTTTGAACATTTCCTAGTTTTTGATGAAGAATAGCCATCTCTGGTTTTGGGGAGATAAAGAAGCCTGTTACCCTTGAGATCAGAGAAAATATTCCATTCCAGAAGCTGCGTAAACATCTGCACTTCCAGAATATATGCAATATATTCCCTATGGACCAGATTCACAGAGCGATTACGCTTGCGCAACAGGAGATGCGCGGCGTAAGTCTAAATGTGCGCGTGTGTTTCGATGCACGGCATCCCCAGAACGAGATACGCAAAAAATCTACTTTTTTTTGTCCAGCGTAATTTCGTTAGACTGGTGCATCCGTCCGCGCAAAACTGCGCTAGACAGACCATTCATTTGCTAGTCAAATATGCTAATGAGGGACTTACGGGGATCCACAAAAGAACGTTGGGGCAGCGCAGGCTACGCAGTGTGCGCAACAGCAAAATGTCCTGTCTAAAATTAGACCATATAAAAGCTGGTCTAAAAAGAGAAAAAAAGTCTACTTGTTAGATAAAGCAAAACTGTTAGTGAGGAGCTCAGCAGTCACACGTGTTGCACAACAATCTGTATGCCAACATGCCAGGGGCATCGTCGCGCATAGCTATACTACTGACTTTAGATGAGCAAAGAAGGAGGAGGGCACGGAGGATGGCACGGGAGAGGATATACCGCACCCGCATAGACCTGTTTGGCATGAGTGATTCTGAGGTGTATCGCATCTTCAGATTCACCCCTCATGCCATCCTGGAATTAACCACAACCCTGCAGGAGGACATCACCAGCCCAACACACCGCTCACATGCAGTGCAGCCACTGGTGAAGGTCATGGCAACACTCCATTTCCTTGCCAGTGGCTCTTTTCAGCGTACAAGTGGAGTGGTTGCTGGGATGTCACAATCCTCCATGAGCAGATGTGTGCACCAGGTTGTCCCTGCAATCCTCAGATGCATGGACAACCAAATCATCAAACCCACCACTGAGGACCTGCGGCTGAAGGCAATGACAGATTTCTACAGAATTGCCAGATTCCCACGCACCGTGGGGGCCATTGATTGCACACATGTGGCACTCCAGCCCCCCCAGGAGACAGAGCACATGTACCGCAATCGGAAGCATTGGCATTCCATCAACGTACAGGTGATAGTCGATGCCCAAGGCCTCATATGGCACGTCCGTGCCAAACACCCAGGGTCCAGCCATGACAGCTACATATACAATCAATGCCACATCCGAATGGAATTCGATCAGAACGTGTATGGGGCCACCTGGCTGGTTGGTGAGTGACATGGGTGGCAGGCATGACTGTACCCCCCCCATGATGCCCACATCACAAGGGGCACATACATGACTAACATCCTCCTGTCTTTTCCCTTACAGGTGACTCTGCATATCCACTGGGACCCCATCTCATGACTCCTTTCCGGAACCCCCAAACCCCAGGAGAGGAAAGATACAATCAAGCACATGCCCAAACACGTGCAGTGGTGGAGCGCACCTTTGGCCTCCTGAAGTCACGTTTCCGATGCCTGGATAAGTCTGGGGGTACCCTCTTGTATTCCCCAAACTTCATGTGCCATATTATCGGTGCCTGTTGCATGCTGCACAACTTTGCAGTAAGAAAGGGCCTGCAGATTGACCTACGTGATGACCTGACCCCTGAACCAGACAATCCCCCCCTAACCGAGGATACCCCGTCTTCTGAGGGAAGAGCAGCCAGGAGACAGCTCACATTGGGCATCTTTGCACGTTAAACACACACATTAATCATGACACAATGAGAATGCATGCATGCACACCACTGTGGTCCCTAGCACACACACCCCACATCCACATCAATTTGGATTGGCACCAGTCCACCATGCCAAGGCTCCAATTATGTCACTGTACATTCATACACCATTCACACGGACCTGGGGATCACTTCTCCCTGGTCCTGGGGAACCCTTCTCCACCAAAATTAAGGGTGACACCCCTTTTCCGGCAGGAATGTCACCCCCACATTCAAACAGCATTCACAACCCAAAAAAAAAAATGACCAGCAAAATCAAAAAATTTCCAGCCAAAAAAAAAGGGGAAAAATAATTATTGCCCTTGACGTGAGCCATGCCTGGGGCGCCCCCGGCCACGGGCCCGGCTCCTCAGGGGAGACTCATGGGGGAGGGGGAAAACCGGGGAAGGAGGAGCAGTCCCTGATCTCTGCCCACCTAGCGGCCTGCCTTCCAAGGCCACGGCTATTCTGTCCAGGGCAGCACCAAGTGTTGCCGTGTTGGCCTGGATAGCCTGGGTGAGGGCCCTCACATCCTGCCCAACGCCTGCTGATGTCGTCTGCAGTTCGTTTAGGCAGGTTGTGAAAGCCCGGGAGTGGGAGTTCAGGTTCCCCAGCGAGGACAGGCTCTCCTCCATCCGCACCAATGTCTGGCTGACCTGTCCCAGATGGCGGGTCTGGAGGAACTGGTCCCTTCTCAGAGTGGCGGGCAGGAGATCGGCCACCCCCCTGGTCTTCTGGGACGACTTCCTGCCTCCAGCTGATGCTTGTGGCCGGGGAGAAGGGGAGGCCCTTGGGAGGGGAGCCATGTTGGGGGAGGAGGGGGGCTCCCCCTTAGGGAGGGCTGCCTGCTGCCAGCCAGAAGGGAAGAGTCCTCAAAAACCAAAAGTCCAGTGCCTGACATGGACTCCTCCTCCTCATGAATCTCTTCCTCCTCAACCTCCTCCTCCTCCTCTTCAACCTCCTCCGCGGACTCCAGCCTTGTCGGGGGGGGCCTCATTAGGCTGCTGTCCTGGGGATGGTGTGGTCAGGCCAGATGGCCCTGCACCCTCCTGCACATCTGTGGATGATACAAAACATTCACAGGTTAAAGGATCCACACACTTGCCACATATTCCCTTTCACCCCCTCCCCCACACATGCTACACACCTGATATTAAAAAAAATACTTACCTGGCACCACGGGCTCCAGACTTGAGTCAAAGCCGGGCAGGCCCTCAACTTCATGCCGGTGAAAGGTCAGGGCCACCGCACGCTCCTCCGCTGTCAGCCTAATACAGCATGGTGGGCCCCCTCCTGTGCCCCTGGCATGGGCAAGCATTTTGTCCAGCTTCTGTTTGACCAGACGCCGGAGGTCATTAATCTTTTTGTCAATCCCAGACTGGGTCCGTGTCTCCCCCTCCCCCGCTGAATTGACCTGCTCAGTGATGAGGTCCAAAATCTCCCTCCTCCTGGCCAGGGTGGTGTTGGCACTGTCTGGGCCGTGGAGGAAATGCCCATAATCGCTAATGGCCCGGGCAAGAATTATTTTTTCCCCCAAAGTAAAATTGAGTTTTCGCTTTCTCTCTGTCATACTTCCAAAAAAACTCACTCCCAGTCAACAAAAATCAGTCACAAAAACAAGCACAACCAATCAAGCAAGAACACACACAAAGAGAAAACTAACACCCAAAAAATCACACAAGCACTCAGCAAAAAACAGTCACAAAAACAAACAGCAAAAATTCAGCAAGAAAACAAACGAACAGAAATATATCAAACAAACAGTCTCTCAAACACTTATCAAAAAACACTTTCAAAGATCTACTAACAAACACTTGATCACACAGAACACTAATCTGACAAATACAAAACACAACACAACGAACAACAGGACAAAAGCACTTGGTTAAATGGGAAGGGACAAAGGGATGTACTTTTGCAATGCAAGTGCATTTGTGTCTGTCTATTTATGCTGTCTGCGTAGTCCTAAGTCCATTTCCAATTTCACTGATTGCGCCGCTCCCGAGTTGTGAGCATGCGCACAGCGGAGCTGACGATGGTCTCCTTCAAGCGCGCATGCGCGAGCCGGCCGGCCCTTCATTTGCATTGGGTCACGGCTCATTTCAATGTAACCCGCCCACGTCCTTCCCAATTTGTATTACTCCGCCTTACGCCTCTGAAATACCGTTTATCGGTTGGTTTTCGCAAAATTTATAGCGTTTACAAAATAAGGGATAGTTTTATTGCATTTTTATTCGTTTTTTTTTTTTTTACTACTAATAGCGGCAATCAGCGATTTTTTTCGTGACTGCGACATTATGGCGGACACTTTGGACAATTTTGACACATTTTTGGGACAATTCTCATTTTCACAGCAAAAAATGCATTTAAAGCGGAGGTTCACCCTAAATATAAGATCTCCCATGTGATCCAGCATACTGGCGTCAGCGCCAGTATGCTGGGTTTTTTTTTTTTAATCGCACACTTACTGTATTATGCCGGAATTTCATTTTTTTCCCCCGCGGTGGACGGCTCTAGTATTGCTCGTCACATCTTCCTAAAATACCCGATATGGACTCGGGTAATCTCGGCGAAAATGCGGCGCCTGCGCACAGACCTAGGAGCTGACTGCGCAGGCGCCGTATTTCTCCGAGTCCTATTTCGGAGGGAGTGACGCGCCATAGCCGTAGGACTCGGAGAAATACGGCGCCTGCACAGTCAGCTCCTAGGTCTGTGCGCAGGCGCCGCATTTTCGCCGAGATTACCCGAGTCCATATCGGGTATTTTAGGAAGATGTGACGCGCTATACTGGCGCCGTCCACCACGGGGGAAAGAAAAGAAATTCCGGCATAATACAGTAAGTGTGCGATAAAAAAAAAAAAAAAAACAGCATACTGGCGCTGACGCCAGTATGCTGGATCACATGGGAGATCTTATATTTAGGGTGAAATACCGCTTTAAATTGCATTGTTTACTGTGGAAATGACAGTTGCAGTTTGGGAGTTAACCACAGGGGGCGCTGTGACTTTGAGTGTTCCCTGTGTGTGTGTTTACAACTGTAGTGGGTGTGGCTGTAGGTGTGATGTCATCGATCGCGTCCCCCTATAACAGGGATGACGCGATCGATGCTGCGGCCACAGAGAAGCACGGGGAAGCCGTGTTTACACACGGCTCTCCCCGTTCTTCAGCTCCAGGGACGGATCGCCGCACTGCAGCGGCGATCGGGTCCGCGAGTCCCGCGGTCCCGGTCCTGGAGCTTCGGAACGGGTCACGGGAGCGCGCCACGGGCACGCGCCCGTGACCCATGGCTGGGTACTAAAACGAACGTATATATACGTTGATGTGCCCAGCCGTGCCATTCTGCCAACGTAAATGTGCAGTAGGCGGTCCTTAAGTGGTTAATGTCTCTGATAAGAGTTATCCCACGAGAGAGCCATGGTTGAAGTTTTATAGAGGGAATTATGTACTCTAGCACTGGAATCGGAACAGTAATATGTAGCTGCATGTTTTTGTTGTTTTGCCTCTGGTGGCTCAAGTTCCAGGCATACACAGAAGCCTGGATAGCTGAGAGGTGGGGCACATATATTGGAAGACCAGTTCTAGATGCCAGCAATAAGGAAATTAGACCTAAGGAGGCAGTTGAGGCCTTTTCTAATGTAACCCAGTGTTTATCGGAGGACAAGTCAAACTAAGCATTATTATTATTATTATTATTATTATTATTATACAGGATTTATATAGGGCCAACAGTTTGGGGATTGTCCTAAAGAGATAAAGGATCTTGGGGAGTACCAGCATTTTAAATGCTGCTATGCGTCCTAGCCAGTTTAGTTCGAATTTTGCAATGCGCTGGGTACCTTGAGAAATAGTTTGTATGAGTGGCTGGAAGTTGGCTCTGTATGTGTTGGTAGTAGGGATTGTCAGGACTATACCTAGATAGGATAGCTTACCGTGCACCCAAGTATAGGGAATTAAATATTTTAAACTTTTTGCTATAATAAATATCCCCAAAAAATATATAACATTTTTTTTCCCTCAGTTACGCGGATACGTATTCTTCGACATATTTTTGGTAAAAAAAATCACAATAAGCGTTTATTGATTGGTTTTCGCAAAAAGTTATAGCGTCTACAAAATAGGGCATTGTTTTATGGCATTTTTATTATTATTTTTTTTACTAGTAAGGGCGCCAATCAGCGATTTTTATCATGACTGTGACATTATGGCGGACACATTGGATACTTTTGACACATTTTTGGGACCATTGTCATTTTTACAGCGATCATTGCTATAAAAATGCACTGATTACTGTGAAAATTACACTGGCAGTGAAGAGGTTAACCACTAGGTGGCACTGTAGGGGTTAAGTGTGCCCTAGTGTGTGATTCTTACTGTACGGGGCGTGGCCTGGTGTGACACATCACTGATCGTCGTTCCCTGTGACAGACTACAGACAATCACTGCCACTGCCACTAGGAAGAACGGGAAAAGGTTTGTTTACACTTACCTCTCCCATTCTTCAACTCTGTGACCCGATCGCGGGACTCCGGCGGCGATCGGGTCCGTGGGTCCTGCGGGCACGGTCACGGAGCTCAAGACTGGGTCGCGAGCGACCCACGGCTGGGCTCTTAAAGGCAACGTACCTGTATGTGCTTATGCCCAGCAGTGCCGCTTTACCGCCATTTATTGTTGTGCGGTGGTCCTTAAGTGGTTAAAGAAGAGTCTGGATCAGTAATGCCCTGTACACACGATTGGAATTTCCATTGGGATAAACTCCAATGGATTTTTCCGACGGAATTCCGTTCAAGCTGTCTTGCATACACACTGTCACACCAAATTCCAACTGTCCAAAACGCGGTGAAGTACAACACTATGACGAGCCGAGAAAAATTCCATACAGATGAACGGAATTTCCAATTGATTCAGCTAGTGGTTCCATTATTAGGGGGGAAATAAGGGGAGATAGTGGACATCCCTGTCTGATACCATTAGAAATTTGAAAGGTTTCAGAAAGTGCATTGGAGGTGTATATGTTTGTGGACGGGTTTGAGTATAATGCTGAAATGGTGGACAGGGCAAAAACATGAATTCCAAATTTGTCCAGGGTAGCTTGCAGACAACCCAAATGTACCCTGTCAGGGTGTTCGCATGGTTAACTGCCAGAAAGTCTTTAAATTGGTTCTATAAGTGGTCAGTTCTTGCAGTTTATCCTCTGCCAAAGTGGTTTTATGCTGAGACTCTAGCTGTTTGATTTTCAACAACAATGCTGACATTTCACTGAGTCTATGCCTTTTTTCCCTGGCTGCCATTTGCATCAATAGCCCCCTGGCAAAGGTCTTGTGTGCACACCAGACCGAGGAAAAGGGTAAATCTGGTGTGATAATGTTAGAGAAAAATTCCTGAATTTTTTCCTCAAGATCCTTTTTGAATGGCAGTCTGGAAAAAAGGTGTACATTATTATGCCACATATAAACAGGCCTTGAGGCATGTCCTGTGCAACCAATTTAGAAATGGAGGGGGGGGGTTGATTAGAGAATAGATTATATAGTTGCTTCAGTCACTCTAGACATTAATTGAAGGTCAATAACAAAGAGATCAATTTGGGTATAAATATTGTGATGAGAAGCAAACCCTTTCATACTTGACAAATATTCTTTAGCAGTTTGTGTAGAAATGCAATTTGGTGTGAATTAGGTGCATACACATTTACTATGGTATACGTGATATTGTTTATATAACACACTAGGATGAGGCATCTCCCATTTTGATCTACTATTGAGGAATGGAGAGTGAAGGTGACAGAGTTCTTTATCGCAATTAAATTTCCACGTTTTTTAACTGCCGCGTTTGCTGTGAATATGTTCAGGAACAATTTATGTGTGCATTTAGGAGGATATGTTGGAGAAAAAAGATGGTCTCCCCTATACAGATGACGTCCCCTTTAAGATTTTTCACTTCCTGCGACATTGCTTTACATTTGTAGGGGCCCATGGGTGTCAATAATTCTTGTATAATCAATGATACAAATTTAAGAGGCATTTTTCAAGGTAAGTAGAGCAAGAAGTACCTGTTATAATGGAGATAATTTGTGGGTTTTCTGATGGTAAAAACATCGTAGACAGGTTGGTTTTGAAGCTGGTGTTTTCCTGAGGATGAGCTTGGCATCAATGGCGTCAACAGAAAAACGTAAGAAAAGCAAAAAAACAACACATATTTTTTATGCTTTACCTTTTCTGTTAAGTCAACTACAGCAGTAACTACTGCTTCTTTCTGAGTGGAGGTATCAGCTCAACAGAGCCACAGAGTTCCTGTAAATACTACTAAATAGGGATGAGCTTTGCGTTCGAAACGAACCTATATTCGACTCGAACATCGTCAGTTCGATCGTTCGTCGAATTTCGAACAAAAACGATCGTTCGCGGCAAATTCGAGTGAAACGAAACGACCGTTTTTAAGACTTTTTTCCATTGATACATGTTCCCTGGGGCAAGACCCGGGTTCTGAAAGACGTTTCCAACAATAACTTGAAAATTTGTCTTTAAAATTATCGTTTTTGAATTCGAACGTTCGAGTCCCATAGATTTCAATGGGGTTCTAAATGTGCGAACGATCGGACTGTTCGACGGTTCTGGTGCGAACCGAATGCGGGGGTGTTCGGCTCATCCCTACTACTAAAGAGCCTCCCAATTGTAACATAGTAATTTTTCAACCAGGAGTCGTGTTCCACAAAGGATCAACTTTCATCTGTGAGGCACCTTCTGGTTGGTTTTGGTGGTCAGCTGGTAGCAGCCCCCATTGTTCCACCAATTGTATTCCGGTTTCCACTTTAAGCACCGTGTAGGTCTTGCTTTTCCAGGTGACTATCAATTTGGCAGGGACACCCCAGCGGTAAACCACTCCATGGTTATGGTACAATTAAGAACTAGTTTGCTGCGGGCTTGCATAGTATGCTTGGACAGGTCAGCAAATAGTGTAATGCCAGTATAGGGTTTCGGCAGGTTTGGTTCTGTCCTTGCTTTTTGCATGAGCGCCTCTTTCACATGATAAAAATGAATACGGGCTATGACATCCCGTGGTACTTTTTTAGGCAGAAAGGGCAATTTAGGGGGGCCTATCTAACACAACTTCTTGGGAACCTCAGGCAGCAGATATAACTGATGAACTACAGCGCTACTAAATCCAAAATACACCACAAAATTAATAAATAAATGTAAAAAGCTGCAGTATGTGAAAAAGGTTACCAACCAAAAAACAAATGTGAAAAATATAAACATATGCCGAATTACGCACCCATATCCAACAAATGATTGCCTATCTGCTGCCTGATATAAACATATGCGCTAGAAACAACAAATTGTGTGATACCTTACTAAGATCAATCCAATAGTGATAATTATTCAAAACCCTGAATAGGGGATATACGTGTTGCCACAGTGGGGCAACACTGTTTATATCAGGCAGCAGATAGGCAATCATTTGTTGGATATGGGTGCGTAATTCGGCAAGAGGTATTGTTTCAGCAACTCCCCTGAACTTGACATTGTTCCTCCTGGAACGGACTTCCAAATCTGCTAACTTGGACTTAGTAGTTCATCCTCTGCTTCATTGTGAGCATCTACTAGTTCATTGTGCGCCACTACAAAATTCCCCATTTTGTCCACCACATGGTGTACCCTTTCTCCCAGGTCATCTACCCATCTTCTAATGTGGGAGACCATGGACATCATGTCCTTATGAAGCGATCCCCTCAGTGATACCAGCATGTCTTTCAGTGTTTTGTCTGAGAGGAGCTGACCCACTACAGGGTAGTCATCAATACACTCAATGAACTCCTGTGTAGAGTCCTCAGAAATGTCCCCTTGTCCCCTCTCACCTGCATACTGATGTGCCGGGGACTTCCTGGGATTAGTTTTGAGATGGCCATTGCCCAGGGACTCTCTGGGAGAAGAGCGTCTCCCACCGCTGGTGTGCGAGGCGAGCAGGGTGATGTGGTGGGAGGGAGAACGTGTCTTCATCATCTTTGGACGAGCGGTCTTCAACAGGCCCGAAATAAGTCATCAGCTTGCATGGTTTCCTGGGAGGTTTTCCCTTCCCCATGGTGATCGGTGAGGTGGCATTGGCTTGTGGGTGCTTGAGAGGTACTTTTGTGCTGTCTTGGATAGATTAATGGCATTTTTATTATTATGGTCTCACTACACCATGACAGAGATCACTGCCCCAGATGACAGGGAGCAGTAGATCCCTGTCATGTTGTTAGGCAGAATAGGGAAATGCCTTGTTTACAACTCCCTGTTCAGCTGCTCCCTTGACACGATCACGGCCACTGGCGAACATCTGCCAACGTAAATGGGTGTGCAGTGGTAGGGAAGTGGTTAAGGAGATTAACTCATACAATCATCACTATAACAAAGAGAACAAATATAACCAATTTTGGCCTTGAACTGGAACTACTTGGAACTGTTTTAAGCATTGCATCTATTTTCAACTGGAGAACTGGGGAGTCCGTTCCTTTTCATATTCAGTCCTTTCAGTTTTAAATGGTGCGCCCTGTTCTATGAGCTTATAAAATACTATGAACAATGTCATGCGCAACAATATATATATATATATATATATATATATATATATATATATATGTAGTGTATATATACTTTTTAAGCATCTCGCTTGGGGATTGTTATTTATACAAGTCACTTGAAACGACAAACAACGCGTGAAAAGCTCCAGAACTTCTTTTGGAGTGGAGCAAGGTACGTTACCGCAGCTTGGTGCATTGGCTGCACTTAGGGTGCCTTTAACATGTAATGACAACACAAATACAGTCCAGATTGCAGCGTTTCTGAAACACATGGCAAAGCATGCATTTTCTGTGTGGTTTGTAATGCACTTGGAAACACAAAGATGTGAATGGAGCCTCATCATCCTTGTGTAAACGCACCAATTTCACTTTCAGGTCTCATGCACACCTAGAGTAGTGGGAGCGCATGTTTTCTGGCTCGTTTTTCCAGTGACACACATAGGGCAGCCTGTTGATATTAATGACACTGAAATCACAACTAGGTCGTTTTAGGTGTATAAATTTTGCCATACACTATACAATCTGATTGTACAATCTCCTTCAGATTTACCAAAACTATATAATAGGAGGACGGACACACCATCTATCCAATCCCTCTGTATCCAATCAGGCAGGCCCTTGCACTACATCAAGTGTGTCCCATCTGTAGGGATGCTGAGTAAGCCAGGCAAATGCACTCGTGGAGAGATGCTGGGGATGCTGTTCAAACATAGTAGATGGGTGAAGGCTGAATGCTGATGAGGTCAGCTTGCAAACTTCTTCCTGTATCTTACTGGTTTCTCCATCCCAAATCTTCATACCAGAAAGTGATAAAGCTTTCTAGGTGTAGCGATACCCCCTCAAGGGCCACTGGTTCATTTGGGATCGGTGTATTAAGTTACCCTTGGGTGTTGTCTAGGGGTGATTTCAGTGAGTAGAGCAATAAAAGAATGTCCAAAGCTGCTGCTGAAGTTTTCTGAATGCTTTATTTCCTGGTCCAACACGACCAACTTCCACATGGGGTAGAGAGGAAAGGTCGATGAAAAGAGATAACTTTGTGGTATCAGGCTTGGATGAAAAGAAAGCAGTCCTGCCTTCTGCAATAGAACAGTTTGTCGCCACTCTAGCCAGAGTGGGTGAAGTGCCTCCGGACAGACTTCTGCCACAAGCCTGGCAGCTGGAATGTCACTTAGGGTTGCTGGGAGGAACAAGTTGAATTTAGTGTTTTTGGGCCCTTTCACACGGTGCGGACCGTTTTTCGGTCCGCTCCGTGTGTGTCCGTCGGCTCAGCGGGGGGTCCCGCTCAGCTGTCGGCGGACAGGGCGGTCCCCGCACACTGTGCAGGGACCGCCCTGTCTCTCCTCCACTATCCCCTATGGGGAATCAGATGGAAACGGACCGTCTGTCCATTTGCATCCGATCCGATCCACCGGACGGAAGAAAAATAGGGTTTTCTTCCATCCGCAAAACGGATCCAGACGGACGCGGATCGTAGGCGGACGTTAGCGGACGCATCATCCGCTAACGGATCCGCTCCCATAGGGCCCCATTCTAAGTCTGTTTACCGTTCGTCCGCACGTGTGAAAGGGCCCTTAAGATTAAGACCTCTGCCACAGGCCCAATGTTGGACTGTAGAGCGAATCTTCCCAGAAAGTTCTCTTTTAGATAGTGGTCACCAGTTGACAGTCTATGGTTATCTGACAGTTCCTGGCAACCAGATCCCCGATGGTTCATTCAAGCCCTTTTGGATCACCTCTAGGTTCTCCTCAAGCCGATCCCCCACCGAACAGCATACAGCTTAGGATCTATTCAATAGTAATGGGCCCCCCAGCAAGTCGCTAGGTCCCCTTTCAGCATCAGCCTGGTAGGCCATGTCGCCGGGGTCCATTGAGTGCGCACACCCTGAAGGTGGGTGCCGCACCTGGAACCTGGAACCCGCAAAGAACCCCCGTGAAAATGGCGTCTGCCACAGATATACCCCTCCCAGCATGCTCCGCGAGGAAAAACTCCTTCAATTGGCTGCTGGGGAAAAGTGGCTCTGCCTGAATCCCTCTGGTGCCACCTGCCACCCAGAAATGGAACTACATCTCCGGAGCACAGGGTGACCCACAGGATAATTCAGGGCTGACAGCAGCCCAATTTAGCAAAATTAAGAGTGGGAGCAACATAACTCTCCCACTCTCCCACTAACTTTAGCGTAGCGCCTTTTCTGGAAGAAAGGGGGCGCTACATAAGAAATACAGCAGGGGCTAAGATAAGGCCATGTTGTCAAAATCAAAGAAAGCTTTTATTTTTGTGCAACCAAGGTACATTAACCACTTAAGGACCGCCTCCTGCACATATACGTCGGCAGAATGGCACGGCTGGGCACAAGCACGTACAGGTACGTCCGCTTTAAGTGCCCAGCCGTGGGTCGCAGGCGCGCGCCCGTGGCGCACACCCACGACCCGGTCCAAAGCTCCGTGACCGCGGGACCCGTGGACCCGATCGCCGTCCCGCAATCGGTCCCCAGAGCTGAAGAACGGGGAGAGCTGTGTGTAAACACAGCTTCCCCTTTCTTCACTGTGGCGCTGTCATTGATCGTGTCACACCTACAGCCACACCCCTCTACAGTTAGAAACACAATAGAGGTCACACTTAACCCCTTCAGCAGTGGTGTATTTAGGTTTTGTGCTGCCCTAGGCCTGACTAAACTCGTGCAACCCCTAATTTAAATATGATCCACTCTTCCTATCAAGGTCACACCCCTTCCTGTTTAAGACCTGCCCTGACATTTTCCAGTGGGGACACTAGTTCTGAGGGCCTTGGGGGGGGGGGGTGGATTCCCTTAATCTGCAGAGATTTCCTCTCACTTCCTATTTGGCTATGGGGCAGAAAAAAAAGGGATGGAAAAAAAATGGTTTGTCGCCACTCTAGTCAGAGTGGGTAAAGTGCCTCAGGATAGACTTCTGCCACAAGCCTGGCAGTTGGAATGTCACTTAGGGTTGCTGGGAGGAACAAGTTGAATTTAGTGTTTTAAGATGAAGACCTCTGCCACAGGCCCAATGTTGGACTGTAGAGCGAATCTTCCCATAAAGTTCTCTTTTAGATAGTGGTCACCAGTTGAAGCCCTTTTAGATCACCCGCCTCCAGGTTCTCCTCAAGCCGATCCCCCACCGAACAGCATACAGCTTAGGATCTATTCAATAGTAATGGGCCCCCAGCAAGTCGCTAGGGCCCCTTTCAGCATCAGCCTGGTAGGCCATGTCGCCGGGGTCCATTGGGTGCGCACACCCTGAAGGTGGGTGCCGCACCTGGAACCTGGAATCCGCGAAGAACCCCGCGAAAATGGCGTCTGCCACAGATATACCCCTCCCCAGCAAAACTCCTCCAATTGGCTGCTGGGGAAAAGTGGCTCTGCCTGAATCCCTCTGGCGCCACCTGCCACCCAGAAATGGAACTACATCTCTGGAGCACAGGGTGACCCACAGGATAATTCAGGGCTGACAGCAGCCCAATTTAGCAAAATTAAGAGTGGGAGCAACATAACTCTCCCACTCTCCCACTAACTTTAGCGTTGCGCCTTTTCTGAAAGAAAGGGGGCGCTACATAAGAAATACAGCAGGGGCTAAGATACAAAAATAAATAAAGTGTTGCCTATAGTTCTTCTTTAAGCACAAATTGATGTTAAATTTATGGAGGAGGTGATAACCATGCCAGTGGTGCAGCAGAAAACATATAGCACAGTGATGAATGTATGTGGTCCAGGCATTGATCAAAGGAAGGATGGGGGTAGGAACAAATAAATCATCAGCAATCAACAGAAATATTATTAAGATTCCTTAAGGCTGCGTACACATGATCGAACAGGTCTGATGAGACTTGTCCGACGAACTGTTTTCATCAGACAACTCTGAACTTGTCTGATGTGCGTACACACCATCGGACCAAAATCCGATTAGACCAGAACGCGGTGACGTAGAACACAACGACGTGATGAAAAAACTAAGTTCAATGCTTCCAAGCATGCGTCAACTTGATTCTGAGCATGCGCAGGTTTTTGGTCCGATGATTTTGTGTACTAAGCATCGAACCTGTCTGACGGACAGGTTTCCATCGGACAGGTTTAAAAGCATGTTTTAAACTTTGGTCCACTGGAAAATGGTCCGATAGGCCGTACACATGATCGAACATGTCCGCTGAAACTGGTCTGCGGACCAGTTTCAGCGGACATGTTCGATCGTGTGTACGCGGCCTAATATGTACAACTGACACAAGCAAAGAATTGCAGGAGAGTCCTACTACCTACCCGCCAGATATAGGTGACCTTGTCAGTGTCCCTTGTGTCTGCACCATCCCTATCATACCGGCAGCAGTGTGGCCGCTTTATGGGGGCATCAGACCAATTTGTCTTGCGGCCCAGTCCACCTCATAAGACTGGGGCGGCTACACTTAAAGTGTAGCGCAAGCCAGCAGGGACTCTTTTCATGCTGCCTCCCCCTGCAAAGTGCTGCCCTAGGCCTGGGTCTTGTTGGCCTAGGCCAGTGATGGTGAACCTTGGCACCCCAGATGTTTTGGAACTATAGTTCCCATGATGCTCATGCACTTTGCGGTGTAGTTAAGCATCATGGGAAATATAGTTTCAAAACATCTGGAGTGTCAAGGTTCGCCATCACTGGCCTAGGCCAAGATACAGCGTTGTCCTTCAGCGCCCCCTTGTGGTTAACTCCCAAACTGCAATTGTCATTTTCATAGTAAACAATGCATTTTTGATGCATTTTTTGCTGTGAAAATGACAATGGTCCCAAAAATGTGTCAAAAATAGTCCAAAGTGTCCGCCATAATGTCGCAGTCACGAAAAAAATGCTGATCGCGGCCATTAGTAGTAAAAAAAATAATTAATTAAAATGCAATAAAACTATTTTGTAAACGCTATAAATTTTGCGCAAACCAATCGATAAACGCTTATTGCATTTTTTTTTTTTTACCAAAAATACGTAGAAGAATACGTATTGGCCTAAACTGAGGAAAAAAATGTTTTTTTTATATATTTTTGGGGGATATTTATTATAGCACAAAGTAAAAAATATTGAATTTTTTTCAAAATTGTTGCTCTATTTTTGTTTATAGTGCAAAAAATAAAAACCGCAGAGGTGATCAAATACCACCAAAAGAAAGCTTTATTTGTGGGGAAAAAAGGACACCAATTTTGTTTGCGATGCAGTGCCGAATCGCAAAAACTGGCCAGGTCCTTTAGCTGCCTAAAGGTCTGGGTCTTAAGTGGTTAATGGTATGTTGGTACCAGGGCTTTTTTTCAGCGGGAATGTGGGGGAACGCAATTCCGGCACCTCCTGGACTGACTGTATGTAATGGCATTGTTGCTGGGAGGTCTATTGTTGCTGGTGGGGGACCTATTGTTGCTGGGGGGTCTTATGTTGCTGGGGGACCAGTTGTCGCTGAAAGAGATCTACTGTTGGGGAGGGGGTCTATTGTTTATGGCAGCCAGAGAGACTATTAATGCTGGCTGTGCGGAGATCTGTTGATGCTGCATGGAGTCTATTGTTCCTGGTGGGGAATTTTTTTTGTGGGTTACAGGGGATGTATTTTACTGCTTTTCTTGATATCATTACCAAATTCCATACAAATTACTTAGCACCACAAAATGATACTTGGTCCTATATTGTCTAAAAGGGGCGGTACTGGGAGTTGGGAATTCCAGCACCTATTGTCTGAGAAAAAAAGCCCTGGTTGGTACATAGGGTAGCTGGATTTTAGAAAACAAGTGAACTTAGCCATTAAAATCTATACCGGGGCCAAAGGGCCCCTGCGGGACTTTAACCATTTTTTGGGGGATATACCCTCTTAAATTCCATACTAGACTCAAACGTCTGGTATATATTTTTGGGGGACTTAATGACTTTTTTTTTTCATTCTTGCTGTAGGATGTGTCCCCTGCACAATACTTAGTAGACCCTTGGAAACGTCTGTGTGTTTTAGGGTGTTTTTAACAAATGTCATTTGCTGTCAATTTCAAAAATGTTTTCCCTTCTAAACATTAGTGCTGCTGCAACACATTCTGTACATCACAAGCATGTGCCCCATCACAGACAGGATGATAAGGACCCCCCCCCCCCCCAGGCATGTTGGTTAACCAGTTCAACTCTACAGCATTTTTCTTTTCTTTTTTTTTTTGCATACATGTATACATTTGTATTTTTGACTATAAAAGTACCTAAAACCCCCAAAGCAATATATGTTTTCTGAAATCAGAGGCCCTTTAGAAAAATAGAAAGTAGTTGCATTTTTTTATGCCATATGATATTTGTGCAACTATTAATTAAATGCATATTTTCAAAAATCTTAGTGCAAATGCTCACTAAATAATACCCATTTTTGTTGATAAAATATAAAAGATGGGGTTGCCTGAAGTAAACAGGCACCAAAAATGGCAAGTCTTAAAATTGCATATGCCTGTGATATCACGGAAATTATGGTACCCAAAAATCTAAATGAATGATGCTTTAAAACCCTTTACTGCTGATAAGTTCACTGTGACCTATGGCAATAGAATTGTTGCTCTCATTCTGATGTTCGCGTGGATCCCTCACAATTGTGGTTTACAGACCCATGCATATCCTGTGCTGCATTTCTTTTTGTGTGTGTGTGCAAGGCAACAAGGATTTTGTTTAATTGTTTTTTTTTTTAATACATTTTATTATATTATTATTTTTTTATATTTAATATTTGTACCTTTTTTTTCTCCACAGGGGGGTTAACAAGCCTAATGCCCTGTACACATGATCGGTTCATCCGATGAAAATGGTCCATCTCATCATTTGGCTTTTCTGCTCAGAGCAGTGTGATTTTATGTTGCATTCATTGGATTTCCTTTCACACACCATGCTCTGTTCCAGCCTACAGAGTAATGTACTTTTACCTGGCATTTACCTTCAATCTATCATTCTCTACAGTATATACAACATTTACCATGGTTTGTGTGTGATCTTACCTGCTACGGGATTTGCAATAGGGATTGCCGTGCTAAATACTCCCAGGTTTATACCAATGATCCGAATCCCAAACCTAAAGATTCAACATGCATCTCTTTTTTCTGTCAATTAAAGACAGCACTGATCAAAGAGACTAAGATATGGTGGGATTCAGAAGGTCTTAAGCAATATATCAGAGATTCCATCATCCCAAAAGGGTTGCGCATCAAGAAATTTCCTTCTACTTCCTTTTTCGGAGGAATTTATGGTGGAGTGGAATGGTATTTTATCAAGATGTTGTCTGGATTTGATGCGGCTTATAGTTTCACAGGAGGAGAAACTGCTTAGTTCCATCAATGAGGAAATTGAATCCATCCGTGAGTCATTGAAGATTTATCACACTACAGAATTATATGATACACTTAATGTTGATCTAACTAACTCTATTGATACATTTGAGCAGAGTCTCATGGACAGTAATAGACAAAAATGTATATGGGACTTGCAAGATTATCTTAATGGATCGGTTTATATACACAATCGATTGGATAGACCACAGTCAATACTGAAAAATAGGAGACGGTCTAAACACTGCACACAAAGAAATATCAGTGTTAGTTCCCCAGAGCAGTCAGATTCTCAGTCGGAGATCTCTGATGGTACAAGTGAAGGATTTTCAAATGTTTCCTGGAGCAGCACCTCATCTGTATTTTCCAAAGAGTTGGGTCGGTCTGACAAATTGTCTTCAAAAAACTATCCATCGACATCAAAAGTCAACAAGGGGAAAAAACAAAAGAAAAATGAGACGAGGACGATGGAGCTACAACAAGATTGCATCATCATCAATAGGGATGAGCCGAACACCCCCGCGTTCGGTTCACATTTAGAACCCCATTGAAGTCTATGGGACTCGAACGTTCACATTCAAAAACGATCATTTTAAAGACCGTTTTTAAAACTTTTTTTCCATTGATAGTAGTATCAATGGAAAAAAAGTTTTAAAAACGGTCGTTTTTTCAGGAGTCCTGCTCCTGAAAAAACGACAGTTTTAAAAACTTTTTTCCATTGATACATGTTCCCTCGGGCAAGACCCGGGTTCTCAAAGACGTTTTCACAGGCAAACTATAGACACCCAGCAGGTACAATATTTAAAGGATTTATTTTTTTATTTTTTATTTAAGCATCATTAAAATCGCTGCTATTGTACCTGCTGGGTGTCTATACCTGTGATAATGTCTTTAAATAGCACAACCACCTGCCTGCCAGTAAATTAGGAATAACTGATCTAGCTAAGCTATACAGTGTATAAATATATGTACAGCTCCTGAGGATGTATATATATTCTCTACACACTGTAATAAAGCTAAACCAACTAGCCTGCTCTATCTAGCTAGCTAAAAAACAATCTCTCTGTCTCTCTGACTGCTCTCATTAACAAGCCGGAACACACTACACGAGGCCGCCCAGCAGGCGGCCTTATATAGTGTGGGGCTTGTGCTAAAGCCCTGAGCCATAATTGGCCATAGCCACCCAGGCTTTGGCCAATTATGGCTCTCCTGTTTTTGCGTGCTGTGATTGGCCAAGCATGCAGGGTCATAGTGCATGTTTGGCCAATCATCAGGGCGCAATGCCACAATGAATTATGGGCCGTTTCGTTTCACTCTAACGATCGTTTTTATTCGAAATTCGTTGAGAGATCGAACGGACGATGTTCGAGACGAACATACGTTCTTTTCGAACGCAAAGCTCATCCCTAATCATCAATAGACGAGGAATACAAAGTAACTACACAGGTGACAACTAATTTGGACTCTGTTCATGGGAGTGTAGGCTGTACTAAATTAAATTTATTCAAACATCCATGAATAAAAGACACCATAGACTAAATTAGATTTAATACCCTTTAATGATATAATATTTTTTTTTTTTTTGGTAATAGAAATGGCCGCGGCACCTTTATTGGTATAAATATATATCTAAGCATAAATATTCCATATAATATTATTTAAACTCCTAATAAATAAAAACTTCCAAAACTTTAAATTAACTCTTAAGATCTCGCTCAGTCATAGAACTCGAGCGAATACCATGAATAATAAATACAAAGTCCCCACCAGCCGGTTTTGTCTGCTAACAAAAACAGCCAACCCCAACACCGTGGCCATTTCTACCATAGTTTGAAGATCCAAATTAAAAATATCTAAGCCTATATCCGATAGATGAATTACAAATACAAAGTCCCCCCGTACTTCAAGGGTGATGTACCACATAACAGGTGCTTGCGACAGGGTGGGAGGGAAGGGGGAGCACACCACACCGTTTGGTCACAATTAAAATATTCCTTGGAGTGAAGGGCTTAACACGCTCAGAAACACATGTTTCCTGCCTGTGATACACCTGACAGCTGTTTGAGGCCTTAAAGTGACAGTACCAAAAGGCGCGCAAACACACACACATTTTTTATTTATTTTTTGCCAGCCACAATCCCATGTTGAGGGCACTAATTAATGCCCCCTTTTCATGGGAGTGTAGGCTGTACAAAATTAAATTTATTCAAACATCCATGAATAAAACACACCATAGACTAAATTAGATTTAATAACCTTTATTGATATAATATATATTTTTTGGTAATAGAAATGCCCGCGGCACCTTTATTGGTATAAATATATATCTAAGCATAAATATTCCATATAATATTATTTAAACTCTTAATAAATAAAAACTTCCAAAACTTTAAACTAACTCTTAAGATCTCGCTCAGTCATAGAACTCGAGCGAATACCATAAATAATAAATACAAAGTCCCCACCAGCCGGTTTTGTCTGCTAACAAAAACGGCCTACTCCAACACCGTGGCCATTTCTACCATAGTTTGAAGATCCAAATTAGAAATATCTAAGCCTATATCCGATAGATGAATTCCATCTTGCCTATAAAGGCCAGTGAAACCACCTTCTAACTCAATATGCCTATATGAAAAGCTATTCAACATAGGCATGAACTTTTCAATATAGTGATTAACCCGTCTTCTTATTTTTACCAAAGATTTATTTTCTGGAAATGATAACCAAATCAGATGTGGAATTATCTCTGAGAAAATGACTCTAGTACCAGGGAAAGATAAATAAATACGCTGTAAATCGTGTTTAACCACTTGACCACTGGGCACTTAAACCCCCTTAATAACCAGACCAATTTTCAGCTTTCGGTGCTCTCACAGTTTGAATGGCAATAACTCAGTCATACAACACTCTAACCAAATGAAATTTTTGTCCTTTTTTTCCCACAAATAGAGCTTTCTTTTGGTGGTATTTGATCACCTCTGCGGTTTTTATTTTTTTCGCTATAAATGAAAAAAGAACGTAAATTTTGTAAAAAAATGAATTTTTCTTCATTTCTATTATAAAATTTTGCAAAAAAGTAATTTTTCTTCATAAATTTGGCCTAAAATGTATACTGCTACATATCTTTGGTAACAAAAAAAAATAAAATTGGATAATATTTAGTCTGGGTGAAAGTTATGGGGTCTACAAGCTATGGTACCAATTACTGAAAATTGATCAATTTGATCACATCTGATGTACTGACAGCCTCTCTCATTTCTTGAGACCCTAACATGCCAGAAAAGTACAAATACCCCCCAAATGACCCCTTTTTGGAAAGAAGACATTCCAAGGTATTCAGAAAGAGGCATCGTGAGTTTTTTGAAGTTGTCATTTTTTCCCCACAATTCTTTGCAAAATCAAGATTTTTTTATTTTAATTTTTTTTCCACAAAATGTTCATATTATTAGGTTATTTCTCACACACAGCATATGCATACCACAAATTACACCCCAAAACACATTCTGCTATTCCTCCCGAGTATGGCGATACCCCATGTGTGAGACTTTTACACAGCGTGGCCACATACAGAGGCCCAACATGCAGGGAACGCCATCAGGCGTTCTGGAACACCCAGACCAATTCTGACATTTCTCTCCTACATGGAAAAATCATCATTTATTTGCTAGAAAATTACATAGAACCCCAAAACATTATATATGCTTTTTTAGCAAAGACCCTAGAGAATACAATGGCGGCCGTTACAACTTTTTATCTCGCATTGTATTTGCACAGCAATTTTTCGAACGCGTTTTTTTTTTGAAACAAAACAGTTTTGTGCTTAAAAAAAAAAAAACAGTAAAGTTAGCCCAATGTTTTTGCATAATATGAAAGATGAAGTTACGCCGAGTAAATAGATACCCAACATGTCACCCTTCAATATTGCACACGCTTGTGGAATGGCGCCAAACTACGCGACTTAAAAATCCCCATAGGCGACGCTTTAAATGTTTTTCCTGGTTACATCTTTTTAGTTGGAGAGGAGGTCTAGGGCCAAAATTATTGCTCTCGCTCTAACGTTCGCAGCGATACCTCACATGTGTGGTTTGAACACCGTTTTCATATGTGGGCGGGACTTACGTGTGCGGTCGCGTCTGTATACGAGCACACGGGTACAGGGGCGCTGTAATTTTTTTTTTATTTTTTTATTGTTCATTTTACTTTATTTATTTTAGTTTGACACCTTTTTCCCCAAAAATAAATGTTTTGGTTACTTTTATTCCTATTACAAGGAATGTAAACATCCCTTGTAATAGGAATATAGCATGACAGGTCCTCTTTACAGTGAGATATGGGGTCAATAAGACCCCACATCTCCCCTCTAGGCTGGGAAGCCTAAAAAAAAAACGATTGCAGAGTATTGCGCGGGGGAGTATTGCGCGGGGGAGTATTGCGCGGGGGAGTATTGCGCGGGGGTACTGCAGAGTATTGTGCGGGAGTATTGTGCGGGAGTATTGTGCGGGGTACTGCGGGGTATTGCGGAGTATTGCGGGGTACTGCGGAGTATTGCGGGGTACTGCGGAGTATTGCGGAGTATTGCGGGGTACTGCGGAGTATTGCGGGGTACTGCGGAGTATTGCGGGGTATTGCGGAGTATTGCGGGGTATTGCAGAGTATTGCGGGGTATTGCAGAGTATTGCGGGGTACTGCGGAGTATTGCGGGGTACTGCGGAGTATTGCGGGGTACTGCGGGGTATTGCGGAGACCATTGGCTCCTTACCGAGATCACTGACGCTGCGGGTCCCGTGGACCCGCCGAGCGCCGTGACCGCGTGTGCGCGCCCGCTCGGGCGCGCGGATCTGACGCACGTCAGATTTGTTTACACACGTGGCGCGATCACGTGGTAAGGAGCCGCCGCCATTGGCTCCTTACCGCGATCATCGGTGCTGCGGGTCCCGTGGACCCGGTGAGCACCGGTGATCGCGTGTGCGCGCCCGGTTGGGCGCGCACACCTGACTCTAACGGAGGACGTCCATGGACGTCCTGTTAGAGTACAGGAACCGCCCTATAGCCGTATTTCGGCTATAGGGCGGTGATTAAGTGGTTAATCATGAAAATTAAATCTAAAGTTGAATTTTTTCCAACATCATTCCCCCCAAGATGAATTATTAAGAAATTAGGATAAGGCAAAATATGAGATAACAAAGAAATATGATGAAAAAGGTTGTTCCACCGGAGACCACAAATACCTTTCCAGAAAACTTTAAAGGAATCAGGGGGTAAAGATAAATTAGTAGAGTAACAACGCTGACACGCCTGTTTATGAACCCAGTGAACAAATGAATGTTCAACAATCCAGACGGAAGTTTTTGAACCTAGAATCAGAGAGATAAGTTAGGGCGAATATAAAGATTAAACCTCTTAGATTCCCATCTATCCAAACTCTTAATTACAGCATCATTGAGGCCCAATCTAGCTGCTTCAGTGGCTGCTCCGATCCGGAAAGAATGATATGAAAATTTTAGGTGACCAAGGCCTAAAGAATTCAAACAATGCTGAAAAATAACAGAAAATTAAAAATCTTGTTAATGGAGAACGATCTAGATGAACCAGAAAATTTCCCATACAAGAAGGCCTAACCGAGACATATTCGGAAAGGATTAAATAAGGGCAAATAATATAGAGTGAGCCAGTGCATATAGAGTGAGCCAATGACCTCTACCAAACAAGTCTGTTTTTGATCTGTACTTTACCTTGCGTAATACAAATCTCTCCAAATTTTAAACCAGAATCATCTTTTTTATTGTTTAAAACCAATTCAGAGATGTGAAGCGCTGCAAAGAAAATTAGCACGAAAGCTGTATGGAAGAGCAACGCTTCATATTCTGAACGACAAACTTTTTGAGTAATTAAACAGATATCTTTTAAAAGTTCTATTGAAATGGGTCTACACTTATCAGGTGTAAAGGTCTGCCTCCTATATACTTTTAGAGCTTGTCGAACAGAAAATAAATTGTTGCAAGCCGGTAAATTATACAACTTCAAGAAAAAGGAAATATCCGCTAAAGTCTTGTTAACCACTTAAAGACCCCCGCACGCACATATACGGCCACAACATGGCTCGTACAGGCACAAGGGCGTAAATTTACGTCCCCGCCTGAGTGCGGTTCGGGGGTCCCATCGGGACCCCCTCCGCGGCGTGCGGGGGTCTCCCTACCTCTGGGAGCGATCCGGGATCTGCGGGCGGATGTCCGTGTTTTCCGCCCCCCCCGCGATCGCTCCCAGCCAATGGGAGCGCGCTCCCAGCCTGTCACTTCCTCCTCCTGTGTTTACACAGGAAGGAGGAAATGATGTATTCTCTCATCGCAGCGCTGTTTCCCAGCGCTGCTGATGAGAGAAGACATGACAAGTAAGTGTGCACCAACACAACACTGACACACACTCACATAGGCATATTAACCCCTTGTGATCGCCCCCCCACCCCCCTGTCACAGTGTTACTGAATGCAGTGATTTAATCACTGCATTTAGTGTCAGTGTGACAGGCACTGTAAAAAACAGTTAGTGTTAGGTTCAGGATAGCCCCCCCACCCCCCCTAATAAAGTTTTAACCCCCTGATCACCGCCCTAGTTAACCCTTTCACTCCCTATTGCCAGCGTCACTAAGCGATCATTTTTCTGATCGCTGTATTAGTGTCGCTGTTCCCGCTAGGTAGCTATTTTTTTTTATTGCGATTTTTTTTTTTTACTAAAGACATGTGGCTAAATAAATTTTGGCCTAAATGTTTGACTAAAATTTACTTTATTTTAATTTTTTTTTAACAAAAAGTAAAAAATAGTGTTTTTTTTTCAAAAATGTCGCTCTATTTTTGTATATAGCGCAAAAAATAAAAATCGCAGAGGTGATCAAATACCACCAAAAGAAAGCTCTATTTGTGGGAAGAAAAGGACGCAAATTTTGTTTGGGAGCCACGTCGCACGACCGCGCAATTGTCTGTTAAAGCGACGCAGTGCCGAATCGCAAAAACACCTTGGGTCATTTACCAGCGTATTGGTCCGGGTCTTAAGTGGTTAATGTGATTGAAAGATCATTTTTGATGCATTAGAGAACAAAGAAATGCTAAGACCGTTTGTTCAGTAGGAGGGAAATCATTAGATATGGTGGCTGTATTAGTTTTATTTTTTAGGTATTTTTCCTTCTGTTTTCACCTGATTATCTGGCTAGTAACACACCTCCTGTATTAGAGTGCCTACCCTCTGGATGAAGGAGTATGAGGGGGGGCACCTTTGGACAGTAGCATTAATCTTGGGAGAAGGTAGTGTTAGATACACTAGAAGATTTAGATGCACTAACAAATTAAAGCCAAACTTCCAGAAAAACCTATTTAATCGGTAAACAAGAGCCACTTTCTCCATGCGACCGAATATTCGATCCATATTTTGGGTGCAATGGAGCTCTTGATTGCCGAACAAACAGGAGCTAAATTAGGTCTCATAGATGACTCGGGCAAGTGTAACCAACTAAGTCCGCCTCTGGAAAAAGCTGCCTGAAACGGGTCATCTGGAAACGAGACAGGGCATCGGCTATCACATTACTTTTCCCAGGAACATGCAGCACTTTTACCCAAATATTACATTTTAAACATAATAATACAAAATATCTCAAAAGTTTTATTACAAAAATGGACTTAGAAGAGAGACAGTTAAACGCAAAAATAACACATTTATTGTCTGAATGGACCAAAATTATTTTGTTTGCAAAAGTGTCTCCCCATAGTTTAAAAGCTACAACTATGGGGAATAGCTCAAGTAATACTATGTTTTGGTTGCATTGTTGGCCACCCAAAAAGGAGGCCAAGAACCACAACACGAGCGGGTACTCCAAATTGCTGCAAAGCCAAAGGAACCCGCTGAATCAGTGTAGAGGTCCATATAGAGCTGAGAAAACAAATTCTTCTTGAAAGAAAGTACCTCCATTATAGTCTGACAAAAATTGAGACCAAACCAAAAGATCATCTTTTAAATCAGAGGTAAGGTGAATGTGGGAAAAAGGAGACTTAAATCCAGACATTGCTAAAGACAATCTTCTGGAAAAAATTCTACCGACTGGCATAACCCTAGTGGCAAAAGCTAGCAACCCTAAGAAAGACTGCAGATCCTTTAATGAGACTTTTTTTTGCGTAAAAAAAAGACAAATCAAGTTTTGAATCCTATTTATTTTAATCAATGGGAGCTGATATTGAGATGTTGATACCCAGGAATTCTATGACTGTGACAGGAAAGACTGTTTTTTCAAAAGCAATTGGAACGCAAAACGACTGGGCGATGCCTAAAAATAATTTCAATAATAAAAAACAGATAGGAGAATTAGGCCCCATACACACGAGCGGACAGATTTGTTCAAATCTGTCCGTCCGACAGATTTGAACAAATCTGTCTGCTGGGATTTTGGTTTGCTCGCGTGTACACACGAGCAAACCAAAATCCCTGCTAGCAGACGGCGCCCTGACGTGTCGGTGACGTGGCGGTGACAATGACGCCGCCACGTCACCGCACCAGGAAGTAAAACACTTCCGCGCATGCGCCAAATCCATTCGGTGGCGGTGCGGCGGCGGTGCGGGACGACATGTCTGCTGGTAAGTGTACTAACCAGCAGACATGTCGGGCGGACAGATTCCCACCCGATAGATTTCAAAGCATGCTTTGAAATCTGTCGGGTGAACAAATCTGTCTGCTCGGCCGTACACACGATCGAATCTGTCTGCTGAAACGGTCCAGCGGACCGTTTCCAGCGGACAGATTTGATCGTGTGTACGAGGCCTTAGAAGGGCCAATAAAAAGAAAATCATCCAAATAGTGAATAATCCCGTCGCAACCCGACTCATGGGAAATGACCCATTGCAAAAAAGTAGCAAAAGTTTCAAAATACCAACACGATAGGGAACAGCCCATGGGTAAGCACATGTCATAGAAAAATGTATTCTCAGAACAAAAACCTAAAGAATTTAAAGATTCAGATGCAATCGGCAATAGCCTGAAGGCGGATTTGATGTCAGTTTTTGCTAACAAAGCCCCAGTACCATACTTTTTAATAAGCCTGACTGCGTCATCAAAAGTAGAATATGATACAGAAGCTAGTGAATTGTCAATTTCATCATTTAATGAACCACTTTTAATGAATGAATGAATGAATTTAATGAACCACTTTTCCCAGAATTTTCCTTACCAGGAAGTAAAGATAATGGGCCAGATTCAGGTAGAGTTAGGCTGGAGTATCCATTGATCCGCCAGCCTAACTGTCACTTTAAGCCGGCGTTTTTGTTTTCTGTAACCAGAAAACAAGAAACGCCGGGTTGGAGTTCCGATGCGATCGGCGCAATTGAATTTCGCCATCGCATCGTTACTTCAACTTAAAAATGGCGCCGGGGCGTTCCCGCTGATTAACGCTGAAAAAATATGTTAATCAGCGGGAGTCGGAAATTCACGATCTTTTTCGGGCGCGACGCAGTGACTTTACGACGTTTCCGGAAGCGATACGCGACGTAAAGATAAAGCAGCCCCCTAGTGGAGTATCCTATGTTAAGTATAGGCGTCGTCATCGCGTCGGAAAAAATAATAATCGCGTCGCTTGTGTAAAACGTTCATGAATGGGGATGTGACGTCATTGATGTTCAGTGACAGAATTTGGAACATGCGCACTGGGATGCATTGACACTCGACGCATGCGCAGTACGTTCGCCGCGGGATCGCGCATAGTTTAAATATTACACGCCCCGTACCCGCCCAATTTGAATTCCGCCGGCTCATTTGCGATGCGCTGCCGCAACTTTAGGAGCAAGTGCTTCATGAATAACAGCACTTGCTCCTAAAATTTCAGCAGAGTAACGTAAATGAGAAGCGTTACTCCAGAGCAAAGATGCTCTCATCTACCTGAATCTGGCCCAATAAGTCAATAAATTCACCCTTCCAAATTTTTTCTTTTAAATTAGTTGTTAGGTGAAAACCTAAAGGAGAGATCTCACAAGGTAAGGGTTCTTTAAAACAAATGTCTGGGACTTGAGGAGAAACTGGTAAAGAATAGATAGATTCCTGCCCAGGATTAACATTAGGTGTGCTAGCTGAAGCCTGAGAAACAAGTGGTAATGGCTGAGCTGACCAGACATTTGCTGGAGATAATTGTACCTGCTTCTGGCTATTAAAAGAGTCATACAATTTATTCACTGAATTCAATAATTGAGTTAGTAGCAGCTGATTAGCAGACTCACCATCGGAAGATGCTCCTGCTACAGCCTGCACTGCTGGGTTAGCGCTGCTCTGTGTCCTCTCTGAGGTAACAGCTGGCTGAGAAGGGGATTCCAGCCACTGCAGAGCCGTCACATCATCCGGCCGAATCTGCCTGGCAACTGGTGACGCTGTATGCTCCTCCTGTGCTGTGGGCACCTGAAACGAAAAAAGACACTGCCGTCCTCCTGCCGTTGATTGACTGGCTCTACCCCACCCTGTAGTGACACGCACTGGTGAAGGAGAGGCCGTCTTCTTCTTTTTCTGAATCTGATGACTGCTGCGCTGCGGAGTAACGTCGCCCCTCTCGTACTGGCCGGGAGATACTGACACTGCAGCCTGACGTTCGGGAGGCTGGCTTCTGGGGGACCTGTGGAAATGAGAAGATGGCAGAGAAAGAGGAAGGTCCTGAGATACCCCAGACGGACCGGCAAATTGCTCATCTTCCTCAGCGGCGAGAGCTGGTTTCCTGCTCAGAAACACATGTTTCCCGCCTGTGATACACCTGACAGCTGTTTGAGGCCTTAAAGTGACAGTACCAAAAGGCGCACAAACACACACACATTTTTTTTTTGCCAGCCACAATCCCATGTTGAGGGCACTAATTAATGCCCCCTTCTCATTCGGCTAAGATGGTTAATATTTCTTCTGCTATGTTTTCTATATTTGCTATATTTTCTGATGCAGAGTTATCTCTTCTGTCCAAGGGGCTTTCCTTTTCTCCTTTGTTGCATTTTGATACTTTTGGAACTTTGCTAGATGTGATACGCTGCATTCGCAACATAGTACGAAATAAACATTTCAAAGAGTCTGCAACAGCAGTTTCTCCGCCTGTGGCTCTCCAGAGTGATATGTCTGTTAATAATGACAATTTCATGTTCCAGGACCTGGTGATTAGGTCCACTCTGGAGAGCCTACAGTCGGAGACAATGGGTGGTTTACATGGTATCACAACGTATGATATTTGTGAGCGCAACAAGTATATTTAGTGCAGCAAGCATAGAAATGTACCAGACTTTGGTTGAATAGGATCTAGTTTCTCTTGAAGCCAGGATAAAAAAATTGCCATATTTTTCTAATGATAACCTTACAATGGTAGATAGAGCTGTTAATAAAATGCTCAAATCTCATAAGATGCTAATTATCAGATAAGCTGATATAGGGGGTGGGGGGGCGGGGTTTTTATTTTAGATTCAGATGATGATAAATTGTATGACAACTTAACGATGCATCTACATATCACATGTATCCCACATGAATACCTGTTTTCATCAGCTAACTCTTTATATATCAAGTGGTATGGTTGCTACATTGATGACCCGCTCTTGATATGGGAAGGTACCAGTGAAGAAGTTGCCCCTTTTGTCAGTTTTGTTAAAGGGGAGTTCCACCCACAATTCACTTTTTAAATATAAATACCCCTGTAATACACAAGCTTAATGTATACTAGTAAAGTTAGTCTGTAAACTAAGGTCTGTTTTGTTAGGTTGTTACAGCATTTAGATTAGTTTATAATCTAGAAAACGACCGTGGCCATCTAATGTGTGGGCATCATGAAGCCAGACTGTATGACTTCCTGGATTTCAGCCTTGCATATCTCGCACATGCTCAGTGCTGCACAAACAATGTAATAGGTTTCAGTCAGGTTTGCAAGGACTACTGGGAAACATGATGCCTATCTCAGAAACCCTTGAAAATAGCCGTGTGACTTAATAGCCTAGGCTAATAAGGAGGAGGAAGTAATGAAGGACTACAAAATAAAGGTATTTACAAGCAACAAAATAAATAAAAATTGTCCATTCTGAACACTATGAGATTAGGGCATGCAGCACAGACAAACATAAAAAAATGGGTGGAACTCCACTTTAATTCTAATCATTTGAATTTGGAATTCAGTCATGAGTTCTGAAGCAATAACATAAATCTTTTGGATATTAGTTTGCAAGGTTGTAACTCTTCAGGTGATATAAGTACCAGAACTTATCATAAGACATGTGCAGGCAATTCAATACTGCTAGCTTCCAGCTGTCACCTCTCGCACACTATACGGGCAGTGCCAGTGGAAGAATTTATTAGGATTAAATGCAACTGTTCAACTGTGGAAGTGGAACATTTTACAAATGAATGCAATGTGGTATCCTCTCGTAGATATAATAAACAGGACATAGATAGAGCCATATGTATAGCCAATGATAGAGACAGGGGAACTCTTTTAATCACATTTCCCTCTTGATACTTTTGTGACACAATCTGATCTTTTAATGAAAACACTCAGCAATTACATAACTGAAATACACAGATGAGATCAAGCTACATTCAGCTTTGAAAAAAACCTTGTATACATACTGCAATGTTAGTGGATGTCTTGCAAAGTGCCCTGAGGATTACCGATAGTCTGCGTACCGTGTCAGCTTTCCTACTCTGTTTTTAAACAACCCTATTTGAGTTAGTTCTAGTCCCTTGATTGCTGCACACCTACATACAACATGTTCTTAATGTTCCACCATGACAAAAACTAACATTGAACATTCTACACTGTGTGCAATGGTATCTTGTAGAGTAAGGGCCAGATTCTCAAAAGAGATCCGACGGTGTATCTCAAGATATCGGGTATCTATGCGTGTGATTCCTAGAATCACTTACGCATAGATACGGCGTAGATCCGACAGGTGTAAGACACTTACACCGTCGGATCTTAGATGTAATTTTTCTCTGGCCGCTAGGTGGTGTTTACGTTGTTTTCTCATATGACTATGCAAATGAGCCTGATATGCCGATTCCCGAACGTTTTTGTGCCGCCTCGTCGTCGTTTACGTCGTTTCCGTAAGTGTAAACCTACCCCTGCTATATGAGGGGTAAGTTTACGAAGGTCCGTCGTATGCCATGTTAAGTATGGCGTCGGGACAGCGTCGTCTTTTTCTGTCGTTTACATTGTTTTACTAAGTCGTTCGCGAATAGGGCTTTACGTCAATGACGCTCACGTCGGCTTCATTGATATTTTCCGTCGTGACCTGGAGCATGCGCACTGGGCTATTTGTACGGCAGGCGCATGCGCAGTTCGATCGGCGCGGGGGCGTGCTTAATTTAAATACAAGCCGCCCCTTTGAATTACGCGGCCATACGCCGGGCCATTTACACTACGCCGCCACAAATTACGGAGCAAGTGCTTGGAGAATACGGCACTTGCTCCAGTAAGTTGTCGCAGCGTAGTGTAAATAGCTTACGCGTCGCCGCTGCAGGATCTTAGAGAATCTGGCCCTAAATGCTTACAAAGGCTCGGGTAAAAAATACTATTCATAAAATTAATGATCGGCCTATGCATATACAACATTTTAATGTTGCTTTTAGGCTTGTCTGGCTTTATTTTTGCTGCCCCTAAATGCCCCTTTTTTTGGCTTGTGTGTCCATGCATACATAGGCATTTAGAGGAATTTCGAGGTAGGGGCATTTAGAGGCAGAAAAATAAATAGTGCCAGCGCATTCAGGAGCAGCTACATTTTGGCAGTAAAAAACTCTTGATGCATGTAAACACGTCTAAATGCACATAAATGCTAGGCTGTCTAATGCTTGATCGTTATTTAATTTCAATAGCCAGAATTCTGGGCAATTAAATTAAAATAACACCCAAGCGCTTCTATAAGCATTTACACATGTTTACATGCATCAAGCATTTCTACCTATAAAAACACGTCTGACAACAGAAAATGTTAGCTAACACCCTGTGTACATGGGGGCTTATATTGTCATATTCATTAGAAATAGGAAAAAAGGTAGTGTTAAGTTTTAAGTCATGAATGGCAAAGCTTAAAATGAGATACAAAATAAAATAATCAAACACGCATCAGATTCAAGTGATAAGGATTGTGCTTTTAGTTCAAGACAGCTGCATTTTTCAAGCTATTTCCAGTAATGCAGTATTTCGAATCAGTACAATAGTAAAAAAAAAAATGTTTTTGTCCCAGTCATTTGTTTACAAGTCTTTTTGTTCTTCATCAGTATTGTCCTTGTCTTGATTTATTGTGAAACATTCCCAGAAGCGAGAAAGCTCCAGCAGCTGCTGTTACGAATCCAATAGCACTGAGAGCTCTGTTTGCCTATAAGAAAATGTATATAGATCAAAACTTAATAAGAGGTTATTTGTAGACTGCAAAATCATCCTTGATGTTTGACTTCTTATTCAATGACACACTTGGTATTGCATGTCAAAAAATAAAACCTATAACATCTTCAGTCATGGGCGTCCGCTCCATAGGGCTAGGGGGGGCGTTTGACCCCCCCCCCCCTGGGATCGTAAGAGAAGACACTTGACTTGGCTCTCACTTAAAACAGTAAGAGCAGGACGGTCTTGGTAGTGCAGCAGCAATGAGACATGCTGACAGCGCAGGGAGAGCTCAGGTGGACTGACCCATTGTCACAATGCTGTGTGTCTCACTCTGTTAAATTGTAACATTCCAGTGAGTAAAACCACCCCCCTTCCACAGAAATGGAAGAGGCTGCATCGGCTCTGCCCCCTCCCTCCCATCCGTTCCTGTGTACCGTTGTCCATGCTCTGTGCAGCTTGTGTGCTGCTCTGAAAGGAGTGTGTGGGCAGGAACATTTAAACAAGTAGCTGATAGCTAAAGACCTGCTGACTAAACTACTATTGTGAGACTGTGAGCATCCCGGGAACATCAAGTGAGTTATCAGCATTGTTGCTGTGTACTCTGCCCTCTCTCTCTCCCAAATCTTTCACTCCGGAGTCCCTCTCTTTTCTCTGTTGTCCTCCAGCAGTCTTTCATTAACCTTATGCTGATAGTTGGCCCCATCATGTTCCTTTAGCCAGGGTTTTCACTTGTGTGGTCACCGCATTGCGGTGCAAATCACATGGGATATCTGTGCGATGCAAATTCAGCCATACAAACTGTATGGCCGAAATGGCATTTGCTGTGCAGGACCCTTTTTTTGGAGTGGATGGGTTTTTACACCTATGCAATCCAATTCCTGCACCGTTTCACAGTTCTCACTGCAACCTACAAACCGATATGGGGGTGTCATTAATTTTACATTGACACCCGTGACAGTTTGCAAAGGGCAGCGTGGACGGCCGACAAGCAACATGCAATGCAGGAATCGCACTGGAATCGCGCCGATTCCTGCATCGCATATATGTGAAGTAGGACTCAAGTGGGTTTACACTGATGTGGTTCAGTTGCAGTGCCGATGTATTCACAGATTTCCTGCATTTATCTCCATTTTCACTACAGTCCCACAGACTTCTATTAGATTACACATTTTTACAACATTTTCTGAAAGCGCACCAAATGTTCTCTGGATCTGGTATGGATTGTTGGGTGAACCCCACTGAAGGGCCTGGTATGGAATTTGGGGAGACCCCCAAACTTTTTTTCAATGACTTTTATCTGTATTGCCGGGACCCGACAATTCATTATAGCCGCGAGTAGTTTTAAATACTTTTTTTTCTTTAGAAATTTCATTTTGCGCAGGGGCTGTTCTAAACATGGGAAACATGTGGCACTTTACAGGCATACTATAGACAGCCCCCAGGTACGAAATTTAAAGGAATATTTCACTTTTATTGTTTCACTTTAAGCATTATTAAAATCACTGCTTCTGAAAAAACTTTAGTTTTTAAAACTTTTTTTTTCCATTGATACATGTCCCCTGGGGCAGAACCCAGGTCCCCAAACACTTTTTATGACAATAATTTGCATATTAACCTTTAAAATTAAAACTTTTGATTTCTCCCATAGACTTTCAAAGGGTGTTCCGCGGCTTTCGAATTTGCCGCATCCGATGTTCGAGTAGAACTAACGTTCGACATCTGGCTCATCCATACTGACTAATAACACCACAAAGCAACTTAATCACTCCTTGATTATTTTCCACCTTGACTTCTGCAGCTCTTCCCTTAATGTCCTACCCTTACGCAGGCTTATGCCCCTTCAGTCTTTTATGAATTCTGCTGCTAGACTTATACACCTCACTAACCAATCTGTGACTGCTGCTCCTCTCTGCCAATTCCTTCACTGGCTTCCCCTACCCCACCGTCTAAAATTCAAAATGCTAACCACAACATACAAGGCCATTCACAACATCGCCCCCATCTACATCACCAACCTCATCTGCAGCTATCGCCCAAATCGTCCCCTACGCTCCTCCCAGGTTATCCTGCTCTATAGTTCCCTTGTTACCTCCTCCCATGCTCACCTTCACGACTTCTCCAGAACCACTCCCATTCTCTGGAACTCCCAGCCACGGTATGTCCGATCAGCCCCTAACCTCCCCACTTTTTGGAGATTCATGAAAACTAAATTATTCAGCGAAGCCTATCCCACACCCACCTAACAACTGTCCCTGAGCCATCCCCATCAAATCATTCACCGCAGCTATTACCTTTTGTACCACCCCCCTCCTTTTAGAATATAAGCTCTACGAGCAGGGCCCTCCTGTACCTTCTGTATTGAAGTGTACTGTGATTGTGCTGTCCCCCTCTACATTGTAAAGCGATGCGTAAACTGTTGGCGCTAATATAAATCGTGTATAACTATTCGTTTTGGCCATGATTTATTATCAACATTTGTCCCAAGTAGATCTCAATAGGGTTCAGTTTTAAGCTTGCAATTTTGAGACTTCACACAGGCTTTGATGACCCCCCACAAACCAAACCCAGACACTGCCTTACAGAGACCCAGGTACCAAGAAAAACTTGGCAGAACTTTTTTCAGTGCATCCAATAGTGTTTTGCCTAAAGTTCCACTTAAATAAATAACTTTTATTTTATACATCTGATCTTTACACATATTTCAACAGCTTGTTGAAACACCATTGACAAACCATGACTCTTGTAATGAAATTGTTACCAACGGTGTGGCTACACTCTTCTGGCAAAATGTTTTACTGGAGTTTTGAGAGTGTGAAGTCAGGTACAAATTTTTGGATGAAAAGATCTGGCTTTCAGTTGGTGTTCCAATTCATGTTAAAGGTACTCAATAGGATTGAGGCCCAAGGCTCTGTGCAGGCCACTAGAATTCCTCTACAACTAATCCATCAAACAATGTCTTTATTGAACTTTATTGATTTTCTATATACAAAGCTTGATTTTCTATATACAAATAGTTAACTCAATTGGAGGCCTAGCCATGCCTACAGATTGAATCCGATAGGGGTGGGCTACCAAGTACTGTATTGTTATAAGAACAATCTTATGAACCAACAACCAAGGTAACTCGTTCGGTTACTAAGGATTAATGTGACAATTTTAATCTGTACTGTTAAGTAAATACTTTAAATAAAAATCTATTGTTTAAAAAAAAAAAAGAAAGTGGAAGGGTTGGAGTAGTTTAAAAAAAAAAAAAAAAGAACTGTAAAAGAAAACAAATTTCCTTAAACTGCTGCCACAAATGTACAATTTTCTAAAATGTCTTTGTATTTGTATGCTGTAACATAGAGCCCTTTACTGGAAACAGTTGAACTGAATATTTTGGAGGTTGTTATATACTTTTGGTCATTTATTACTGCGTGTCTGTACATTACCTGGTCAGATACGCCTTCTCCATAGCGAAGAAGTGTCACAAAATGCTCACAATTATTCCCCAATAGATCATAACTTATTTCTTGGCCAATAAGAATTTCAGCACGCTGGATTATTTCTTCAGCTGAAAGTGGGGTGTATTTGTCATCATACTTATTGTTCACTTTGTAAGTGTCATTTCCCACCACGTCCTTTAGAAGCTGCATTTTCACAAGGGCTTTTCTACTGAAGACAGACTTTGCACTTGAAAATGAAGCAGCGGTGCTCTCTTCTGCAAGTGAAAGTATCAACATGTCACTGTTAAACAGTACAGTACCTATCTATAAGGTAATAAAAAACACTAGCCAGTAAAATGTAGATGGTAGCCATGCTGCTGATGTTTCCTGTTTTATATTATCAGTCTCTTTTATCATGTTAGAAATGCCTTAAAAACACTCCCAGAGGCAGAGGCATGATAGGACTAGTAGTTCCGGGCCAGAGTTTGGAGACCCTCTTCTACATAGTTACATAGTCTAAAAAAAGACACAAGACCCTCTAGTTCAACTAATAAATTCTAGACCATAAACAATTCTAATAAAGCTTTTTTTCCCAACAAGTCAATATCATTCAGGCTCCAGTATGAAGAGATTTATTGCACTGTGATATCCATAGTTTATTGAAAGGTAAACAATCAAACCACCTGATATATGGATCTTGTGCCCAAGTATGCAGACCGGGATAACAATTCAGTGCAGGTGGCAACATCTTTTAAAACTTTTTAGAATTGTGAACAATCCCAGTGCAGGCTCTATTGTAGTATCCAGAAAACATTATATATATATATATATATATAAATATATATATATATATATATATATATATATATATATATATATATATATATACCGGTATATATATATATATATGTATCTTCAATGACTCTTAACCACTTAAGACCCGGACCAATACGCTGGTAAATGACCCAAGGTGTTTTTGCGATTCGGCACTGCGCCGCTTTAACAGACAATTGCGCGGTCGTGCGACGTGGCTCCCAAACAAAATTTGCGTCCTTTTCTTCCCACAAATAGAGCTTTCTTTTGGTGGTATTTGATCACCTCTGCGATTTTTATTTTTTGCGCTATATACAAAAATAGAGCGACATTTTTGAAAAAAAACCACTATTTTTTACTTTTTGTTAAAAAAAAAAATCAAATAAACTAAATTTTAGTCAAACATTTAGGCCAAAATTTATTTAGCCACATGTCTTTAGTAAAAAAAAAAATCGCAATAAAAAAAAATAGCTACCTAGCGGGAACAGCGACACTAATACAGCGATCAGAAAAATGATCGCTTAGTGACGCTGGCAATAGGGAGTGAAAGGGTTAACTAGGGCGGTGATCAGGGGGTTAAAATTTTATTAGGGGGGGTGGGGGGGCTATCCTGAACCTAACACTAACTGTTTTTTACACTGCCTGTCACACTGACACTAAATGCAGTGATTAGATCACTGCATTCAGTGACACTGTGACAGGGGGGTGGGGGGGGGGGGTGATCACAAGGGGTTAATATGCCTATGTGAGTGTGTGTCAGTGTTGTGTTGGTGCACACTTACTTGTGATGTCTTCTCTCATCAACAGCGCTGGGAAACAGCGCTGCGATGAGAGAATACATCATTTCCTCCTTCCTGTGTAAACACAGGAGGAGGAAGTGACAGGTTGGGAGCGCGCTCCCATTGGCTGGGAGCGATCGCGGGGGGGCGGGTATTCGCCGACATCCGCCCCCAGATCCCGGATCGCTCCCGGAGCCAGGGGGACCCCCGCACGCCGCGGAGGGGGTCCCGATGGGACCCCCGAACCGCACTTAGGCGGGGACGTAAATTTACGCCCTTGTGCCTGTACGTGCCATTCTGTGGCCGTATATGTGCGTGCGGGGGTCCTTAAGTGGTTAAAGAAGCCAGACAATATACCTGAATAAAGAAAGTTCTTACCCTCACCCCAACAGACAAACCAATAACCAGATAATGTGAAACAACTATTTTGCCATATTACATTAGGAATGGGCTGACTGCTGGGATATATTAGGGTATACTATATGTAGCATTTAGTTGACTGTTAAATATACAGATTAACATTTTATATGTGTTTTTTATTACCGTATTTGCCGGTGTATAAGGCGACTGGGGGTATAAGACGACCCCCTAATTTTACATTTTTTTTTTTTTTTAAAGATTTTTTGCCTGTACTCGCTATATAAGACGACCCCCCTTCTGACGCTTCATATTTCTTTCTTCTGGAGCCATATTCTTCTTCATTCTTGCTGGAGCTGGAGCCAATCACGGTGAGCGATGTATTCTATTAATGAATACAAACCCTGCTTGGAGTGGCAGAGGCTGTAACATCATCAGCCCACGCCTCTCTGAGTCTCAAAGCCAATCCGAGCAGGCTACTGTATGTAGCCTGCTCGGATTGGCAGAAGTTGTTACTCCAATCCGAGCAGGCTCTGTATTCATTTATATCAATACATCGCTCATCAGGATTGGTATATACTATATGTTACCGCACATCCAGCAGGCATCCGAGCAGCTGACCCGGCATATAAGACGTTTTTTTTTAAGTGTAAAAGGTAGTCTTATACACCAGCAAATACAGTATTTTGTAGGGGTGCAACTGATCACCGCTGATCCGTGATCCGAACGGGTCACCCCCTTCGGATCGGCACGCTATGCGATCCGCGTATTGCCACCGCGGCCATAGCATTAGGAAAGGCCGCGGCTTCGCCCTAGCTCCGGAGCCGTGGCCATCTTGGTACACCCGGCGGTGGCCCTCCTCTCTGTTTACACCCACAGAGGAGGAGGAGCCCGCGTTTAAGGCACACACACGCCGCTATCTGAGGTCTGCACGGGGGTCACTGTGTGCCTGTACTACGGGGGGGTCACTGTGCGCCTGTACTACGGGGGGGGGGTCACTGTCTGCCTGTACTACGGGGGGTCACTGTCTGCCTGTACTACAGGGGGGTCACTGTCTGCCTGTACTACGGGGGGTCACTGTCTGCCTGTACTACGGGGGGTCACTGTCTGCCTGTACTACGGGGGGGGTCACTGTCTGCCTGTACTACGGTGGGTTACTGTCTGCCTGTACTATGGGGGGGGGGTCACTGTCTGCCTGTACTACGGGGGGGTCACTGTCTGCCTGTAGTACGGGGGGGCACTGTCTGCCTGTACTACGGGGGGGGGGGTCACTGTCTGCCTGTACTACGGGGGCGGGTCACTGTCTGCCTGTACTACGGGGGGAGAGAGATGTGGATATTACAGTGGGGGAGATTTTTTTTGCTGATCTGAAAAATGATCCGATCCGTGACTCCTGATCTGAGGAACGTTCCGAACCATGAGTTTTTTGATCCGTTGCACCCCTAGTATTTTGTATAATGATAAAAAAGACTGAAAATTAAAACAAAGAAAGTTTATTAAATTTGTATATAATAATTCAGATACTGAGTCACCTTCATTAAGTGGGTCCTCTTTTTACCATATATTAAAAATGCATAAATCAATACAAATAATAAAAGTAAGCAGAAGTCTAACCTGGACTGGCCTAGAAAACTATATCCCAATTCCGTATTGGACTCCCTTATTTTGAAATGTTAAACTTTGTATTCTGGTGAACCAAACAGAACATGAAACTGTGTGTGGTTGTCTCTGAGAATTATGAGAATTCGCTGGTGAATGAGCCTAATTGGATTCATCAGTAAATCAATTTAGAGTAAGACCCCTTTCACACTGAGAAAGTTTTTAGGCATTTTAGAGCAATAAATATTACCTGTAAAGCACCTGAAAACTGCCGAAGGTGAAATCCTGAGTGCTTTCACACTGGGGTGGTGCGCTTGTGGGACGTTAGAAAAAGTATTTCATCAGCATCTTTGGGGCGGTTTGGGAGCGCTGTGTACAGCGCTCCCAAACCGCCCCTGCCCATTGCAATGAATTGGCAGCACTTTCGAAGCATCTGAAAAGCGCTTCGGAAGCGCCACAACATGGGCGTCTTTAACCCCTTCTTTGGCCACTAGCAGGGGCTAAAAATGCCCCGCTAGCTGCTAAAAAACAAGTGCCGCTTTGGCGCTTATGCACGAGCGGCCCCAGTGTGAAAGGGGTCTAAGCTGGGCCTGTAAGTGGCTTTGAAAGTTAAAATTGTAAATTGTGGGTATTCAACTTGGACAAAAGAAACAAATGGGAACAGATTACTGAGAAAAGTCTTACCCAAAGGTGCCACGTTGATGACGTAACCATCACCAAGGTATAGTGCCCAATGCTGATATGCTGGTCGAAAAATTTCAATCAGGTCCCCGGGCTGGAGATTATTGGGGACATCCTCATTGTTTATGTCATTTGAAGCCATCTGTAATGAGCAAAAATTGTTCTTTAAACCTTAAAATGGTATATTTTATTTGCAACAAAAAATGTCACCTAATTGGAGACTTGGAGATTGTAAGCGGAACAGGCTAAATATCACACATAAATAATGTCTACAGTAACTCTCTAAAAATCTCTAACTGATTTCCCCTCATGCCTGCATTTTTTTTTTTTTTTTTTTTTAGTAAATTGAGAGAGGGTTTTGGTAAATTGAGAAAAAACTTTGTCATGTGTTTGTTTTTTTGCAGCTGAAGACACAAGTCCAGGTAGTAATAAAAGACAAAACTCCTTCCTCTTGCAAGCCCTAGAAGTTTCTGCTAATTATATACTGAAACATGAGCAGCTTAAGAAAGAATGTTTCGATCAGCTTTAAGGCCGCGTACACACGATCGGATATGTCCGCTAAAACTGGTCCGCCAACCAGTTTCAGCGGACATATCCGATTGTGTGTACGACCTAGCGGACAGATTTTTCCAGCTGACAAATTTCAAAGCATGCTTTGAAATTTGTCCGCTGGAAACCTGTCCGTCGGACATGTCCGCTGGTTAGTACGCCTTAATAGCGGACATAAATCTCCCGCATGCGTCGAATGGATTTGACGCATGCGTGGAAGTATTTTACTTCCTGGAGTGGTGACGTGGCAGCGTCAACGTCACCGCCACATCACCGCGTCCTCAGTCTGGGGGGATTTTCATCCGATGGTGTGTACACGCCATCGGACCAAAATCAGAGGAGACATGTCCGCTGGAAACGGTCCGTCGGACGTGTTTGAGCGGACATGTCTCCTCGTCTGTACGCGGCCTAAAAGTTGTGACCATAGTATAGTTTAATGCATTGCCTTGCTCATGGCCAGCACGTAGTTTTTAGAGTAAATAAATATAGTATAAGACAGATTAGGGGATATTTACTAAAACTGGAGAGTGCAACATCTGGTGCAGCTCTTAGGTGAAGTTTGAAGCTGATTGGCTACCATGCGCAGCTGTACCAGATTCGGAGGGCTCCAGTTTTAGTAATTCTCCCCCATTATTTCTTGTTTTTCATTGCAAGTGCTCAGTAAATGTGTTTAACCACTTTAGCCCCAGAAGGTTTTACCAGGGGAAATTTCAGCTTCCGGCACTGCGTCGCTTTAACTGACAATTGTGCGGTCGTGCGTGGCTCCCAAACAAAATTGGCGTCCTTTTTTTCCCACAAATAGAGCTTTCTTTTGGTGGTATTTGATCACCTCTGCGGTTTTTATTTTTTGCGCTATAAACAAAATTAGAGCGACAATTTTGAAAAAAATGCAATATTTTTTACTTTTTGCTGTAATAAATATTTCCCAAAATATATATAAAAAAAAAAAATTCCTCAGTTTAGGCCGATACGTATTTTTCTACCTATTATTGGTAAAAAAAAATGCGATCTGCGATTTTTTTATTGGGACTGCGACATTATAGCGGACACATCGGACACTTTTGTGACATTTTTGGGACCAATCACATTCATACAGTGAACAGTGCTATAAATATGCATTGATAACTGCATAAATGTGACTGGCAGGAAAGGGGTTAGCCACTAGGGGGCGGGGAAGGGGTTAAATGTGTAGCCTAGTTTGTGTTCTAACTGTAGGGGGAGGGGGGTGACTGGGGGAGGTGACCGATTGTGGCCCTATGTACAAGGGACACAGATCGGTCTCCTCTCTCCCTGACGGGACGTGGAGTTCTGTGTTTACACACAGAGCTCCACGTCCCTGCTCAATTACTGGGCAATCGCGGGTGCCCAGCGGCGATCGTTGCTGCCGGGCATGCACATCGTGATCAGGACGTCATATGACGTTCTGTCTGAGCAATGGAGTCTTCCGCCCGCCGTCATTTGACGACGTGCGGTGGACAAGTGGTTAATTAGTAAATCCTGTCTCTTAGGGAGCATTCTGTTATTTGAGTCAAACATAACTTTTGTCGTCTCTCTTATTTCAAAAGTTCTCAAGATACTAGAAAAGGTCTTTCACAAAGCAGGGGTCACTGTCCCTAAATTAAGGCCTTGGATGAAATACAACAGATGTGGCCCACCTTCTTTTTTTCACCCCTTATGAAGATTGTGTTATTCATGGCCCGCTGTTCTCAAAACGGAATATCTAGAACAAATAAATAAAAGCTGTTTTGCCGCTGTTTGTACTCTTCCGTAAACCACAGATGGCCCTTGAGGTTTAATATTGATTTTGGCAACGTTCATTCAGACAACATTTGCATCAGATGTCTAGGAGTGTGCTATTTGCTAAATATTTTTTTTTTCTCATAAGTAAAACCTATCTTAGAGAATTGTGAACAGGTGTCCTAAGTGAGGGATTTCCCCTCACTTGCTGTTGTCAACTCTGAAATTAGGGGTTCTCGTTACTTTCTGTCTCAGTAACAATGGCCACCATAACAAATAGCGTGGCTTAATTTACCCACTGGAGACACAGACAGCAATATAAGATAGACACATTTATTTATTTAATATAAGATAGACATTCTAAATTTTCCCTACTCTATTCAAACCTAAAAAAATAAAAAATAAATAAACAATTTGCCTTCATATACACTTTGAAGTGATTGTAAAGTTATTTTTTTTTCTTTTTAAAATAACAAATATGTCATACTTTCCTGATCTGTGCAGTAGTTTTGATCCTCCTCTTCTGGGGTCCCCTGCTGGTGCTATGGGCTCCTCCTCTTCTCCATGCGCCACCATAGGAAGCTGCTTTTTATGAGGGTACTCATGTGGGCTAGATTTTGAACCACACTTTGTGTGTCCATTGAAACACACAGTAAAGCTTGGCCCTGCCCCCAGATCCCCCATCATTGGATTTGATTAACAGCAGCAGGAGCCAATGGCTCCCATTGCTCTCACTGTGAGGAGAGAGAGCAGTGCTGTTGCTCTGGGGCACATCTCTGGGTCGAGAACAGGCTCAGGTAAGTATTTGGGAGGGCTAGGGGGGGTAGGAAGACAGATCTGTGTGTTTGCCCAGTCACACAGTTCCCCATACAGATAGAACACACAGTGAGGGAACACATTTAATCCCTTCCCTGCCAGTGTCATTTGTACAATAAAAGTGCATTTTTGTAATAATGTCACTGGTTCCCCCAAAAAAGTGTAAAATGTCAGTTAGGTCTCGATCTGTTCGCCCCAATGTCGCAGTCCCGCTAAAAATCACTGATCGACACCATTACTAGTAAAAAAATAATAATAATTAAAAAAAAGCCATAAATCTATTCCCTATTTTGTAGACACAATAACTTTTGCGCAAACTTATTAATATACACTTATTGCGATTTTCTTTTACTAAAAATATGTAGAAGAATACATATTGGCCTAAGCTGATAAATACATTTGTTTTTTTGACTAGTGGTGGGGTAGGACTTTGGCTACTTACCCCCAAATTTGGGGTCTCTGTGACCCCAGGTCTCCGACCTATGACCCTCAAAGCTTTATCATTTTTATTTTTTATTTTTTTATGTTCGTAGCATTGCTACGATTGCACATCCCTGCAGAGGAATATATACCATTTGCAGTAAGGGCAAAAAGTTTTTGATCCCCTACTGATTTTGTATGTTTGCTCACTGACAAAGAAATAATCAGTCTATAATTTTAATGGGAGGTTTATTTTAACAGTGAGAAAAAGAATAACAACAAAAATATCCAGAAAAACTCATTTCAAAAAAGTTATACATTTGATTTGCATTTTAATGAGTGAAATAAGTATTTGATCCCCTATTAATCATTATGCTTTGGGAAGTTTTTCTGCTAAGGGGACAGGGCAACTTCACTGCATTAAAGGGACGATTGACGGGGCCATGTACTTGGGTGAGAACCTCCTTCTCTCAGCCAGGGTATTGAAAATGGGTCATGGATGGAAATTCCAGCATGACAAGGACCCAAAACACACGGCCAAGGCAACAAAGGAGTGGCTCGAGAAATAGCACTTTAAGGTCCTGGAGTGCCCTAGCCAGTCTACAGACCTTAATCACATAGAAAATAATGTGGAGGGAGCTGATGGTTAGAGTTACCAAACGGCCACCTCAAAACCATAATGACTTGGAGAGGATCTGCAAAGAGGAGTGGGACAAACTCCCTCCTGAAATGTGTGCAAATCTAGTGGCCAACTACAAGAAACATCTGACCTCTGTGATTGCCAACAAGGATTTTGCCACCAAGTACTAAGTCATGTTTTGCGAAGGAGTCAAATATTTATTTCACTCATTAACCACTTAACGATCGAAAGGATTTGCTCCCTTAATGACCAGGCCATTTTTTGTGATATTTTTGTGCATCGCTTTAACTGACAATTGCACAGTCATGCGACCCTGTACCCAAACAAAATTGTCTATTTTTTCCCACAAATAGAGATTTCTTTTGGAGGTATTTGATCACCTCTGTGGTTTATATTTTTTGCTCTATAATGAAACAAAGAGCAACAGTTTTTAAAAAAAAAAACTTTTTGCTATAATACATATCCCCAAAAAATATAAAAAAAATAAAAATGTATTCATCGGTTTTGGCCGATATATATTTTTATACATATTTTTAGCAGGACTGCAACATTGCAGCGGACAAATCTGACCCCAAATTACACTTTTTGGGGACCAGTGACATTATTACATTGATCAGTGCTATAAAAATGCACTGATCAATGTAAAAATGACACTGGCAAGGAAGGGGTTAGCACTGAGGGGCAATCAAGCAGTTATCTGTGTTTTCTCAGCATGTTCTAACTGTAGGGAACTGGGGCATGACATAGATCACTAATCCAGATCACTGGGAACAGTAGATCTCTGTCATGTCATCGGTCAGAATGGGGATCCAGTTTGTTTACAAAGGCAGATCCCCATTCTGCCTCTCTTTGCCGCGATCGCGGGTCGCCGGCGGACATTGAGTCCGCCTGACCCGCTGGCACGCTCCCACAGCGTGCAACTGCTCCTGTACGAGCTGACTTACAATGACGACGATTCACGCAGAAGAGCCAACCTGCCAAAGTACAACCCAAATCAATCTATGACCTTTTTGAAATGCGTTTTTCTTTATTTGTTTTGTTGTTGTTAATCTGTCTCTCACTGTTAACATATACCTACCATTACAATTATAGACTGATCATTTCTTTGTCAGTGGGCAAACGTACAAAACCAGCAGGGGATCAAATACTTTTTCCCCTCACTGTATCCATGTGTGATCAGCAGGGGATCAAATACTTTTTCCCCTCACTGTATCCATGTGTGCTTTGTACAGTACATATTGTACATTTAAATTAAATACAAGCTTGCTCATAGTTCTAAAACTAGTCCTGGCAGTCCCAATATAAGGAAGTCAATGGCTATCAGAACCATATAGTTGATCCATTAGAAATAATGTAAAAGAAAGTAGGAATCCTAGGAAGAAGAATTTGATAGGGAATCTGATGGACTATTTAATTTTATATGATTCCCTTTACTTGAAACACATATAGTATTCCACCCTAATGCCGCGTACACACGATCATTTTTTGTGATGAAAAAAAACAACGTTTTCTGTGAAGTAAAAAACGACGTTTTTGAAACGTCACTTTTCAAAGACGATGTTGCATACACACCATCGTTTTTTCACAAAATGCGAGGTTACGTTCACCACTCTTTTCCATTGAAGCTCACTTCATAACTTGCTTCTGGGCATGCGCGGGTTGAAAAACGTAATTTCAAACGACGTTTTTGCTACACACGGTGACTTTTTGTGAAACAAAAAACGACGTTTTGAAAAACGACACAAAAAATTCAAGCATGTTGGAATTTTTTTTTGGTCGTTTTTTTGAAGACAAAAAACAACTTTTTGCCCACACACGATCAATTTAAATGACGTTAAAAAAACGAAGTTTTTTTCATCGCAAAAAACAACCGTGTGTACGCGGCATTAAGCCTAATTCTGTTTGTGAGTTCACTTAATTTCTCCTGCACTAATGAGTTGAGAATGAAGAATGAAGAGAGGTAAAAGCTGAGCGTATGTCTAAGCAAAAACATTTTTGAACAGCGTGGGGAAGGATTAGAACCCCAGTCAGGTTTGAGGCTGGATTCACACCTATGCATTTTTAGTGCTTTTTGCATTTTGCAGATTTGCACTACAGTGCATTTAACATGGTTTCCTATGGAACACGTTCTTTAGTGCAAATCTGCAAAATGCAAAAAGCACTAAAAATGCACAGGTGTGAATCCAGCCTTACTGCTATTCAGCATTCCATTATGAGGTGCTCACTTTCTGTCTTGCTGACAATGTTTAACTAGACAAAAAGTGAGGCAAACTCTCCAACAGCGACACAACCAGAGATAAAAATGTCTTCCCTTGGTGCAGAAAGAAAGGCTAGAACCATTGTTGGATTTTTATTTCTGTCTGTGTCCCTGTTGCAGATTTTCTATCACTTGCTGTCTAACCTCTTTAACCACTTTCCGACCGCCGCACGCAGATGTACGTCAACAAAATGGCACGGGGAGGCAAATGGGCATACCTCTACGTCCCTTTAAATTAGTCGCCCAGCGTGTGCGCGCACCCCCGGGGGCGCACACCCACCGCGTGCCTCGCGAGTGTGCTTGCTCGCTGTTTACTCGATGAGTGTGCTTGCGCGATTGCGGTCGGCAAAGGCAGAACAGGGAGATGTCTTTGTAAACAAGGCATTCCCCTATTCTGCCTAGTGACATGTCACTGATGGCTGTCCCCCCATGAGCGGGAATGGTCATCAGTGACATGTTACTTGTAGCCATGCCCCCTAACACTTAAAATCACTCCCTAGTACTTACTTAACTCATTCAGCACCACCTAGTGGTTAACACCTTCACTTCCAGTGACATTTTTACAGTAATCAGTGCATTTTTATGGTCCCAAAAATGTGTCATAAGTGTCCGATGTGTCTGCCATAAAGTCACAGTCACAATTTAAATCGCGATCGCAGATCGCCACTATTACTAGTAAAAAAATATATATTAATAAAAATGCCATAAACTATCCTCTATTTTGTAGATGCTATAACTTTTGCGCAAACCAATCTATAAACGCGATTTTACCAAAAATATGTAGGAGAATACGTATCGGCCTAAACTGAAGAAAAAGAAATGTATATATATTTTTGGGGGATATTTATTATAGCAAAAAGTAAAAAAAAATGTTTTGTTTTTTTTGTAAAATTGTCGCTCTATTTTTGTTTATAGCGCAAAAAAACAAAAAAAAACACCAAAAGAAAGCTCTATTTGTGTGGAGTAAAAAGGACATACATTTTGTTTGGGAGCCACATCGCACGTCCGTGCAATTGTCAGTTAAAGCAATGCCGTGCCGAATCACAAAAAGTGGCCTGGGCCTTGGTCAGCAAAATGGTCTGGGGCTGACACGGTTAACAAAGCAGATAGAGGTAAAGCCCAACAGAAGTTCTAATCTCTAACTGTATGAAAACCTAAAAAAAAAAATTTGTCTTGATGTATACTTGATGTATACTTTAGGTGCTGCATCAAAAACAGGCTTGAATTGTTTTGAAGCAATACCTTTATTGTTATTATTAAGAAACTACTGCCCATTGCCCTAAATGTGCGAATGTTGCGACTTGCAGTCTTTGTATACAGTACCTATTTTGCTCTGGACTTTGTATGTTTTATTTCTTCTGCTTAATAAAATGCTTTTGTTTGTGACAAAAAAACAAAACAGGCTTGAATTAAGAGAATTAAGAGATTTTATTCTCCATTGAGTTCAGAAGAACTTATTTTATTTTTTATTTTTTTTATTTTTTTATTTCACAAAGTTAACTGTACATCATTTCCTACAGTACTACTGTACTTATACAGTATTTCTATTATTTTACTCAGTTTGTCCTTATGACTATAGCTCTTAACAGATTGTGTTTTCATTTATGAACTATAGCTCCGCTTGTTGCTTTTTATTTATACATATTTTTTTTTTGCTTTTTCCTTTTAAAGGTATATAGAAATCTTTATAGAATACACACAGCAACAAGCGTAAATGAGGGCACTAGATGGGAAATTCTGGAATCTTGGAGTACAAATGTAGCTTTTTAAAGTACCTACAGACAAAGAATAACAGATTCATGTACCTGTCGACCTGAACATTCTCCATGCATTAACCCAGGCCTGAACAATTGAACAATTGAAGCAGAACATCCCCATGGAAACAGTGCTTGTATATTAGACTATGTACAAGAACAGACGAGACATGGCTGCAAAGCTGTGGCAATATATAGATATATATACTGTATATAAATTCATTTATTTATTCTTTAAGAATAACTATACTTATGGGTAAGCTGCTTTTGCAATCAATGGGGGACATCAAAGAGGCTTTCTAGTCTATGCCTGTTATGATGTCATCACCCTAAATTTTAACATATCTACCTGTTACACCTAAATTTACATAAGCTGCTTAAAATGTGCTGTAATTTGGTAAACAAGTCCAATAAAGGTGCAGTCAGAAGATTCCAATCCCCCTTACGAGGCTACAGAAACTCAAAAATATGGTATGCTCATTTTTGAATACACTGTATTTAAACTGTTATTGGATCTAACAGAACAGATATTTGTTTATCATGTAAAATGAATGAATAGTAACAATTTTTAGAATCCAACAGTAAGGACAGTTAATCTGTAACTCCACCTGTTTGGATAACAGTATATTACCTATATTACCATTTTGTATTGTAAGGCTACTATGCAAAGCAGATAGCAGTATTGAGCTGAGAGTCCCCAGGCATAGTATGTTTATGTCTAGCTTGTTGCAGCGTTGTCTCCCAGCATTCCAGAACAGCCCCTATGATCTGTAACCAGAAACACATGCTGGTGCTTGTAGTTCAACGGGTATTGTAAGCTTGTGTGTGTGTGATTTTGATAGCCTTGATCCTACTATGTATTGAACAGATCCCAGAGAAACACATGGAGCTTTTACTCACCGGTCTGAGCCGGGCATCTCATCTCCACGGTGCACACACAGGAGCCTCGCTCTCCTGGGGACAGGTGCTCGCTGGTACCTTATGGCTTCGACACAGATGTGTCATGCGTTGCAGCAGTGATTGTTATTCAAATAAGGCCTCCCTCAGCCACCAATCAAAATGCTCTGCTACTTATACATCCAGCAAAAGAGCTGCTTCTGGATGCAGCGTGGTACCCAGTCATGTGATGAGGAGCACATCACAGGCAGCTATAGTGCTTTCTTTACCAGAGATGCTCACAGTCAGATCTGGCCCTTCAGTGCATTCCAGGGCAGAGCTTTTCAAGGCAGTAGCATTCATGCAGTTAAAAACAGATTGTATATTCAGTGCATTGTCAGGGACGTAACTCAAAAATCCCAGTCGGCTTTGTGTTAAAGAGGCATCCGGCATTCACGTGTCGAAGAGATTAGTCTGGAGATTAGACATATAAAAAAAAAAAAAACATTTTCTTTAATGTGTTTAAACATCATATAATCTTTAGGAGGCTAAACTGCCACTTTTTCACAACAGATGTGTCACAACACTCTGGGCGAAGTTAAATCACAAATAAAACAATAATGTTATAGAGGTATTAATCAAGAGCTCGATTTCAGTGTTTACTGACAATACCAAATTATGCTGGGAAGTAACTTCAGCATAGGACGTAGCATCATTACAGGAGTGAGGGGTAAGCAGTTACATGGCAGATTATAGGTTCAATATTGAGAAATTAAAAGGTATGCATTTGTGTGCCAAAAATAAACATGCAAATTATACATTAGAGGGGTCTTACCTAGAAGAATTAGTGATGGAAACGTATCAGGGGTGCTTGTAGATCACAGACTTAGCTGCAGCTTGATACTACATGGCTAACGAAGAAAGCTCAATTCTGTTGAAGCATTGAAATGATCCTACATTTCAGAAATAAATCAATAAATCTACCCCTTTACAAACCACTGGTTAGGCCTCATCTTGAATATTCAGTTCAGTTTTGGTCATCAATCCTCAGAAACGTTGTTGTTGAATTAAAAAGAGGCAACAAAATAAATAGGGAGATGGAGGAACTCTGCCATGACGATTGCTTACATAGAATACAGCTATTCACTCTGTAAAGGAGGAGATATGATTGTAATGTACAAATATATCAAAGGTGACTTCAATAACTGTGATTAACTCTCTGAAGAGGACATATGGCCACAATGTGAGGTTAGAGGAAAGCAGATTTAACCTTATATTGAAGAATTCATTATTTTCTTTTATAGTCATGCTAGCTGAGAGTGTCGACTGCGTCAATAAACTTTTAGATGTTTTCCTCAGGAAGTTTAATATACAGGGCTACAAGAATTGTTAGAGAATAAAAATCACACGCATGTGGTTTGAACTGGATGTCATTAACACATAAATTATTATGTATGTTTTGGTCCAATCACAGAGAGCACACCATATTGAGTAGGGACCGCATCCCAGACATTTAGCAAATGGAAAAGAGGGAGGAAAAAAGGAGGTGAACCGGTACCACATGTTCTCTCAGTCAGTTCTACACAGGCAGTTCATTCACTAGGTGCATCACTAAGTGCATTTATTTGCATAGCATTTGTATATTTTTATGCTTATGTTTTTTACATTACCAGCAGAACTCTTCCTCTCAGCCCGGGAGGGAGGGGGGGGCAGATAGAGGAGGTCTGTCCGCATCCACGACAGCTGATTTTGTCCACTGCAGGAATTTAGGATCATGGTCTTATTTATTCCCAACCTTGATGGCAATACCACATATTTCCACTATGGGGCTGGATTTATGCATTTAGTCTTAAATTATACTGCACTGTAAGGCCACGTACAGACGATCAAACATATCTGCTAAACTGGTCCGCAGACCAGTTTCAGCGGACATATCCGATCGTCTGTACGGGCTAGCAGACAGGTTTCCAGCAGACAAAAGTTTTAAAGCATGCTTTAAAACTTGTCTGCTGGAAAGCAGTCTGTCGGATCTGTCCGCTGGTTAGTACGCCTAACCAGCGGACCGAAATCTCCCGCATGTGTCGAATGGATTAGACGCATACGTGGAAGTATTTTACTTCCTGGTTTGGTGACGTGGCGGCGTCAACGTCACCGCCATGTCACCGCGCTGTATGTCAGCGGGCATTTTGGTTTGATTGTGTGTACACACATCAGACCAAAATCTCCCAGGAGACATGTCCAATGAAAACGGCCTGTCAGACCGTTTTCATTGGATATATGTCCTCATGTGTACGCGGCCTAAGTATTCCTGTTTCTATATATATATATATATATATATATATATATATTTTTTTTTTTTTTCTTAATCATCTGAACAAGACCACACAGAAAATAATCCCTTAATTAATAATTTATGTGGAAAAAAGGAGATGAGATTTTCTAAACGGTGCTTGATAACAAAAAATTATTAAAAATGAGAAAGAAAATATTGTACGAGTCAAAGAGTACAAAAATAGAGAAATGTTTATTAAATAGACATCAATATAATAATATATTCACAAGAAAAAACAAAGTCCTACGAATATATAGGATAAAATACAGGCAAATAATGATTGTACAAAATATACATATACATATAGAGAATATAGAGTATAGAGAATATAGTGTATAGAGAATACACACATTATTACTGGCCTGCAGAGGCCACATAAAATTGAGCTCACCCTTTAACCACAGGAGACCAAGGGCCGTCTCGTAGTTCACCACCAGGTGGGGTAGCCCCCCCCCCAACACACACAAAAGTAAACGGGCCGCTTCAGCGATTCAATCCTTAAAACCGGAGAGAAGTAGGATGCTAAACTGATAAAGAAAATGAAGGATAAGGACACTGAGGATAGAAGGAGAAGGACAAGCAGAAATTGGAAAGGTATATACTATACTCAGGCCGAGGAAATAGCTCACTTACATAGAGGCGAAAGTATGTGGGGGATAAAATGGTTAATGAGATGATACTGGGCATAAGACGATAGTGTGCTTGAGTTACACAACTTGGATCTAGAAATAACGGAAAAATAAAGAAGACAATAATAAGAATAAAAATAAATAAATAATAATAATATAAAAAATAAATAAAAAATTAAGTATTTTTTAAGGAATTTTTGTGTTTTGCATAAAGTATTATAGAGAGGACCTACGTCTCTACTCTATAAAATTGCAAGGGAACAGGAAAGATGGACACATAATGAACCAAATAAAACATTTTTTTTAAAAAGAGAATTGACAAAGTACTGGGATAGAAAGTGCCCAGTATAAAGTGCTGGGAGAAAGCACTGGGAGCGTTTAGAGCTGAGTTAATCCTTACCGTGAGATGGTGTTGACAGCTGCAGCCAGTGTCATCTGCACTGGGTTGTGAAACAGGCAGCTATTTATGGAGATGTTCGTCCGACGTGCACAGACGTGTGACGTGTCGGTAGCTGGTAAATGAAACGGAGAGAAATGGAAGAGAGTACTAGTAAAACTACATATCCCAGAAAGCAACGGGATAGTCACGTGTGGACGTGCGTGACGCCAGACAGAGAGACTCGAGCGCTGTGTGGAGAGGACTCCGCCTATATGCAAATGACGGAAAGCGTGCAGAAGCTAGAGAGGGCAGAGGGGCGTATCAGGGGGATGGATAACAAGCAGCCCGTGAAAAAAGCGTTAGGAAAATTAAACGAATGATAATATGTCTAGCAAAGCGCCACCAGATTGAAATTAAAGCGGAGCTCCACCCAGGATAACAACATTTTACAATGTTGTTTGAAAAAAATAAAATAAAAAACCTGAAAAAAATAAAAAAAAAATACTCACCCGAAATAGCTGTTGCTATGCGGAAGTCCGTAATCTGCCTCTTCCTGATCCGCGGTGTGTTTTCTTCTTCTTCTTCTCCTTGTGAATGGGCGCGCTGCTTCCTGGGAACTGTGTGTGTTCTCAGAGAGCAGCGCGCCCATTCACAAGCCAGCGTGAGACTCGCGCAGGCGCAGTAGGAAACGGGCAGTGAAGCCGTACGGCTTCACTGCCTGTTTCCCATATTGTGAATGGCGGCGCGGGACCCGGAGCGATCGTGGGACCGGCATCGGGGGGCCCATCAGCGCGGGCGCCTAGGACAGGTAAGTGTCTTTATTTAAAGTCAGCAGCTACACTGTTAGTAGCTGCTGACTTTAAAAAAATGTTTTACCGTGGCTGGAGCTCCGCTTTAAGCGGCCAGTATGTGTGGGAGGGGTACTAAAACCGGGCGGCGACACAGGGACGGATCAAGTCTACAAAAGGGGAAGGGGGGAGCATGGGAAAAAAAACGGACGGTAGACCGTAATACCTCCGATGTTCCCTAGTGCCTCTGCGCCTCTGCACCTCTCCTTCTATCCTCAGTGTCCTTATCCTTCATTTTCTTTATCAGTGTAGCATCCTACTTCTCTCCGGTTTTAAGGATTGAATCGCTGAAGCGGCCCGTTTACTTTTGTGTGTGTTGGGGGGGGGGCTACCCCACCTGGTGGTGAAATATGAGACGGCCCTTGGTCTCCTGTGGTTAAAGGGTGAGCTAAATTTTATGTGGCCTCTGCAGCCCAGTAATAATGTGTGTATTCTCTATATGTATATTTTGTACAATCATTATTTGCCTGTATAAAATTAATATTTATGTTTTTCTACACTTCTGTAGTTTAATAAATCCAAAAGCCGCGATTGTTACCATCTACCCCTGAGGAAGCTTATCACAAGCGAAACTGTTGGGATACAACAATCCACTGTGGCTTAAACCAGATTTTATCTACCTCTGACCGATTATCTTTTTATCCTATATATTCGTAGGACTTTGTTTTTTTTTTGTGAATATATTATTATATTGATGTCTATTTAATAAACATTTCTCTATTTTTGTACTCTTTGACTCGTACAATATTTTCTTTCTCATTTCAATAATTTTTTGTTATCAAGCACCGTTTAGAAAATCTCATCTTCTTTTTTCCACATAAATTATTAATTAAGGGATTATTTTCTGTGTGGTCTTGTTCAGATGATTAGGAAAAAAAAATATATATATATATATATATATATATATATATATATATATATATATAGAAACAGGAATACTTAGGCCGCGTACACATGAGGACATATATCCAATGAAAACGGTCTGACAGGCCGTTTTCATTGGACATGTCTCCTGGGAGATTTTGGTCTGATGTGTGTACACACGATCAAACCAAAATGCCCGCTGACATACAGCGCGGTGACATGGCGGTGACGTTGATGCCGCCACGTCACCAAACCAGGAAGTAAAATACTTCCACGTATGCGTCTAATCCATTCGACACATGCGGGAGATTTCGGTCCGCTGGTTAGGCGTACTAACCAGCGGACAGATCCGACAGACTGCTTTCCAGCAGACAAGTTTTAAAGCATGCTTTAAAACTTTTGTCTGCTGGAAACCTGTCTGCTAGCCCGTACAGACGATCGGATATGTCCGCTGAAACTGGTCTGCGGACCAGTTTCAGCAGATATGTTTGATCGTCTGTACGCGGCCTTACAGTGCAGTATAATTTAAGACTAAATGCATAAATCCAGCCCCATAGTGGAAATATGTGGTATTGCCATCAAGGTTGGGAATAAATAAGACCATGATCCTAAATTCCTGCAGTGGACAAAATCAGCAGTCGTGGATGCGGACAGACCTCCTCTATCTGCCCCCCCCTCCCTCCCGGGCTGAGAGGAAGAGTTCTGCTGGTAATGTAAAAAATATAAGCATAAAAATATACAAATGCTATGCAAATAAATGCACTTAGTGATGCACCTAGTGAATGAACTGCCTGTATAGAACTGACTGAGAGAACATGTGGTACCGGTTCACCCTCTGTATATCTTCTGAGCTGCACATCAGGTTGCAGTGTTCGCTGGCATTTTGTGTGTGGATTTTTTGCTTGCTTTTTCCTCCTCTAAAAATTGTGACATTTTAAAACCTGCCAGTACTTGCTACTATCTGTTACCAAAGACTGTTTCTAGGCTCTGGGAAATTTCAGGAATTTTTATTTTTACAGAGAGTATTACTGATATTTGCATACCTGCTTATTTGCCTAACTGTTTTATTTGGGCCCCTCTCTCTCAGGCCCCCCTTTTTCTTTGCCTCTCCCTTTCCTATGGGAGGGAGAAGGCGAGAGGGGGCAGCCACTCCCAATATGAATTATAGCTACAGTAAACTTTGTAACCTATAATGTAAAAGGATTAAATTCTCCAGGGAAAAGGTTTGCTGTAAACAAGGAACTACAACATTACAGGGTAAATGTGGCTTGCCTACAGGAAACACATATCACGCATTCCTCAGGGACAAAACTGTCCTCTCGGTTCTTCTCCACACGGTATTATGGGGACTCAACCTCAAATCTATCATGTGGGGTGGCCATAGGATTTGACAAAAATACAGTGTTTGTAGTAAGGAAGCGGCTAGCGGACCCAGAAGGAAGATTCCTTTTTATAAAGGGGAAGTTATTTATTATGGACTGTATTATAGCAAATATTTACTCTCCAAATAGAGACTCAGATAGGTTACTGAGGAAAACCTTAAAAAAATTGCAGAATTTAAAGGAGGGAAACTGGTGATCGGGGGAGATCTCAACATGTGTATAGACCAACGGGTCGATATTACAGGGGGTCTCTCCCGCTTATCAGCCGAGAGACAGAATAAAATAAAGAAGATATTACTAGAATACCAGTTTGTGGACGCCTGGAGGAATAGATTATATACTTATAGAGCATCAGTGGCTACTCTCCCTTAGAAATAAGACTACAAAAAATCCCTTTCAGATCATGCCCCAGTGCTAGCTCAACTAGAAATAACATTGCCCCCCCCCCCCATTGGGGAGGGGGTGGAAATTAAATGACTCCTTGATCCAGGACCCCGAGGTGAATAAGAGGATAGAGCAGGAGTTGGAGGAATTTTTTCTCACCAACTAAGCACCTGAAATCTCAAGGGGTACTTTGTGGGAAGCCCATAAAGTTTATATATGGGTGGTGTTAATAAGTATAGGAGCATGGAAAAAAAGGAAAAGGGAAAGAATATTAAAAATGTATATAATGAGATAAATGAGCTAGAGCAACAGACGAGATCCCAGATAGGCCAGAGCTAAATAAAAAAAAAGAATCGTTGGGGGAACTAATAGAACAGGAGAAAAAAATAGCTTTTCATATAGTCGAAAAAGAGAAATAAGTAAGGGAATAAAAATGCATCCTTTGTAGCTAAAATTAAAAAAAAAGGAAGGAGAAATAATTCATTCATCCCCTGAAATAGCAGAGGTCTTTCATGGCTATTATAGCCAGCTCTATAATGCCACACAAAAAGAAGAGAATAGGGGAAGTAAGGAAGAAGTCCAAGAGTACCTGCAGGACCCTGATCTTCCAGTGATGCCTAAATAGGAGCTGGAGATGCTAGAAACCCCAATTACTCAGAAAGAAGTACTTAAAGAAATTAAATATATGGCCACAGGCAAGAGTCCAGGGCCTGACGGGTACTCAATTATGTATTATAAAAGGTTCCAAAAAATTTTGATCCCTAAATTATGCAACTATTTCAATGCATTAGCAGAAGGAGAGAACCCACGGGAAGAGGCACTAATGGCTTACATAACCTTAATTCTGAAGGGGGGTAAGGATCCAATTGCTCCAGATAGATACAGACCGATATCACTACTAAACACTGATATAAAAATATTTGCAAAAATAATAGCAGGAAGACTTAAAACACTATTACCACAATGGATACATAGTGACCAGGTTGGGTTCATTACAGGGAGGGAGGGGAAAGATAACTCTCTCAAAGCCCTCTTCCTAATACACAAGGCAAGGGTGAGTGGGGCCCCAGTCATACTTCTGACGGTAGATGCTGAAAAGGCTTTTGAAAGAATCGACTTCGGCTTCGCTGTCAGGTCACCTGTGGTCACCCTGTTGGGGTCAGGGATGCACCACAGGGTAGTGAACCCTATGACCAACTGCTGCGATCAGAGAGGAAGCATGAGCCCAAGAGCCTAAGGGATCTTTCACACGTCCGTTCAGTTTTTTAGATCAGTTTTTTCCCCCTTCAGTTGATCCGTTTTTTCATCCGTTTTTCGTCCGTTTTTCGTCCGTTTACATCCGTTTCCGTTCCGTTTTCCGTCCGTTTTTCATCAGTTTTTTTCATCCGTTTTTTCATCCGTTTTTTTTTTTTTTAGAACTTTTTTTTTTTTTTACATATTTTGATGAAAAACTGACGTTAGCGGATCGGATGGTAAACGGATCATCAGCTAACGTCCGTTTTTCGTCCGTTCCGTTTTTTTGACGGAAGAAAAATAGGGTTTTCTTCCGTCCAAAAAAACGGAGCTTACCGCAGACGGATGTTAACGGACGTTAGCGGATGCTCATCCGCTAACGGACGCTAACCCATAGGGAAGCATTGAGGTCCGTTAACGGACGTCCAAAAAACGGACGAACTGAACGGACGTGTGAAAGAGCCCTTAGACCCAGCTTTGTGTTCACCAGAGCCTCTGGTGGTGAGGATGGCCTTCGCCGCAGCTGGATCCAGGTCGCGACCCCTGGGGTCCCCAAGGTCACGCTCCGCAGGGAGAGAGGGGAAGTATCAACCAGGACAGGCGATGGTGAAGGCTAAGCTGAGGTCATGGCAACAGGCAGACAAGGGTAATCAAGGAACGGGCCAAGGGTCAGGGAAACAGGCAAGCAGGAGAAGTCAGAGACGAGCCAAGGTCGGTAAACAGGAAGGTAAACGTAGCACACTGCAGACAGGAACAAGCTACAAACAAAGGTTGAACAGCAAAGCAGACTAGCAGTGCAGTGGTTAATATAGGCTTCCTGTGATGGCCTAAGGTGGAGCCATACAGGGAGGAAGGTGATAAAATACAGCCAGAAAGAGGGTCAGGCCTCTAATGAACAAATGGAGACAGGTAGGCTGCCAGAATTTATTGCATATCCATGACATTCATGTTGGGAACATTGAAACATCTAGGAATTGGAGAGAAGATGATGCGATGGATATCCACATTTTATCTCCATCCAACAGCTAAAATTTGAATAAATGGTACTTTTTCCTCTACCTTAGAATTATTTCATGGTACAAGACAGGGTGGCCCTCTGTCTCCAATGTTATTTGCTTTAGCACTGGAACCTGTGTTAGCTGCAATCAGGAAAAATAGGGATATAAAAGGAGTGAGAGTAGGAGACAAGGGCCCAGATTCACGTACATCTGCGCATTATTGGACCGGCGTAGCGCACCGCCTTTACGTTAGACGTGCGCAATTTTGCCGCGTAATCACCCTATTCTTGGGAGGGACGTGGGCGTGTTACATTGAAATGAGCCGTGACCCCATGCAAATGAAGGGCCGGCCGGCTCGCGCATGCGTGCTTGAACGAGACCATGTCAGCTCCGATGCGTGCATGCTCACAACTCGGGAGCGGCGCAATCAGTGAAATTGGAAATGGACTAGGGCAACGTTGTGAACTACGCGAACAGTATAAATAGACACACACAAACGCACTTCCTTTGCAAAAGTACATCCCTTTGTCCCTTCCCATTTAACAAAGTGCTTTTGTTCTTGTTGTTCGTTGCGGTGTGTTTTGTAGTTGTCAGATTAGTGTTCTGTGTGATCAAGTGGTTGTTGTTAGATTTTTGAAAGTGGTTTTTGATAAGTGTTTGAGAGACTGTTTGTTTGATTGATATATTTCTTTTTGTTTCTTTTCCTGCTGTATTTTTTTTTTTTTTTTGGGGACTGTTTCTTGGTGAGTAGTTTTCTCTCTGTGTGTGTGTTTTTTTGTGATTGGTTGTGCTTGTTTGTGTGCGTGAATTTTGTTGACTGGGACTGTTTTTTTTTGGAAGGATGACTGAGAGAAAACGAAAGCTGAATTTTACAGTTGTGGAAAAACAGATTCTTGCCCGGGCCATTAGCGAGTATGGGCGTTACCTCCACGGCCCAGAGAGTGCCAACACCACCCCGGCCAGGAGGAGAGAGATTTTGGATAGGATTACTGACCAGGTGAATTCTGCGGGGCAGGGGGAGACACGGACCAGGTCTGGGATTGACAAAAAAATCAATGACCTCCGGCGTCTGGTCAAAAAGAAGTTGGCCAGAATGCATGCCCATGCCAGGGGCACAGGAGGGGGCCCACCATGCCGTATTAGCCTGACAGCGGAGGAGCGTGCGGTGGCCCTGACCTTTCATCGGCATGAAGTTGAGGGCCTGCCCGGCTTTGACTCCAGTCCCCAGCCCGTGGTGCCAGGTAAGTTGTTTTATTTTTTAATATCAGGTGTGTAGCATGTGTGGGGGAGGGGGTGAAAGGGAATATGTGGCAAGTGTGTGGATCCTCCAACCTGTGAATGTTTTGTGTCATCCACAGATGTGCAGGAGGGTGCAGGGCCATCTGGCCTGACCGCACCAACCCCAGGACAGCAGCCTAATGAGGCCCCCCCAACAAGGCCGGAGTCCGCGGAGGAGGTTCAACAGGAGCAGGACAATCATGAGGAGCAGGACAATCATGAGGAGGAGGAGAATCATGAGGAGGAGGAGTCCATGTCAGGCACTGGACGTTTGGGTTTTGAGGACTCCTCCCCTCTGGCTGCCAGCAGGCAGGCCTCCCTAAGGGGGAGCCCCCCCCCTCCTCCCCCAACATGGCTCCCCTCACAAGGGCCTCCCCTTCTCCCCGGCCACAAGCATCAGCTGGAGGCAGGATGTCATCCCAGACCACCAGGGGGTTGGCCGATCTCCTGCCCGCCACCCTGAGAAGGGACCAGTTCCTCCAGACCCGCCATCTGGGACAGGTCAGCCAGACATTGGTGCGGATGGAGGAGAGCCTGTCCTCCATCAAGGATACGCTGGGGAATCTGGACTCCCACTCCTGGGCTTTCACAACCTGCCTAAATGACCTGCAGACGACATCAGCAGGCGTTGGGCAGGATGTGAGGGCCCTTACCCTGGCTATCCAGGCCAACACGGCAACAGTTGGTGCTGCCCTGGACAGAATTGCCGTGGCCTTGGAGGGCAGGCCACCAGGTGGGCAGAGATCAGGGGCTGATCCTCCTTTCCCGGTTTTACCCCTTCCCCATGAGTCTCCCCTGAGAAGCCGGGGCCGTGGCCGGGGGCGCCCCAGGCGTGGCTCACGCAGAGGGCAGTAATTTGTTTTTCCCCCCAATTTTTTTTTTTTTCAAATGTTTTTTTTTTTTTTGTGTTTTTTTTTTTTTTTTGTGTTGGAAATTTTTTGATTTTGCAGGTCATTTTTTTTTTTGGGTTGCGAATGCTGTGTGAATGTGGGGGTGACATTCCTGCCGGAAAAGGGGTGTCACCCTCAATTTTGGTGGAAAAGGGTTCCCCAGGACCAGGGAGAAGTGATCCCCAGGTCCGTGTGAATGGTGTATGAATGTACAGTGACATAATTGGAGCCTTGGCGTGGCGTTGCTGCTCACAAGTCCAGCATGGTGGACTGGTGCCAATCCAATTTGATGTGGATGTGGGGTGTGTGTGCTAGGGACCACAGTGGTGTGCATGCATGCATTCTCATTGTGCCATGATTAATGTGTATGTTTAACGTGCAAAGATGCCCAATGTGAGCTGTCTCCTGGCTGCTCTTCCCTCAGAAGACGGGTTAACCTCGGTTAGGGGGGGATTGTCTGGTTCAGGGGTCAGGTCATCACGTAGGTCAATCTGCAGGCCCTTTCTTTCTGCAAAGTTGTGCAGCATGCAACATGCACCGATGATCTGGCACACAAAGTTTGGGGAGTACAAGAGGGTACCCCCAGACTTATCCAGGCATCGGAAATGTGACTTTAGGATGCCAAAGGTGCGCTCCACCACTGCTCGTGTTTGGGCATGTGCTTGATTGTATCTTTCCTCTCCTGGAGTTTGGGGGTTCCGGATAGGAGTCATGAGATGGGGTCCCAGTGGATATGCAGAGTCACCTGGAAGGGAAAAGACAGGAGGATGTTAGTCATGCATGTGCCCCTTGTGATGTGCATCATGGGAGGGGATAGTCATGCCTGCCACCCATGTCACTCACCAACCAGCCAGGTGTCCCCATACACGTTCTGATCGAATTCCATTCGGATGTGGCATTGATTGTATATGTAGCTGTCATGGCTGGACCCTGGGTGTTTGGCACGGACGTGCCATATGAGGCCTTGGGCATCGACTATCACCTGTACATTGATGGAATGCCAATGCTTCCGATTGCGGTACATCTGCTCTGTCTCCTGGGGGGGCTGGAGTGCCACATGTGTGCAATCAATGGCCCCCACAGTGCGTGGGAATCTGGCAATTCTGTAGAAATCTGTCATTGCCTTCAGCCGCAGGTCCTTAGTGGTGGGTTTGATGATTTGGTTGGCCATGCGTCTGAGGATTGCAGGGACAACCTGGTGCACACATCTGCTCATGGAGGACTGTGACATCCCAGCCACCACTCCACTTGTACGCTGAAAAGAGCCACTGGCAAGGAAATGGAGTGTTGCCAGGACCTTGACCAGTGGCTGCACTGCATGTGAGCGGTGTGTTGGGCTGGTGATGTCACCCTGCAGGGTTGTGGTTAATTCCAGGATGGCATGAGGGGTGAATCTGAAGATGCGATACACCTCAGAATCACTCATGCCAAACAGGTCTATGCGGGTACGGTATATCCTCTCCCGTGCCATCCTCCGTGCCATCCTCCGTGCCCCCCTCCTTCTTTGTTCATCTAAAGTCAGTAGTATAGCTATGCGCGACGATGCCCCTGGCATGTTGGCATACAGATTGTTGAGCAACACGTGTGACTGCTGAGCTGCTCACTAACAGTGTTGCTTTATCTAACAAGTAGACTTTTTTTCTTTTTTTAGACCAGCTTTTATCAGCTCTAATTTTAGACAGGACATTTTGCTGTTGCGCACACTGCGTCACCTGCGCTGCCCCAACGTTGTTTTGTGGATCCCCGTAAGTCCCTCATTAGCATATTTGACTAGCAAATCAATGGTGTGTCTATCGCACTTTTGCGCGGATGGATGCGCCAGTCTAACGAAATTACGCGGGACAATTTTTTGCGTATCTCGTTCTGGGGATGCCGCGCAACGAAACGCACGCGCACATTTAGACTTACGCACGCGCATCTCCTGTTGCGCAGGCGTAATCGCTCTGTGAATCTGGGCCAAGGAGTATAAGGTAGCCGCATACGCAGATGACGTATTATTTTTTATTACTGATCCCAGGACAACAATACCAATTATATTAAAGGAATTAAGCAGATATGGGAACATGTCAGGTTAAAAAATTAATACAGCAAAGTCAGAGATTCTAAATATTTCAAAAGAGGAGCAGTGGACAATTCAACCTACCTCCCCTTTGTTTGGTGTAAACAAGAAACTAGTATATCTGTGTGTAAAACTGGCAGCATCATTGGAGTCATTATTTGAGGCAAACTATATTCCCATACTAAATAAAGTAAAAGATCAACTTCACGATTTAAGATATAGACCACTGTCTTGTCTAGGGAAGATAAATGTTTTAAAAATGATTATCTTGCCTAAACTAACATATATATTCCAAATGATTCCAATTAGGCCTTGTACACACGAGGGAATTTATCCCCTGAAAATGGTCCGACGGACCATTTCAGCTGAAAAATCCGCTCGTCTGCAGGGGCAAACGGACAGTTTTGGACGGATTCCTCCGGTGGAAAAGTTTCAAAGCATGCTTTGAAATTTTTCCGCTGGAGAGCTGCCCGTCGGATATGTCCGCTGGTTAGTACGCCTAACCAGCGGACATATCTGCCCGCACATGCGTCGTATCCTGTGAATGGATCCGACGCATACGCGCGGAAGTGTTTTTCTTCCTGGTGCGGTGACGTGGCGGCGTCAACGTCACCGCCGCTTCACCGCGCTGTCCTCCGGCGGGGAATTTGATCCGATGGTGTGTACAGCCATCGGATCAAAATAGCCCGGCGTAAATATGCGCTGTAAACGGTCCGGGGACCGCTTACAGCTGATAAATTACATCGTGTGTACAAGGCCTAAGAGTCCCACAGGATTTTTTTTCAAAATGAAGAGCTTTAAAATATATCTGTAAACATCCCAGAATATCATATGCAAATTTGGTAAAGGGGAAAAAGTCAGGTGAGGTAGCAGCACCAGATTTTAAGAAGTACTATCAGGTAATCGTTATTTCAAGGATAATAGGGTGGACACACAACAAAGAGGGGAAAGGATGGGTGGAAATTGAAAAAGCACAAATTAAAGTAGATTTAGGGAAGAGTGTGTGGATTCCACGACAGTATTGGGAACTGTCAAAAAATAAAAACCCATTAACTAAACATTAGTTTAGGGTATGGGATAGATTGGGTAAAGTAAATCACTGGCAGCACAATTCACCTTTAACCACTTAAGGACCTTGGGTGTTTTTCAGATTTGGCGTTTACAAGACTAAAACAGTTTTTTTTTGCTAGAAAATAACTTAAAACCCCCAAACATTATATATATTTTTTTTCTAACACCCTAGAAAATAAAATGGCGGTCATTGCAATACTTTTTGTCACACCGTATTTGCGCAGCGGTCTTGCACTTTTTTTGGAAAAAATTTACTTTTTTGAATTAAAAAATAAGACAACAATAAATTTGGCCCAATTTTTTTATACATTGTGAAAGATGTTACGCCGAGTAAAATGATACTCAACATGTCACGCTTAAAAATTGCGAGCGCTCGTGGAATGGCGTCAAACTTTTACCCTTAAAAATCTTGATAGGCGACGTTTAAAAAATTCTATAGGTTGCATCTTTTGTGCTACAGAGGAGGTCGAGGGCTAGAATTATTGCTCTTGCTCTATCGATTGCGGTAATACCTCACTTGTGTGGTTTGAACACCGTTTTCATATGCGGGCGCTATTCACGTATGCGTTCGCTTCTGCGCGCAAGCTCGTCGGGACGGACGCTTTAAAAAAAAATGTGTTTTCTTTATTTTTCTTTATTTTATTATTTTTTACACTGAAAAAAAAAAAATTATCACTTTTATTCCTATCACAAGGAATGTAAACATCCCTTGTAATAGAAAAAAGCATGAACTGTCCCCTTAAGTATGAGATCTGGGGTCAAAAAGACCTCAGATCTCATATTTAGACTTAAATGCAAAAAAAAAAGGAAAATGTTGTCACTTGAAAAAATGACATTTAAAAAATGTTGCTTTAAGAAGCATGGTATGAACTGACGTTTTGACGTCACTTACGCCCTGCTGTGCTATGGGGATGGGTGGGGGCCATCTTGCCCTCACTCGCATCCCCGCACAGCACGAGAGAGGACCCGATCGCCTCCCCCGTACCCGACAACTTCTGGTAAGCGGCAGAGGGCGCGGGAGAGCGGCGGGAGGGGGGGCCCTCTCTCCCACCGCCGATAACGGTGATCTTGCGGTGAATCCGTCACGGAGACCACCGTTATCGTTAACAGGACTGCTCACACTAAAGATGGATATCTCGGTTGTGGCAGCAGCTGCTGCCGTTACCGAGATATCCATCTTTAAAAAAAGGCCGTATATCTCCGTGAGCAGGTCCTTAAGTGGTTAATTTCTTTATTAGACACAAATTACTTTAAACCAGGGAAAGATGATATTTTATTAGATGGTCAAAATAAGAGGAAATATTATTACAAGATGTGATACTTGACGTGATTGTAGCCATATTAGTGCAATTGTGACAGAGAAAATTGATTACTGACCGTGATACTGTTTTTATTTGCACTAACATACAATTTTTCAGGTCAAGCTTTCGGGTGTTTCCCCTTCTTCAAGGTCCAAGCATCACAAGATGTGATGATAGGTAATAGGATATGCACATTTACAGAGCTAACACAGAAATGGGGTAGTAGATCATTAGATCGATAGAGATATGCACAAATACAACATTTCACACAGATGCTACCCCAGCCACAGCGGGGAAATGGTAATATGAACTCAATGGAGAAACTTTTTTCCTCCCCACAAAGCCTGGGACAGAGTGTGTCAATTGTTTTTTAAATATTGATAGATGAAATAGGACCAAAATATCCCCCGTATTTGAATAAATGGGAGGAAGAAAAAGTCCCCCTACAGGGAGATAAACATAGGAATAGGATCTTGAAGATAGCCTGTTGTGTTTCTAGTAGACATGTGCAGACTGGAATATTTAGTTTTGTTTTTTAGTTTTCGTCTGGAATTTTTTTTATTTAGTTACTCCCTAAAATCGTTTTGGTTTATTTCGTTTTTCGTTGGGGAATAGCTTTCTTCCGAAAATCCAATAATACTTGGTTTTTGTCGAATGGTCAAAAGAATATTCGACGGAACTTCGAAACTTTACGCCGAATCGTACATTTCCGTTCGAATATTCCGCCTACAAGAATTCTAATGTTGTATGACTAGTAATAATGTCGAATCTATTCTCTATAATGCCGAATCTATTTTCTCATAAATCGAATCTATTTTCTCATAAATCAAAATCTATTCTCTGTAATATCGAATCTATTATTTCTATAGTGTCGAATCTTTTCTCTATGATGTCGAATCTTTTCTCTATAATGTGGAAAAGTACCGTATGTGTGTGTGTATATCAGGTTCGATAGACAGATTGCTATTCATTCACTGTATTCAGTCAGCGTCATTTCGAATCTCTCTATATCAAATTTTTACCACAATAAAAACTCAAATAAAGCATTTTTTATGTTGGATCTTTCGGTTTTCGTTTCTTGCGCTTTCGTTATCGTTTGAACACCTATCAGTCCTTTAACCACTTAACCCCGGACCAATATGCTGCTAAATGCCCAGAGGCGTTTTTACAATTCGGCACTGCGTCGCTTTAACAGACAATTGCACGGGGGTGCGACGTGACTCCCAAACAAAATTTTCGTCCTTTTCTTCCCACAAATAGAGCTTTCTTTTAATGGTATTTGACTGCCTCTGCGATTTTTATTTTTTGCACTATAAACAAAAATAGAGTGACATTTTTTAAAAAAAAATCAATATTTTTTTACTTTTTGTTATAAGAAAAATCGAATAAACTAAATTTTAGTCAAACATTTAGGCCAAAATGTATTCAGCCACATGTCTTTAGTAAAAAAAAATCGCAATAAAAAAAATTAGCTACCTAGCGGCAACAGTGACCAATACAGCGATCAGAAAAATAATAGCTTAGTGACACTGGCAATAGGGAGTGAAAGGGTTAACTAGGGCGGTGATCAAGGGGTTAAAACTTTATTAGGGAGGAGCTGTGGTGGCTCAACGTGATTGGCACTGCGCTGACAAGCCATTCACCTCTGCAGCCAAGGGTTCGGATCCCGGTCTCGGCTACATGTGAATTGAGTTTGGTGGTCTCAGCCCGGCTCCCGGTGGGTGTGCTATGCAAGGTACGCCTGTGCTTAGTACGCCCACCCCCCCCCCCCACAAAAACCACCACACTTGCACGCACACAAAATTGGTTTAAAAACACATGCACTTTGGCCATGCGGTCTCTTAAAATAAAGAGAGGCGAATAGTAGAAACAGTTGATATAAAATGGAAAAATATATAAAGTAGTTCAGTCCAAATGGATCACGTTTATATGGTACTAAAAAATGAATAAACTGTTGCTGAGGGGGCTGCCGGCTTGTCGAGAAGAAGCAATTCTGAAAATATACAAGAGACAAAAGAAGCGGCGCCCTCTAAGCGTAGCATGAAATTTATTTAAAATAAATCAACAATACAATTCTTATGAGATGGGTACTCACAAGAATGCAGGGGGTCAAAGCGCATCAATATACAATGTCATCCGTGAGAAACATCCTCAGTTCGTGAGGTCCGCTGGAGCGATGAAGTGGTGACAGCTCTCTTTTGCTGGAACATGCACGGCCTGCAGTTCCCACAACCCGTAGAGGTTTCAACCGTTGTGTGGGTCCCTGGATGAAAATTCGGTGCTGGTTCACCAGGGAGGAAGCAGGGGAGCCGTGTTATTTCCTTGTCCGGTCTGTGGAACACAGCCTTGGAGTGCAAAACAGCGCAACGTCACTTCCGGGATGAATCACGGGGCGGTGCACGCGTTCGAGGCATGCGTGCCTCTTCGTCAGGCTCTATGGGGGCCATATTGGATAAGGGATATAAATACAGCTGGAGCGGAGCTGATTGGCTGGGCCAGACAAATTACATACGGAGATCGGGAAATCATTGCATAGAAAAGAAAGATTTTCAGCTCATTAAATACAAAAACATCCTACCTGAACAGAATTAGAAAAAGAAGTATGGGACTAAATATAGTACTTAGAACAGAAATGGGGGAATATATAAGGGAATATATATAGAAGAAAATATATAGAGAGAGAATTATTACTACTTGGAAGTGCATAAAAGACTCGCTTAAAATCAATTAAAAGATGGATGGGCTGGACTTGGATATGTAATCATATAGTCATATTGTCATATAATCACATATGCTATAATCGAAGGTTAGTACCCTATTGTGGATGTACTATGTGTGCTGAGAAATAGACTTAAATAGGGGATATTTAAAAAGCACACGCGGGACATACCTGCATATAGAAGAAATTCCATTATATTGTTTTATTGTTTTACTGGGGTAGAGTATAATGCCGCGTACACACGGTCGTTTTTTGCGATGAAAAAAAACGTTGTTTTTTAAAACGTCATTTAAATTGATCGTGTGTGGGCAAAACGTCGTTTTTTGTCTTCAAAAAAACGACCAAAAAAAATTCCAACATGTTTGAATTTTTTGTGTCGTTTTTCAAAACGCCGTTTTTTGTTTCACAAAAAGTCACCGTGTGTAGCAAAAACGTCGTTCAAAACGAAGTTTTTCAACCCGCGCATGCCCAGAAGCTAGTTATGAAGCAAGCTTCAATGGAAAAGAGTGGTGAACGTAACCTTGCTTTTTGTGAAAAAACGATGGTGTGTATGCAAAATTGTCTTTGAAAAGTGACGTTTCAAAAACGTTGTTTTTTACTTCACAGAAAACGTCGTTTTTTTTCATTGCAAAAAACGACCGTGTGTACGCGGCATTAGAGTAAGATGTTGATCTCCAAGCCCTCATTTAACCCTCGAGGCGACAAGCAATCTAAGGTGATGCCTCGAACGCGTGCACCGCCCCGTGATTCATCCCGGAAGTGACGTCGCGCTGTTTTGCGCTCCAAGGCTGCGTTCCACAGACCGGACAAGGAAATAACACGGCTCCCCTGCTTCCTCCCCGGTGAACCAGCACCGAATTTTCATCCAGGGACCCACACAGCGGTTGAAACCTCTACGGGTTGTGGGAACTGCAGGCCGTGCATGTTCCAGCAAAAGAGAGCTGTCACCACTTCATCGCTCCAGCGGACCTCACGAACTGAGGATGTTTCTCACGGATGACATTGTATATTGATGCGCTTTGACCCCCTGCAGTCTTGTGAGTACCCATCTCATAAGAATTGTATTGTTGATTTATTTTAAATAAATGTCATGCTACGCTTAGAGGGCGCCGCTTCTTTTGTCTCTTGCATCACTTCCTCTGCCTATGTTTACATTTTACAGGCAGAGGAAGTGACACGGCGGCGGCGCACGGGATTGGCTGGGAGCGATCACGAGGGGCTGAACAGAAATGAACAGCCGCCCCCTTGAGTCTGATCGCTCCCCAAGGTAAGCCACCTGCCGCACGCAGCGGAGGGGGTCCTGATCGGACCCCCGACCCGCTAGAATGCAGGAATGTAAATATACGCCCATCTGCCCGTACGTGCCATTCTGTGGATGTACATAGGCGTGCGGCGGGTGTTAAGGGGTTAAAGACAAAGATCTGTCTGCACCAGTTAATTATTTCAAAGATCTGACTGCACCAGTGTGTTTGCATCTGTTCTGTAGGAACAGTTTGCACCTAAACCAGCTCACATTATATCACTCACAATTAGGGTTGAGTGAACCCGAACTGTAAAGTTCGGGTTCGTACCGAACTTTTTTTTTTTTTTTTGGACCCGAACCCGAGCCCAAATAAGTTGCTGAAAGTTCGGGTTCGGAGTTCGGCAATGTAATGGCCCGCTGCACGGCAGCCAATTGCCATTTGTTTTACTCGTGTGACCTAGAAGCCATCACAGCCATGCCTACTAATGGCATTACTGTGATTGGCCAGTGCAGCATGTGACCCAGCCTCTATATAAGCTAGAGGCACACAGCTCGTCACTCTGCACTCTGCTTTAGTTAGGTTAGGGAAAGGCTGCTGCTGCTCTCAGGGAGAGATTTAGATAGGAGTCAGACTGTCCTGCTTCAGAATCACCAGGACTGCATATGTTACTCTGAGATACTCTGCAAGATAGGTTAGGGAATGGTTCCCGATTGAATTTGTAGGGAGAGATTTAGATAGGAGTCAGACTGTCCTGCTTCAGAAACACCAGCACTGCATATGTTACTCTGAGATACTCTGCAAGATAGGTTAGGGGAAGCTTCATGTTTGTTCTTGTAGGAAAAAGAAATATATAGGAGTATGTCCTGTTTCTAAAATCTAATTACACCAGTACTGTATATGTTACTGTGAGATACTCTGCAAGATAGGTTAGGGGAAGGTTCCTGTTGTAGGGAATAGAAATATATAGGAGTATGTCCTGTTTCTAAAATCTAATTACACCAGTGCTGTATATGTTACGGTGAGATACTCTGCAAGATAGGTTAGGGGAAGGTTCCTGTTGTAGGGAATAGAAATATATAGGAGTATGTCCTGTTTCTAAAATCTAATTACACCAGTGCTGTATATGTTACTGTGAGATACTCTGCAAGATAGGTTAGGGGAAGGTTCCTGTTGTAGGGAATAGAAATATATAGGAGTATGTCCTGTTTCTAAAATCTAATTACACCAGTGCTGTATATGTTACTGTGAGATACTCTGCAAGATAGGTTAGGGGAAGCTTCCTGTTTGTGTTTGTATGGAATAGAAATATATAGGAGTCAGTCCTGTTTCTGAAATCTAATTACACCAGCACTGCATTTATTACTGTGAGATACTCTGCAAGATACGTTTCTTCTATTGTGCTATTCACAAAACATCCATTTAGGGCAAACAAGTTAATTTTGCAGTGTTTCCTCCAGTGTTTGCCATGTTTCCTCCATATCTGTAAGTGTAAGATAAACACTTTAGCTACTGTTCTTCTGTTGTTCTATTCAAAAAACACCTAGTTTGGTTCAAAAAATATATGTTGCAGTGTTTCCTCCAGTGTTTGCCGTGTTTCCTCCATATCTGTAAGTGTAAGATAAACACTTTAGCTACTGTTCTTCTGTTGTTCTATTCAAAAAACACCCAGTTTGGTGCAAAACATATTCGTTGCAGTGTTTCCTCCAGTGTTTGCGTGTTTCCTCCATATCTGTAAGTGTCAGCGGGAGGAATAGTGCCCCATTATTGGTATCAGTGGGAGCAATCGTGTCCCATCATTGGTGTCAGTGGGAGAAATAGTGCCCCATTATTGGTATCAGTGGGAGGAATAGTGTCCCATCATTAGTGTCAGTGGGAGAAATGGTGCCCCGTCATTGGTGTCAGTGGGAGGAATAGTTCCCATCATTGATGTCAGTGTGAGAAATAGTGCCCCATCATTGGTATCAGTGGGAGGAATAGTGTCCCATCATTGGTGTCAGTGGGAGGAATAGTGTCCCATCATTGGTGTCAGTGGGAGGAATAGTGTCCCATCATTGATGTCAGTGGGAGAAATAGTGCCCCATCATTGGTATCAGTGGTAGGAATAGTGTCCCATCATTGGTGTCAGTGGGAGAAATAGTGCCCCATCATTGGTATAAGTGGGAGGAATAGTGTCCCATCATTGGTTTCAGTGGGAGGAATATTGTCCCATCATTGGTATCAGTGGGAGGAATAGTGTCCCATCATTGGTGTCAGTGGGAGGAATAGTGTCCCATCCACCATTGGAGCACAGGTGTGTGAGGAGGAGGGTGTGTCTGAGCTGCTCCCTGAGATCCGTGTGAGAAGGGAGTCGCCTGAAAAACTATCCCAGCTCTCCTGGCCCCTTTCTGGGGAAGCCATGGAGGGCGGCGGGGCCTCCCCTGCTGGAGGTTCTCAGCCACCTCCTGGTTCATCTGCTGGCATGCCTGCCTCTCTACAAGCCTCAGCTGGTGATCTCTCTGCCCCTGGTGAGGATGAAGGATCGGCGGCCATTCGGGAGCGCTACGTGCGGTACAAGCTACGTGCGGAGCTGAAGCGCCTGAGGAAGCATCGTGAAGGCTTACATAGCCTGAAACGCGGATCCATGGATCCAGAGATCCAATTGGCCAAGGTCCGTGTGGACCATCAGGAAACCATCGTGGCCATTATGGAAGGAAGGGATGGTCCTTTCAAGGAGAAGTTCTCTAACAAGAGGAGGTTTGCAAAGGTGACCAAGATGGAGGTGGAGGAGGAGGAGGAGACCCCCGTTTCTGATCCCCTGACCCCCCAAGGAGAGGTAAGCACCCCCATGCCTTCACAGGACTCAGGAGGCATGCTGAGGGTGATCCAGGGAATGGAGTCTCCTGTGCGGGGGGATCAGATGGTTTTTAATGAGGAGGACATAACTGATGATGTACCTGATAGAGTGAAGCCAGCTAAGCCACGTGTTGTGGATAAGACTGTGTATGTTCCATCTGTGACTGTGCCCAATAATAAAACTGTTTGCAGCAATGATGTGACTGCTGAGGCTGCAATGCAGCAAGAGACACATTTAAAAAATGACATTCCTGTGAAGGAACTGCAAGTCCCAGCAGAACCCATTAACCCCCCTGCTGCTGAGACCAGAGCTGATTGCCCCACTGCTGCTGAGGGCTCTACAGTGCAGCATCAGGAGACAGCTGGTACTGCAGCAGCAACAGTGACTGTTCCTGATGAAAATGTGACTTCAGTGTGGGGCATTGGCCCGGACAAACCTTCCTTTGCTCAAGTGGCTCCGCCCCCAAGCAGGGTTTTCCTCTGCGGGCTACCACCTTCAGCACCCCGGGATCTGGTCTGGGGTCTCTGGCTTCTGCTGGGGGTCCCAGACGCAATGTCGTTATCCTGAAATGGGAAGGTGGTGCAGTCCCCCCTGCAAGGCGTGCAGTGGTGGATTTAATCCTAGAGATGGGTTTTGGGGTTAACGATCTCTATGCTTTTATACATGTGTCAGGGACGCGGGATTATATAGTCAGTTTCACCAAGCCAGAGGGTCTTGACCTGTTCTGGGAGAGATATGAGGCCCGGTGCAGGTCAAGACCCGAATGGGAAAGTCTGGCCCCAGTTGCGATTTCGCAGCGATCAACGGTGAAAAAGATCACTATCATTCTCACCAATGAGAGCGTCCCTGCCCGGGATCTGGAGGTTTGGTTGAGGAACTATGGGGAGGTTTTGACCAAACCTAATAAAATCCTTGATGAGCGTAACATCTGGACTGGGGGATGGTCGGTAACAGTCAGGTTGGCCAGGGATGGGAATGTTGTCCGTCACCTGCCCTCCTCGGCTTTCATAGGGAGGGATAGGATGACCGTGTTCTACCCTGGTCAGCCGAAGCTGTGCCACCGCTGTGGAGAGAGGGGCCACCTTAGCTCCTCCTGTTCGGCCTTGATATGCTCAGTGTGTCGGGGTCAGGGTCATGTGGCCAAGGACTGCGACCAGAAGATCAGGTGCAACCTGTGTCTGCGTTTTGGCCACCCCTACAGCAGATGCCCTGAGGCCTGGCACAATATGGAGAAGGAGGTAGTGGATGAGATGTCAAGGCTGGACAGGATGGAGGGTGAGGCCCCTAGTGTACCATCCTCCACTGCGGTGACCGACCCCCCTGGTCCTGCTCAGGATGCCTCCCCAGTTCCTGTGGCCACCCCCCCTGTGTCTGTAAGTTCTCCTTCTGTATCTGTCTCTGTGTCCCCCCAGCCTACTGTACCCGTTCCTCTTGTGTCAAAACCCTCTAAGTCTGTGCCCCCCGTGTCAGTTACCCCCCAGGAGTCTACCCCTCCTACGTCTGATTTACCCCCCCCCATCAGGAGTGGTAGTGGGTACTGAGAAGGTCGCTTCCTCCTCTATGACAAAGTCTTCTGGGAAGACTTTAAAGAAAAAAAACAGAGATGAAGGCATCTTTGAGGCCGACCTCAAGTATTTGGAAGAGAGAAGGAAGGTTGGAAAACGGAAGAAGCAGGTGGTGAGGACGGAACGGGAACAGGAAGCTCCGGTGCCTGTCTCCCACCGTCATAGGTCCTCTAGTTGGGACATTTCATCATCTGGCTCTTCTTCAGAGCTAAGCTCCGATCCAGATATGGATTTTGAGGCGGCCTCAAGAAAAAGAGAGGCTTCTGGTGATGAGCAGCAGAGGGGAGCTAAGAAGCAATCCACCCAATAACCCAAATGGCGGTTCCCCCTCCGTTAAAAGTGGCGACAATTAATGTCGCCAGCATTAAGTTAGTGAGAGCTCGTTCTATGGCCTTATTTTTGTTCAGCCAATTAGATGCTGAAATTTTATTTTTGCAAGAGACTAGGCTCACCTCCTTGGCAGATATTCATATGGCCAAGAGAGAGTGGAGGTATGGTCCATCATACTGGTCTCTTGCGGCCGAGCCTTACGGCGGTGTGGCGGTGTTGTTTAAAATCGGCATGGTAACTGTCCGGCGGGTTATTGAGGTGGAGATTGGGAGATGTATGGTCTTAGACGTCCTTGTGGGAGGGCAGGACCTGCGCCTAATTAATATTTATGGACCGCACACAAAGTGGGACAGGAAATGCCTTTTTACAAGGATCAAGCCATTTCTTTTTACATCCCGACAAGTGGTCTTTGGAGGTCACTTTAATATAGTAACTAGGCCTAAGGACAGGAAGGACTTCCAGGACCGGCTGGGATATGATAGCGTTTTTCTAAATAGTATGGTTAGGGATGCTGGTCTTGTGGATGTGCACATTAAGCACCTCCCGGACGACACCGGGTTCACCTTTCATCGTGGTAATAGTCAGAGTAGGATAGACAGGTTTTTTTTGAAGGAGGCCTCTGCTTTCTCACCCCCAGTGGTGCAGGCAGTAGAGTTCTCTGATCACTGTATGCTATCTGTGGCCCTGAATGCTTCAGACGCCCCTCAGAGGGGAAAGGGCATCTGGAGATTGAATTCGACTCTACTCAAGGAAGAACATGTTAGACAATCCTTTGAGGAATTCTTTCAGGCACAGGTGACCATCCTGGACTTTTGTAGCAGCAAGGCTGAGTGGTGGGAGCTGACCAAAAAGAGGATCGCTGGATTCTTCAGGGGCCTAGCCAATAGAAAACAGTTTAATAAATACATGACCTACCAACGTTTGCGGAGGAAGCTGGATATTCTTGTCTCGAGAGGAGGAGATCCTGGGGCAATCTCCGAAGTGAAACTCCTCCTCAGGAAGTGTCAATATGACCGGCATGCCTCTTTGGTTCTGGAGAGGGACTATGGGAAGTACCACTCGCCTGACCCTTACCAGAACTGCAAACAAGGTGTAGCTGTTAAAGCGGTCGTTGGCCTTAAGGACAGTACAGGTTCCTTGACAAAGTCCAGGTCAGGGATTCTGGAGGTCGTGAGGTCCTTTTATGCCGACCTTCTTGGGAGGAAAGAGCTTGACCGTGACAAGATGGAAAGCTTTTTGGACTCTACTCCAGGTCTAAATGGTGGAGATGTTCCATTGATGAATTTGACAGAGGAGATCACAGTTGAAGAGGTGATGAGGGCAATTGAACAGCTTGCCATCAAAAAGTCACCCGGACCCGATGGCTTGACGGCTGAGTTTTACAAAGCCTTTAAGTCTATTCTGGCCCCACATTTGGTAGAGGTTTTTAACAATTGTCTCGCTGAGGGGGTGCTTTCCCCTTCCATGAGGCACTCGGCTGTGATTCTTCTGTCAAAGGGTAAAGATCCTTCGATGATTGAGAATTGGCGCCCCATCAGCCTTCTTAATGTCGATAGAAAGATACTGGCGAAGATATTTTTCTGGCGCCTGTCGTCAGTAGCAGAGTCTTTGCTTTCTCGCCATCAGCACTGTTCGGTCCAGGGTAGGAGCACCTTCACAGCGGTGTTAGCTGTCCGGGAGGCCTTGGAGCGGTGCAGGGCTGCAGGCTGGGGAAAGTATTTGCTGACTTTGGATCAGGCAAAGGCTTTTGATCGTGTTAATCATGAGTACCTGTGGTTGCTCCTTAGTAAGTACGGACTGCCGGGTGGTTTTGTTGATTGGCTGAAAGTCTTGTATAAGGGGGCAGAAAGCTTCCCTCTTGTTAATGGTTGGGTTGGGCAGTCCTTTGAGGTTGGCTCCGGGGTGCGCCAGGGTTGTCCCCTGAGTCCCCTGCTCTATGTGTTTGCAATCGACCCCTTCATCAGGAGGCTAGAGAGCGGCATGTTGTGTGGGGTACCAGTGGGGCTCCCGGGTGAGCCGCCATTGAGGGTTGTTGCTTATGCGGATGATGTATCAGTGATTGTCACTGGGACGGATGAGGCGGAGGAGGTGGTCTCTCTGACATCACGGTATTCTGAAGCATCAGGCTCCAAGATCAATCAGGAAAAGAGCGAAGTTTTCTGAATGGGAAAGGAAGGTGAGGGGTTTGATCTCCCGGACGCCTTTCCAGTGCCCCAGGAAAAAATTAAGATACTAGGCATTGAATTTGGACCCGGCGATTATGGCCTCAAAAACTGGGAAGGCAGACTGGAAATTGCCAATGCTAAGGTGGTCAACTGGAAGAGATGGAAGTTATCTATGAGGGAAAGGGTTGATCTGATTAAGACCTACCTGATTCCGATTTTCTTGTATGTCAGCTTTGTCTGCATCTTGCCAGTGTCTCTCTATGCTAGGGTCAGTAGTGTGTTCTTCCAGATGCTGTGGGGGAACAGACTGAACCCCATCAAGAGGAATGTCACCTACCTATCCAGGAGGGAGGGTGGCTTAGGTATGGTCAACCCAGTTCTTTTCTTTTCACTGTTATTTCTCAAGTTTAATATTGGTAGTATGCTTGCAGTGGAACCTCCTGGATGGGCAGGCATATTTAGATCTTGGTTTAGGCCTTTTCTACGACTTTGGGAAGAAGGTGGCCAAGTGAAGAATCGCAGGGTCATCGTGGTCAGCTACCAGCCTATGTAGCTCCGTGCTTGAAGTTACTGCGGCAGTGGCGATTGTCGGCTGAAGATCTCAGATCGGTTCCGAGGAAAGACCTTATGAGTCGAGTCTTGAGCGAATTCTTTCATGACCCATTGGCCTTAAGGGATTGCCCAGGCCCAGTTTTGAGGGCGGGGTTGAGGCTGATTAATTTGGATAGAATACCTCCTAAATTTTGGGATCTGGCCTGGTTGTGCTTCCATGGGAAGCTCTATGTTAGGGGCAATTTGAAATTTCGCAGTTCGATGGATCGTAGCTGTCCTCGGGAGGAGTGTGCAGATGAGGAGGAGACTATGGACCATTTTCTGCTTCGTTGCCCCTTTAACATAGAAGTGTACAAACAGGTGGGGCGGGCGCTCGGTGTTCCTTTCCTCTCCAGGCTGGGTTATGCTGAGTGGGTGTACGGAGCATTCAGTACCGGTGGAGGTTTTTGTTTGGATACACTTTTTTTAGTTAGCCTAGTGGTCTGTTATTTCACCTGGAACGCACAGTGTCAGGTCAGCATTCGGCAAAAAATCCTTCCTGTTGAGGTGGTGGTGTATGACATTGTGCATGAGGTGGGGAAGATTCGGGGGCTTGAGAGAGACAAGCTCGGTCAGGGGGCTTGGCTGAAGGTGTGGAGGGGTTTCAGGCCTCCCTGACTGCCAGGAGTCTCTTTCCCGGGTGTGGCTGTCTGTCTCTTATCACCCTAGATTATTATTATTTTTGATACATTTTTGATAAATGGCTGCGTACATAGGTGACGGGTTGTGCCTCTTAGGCCCTCTCTGCTGCTTTGTGTAAATAGTTTTGTAGTAATGTTTTGGTAGTGGTGTATAGTGTATATATTGTGTATAGTGTATATATTGTGTATAGTGTATATATTGTATATATTCTGATATATTGGATGTGTATTCCTTGGATTTATGTTTAAGTTTTGTACTATAGTTATGTTTTTTACTTTTGTATAAAATTTGTTGCTTGATTCTTTTTAATAAAAGATCAATAGTGTCCCATCATTGATGTCAGTGGTAGGAATAGTGTCCCATCCACCATTGGAGCACAGGTGTGTGAGGAGGAGGGTGTGTCTGAGCTGCTCCCTGAGATCCGTGTGAGAAGGGAGTCGCCTGAAAAACTATCCCAGTGTAACGCCTCTGCGGTTAAACTTCAGTTTAGGCTTTATGTGTGGATTCCAGCTTTAGAGGCTTCTCAGGTCAACCACCAACCTCTCTCAAGGTAACTGAGAGCTGGGGTTAGATCATCACAACCTCTGGTGGAACAAGACCGTAGCACATAACTTATTAAATCAAAGGTTTAGTATTCTTATAATTAGTGCAAGTCCCTTTAAGAAGTAAATGGTAGTCCTGCTGAGTATGGTAATGAATTTAACATAAGATGCACTCTTGTGAATAGGGGTTAGAACCCAGTGTTAGCGGTATTTACAGATATGAATAGGATATGACAGGTCTCCAAATGTTCATTAGCAGCTACAGAGGGAATACACACAGTCCTTCTACCTATGGAATACTACTGCAGTATGATAGATATTCCCTGGTAACAGGGTACTTGCGGTTTGGCTGAGGCCAGGGGTTAATCCAGTCCGCTTGATCTCTCCTATGCAAATGCAGGTCCCAAGATGACAGCTCTAGCTGGGGATCTGGAGGTCTTCAGTGGGTTCAGCCAGGGTAGGTAATCCAGACAAGCTGGGAGTCCTCTGGTGAGGTGATACAGCAGGGGTGACGTAGCTCCTGGGGATCTCAGGTGGCGGCAGGGGTTCAACGAGAATAACTGAACACCCTGCCGCCGAACCTAGGGGTTTAAATAGCCCGGGATAGTGTGGAGGAGATGGGACACGCGCTGGGACGCACTTCTGCGTTCCAGCATGGAGCGCACACGTCCGCGCACCGGAAGTGACGCGCACAGGTCACAGAACGGAGCGCAGCTGTTAGAACCAGGTACAGCTGCGCTCAGATTGGATATAGTAACGGGAGTAACGTTACATACCCCCCCCCTCAAGGGGGCACAAATAGTGCACCCTGTAGGAGCTGGCCTATCAGGATACCTATGATGGAATTGCCTAAGAAGTCGGGGAGCATGAACATCTGAAGAATCTTCCCAGGAATCATCAAGATGTGTATATCCCTTCCACCGTATCAAGTATAGAAGGGAGGAACCCCGTTTTTTAGAATCAAGAATCTTTTCAATTTCATACTCGGTTTCACCAAGCACATCGACAGGAGGAGGGGGTTGAGGATCTCTGTTAGGGTATGGATTAGGTGTGAAGGGTTTGATAAGTGAAACATGGAAAGAGGGATGTATCTTCCATTCTGGAGGTAGAAGTAGTTTGACAGCATTGTTATTGATGATATGGGAAATTGGAAAAGGTCCAGTGTACTGACGCCCGAGTTTCTTTGAGGGTATTTTAAGGCGTAAATTCCGAGTGGAAAGCCAGACTAAATCACCAACCTTGTATGTAGGGGGTAGTCTTCTATGAGCATCGTAGTATTTTTTTTGTCTTTGTTGAGCCGCTTCAAGATTGGAGCGAAGAGTACTCAGAGTCTTCTCCAGGGTCAGAAGATAATGTTGCGCGGCTGGAACATTATTAGTAAGTGAAGAAGATGGTAAACTGGTGGGATGGAAACCGTAATTTGCGTAAAATGGTGAGAAAAGAGAGGAAGAGCTTGTGGCATTGTTGTACGCAAATTCCGCAAGTGGCAGCAGATGGAACCAATCGTCCTGTAGATGAGTGCAATAGCATCGTAGGTACTGTTCCAAGGTCTGGTTGACACGTTCCGTTTGCCCGTTTGTCTGAGGATGGTAGGCAGTTGACATTCGATGATCTATTCGTAAGGTGTGACAGAGAGCTCTCCAGAATTTGGAAATGAACTGGGAGCCACGGTCTGAGATGATTTGGGAAGGTAATCCATGAAGCTTAAGAATGTGGGAGATGAAAGCTTTCGCTGTCTCTAAAGATGTTGGTAATTTCTTTAGGGGAATAAAGTGAGCCATCTTCGTTAATAAGTCAACTGTGACCATGATGGTATTAGCTCCTTGTGACTTCGGGAGATCCACTATGAAATCGAAGGATATGACATCCCATGGTCTGTCAGGTACTGGGATAGAAGTTAGAAGACCGTAGGGAGGTTTCCTTGAGTGTTTATTGGTGGCACAAATGACACATGAATTGACATAATTTTGAACAGTTTTGGATAAGTGGGGCCACCAGTAATCTCTTTTGACAAGGTGAATGGTTTTGCTAACACCAGGATGACCCGCCAGTGGAGAATCGTGGAGTTGTTTAAGGAGTTTGATTTGTAACTCAGGTGGAACGTAAATTTTGTTGTTGAAGGTGTATAGCCCATTAAGTTGTTTAATGAGACCGTTTGGTAATTGAGAAGGATCTTTGGACAGGCTTTGAGTAAGTAGCTGTTTAAAAGTGGTAGATGCGCAGATGAATCGATTGGGAGAAATAATGGAAAGTGGGGGAATCTCAGTTGTTTGGTCTTCGTACATTCATGAAAGAGAGTCAGCCTTAACGTTTTGTGTACCTGGTCGATAGGAAATGACGAAATTGAATCTGTCAAAAAATAGACTCCACCTAACTTGGCGAGAGGACAAGGTCTTACAGGCCTTGAGATGTTGTAAGTTGCGATGGTCTGTGAGGATTGTGATCGGGTATGTGGAACCCTCCAATAGATGTCTCCAGTTAGCTAAAGCAACTTTTATAGCGAGGAGTTCCTTTTCCCCAACAGGGTAGTTCATCTCGGCTGGCGTTAAGGTCCTGGAGTAAAAGGCAACTGGATGCGAAGGATCGGATAAGGTTGGTCTTTGGGAAAGTACAGCACCCAAGGCAAAATGTGAGGCATCAACCTCTAATGTGAAATGGTAAAGCGGGTTAGGGAGTTGCAGTATTGGAGCAGAGGTGTACTTATGCTTGAGTGTGTCAAAGGATCTTTGTGCCTCTTCAGACCAAAAAAAAGGTGTCTTTGTGCTGGTTAAAGTAGTTAGTGGTTTTACAATAGTTGAGAAATCTTTGATAAATTTTCTATAATAGTTAGAAAATCCTAGGAATCGTTGAAGAGCCTTCCTCGAATGAGGAACAGGCCAGGAGAGGATGGACTCGACTTTGGAGCTGTCCATCTGGATACCCATGGGAGTGATAAGATATCCAAGGAAGGAGATGCTAGATTGGGAGAAAACACATTTTTCGAGTTTCGCGAATAAGGAGTGGGTTCTGAGTCTGGCCAAGACCCAACGCACATGCTTGTTGTGTTCTTCGGGAGTGTCAGAAAAAACTAAGATGTCATCCAGGTAAATAACAACACAGATGTCGAGCAGGTCGCGAAAAATATCGTTGATGAACCACTGGAACGTGGCGGGTGCATTGCACAAGCCAAAGGGCATTACCAGATATTCATAGAGACCATACCGGGTTTTAAAAGCAGTCTTCCACTCATCACCCGGACGGATCCTGATCAAATTGTAGGCACCTCTGAGGTCTAGTTTTGTGAAAATTTTGGCAGATTGAAGACGCTCGATAAGTTCTGGGATTAAAGGTAGGGGATATCTATTCTTTATAGTGATGCTATTAAGCGATCTGTAGTCAATAATTGGTCTGAGGGAACCATCCTTATTTTTAACAAAGAACATTGCTGCGCTGGCTGGAGAGGTGGAAGGTCTGATGAAACCTTTCTTGAGGTTCTCGTCGAGGTAATCTTTGAGGTGTATGAGCTCTGGTTGTGATAACGGGTAGATTCGTGCTGTAGGGATTTGACTATCTGGAATGAGATCAATAGGACAATCGTAAATGCGGTGTGGGGGGAGTTGTTCAGCATTGACCTTAGAGAAGACATCGGCAAAATCTTGTAAGTGAGCAGGGAGAATAGTCTGATGAATTTCCGTAGATGAGATGGAAAAAATTGGATAACAAGTTTCCTTACAGTAATTGGACTGTAGGATTAAGGAACTAGTTGACCATTGGAAGGTAGGTTGGTGAAGGTGTAGCCATGGTAGACCGAGCACTATAGGGAAAACAGGTGACGTAATAACGTCGAAGACTAGGGTCTCAGTATGGCCAGTTGCACAGGTTACCAGGAGGGGAATAGTTTGGAGTAAAACAGGGCCTGAGGAGGAGCTAGAACCATCAATAAAAGTCAGAGACACAGGGGTTTGCTTACACACAAAAGGAATTTTATTAGATTCTAGAACTTTTGAATCTATAAAATTACCACAGGCTCCGCTGTCAATCATTGCGTTAATGATAGTCCTTTTTTGATCCCACTGTAAAGTAAGGGGGGAAAAAATGTATTGGTTAGAGGTTGTTCCACTAGAAATGGGTTTACTAATGTGAAGAAAATTACCTTCTGAGTTCCTCTTAAGGAGGGGACAGTTGGTCACAAGATGGTCTGGGGCTGAGCAGTATAGGCAGAGATTTTGAGCCCTGCGGCGTTGCTTCTCCACTGAGGACAAAGGTCCTTTAATGGTACCAAGTTCCATAGGTACACCCTTGGGGGGTGATCCGGACCTCTTAAAAGGTAATGGTAGGTATGTATTGGCTTGTTCAGCCTTCCTCTCGCGGAGGCGTCGGTCAATTGCAATGGAGAGATGCATAAGATCCTCTAAAGTTGCTGGGATTTCAACACGGGCAATCTCATCCTTCATCGCATCGGTTAAGCCTAATCGAAACTGATTTCGGAGAGCAATGTCTGACCACTGGGTCTCCCTGCACCAGCATTTGAATTCAGATATATAGTCCTCAACTGGTCTTTTCCCTTGTTTGAGGTTTCTGATCGAGTTTTCTGCAGTGAGCTGCTTATTAGGGTCATCATATAAAAGCGTCATCTCATTCAGGAATGTGTCAAAAGCACCTAGAAGGTCCCCATGCTCTTCTAAGTAGGCGTCAGCCCAAATTCTGGGTTCTCCTTTAAGATAGGAAATTAAGGTCAGAATACGGACTCTATCGGAAAAGTAGGTGCGTGGGCGTAGCTCAAACATTAAACGGCAGGAGCTGATGAACTGGCGATAAAGCTTCCTATCTCCAGAGAAGGGTTCCGGGGGGCAGACCTTAGGCTCAGGTCTGTCTCTGGCTTGCGCAAGATTTTGATTCCGGAGGGCATCATTCTCCTGACGAAGGTCATTTAGGGAAGTGGTAAGGGTCTCGACCCTTTGAGAAAGTCCAACTAAGTGATTGGCAAGATCTGCTGGATCCATGTTCACACAACAAAAAAAAAAATTGCGGGTTCAGTTATTATGTAACGCCTCTGCGGTTAAACTTCAGTTTAGGCTTTATGTGTGGATTCCAGCTTTAGAGGCTTCTCAGGTCAACCACCAACCTCTCTCAAGGTAACTGAGAGCTGGGGTTAGATCATCACAACCTCTGGTGGAACAAGACCGTAGCACATAACTTATTAAATCAAAGGTTTAGTATTCTTATAATTAGTGCAAGTCCCTTTAAGAAGTAAATGGTAGTCCTGCTGAGTATGGTAATGAATTTAACATAAGATGCACTCTTGTGAATAGGGGTTAGAACCCAGTGTTAGCGGTATTTACAGATATGAATAGGATATGACAGGTCTCCAAATGTTCATTAGCAGCTACAGAGGGAATACACACAGTCCTTCTACCTATGGAATACTACTGCAGTATGATAGATATTCCCTGGTAACAGGGTACTTGCGGTTTGGCTGAGGCCAGGGGTTAATCCAGTCCGCTTGATCTCTCCTATGCAAATGCAGGTCCCAAGATGACAGCTCTAGCTGGGGATCTGGAGGTCTTCAGTGGGTTCAGCCAGGGTAGGTATTCCAGACAAGCTGGGAGTCCTCTGGTGAGGTGATACAGCAGGGGTGACGTAGCTCCTGGGGATCTCAGGTGGCGGCAGGGGTTCAACGAGAATAACTGAACACCCTGCCGCCGAACCTAGGGGTTTAAATAGCCCGGGATAGTGTGGAGGAGATGGGACACGCGCTGGGACGCACTTCTGCGTTCCAGCATGGAGCGCACACGTCCGCGCACCGGAAGTGACGCGCACAGGTCACAGAACGGAGCGCAGCTGTTAGAACCAGGTACAGCTGCGCTCAGATTGGATATAGTAACGGGAGTAACGTTACACCCAGCTCTCCTGGCCCCTTTCTGGGGAAGCCATGGAGGGCGGCGGGGCCTCCCCTGCTGGAGGTTCTCAGCCACCTCCTGGTTCATCTGCTGGCATGCCTGCCTCTCTACAAGCCTCAGCTGGTGATCTCTCTGCCCCTGGTGAGGATGAAGGATCGGCGGCCATTCGGGAGCGAGTGGTGGCCGGGATAAAAATCCTGAACAGGGAGAGGGATAAGCTTTACAAGCTACGTGCGGAGCTGAAGCGCCTGAGGAAGCATCGTGAAGGCTTACATAGCCTGAAACGCGGATCCATGGATCCAGAGATCCAATTGGCCAAGGTCCGTGTGGACCACCAGGAGACCATCGTGGCCATTATGGAAGGAAGGGATGGTCCTTTCAAGGAGAAGTTCTCTAACGAGAGGAGGTTTGCAAAGGTGACCAAGATGGAGGTGGAGGAGGAGGAGGAGACCCCCGTTTCTGATCCCCTGACCCCCCAAGGAGAGGTAAGCACCCCCATGCCTTCACAGGACTCAGGAGGCATGCTGAGGGTGATCCAGGGAATGGAGTCTCCTGTGCGGGGGGATCAGATGGTTTTTAATGAGGAGGACATAACTGATGATGTACCTGATAGAGTGAAGCCAGCTAAGCCACGTGTTGTGGATAAGACTGTGTATGTTCCATCTGTGACTGTGCCCAATAATAAGACTGTTTGCAGCAATGATGTGACTGCTGAGGCTGCAATGCAGCAAGAGACACATTTAAAAAATGACATTCCTGTGAAGGAACTGCAAGTCCCAGCAGAACCCATTAACCCCACTGCTGCTGAGACCAGAGCTGATTGCCCCACTGCTGCTGAGACCAGAGCTGATTGCCCCACTGCTGCTGAGGGCTCTACAGTGCAGCATCAGGAGACAGCTGGTACTGCAGCAGCAACAGTGACTGTTCCTGATGAAAATGTGACTTCAGAGGCGCATGCGCGGCAGCTCCCAAGATGGCCGCCGGATTCTAGAGCTCCGCTCCACCACGGCCCTGTTTTAGCCACCGGAGCTTCCAGGACGCCCCCCGAACGCTATCACCAGGATTGTCGGGCGGGGGAACCCCCCGTGAACGGGTACATGCTCGCGGCGCCGGTCAGGAGGGACCTATCGCGGCAGATGGCGGCTTCTCCCGGCCCCCTCAGCTATGCTAAGATGGCGGCGGCAGCACAGCAAGGCCTACACGCGGCGGAGGAGGCAGAGGCACACGGAGAATCTATAGCTGACCAGGACCTGGTCACACCGCAATCCCCAGGTACCAGCTTCCCCCCACTGCCCTTGGCTGTATCCCCAGCTTCCACGGAATCCCTGCTGGGGCGGATGCGCGCAGGGCCCCCCTCCACACCTATGCTGGATCCCCATACAGGCCTATTGCTGGAGGTGAGCGAGGCTGTAGACTCAACCCCCGTTCCCACTGACATCCCCTCCATGATGGAAGCCTTTGCACAAATGCTCTCTAGGAGCTTGGCCCTCAACGCAGCCCAGATCACATCATCTATTCATGCAGATCTGCAACAAATTGGGGTAAGGATGGACACTATAGAGAAAAAGGCTGATCAAGCGGTGGCGCGCATCAATCAAAACACAGCCAGGATACAGGATGTTCAGGATCAATTAGAAACTGCTCTTGCTAAGATCGATGACCTTGAGAATAGATCAAGACGCTATAACTTCAGGATCAGGGGGCTCCCTGAGTCCGAACGGGAGGTCCAGACGGCGGTGAAAACCTTCATTAAACACCTCATACCTGACATAGCGGACAACCGCCTTGAACTGGACAGGGCCCACAGGGCTCTGCAACCGCCCCGCTCAGATGGCCTCCCCAGGGACATTATAGTGAAACCCCACTTCTACTCGGTAAAGGATGAGGAGATCCAGGAACGCCGGTAACCTTATGCTAAACGGTCACAAAATACAAGTGTTTGCTGATCTTTCCCCATATACGGTGCAGAAAAGGCGGTCACTTACACCTTTGTTGCAGCTCCTGATGGAGAGGGAAATCACTTACAGATGGTCATTCCCCATACGTGTGAACTTCTCCTTTAAGAACAAAAGCTATGGATTCTCATCCCTGGCAGAGGGCGAACGCCTCCTGACGCATCTGGGGATCCTTTCCCTGGAACCCCCCCAATGCAGACTGGTAGGAACACTCCAGTCTCTGCGAAGAGACCCTCGCCAGCAAGCCCACTGCAGCACACATGGCTCAAACAGGGCAACAAGCGTTCCAAGGAGAATCTTCAGACCTGATGGCTTCCCCCTGTTTCTGCCCTCTCCGTGGGTTTGTGAACCTTACCTCTCCATGTTACCTGCGTTCCGGCAAGACCTTCCCGCTGTTCCCCTCATTGGGGGTCCCTCTTACTTCGGACATCCTGCCTGTGGCGTTTGGACTGTTTTCTTTAACCGTTTTCTTTTTGCAGGTGGGCTGAAGAATCCTTATCTCCTGGACTGGGACTGGGGCGGGTGGGCCTTGTCCATGGAACGCTTTGGAGGCTTACGGGGGTGACGGATCGCCCATGGCGTTTCTTCACCTCTAGCACGCTGAGGGCCCCCTGGGCCACTACTATATTCCCGATAGCATTGTAATGTTATTATAGGTTAATATCTCCTGACCTGTTTTTTGTGCTCGTTTTGCCCCCTTTTGATATGTTTTTTTTTATTTTATTTTATTTATTTGTTTTTGGTATATGCCAGATTCTTATATTTAGTGCCCTGTACAACCTTTTGGGTTGAACGCCCTAGACAGCTTCATGTCTGTCTCCCGTAACCCCCCGGGGGCCCAGGCCTGGCCGGGGGGAGCCGGGGGCCGGGGAATGCCCAATGTACACAGTTTACTACTATGGTTTATTAGAGGGGGCGTCCTGCGTCTTCCTTTGAGTGCTGCTGGGCCCCTTTTTAGGCCCACGGTACTTCTAGTTTTGCTTTTTGTTTTTCTTAGGTGGTTGGGCCGTGGTGGACCCAGTGCGCCTTGATCTAGGACCGGGAGTGTGCTCGTACTCCTCGGTTCTTACACGGAGCCCCTGTAGCTAGGGAGCTCCGGTCCTCTCAGGTTAAAGGGTGGGGATGACTGGCTCATCCCTTTCCCTGGGTGGGAAGGGGTTAGGGAACCCCAGGGTTTACTGTTTCACTGTTTTTTTGTGACTGTTATTTTCTTTATGTTAGTGGCTCAGCCATTATGTTCAGAATACCATTGTGTAACCAAATTCTCTTTCTCCCCCTCTTTTCTCCCACCTCTCCTCTCTGCTCCTTTTGCTGCGGCTCCTCTGAGTATCCTCGGGGCCTACGGACGTCGCGGACCGCTCCTCCCGGGACCTGGGCATTTTCGAGATTCCTCCGTCGGTCTGTCTGGTGAGTGCCGATTTTTGGTTCAGGGAATGCCTCCATATTTCACTCTAGTGCTGCCTACCCCGTACCATGTCTGACACACATACCCCTTCTCCGTCCCTCAAGTTAGTTTTCCATAATGTCCAGGGCTTTAACTCCCCTGTTAAACGTAGGAAGCTCTTCCAGCAATATAACTCCATGCACGCAGACATCCTCCTGCTGCAGGAAACCCATTTTCCGGCCACCTTTAAACCCACGTTCCTCCACCAACGCTTCCCCCAATTCTTCCTAGCTTCCTCGGGTAATAAAACGAAGGGAGTCGCCATTTGCTTCGCCAAACACATTAATTTCTCCCAACCGGTGGTCGTAACGGATCCGCAGGGACGTTACATCCTTGTCTCTGGTCACATTGACGGAGAACTTTACACCTTTGTCTCATACTATACCCCAAATAAGGGCCAGAGATCGTTCTTTGTCTCTTTACTGCACAAGCTGAGGGAACACCTTAAGGGGTCGGTGTTTATTGGCGGGGACTCTAACACAGCCTTTGACTTTTCGCTGGACAAGTCCAAGAACGGGAAACCTATACCCAAGCGTCCCTCCAAACAGAGCGTTAAAATTGCTGAACTTCTTCACTCCGCTGGGCTGATTGATGTCTGGAGGGAGGTAAATCCCCGCACAAGGGACTATACACATTTTTCGGCCCCACACAACTCCTTCGCCAGGATAGACCACATTTTCACACGCTCATCATCGATACCTTTGATTAGAGGCTCCAAGATTATAGATACCCCCCTCTCGGACCACTCGATGGTCGTACTGACCACGTTGCGATCCTCGGGAGATAGAGTGGCCCCTCGTTGGCGCCTACAGGAATCACTACTGAGTGACCCTATACAGTGTGTCCTCCTGGAAGCCGCGATCCGGGACTATTTCCTCATCAATGCGACGGGCGAGGTCTCGGCTGCTACCGTCTGGGCGGCGCACAAGTCGGTAATACGGGGAAAAATCATCCAAATGGTCGCGAAAAATAGGGCGGAACACAGAGCGGACACGCTGAAGCTCATGGAGGACTTCCGTTCTCTCGCCAAAACACACAAGCGTCATCCTACAGTGGAGAATCTTAGACAGTTAGACAAAGCCCGGGCACTGCTTAATTTGAAGCTGACAACGGACGCAGAGCGTCACCTTAGATGGACTGGGGCCAGATTCTATTCCCAAAAAGACAGGGTTGGGGCTAAATTAGCAGTAAAGTTGAGTCCTAAGCCACGTTCCCTAGCATTCCCTAAAATTAAGACGACCACAGGGGACCTAACCCAGAACCCAACAAAGATTGTGGATACCTTTTTGCAATTCTACTCTGACCTTTACACACCTGGCAGAACGACACAGGCTTCCGCGAGTAGGACATTTTTAGATAGCGTCCCTCTGCCCGCCCTGTCCCTGGAACATAGGAATCTCCTTGAGATGCCATTCTCTTCAGAAGAAATATTAGATACTATTAAATCCCTCAAACTTGGCTCATCCCCCGGCCCGGACGGTTTTTCTAATGGCTACTATAGGAAATTTGGACCTGTGCTGGCCCCGCATATGGCCCGGCTATTCAACTCTCTCAGGGAGGGACACTCCCTAGGGGCTGACCTGAATTCTGCATACATTTCGGTGATACCCAAACCGGACAAGGACGCTAGCGAAGTGGGCAACTATCGCCCAATCTCGCTTATCAACAACGACATCAAAATTATGACCAAGATCATGGCCAACAGGGTGGCCAGTTTTATCGCTACTTATGTGCATGGAGACCAGGTGGGTTTCATACCTGGTAGACAGGGACCGGACCAGATTAGGCGGGCCATTGATATCATCTCACTTCTTAGATCCGGTTGGGATGGGGGTCCCCCGCAGAAAGGTTTTCTTCTTTCTATAGACCTTCACAAGGCCTTTCACTCGATAGACTGGGCATACCTGTCTGATATTCTGGAGAGGTGGGGCTTCGGCCCATACTTCTTGAATCTGATCCGTGCTCTTTACTCAACTCCCACGGCCCAGATTCGCCTAATGGGTAGATATTCCGATTAATTTGTTATCGGCCGGGGAACCAGACAGGGATGCCCACTCTCCCCCCTCCTGTTTGCAATGGCCATAGAGACACTGGCAATAGCGCTTAGATCGAACCCCGACATCAGGGGGGTGACTTGCGGGCAGAGGGAGCATAAGTGTGCTTTGTACGCGGACGACTTACTATTATTTATCACCTCACCACTGACCTCCATCCCTGTACTCCTCAAGACACTGAGGACCTTTAGTGCTGTCTCGGGTCTCAGAGTGAATATGACCAAATCAACGGCACTGAACATCACTGTCCCCCCTGACACCCTCACTCAGATCTCTGGCAACTTTGACTTTAAATGGGCCTCTGGCTCTATACCCTACCTAGGCATCAAGCTGACGCCGGACGTAGGCATTCTTTTTAAGTCCAACTACCCCCCTATGGTGCTCAAGTGTAGGGGAGATCTGGACAAGTGGTCGAGGTGTGGTCTGTCCTGGCTGGGTAGGATACATGCAGTGAAAATGACCCTCCTCCCTCGCATGTTATATCTCTTTCGCTCCCTACCGATCCCCATCACAAAACACTTCCTCAGTAAACTGCAATCACAGATTGTCCGCTTTGTTTGGGGAAACAAGGGATACAGATGCCCCGCAGAAATCCTCTTCCGCCCGAAGTCACAGGGCGGTTTGGGACTCCCTAACCTTTGGGGTTATTACCAAGCAGCTCAACTCACGCAAATATCATCAGTTTTTTTCCGGGGACCGAAACCTGAATGGCTCTCAATGGAGAGACAAGCCACTCCCAGGAACACTATTGACTATCTCCTTTGGTGTGATCCCAAGGCCAGACCGGCAATAATGTCTCCTACCCTCTCACACTCGGTTTCCCTTAGCTCTAAACTCTTTAGGACACACTCCCTGACGACCCCCCTGAAACCATTGGCACACCTTTTTCATAACGAGGCCTTCCCCCCAGGCATGAACATTGAGGCTTTCAGATGGTGGACTGACAAAGGTCTCTACCGGATTGGCCACTTCCTCACCCCGACGGGTCCGATTTCCCTATCACTCTGTAGGAAGAAATTGGACATGCCGGACTCCGAGCTGTTCAGGTTCTCCCAAATTTCCCATTTCATATACTCTATTTGGTCCAATAAAAAGGTACCCCCCACAGTCTCACCCTATGAGCAGTGGTGCTCCTCCACAATGGACCAGAAGGGTGGCATTTCCTTGATCTATACGGCACTCGCTTCCAGACCGACAAAACCGTCCTACGCTCGGGCTTGGGAGGAGGATCTGGACGTCTCGTGGGAAACCGCGACCTGGCACCGGGCTACGCATAGAGCTTACAAAGGTACTCTCAACATTTCTCTTATAGAGGCCAGTCTAAAAGTTATAATTAGGTGGTACTACGTTCCTTCCAGGCTGGCTAAGATGTTCCCGGGGTCCTCACCAGCTTGCTACAGAGGTTGTGAACTGGAGGGGACTATGCCTCATATTTGGTGGACCTGCCCCCGCATTCGATCATTTTGGCGGAAGGTGTTCCGCATCATTAGTTCCTTAACAGCAGTAGTGGTGACTCCCTACCCTGGTGTAGCACTTTTAAACCTATGCATCCCAGGTTTACCCAAACATTTCCAGACCTTATCGCTGTTCATCCTCTTGGGAGCCAAAATGACCATTGCCAAGGCCTGGAAGAAACCCACTGTATCCATACAGGGATTTAAGAGAAAAGTAACATGGATCATGTCGCAAGAGCATATTGTGGCTAAACTTGACGATAAATCTGAGAGATTCCTGGCCATCTGGGAACCGTGGGCCACCTTTTGTAACATTTCCCTCATACCAGGATCAGTGCCAGACAGCCCGATCACTCCCCCCATTCCCTGAAGGAGCAGATACTCTTACCCTCTTTCTCTCTTCCTGTCTTTGCTTTCCTCTCCACGTCTCTTTACCCTGCCTCTCTTGGCACCTCCGCTATAGTAAGTTTGTGTTGTCGCCTTATTTTTGCTTTTATGGCTGGTACAGGCCCATCTAGGTCCTGGCGTTCGAGGCTAAGTTCTCACTCTGTTTATACACACTGTTACCGGTCTCCTACATAGTGACAAGTTTGTATTTTTCTTATCAGCCCTCTTCGTGTGTTCCGCGGCTGGGACTGGGGCGGTGTGATCCCTTTCCCTGAGGGGCAGCGTGATCCCTTTGGGGCCGCTCGGGGTTTGGGGTCCCGCGCTCCTTCCCGGAGGGGGAATGCGCCTTGATGGGCTCCTGTATGGTTGACCGCCTGCGGATTGGTACACTGTTTAATATTGTTCCGGCCAATGGTCGCTGTAGGCCTGCTCGCCTCTTCTCTTCCATCATCATAATGTTGTTGTTCTTTGCTCATGGACTCGGAAGATGCTGCTTTTGAACCTACCTTTATGTTACTATATTAACCTGTGTGACACATGTTCTCATTTTGAAAACTTCAATAAAAATTATTGAAAATAAGAAAATGTGACTTCAGTGTGGGGCATTGGCCCGGACAAACCTTCCTTTGCTCAAGTGGTGCGCTCTGCCCCTGGTAGCTCCGCCCCCAAGCAGGGTTTTCCTCTGCGGGCTACCACCTTCAGCACCCCGGGATCTGGTCTGGGGTCTCTGGCTTCTGCTGGGGGTCCCAGACGCAATGTCGTTATCCTGAAATGGGAAGGTGGTGCAGTCCCCCCTGCAAGGCGTGCAGTGGTGGATTTAATCCTAGAGATGGGTTTTGGGGTTAACGATCTCTATGCTTTTATACATGTGTCAGGGACGCGGGATTATATAGTCAGTTTCACCAAGCCAGAGGGTCTTGACCAGTTCTGGGAGAGATATGAGGCCCGGTGCAGGTCAAGACCCGAATGGGAAAGTCTGGCCCCAGTTGCGATTTCGCAGCGATCAACGGTGAAAAAGATCACTATCATTCTCACCAATGAGAGCGTCCCTGCCCGGGATCTGGAGGTTTGGTTGAGGAACTATGGGGAGGTTTTGACCAAACCTAATAAAATCCTTGATGAGCGTAACATCTGGACTGGGGGATGGTCGGTAACAGTCAGGTTGGCCAGGGATGGGAATGTTGTCCGTCACCTGCCCTCCTCGGCTTTCATAGGGAGGGATAGGATGACCGTGTTCTACCCTGGTCAGCCGAAGCTGTGCCACCGCTGTGGAGAGAGGGGCCACCTTAGCTCCTCCTGTTCGGCCTTGATATGCTCAGTGTGTCGGGGTCAGGGTCATGTGGCCAAGGACTGCGACCAGAAGATCAGGTGCAACCTGTGTCTGCGTTTTGGCCACCCCTACAGCAGATGCCCTGAGGCCTGGCACAATATGGAGAAGGAGGTAGTGGATGAGATGTCAAGGCTGGACAGGATGGAGGGTGAGGCCCCTAGTGTACCATCCTCCACTGCGGTGACCGACCCCCCTGGTCCTGCTCAGGATGCCTCCCCAGTTCCTGTGGCCACCCCCCCTGTGTCTGTAAGTTCTCCTTCTGTATCTGTCTCTGTGTCCCCCCAGCCTACTGTACCCGTTCCTCTTGTGTCAAAACCCTCTAAGTCTGTGCCCCCCGTGTCAGTTACCCCCCAGGAGTCTACCCCTCCTACGTCTGATTTACCCCCCCCATCAGGAGTGGTAGTGGGTACTGAGAAGGTCGCTTCCTCCTCTATGACAAAGTCTTCTGGGAAGACTTTAAAGAAAAAAAACAGAGATGAAGGCATCTTTGAGGCCGACCTCAAGTATTTGGAAGAGAGAAGGAAGGTTGAAAAACGGAAGAAGCAGGTGGTGAGGACGGAACGGGAACAGGAAGCTCCGGTGCCTGTCTCCCACCGTCATAGGTCCTCTAGTTGGGACATTTCATCATCTGGCTCTTCTTCAGAGCTAAGCTCTGATCCAGATATGGATTTTGAGGCGGCCTCAAGAAAAAGAGAGGCTTCTGGTGATGAGCAGCAGAGGGGAGCTAAGAAGCAATCCACCCAATAACCCAAATGGCGGTTCCCCCTCCGTTAAAAGTGGCGACAATTAATGTCGCCAGCATTAAGTCAGTGAGAGCTCGTTCTATGGCCTTATTTTTGTTCAGCCAATTAGATGCTGAAATTTTATTTTTGCAAGAGACTAGGCTCACCTCCTTGGCAGATATTCATATGGCCAAGAGAGAGTGGAGGTATGGTCCATCATACTGGTCTCTTGCGGCCGAGCCTTACGGCGGTGTGGCGGTGTTGTTTAAAACCGGCATGGTAACTGTCCGGCGGGTCATTGAGGTGGAGATTGGGAGATGTATGGTCTTAGACGTCCTTGTGGGAGGGCAGGACCTGCGCCTAATTAATATTTATGGGCCGCACACAAAGTGGGACAGGAAATGCCTTTTTACAAGGATCAAGCCATTTCTTTTTACATCCCGGCAAGTGGTCTTTGGAGGTGACTTTAATACAGTAACTAGGCCCAAGGACAGGAAGGACTTCAAGGACCGGCTGGGATATGATAGCGTTTTTTTAAATAGTATGGTTAGGGATGCTGGTCTTGTGGATGTGCATATTAAGCACCTCCCGGACGACACCGGGTTCACCTTTCATCGTGGTAATAGTCAGAGTAGGATAGACAGGTTTTTTTTTTTTTAAGGAGGCCTCTGCTTTCTCACCCCCAGTGGTGCAGGCGGTAGAGTTCTCTGATCACTGTATGCTATCTGTGGCCCTGAATGCTTCAGACGCCCCTCAGAGAGGAAAGGGCATCTGGAGATTGAATTCGACTCTACTCAAGGAAGAACATGTTAGACAATCCTTTGAGGAATTCTTTCAGGCACAGGTGACCATCCTGGACTTTTGTAGCAGCAAGGCTGAGTGGTGGGAGCTGACCAAAAAGAGGACCGCTGGATTCTTCAGGGGCCTAGCCAATAGAAAACAGTTTAATAAATACATGACCTACCAACGTTTGCGGAGGAAGCTGGATATTCTTGTCTCGAGAGGAGGAGATCCTGGGGCAATCTCCGAAGTGAAACTCCTCCTCAGGAAGTGTCAATATGACCGGCATGCCTCTTTGGTTCTGGAGAGGGACTATGGGAAGTACCACTCGCCTGACCCTTACCAGAACTGCAAACAAGATGTAGCTGTTAAAGCGGTCGTTGGCCTTAAGGACAGTACAGGTTCCGTGACAAAGTCCAGGTCAGGGATTCTGGAGGTCGTGAGGTCCTTTTATGCCGACCTTCTTGGGAGGAAAGAGCTTGACCGTGACAAGATGGAAAGCTTTTTGGACTCTACTCCAGGTCTAAATGGTGGAGATGTTCCATTGATGAATTTGACAGAGGAGATCACAGTTGAAGAGGTGATGAGGGCAATTGAACAGCTTGCCATCAAAAAGTCACCCGGACCGGATGGCTTGACGGCTGAGTTTTACAAAGCCTTTAAGTCTATTCTGGCCCCACATTTGGTAGAGGTTTTTAACAGTTGTCTCGCTGAGGGGGTGCTTTCCCCTTCCATGAGGCACTCGGCTGTGATTCTTCTGTCAAAGGGTAAAGATCCTTCGATGACTGAGAATTGGCGCCCCATCAGCCTTCTTAATGTCGATAGAAAGATACTGGCGAAGATATTTTTCTGGCGCCTGTCGTCAGTAGCAGAGTCTTTGCTTTCTCGCCATCAGCACTGTTCGGTCCAGGGTGGGAGCGCCTTCACAGCGGTGTTAGCTGTCCGGGAGGCCTTGGAGCGGTGCAGGGCTGCAGGCTGGGGAAAGTATTTGCTGACATTGGATCAGGCAAAGGCTTTTGATCGTGTTAACCATGAGTACCTGTGGTTGCTCCTTAGTAAGTACGGTCTGCCGGGTGGTTTTGTTGATTGGCTGAAAGTCTTGTATAAGGGGGCAGAAAGCTTCCCTCTTGTTAATGGTTGGGTTGGGCAGTCCTTTGAGGTTGGCTCCGGGGTGCGCCAGGGTTGTCCCCTGAGTCCCCTGCTCTATGTGTTTGCAATCGACCCCTTCATCAGGAGGCTAGAGAGCGGCATGTTGTGTGGGGTACCAGTGGGGCTCCCGGGTGAGCCGCCATTGAGGGTTGTTGCTTATGCGGACGATGTATCAGTGATTGTCACTGGGACGGATGAGGCGGAGGAGGTGGTCTCTCTGACATCACGGTATTCTGAAGCATCAGGCTCCAAGATCAATCAGGAAAAGAGCGAAGTTTTCTGGATGGGAAAGGAAGGTGAGGGGTTTGATCTCCCGGACGCCTTTCCAGTGCCCCAGGAAAAAATTAGGATACTAGGCATTGAATTTGGACCCGGCGATTATGGCCTCAAAAACTGGGAAGGCAGACTGGAGATTGCCAATGCTAAGGTGGTCAACTGGAAGAGATGGAAGTTATCTATGAGGGAAAGGGTTGATCTGATTAAGACCTACCTGATTCCGATCTTCTTGTATGTCAGCTTTGTCTGCATCTTGCCAGTGTCTCTCTATGCTAGGGTCAGTAGTGTGTTCTTCCAGATGCTGTGGGGGAACAGACTGAACCCCATCAAGAGGAATGTCACCTACCTATCCAGGAGGGAGGGTGGCTTAGGTATGGTCAACCCAGTTCTTTTCTTTTCACTGTTATTTCTCAAGTTTAATATTGGTAGTATGCTTGCAGTGGAACCTCCTGGATGGGCAGGCATATTTAGATCTTGGTTTAGGCCTTTTCTACGACTTTGGGAAGAAGGTGGCCAAGTGAAGAATCGCAGGGGTCATCGTGGTCAGCTACCAGCCTATGTAGCTCCGTGCCTGAAGTTACTGCGGCAGTGGCGATTGTCGGCTGAAGATCTCAGATCGGTTCCGAGGAAAGACCTTATGAGTCGAGTCTTGAGCGAAGTCTTTCATGACCCACTGGCCTTAAGGGATTGCCCAGGCCCAGTTTTGAGGGCGGGGTTGAGGCTGATTAATTTGGATAGAATACCTCCTAAATTTCGGGATTTGGCCTGGTTGTGCTTCCATGGGAAGCTCTATGTTCGGGGCAATTTGAAATTTCGCAGTTCGATGGATCGTAGCTGTCCTCGGGAGGAGTGTGCAGATGAGGAGGAGACTATGGACCATTTTCTGCTTCGTTGCCCCTTTAACATAGAAGTGTACAGACTGGTGGGGCGGGCGCTCGGTGTTCCTTTCCTCTCCAGGCTGGGTTATGCTGAGTGGGTGTACGGAGCATTCAGTACCGGTGGAGGTTTTTGTTTGGATACACTTTTTTTAGTTAGCCTAGTGGTCCGTTATTTCACCTGGAACGCACGGTGTCAGGTCAGCATTCGGCAAAAAATCCTTCCTGTTGAGGTGGTGGTGTATGACATTGTGCATGAGGTGGGGAAGATTCGGGGGCTTGAGAGAGACAAGCGGGGTCAGGGGGCGTGGCTGAAGGCGTGGAGGGGTTTCAGGCCTCCCTGACTGCCAGGAGTCTCTTTCCCGGGTGTGGCTGTCTGTCTCTTATCACCCTAGATTATTATTATTTTTTATACATTTTTGATAGATGGCTGTGTACATAGGTGACGGGTTGTGCCTCTTAGGCCCTCTCTGCTGCTTTGTGTAAATAGTTTTGTGGTAATGTTTTGGTGGTGGTGTATAGTGTATATATTGTGTATAGTGTATATATTGTGTATAGTGTATATATTGTATATATTCTGACCCTGGATGTGTATTCCTTGGATTTATGTTTTGAAGTTTTGTTCTATAGTTATGTTTTTTACTTTTGTATAAAATTGGTTGCTTGATTCTTTTTAATAAAAGATCAATAGTGTCCCATCATTGGTATTAGTGGGAGGAATAGTGCCCCATCATTGGTGTCAGTGGGAGAAATAGTGCCCCATCATTGGTATCAGTGGGAGGAATAGTGTCCCATCATTGGTTTCAGTGGGAGAAATAGTGCCCCATCATTGGTATCAGTGGGAGGAATAGTCTCCCATCATTGGTGTCAGTGGGAGGAATAGTGTCCCATCATTGATGTCAGTGGTAGGAATAGTGTCCCATCATTGGTATTAGTGGGAGGAATAGTGCCCCATCATTGGTGTCAGTGGGAGAAATAGTGCCCCATCATTGGTATCAGTGGGAGGAATAGTGTCCCATCATTGATGTCAGTGTGAGAAATAGTGCCCCATCATTGGTATCAGTGGTAGGAATAGTGTCCCTTCATTGGTGTCAGTGGGATAAATAGTGCCCCATCATTGGTATCAGTGGGAGGAATAGTGTCCCATCATTGGTGTCAGTGGGAGGAATAGTGTCCCATCATTGGTGTCAGTGGGAGAAATAGTGCCCCATCATTGGTATCAGTGGGAGGAATAGTGTCCCATAATTGGTGTCAGTGGGAGAAATAGCGCTTCATATCTGTAGGAGGAATTCCCAAGGCCGGATAAAGGCATGCAAAGGGCCGCACTGCTTTATGGGAAGGTTCCTGCTTGTCAAGATTATTATAATTTTTTTGTTATTTTAAGTTATTTCCCTATCCACAATTATTTTCAGAGTACTTGCCATGCTCTTACCGACATTTTGCTGCCATTTGCAGCCCTCTATCCCTTTCCCTTAGTTTTTTTGAGACATTTTAGTAGTCAAAAGTCCGGGTCCCCATTCACTTGAATGGGGTTCGGGGTCAAGTTCGGGTACAAACTCGGACTTTTTTCCGAAGTTAGGCCAAACCCGAACATCCAGGTATCCGCTCAACACTACTCACAATCACTGCACCCCCACTTCCCCCCAATCCACATAGATAACTATCAATAATAATAATAATAATCAAGATGCTAAATAAAAATAAGGCATGCACTGGTTCGGGCTATTATTCCAGATTAAAACTGCTCTGCTGCTGGCCAATTTTACATCATTGCACATTGTTTTTTCATATGAGGTAGCCTGGGGTGATGCATATGCTCTGAGACACATGGCAGAGATTGCTGGTGCTGAGGAGTCATCTGATACGGGTTAGGCCCAGTGTTGCTCATCTTACTTTAAAAAAGTAATTAGTTACAGTTACAAATTACTTCTCCGAAAAAGTAATTGCGTTAGTGACTCAGTTACTACATTGAAAAAGTAATTAGTTACTCAGCAAAGTAACTGAATTTGTTTTTAATATTCTACAATGCTTTGTTGAGAAGCAGATGACGGGCGCTTGCCAGGGAGCAGTGAGTTAATACTCCAAGACAAAAGAATGGCAGATCCTTGAGAGAAGAAAAGCGGAAACAAATGGTGATCTCGTGTATATCTCAGCCTAGGTGCATCCGTCCCACCATGTATGTGCAGCTAATAGGACTTAAAACCCTTATCCATCTGCTACATATTACATCCAAATTATAAGCTGGATTAAAATGTATGTTTATAATATACATTCCCTAATCTTATATTAGGCTTTTATTAGAATTTTCTATAGTTTATTATTTTATTTATCTTATATAAGCTTTATTAGATGCAAGGGATCTGGAATAGGGATGTCAGATTATTCTTTGTCTGATGAAGAGATGAAATCACTGACCAAAAATAACCTGCTGATCATTGGTTTGTATAGGTGTCCTGCACTTACCATGTTGACCACTAGATGTCGCTGTGTACACTGTGTTGTATAGGGAAGGTTTGTTCTGTGGAACATTTTTTTCCTGCCATGTTTTCCCCGGATCATTGATCAGGTTGCGCACACAGTGTGTGTGATCAATGTGAGTTGTTCTCCAGTGATAGGTCAGTGTGAGGTGGGTGGGGCTCATTGTATCCAGGGCTCCTTGCGATTGGGAGTTTTTAGACCGATGTGACAGGCCATCACAGCGGTCACATGATTCTAAAGCGGAGTTCCACCCATATTCATGTTCACAGCGCCAGCAGAAGCAATTACTCTGCTGCCATCTAGTGGCGGTAGATGTAATTGCGGTAATGCCGCCCAAGTAATGGGAACTGCTTTACCGCGAGGGGAAGAGTAATCAGGTAGATTACTCGTTACCCTCAAAAGGGGCTGCGTTAGGTAACTGTGTTTATTGTAACTCCGTTACTTACAACACTGGTAGGGCCCCTTTCACATGTGCAGACCGTATGTCTGCATTTTCATCCATCCGTTTGCGGATGAAAACGGGACATACATTGGTCCCTATGTGATTACGGGTGTCGTATATATTGATATAAAATGTGACTAGTCAGTTCCCTAGCACAGTCCCCCTTCTTTTTTTGTACCTCATAGCTCTTTCTACTTCTGGGATTGTCAAATTATTCTCTGGTTTCTCCATCACTCCCTTCAAATTGTAGCAGCAGGGGGAAGAGTGAAGAAGAAAACTATAGAGCAGGGGTCAGCATCCCGACCCCCTGTTTGAAGTGCTTCTCCCTTACCTGCAGAGTGATGCAAGGAAGTGACAAGCATAAATGTGTTGCACTGATCCCCGCTGGCCCTCCTTACCTGCCCCTCCCAGGCACTTGTATGCAACATCACATGGGATAGACAAGAAAGGAGGGCTAGCTAGGATAAGCGTGCCAGAAAATCGTGCCAGATAATCAAACAGTAATGTGTCATCGTCACTGCCCTGCTGACCCCTGGACACTGCCACACTGCTGTGCTAACCCCTGGGTACTGCCATACTGACCCCTGGACACAGGGCCGGACTGGGAATGAAAACCAGCCCTGGAAATAATTTCATACCAGCCCCATAACATTTTTATACCAGCCATAACATCATGCGCTTTGCCGGCGGTATAGCTGCGGTGACCATTCATTTTAATTGGCAGGAGCGGTGGAGGAGTGAGGAGCGGCTCTTTCATGGCGATTTGCAGGCGCTATCTTTAGCTTTATAGTGCCTGCAAAGCGTCTCAGTGTGAAAGGGGTCAAACTTTGATATAAAGGGGGGCACTGGTGACCAGAGACCCCACTTATATCAGAGTCCATTGCATTCCCCTTTACATCAGAGTGCCCTCTGCACTGTAAGGTTGAATCCTGCAGACTATGATGTAAAGGGGAACTCTGGGAATGTGGGGAGGACTCTGGTGACCAGAGACCACCTAACGCAGAAAGTGAACACTAAGGTAAGGGGGTTTACTGATATAAGGGGGAAACACAATATTGTATTGACCCCTTCTAAGACTGGCCTGGCGGTGCTGTCACTGACCTCCTCTCAGGTGCACCATGCGGGGCTCAGTCAGTCTCCTCCAGCTTGGTGGCTCTGGTTTTATCTCCACAGTCCATACATGTCTGACTTCTCCCATGACCCTTATACTGGCAGCACTCCCACTCTTGACTCCTCTCCAGACCTGAAATAAGACAAGAGATGGTCAGAGGCTGCGGACGGTACAGGGGGAGGTCAGAGGCTGCGGAGGGTACAGGGGGGGTCAGAGGCTGCGGACGGTACAGGGGGAGGTCAGAGGCTGCGGACGGTACAGGGGGAGGTCAGAGGCTGCGGACGGTACAGGGGGTGGTCAGAGGCTGCGGACGGTACAGGGGGAGGTCAGAGGCTGCGGACGGTACAGGGGGAGGTCAGAGGCTGCGGACGGTACAGGGAGGTCAGAGGCTGCAGATGGGGGACGGTGGGCAGGAGGTCAGAGGCTGCAGATGGGGGACGGGGGGCAGGAGGTCAGAGGCTGCAGAGGGGGGGACAGGAGGTCAGAGGCTGCAGAGGGGGGGGACAGGAGGTCAGAGGCTGCAGAGGGGGGGCAGGAGGTCAGAGGCTGCAGAGGGGGGGACAGGAGGTCAGAGGCTGCGAAGGGGGGACAGGAGGTCAGAGGCTGCAGAGATCAGAGGCTGCAGAGGGGGGGACATGAGGTCAGAGGCTGTGGGGAGGGGACAGGTCAGAGGCTGTGGGGAGGGGACAGGTCAGAGGCTGTGGGGAGGGGACAGGTCAGAGGCTGCGGATTGGGGAACAGGAGGTCAGAGGGTGCAGAGATCAGAGGCTGTGGAGCGGGGGGCAGGAGGTCAGAGGCTGTGGCGAGGGGACAGGTCAGAGGCTGCGGATTGGGGAACAGGAGGTCAGAGGGTGCAGAGATCAGAGGCTGTGGAGGGGGGGGCAGGAGGTCAGAGGCTGTGGAGGGGGGGGCAGGAGGTCAGAGGCTGTGGAGGGGAGGCAGGAGGTCAGAGGCTGTGGAGGGGGGGCAGGAGGTCAGAGGCTGTGGAGGGGGGGGGGGCTGGAGGTCAGAGGCTGTGGAGGGGAGGCAGGAGGTCAGAGGCTGTGGAGGGGGGGCAGGAGGACAGAGGCTGTGGAGGGGGGGGCTGGAGGTCAGAGGCTGCGGAGGGGGGGGCAGGAGGTCAGAGGCTGCAAAGGGGGGGGGACAGGAGGTCAGAGGCTGCGGAGGGGGGCAGGGGGTCAGAGGTTGAAGAAGTCAGTGGAGGGGGGGGGGCAGGAGGTCAGAGGCTACATGATGGAAGGGACACGCCCACATACATAGCAACAATATCCATAAAGAAACACCCATAATAGGCCATCCTAGCTGCAAAAGCAGCTTTATGCAATCACTAACCCCCACCTCCCCAGCGTGATCCGCGATCAGAGAATCAGGGGAGCAAAGGTACGGATCAAAAAGGCCATTCCCTGCCACAGCCCAGCACACTCATCTGCGGAGGGGGGAAATAGATCCTTGCGGGGTGACCAATACACAAACGCGCGCATTCCGGCTGGATAGGAACTAGTGTGCGCCAGCCACAAACCCGGGGACACCAAACGGCGGCGCACACAGGAAATGACATATAGGAGGGGCCACACTCAGAATAGGCAGGAATATGGCAAATCGAAACATACATTTGTATGTCAGCCGGCCCGGCCGCAGCCATGTTTTTTTCGGGCGCCGCTGCCCTCACACCGGCCTCCAGGAGCAGCCAGGCAGCCGGCCCACCGGGATTTTTCCAGGTGTCCCGGTGGGCCAGTCCGGGCCTGCCTGGACATTGTCCCTGCTGACCCCTGGACACTTATCCCTAGACACTGACCCCTGGACACCGCTGTATTAATCTCTAAATACTGTCCATGCTGATACCTGGACATTTCCATGCTGACCCTTGTCCTCTACCCTGCTGATTCCTGTTTAAACACTGAGATTTTTTTTATTTATGTTACCCCTGATGAAGTAAGATGGTGAAACTTTGTATTTGGGGGGGATATTTTTAATTTTTGATGGCATTTATTTTGAGGGTGCTAAAAGATGAATCCAGATTCACAAAGCACTTACGCCGATGTAAGTGCAAATGTGCGCTGGTAAGTGCAAATTTGTGCCGGCGTAGCTGTGCGCCAGACAAACAAACCAACATACGCCTAAAAACTGGCCACCCTACGCCGACGTAGCTTGCGTAGCGTGAGCGCACTTTTCGTCTGGAAGCATGTTGCTGCTCCCATTGATTAGGCATTCAAACATGCAATTGAGGGAAATACGGCGATTCACGAACGTACGTAAAGTTATTCCCCATAGATGAGGTGCAACCCGGCAATAAACATGCAAAGGTCTGCACCAGGGAACACATGCCGGCGTATTGCGTTGGACGTATGTCTGGCTGGGCGTACGTTAAGTTCACGGCGTACCTGGTGTTTCATGCCTCCACGTCACGGGGCATGCACAGTTTGTGATACACCATGCTCGGACTATCATTTGCATGGGTTCACGCCCACTTCCACCTACGCCGGCCTGCGCCTTCGAAAAATATGAGAAAAAGATATATGTGAGCCCAACACTCTGTGAATCTGGGCCATAGTATGTTGTGGAGAAATTGAAAGCGGGGTCAACATATTAAAGCCTTTTAGGGGGTGTAGTAGTATTTTTTTAGTGAAAGACTTGAAGAGGGAAACCTGCCCGGCAGCTTTTCCTCCTACACACGGCCGGAAAACTGAAATGAGAGCTTTGGCCAGGAAACCCGGCCATGTGTATGCTCCACCGCAGTGTTTCCCATAGGAAAACTGCTGGGAAAAAAACTGCCAGCAATCGGCAGGAAAAAAGAGAACATGTTCTAATTTTTCCCGCCGGGATTCCCAGCGGTTTTCTTGTTGAGGAAAACTGCCATGGAGCATACACACGGCCAGTTTTCCTGGCCAAAAGCTGTCATGGCAGCTTTCCCGACAGGAAAACAGGTCGTGTGTACGAGGCATTATAATTGTGTCCTGCTTGCAGGAGCTTCTGTCTCGATTCCTGATCATATTTAACACCTCAGGCTCATGAAACAATGGGTCCCCCCTGGCCATAGTGGCTCCTCCTGCTTGTCCTTAGTCACTTCAAGATGCAGTAGTGACATAGGGTTATTGGTGGCAACCAAAGAGACCAGAAAAGGGAAACACTCCTCCACACACCCTCCCCATGGGAGGAAACTGCTACCGGAAGCTATGCTACAAAGCACAGTTTCAGCATATGGGCCATGGAACAGATAAGTATAAAGCTGTTTCTTTACAGAGTAGTGTTTTTCTTTTTCTTTTTCATTTTTAACCCATATACATAGTTGCTTTTATGGTAAATGCAATTCACATTCTAATTTTAGCACAGTTTCATTGTTTTATAAAAATGTATTTGTAGCCTATTGATTGGTTTGGTTTCACATGCTACCTGGAATGTCCTTTAATAAATGTTCAAAATATAAACCTCCTATTAACAATTAAACTTCAATCTTCGAATTCATCTTATATACCATTAGGGTCATTACATTCATCTGTGTAAACTCTTCCTTGTAAATCATTTATTTTTGTTTATTGAATTAGGCTTATGTTTTTTTTTTTTTTTTTTTATATAGATTTTTTTAGCTTCATGCCAATAAATACACATACCCCTGCAACCCCTCAGCAGGAACAACTGCTGAGCTAAGTATCTTGGATAGCCATATGATGCAGGTGCTGTTTATCTTGGCTTTTTATGAATATTTGATTAAGAGTAGAAAGTAAGAAAAATCTGAAATGTCTTTAAAAGCTTAACTGAATATTACTTTAGAATGTGTACAGTATGTGCACAGAGGCATCTAGAACCATACTAAAGAGAATGCCTCATCTAAGCAGGTATAAAAAAAATAAGGAACAGATCTTCAATACCATGAACCAAATTGCATATGCTATTTATGCATTCACTACTCTCGTTTGTGAGCAATCTATGCCGAAAAGTATATGTAAAAACATCCAATCTGAGTTCATTGCCAACAGATTAAACAGATAACATGACAGACAGAAAAAAAAAAAACATTTAATCATTCATAGGTCCCCTTTGCATGAAACCGGAAATACAAGAAATACTGCTGACTGCTTTCTGAAAATGACAGTGGATAGACTGTCTTTGGATTCTAAACTATTTCAGATAATTTTAACCTGGAACAAACATAAAGGTCAGCTACAGTAGATCAAAGTGGAGTTGCCTGAATTGCATAAAGGTACTTGCTAAAGAATGCAATTGACACTAGACATGTGCATTTGTTTTTGTCTGAATGCATTTTCGTCAGAGTTTCAGGGATTTTTGCGTTTTATTTGACACACGATAATGAAGGCGCAGAATCCAAAATCCGCAAGATCCAACATAAAAAAAAATATTTATTTTTGTTTCTTGGCGACAACAGTTCGATATGGATAGATGATTCCACAATTTTGACAATGAAATGAGAAAAGATTCAACATTATAGAGACATAAAGATACGACGAAGCAGCTAAAAACATACGATTGCCGGGAGCGGACATTTATGGTCAAATGCTAAATGCTAATGTTGGTTGACTAGTAATAATAATTAATAAATTAATTGATTACATTCATACAACATTATAATTCTACTACTAGCTTGTGGGCGGAGCCAGGGCCGATCCGCTCTATAGGCTCACTTTTCAAGCTGCTTAGGGCCCCGCAAAGCTGCGGAGGGCCCCCAAATCACTAGAGGCCCCACCTGGCGAGAGAGAGGAGTCATTTTCAACCCCTCACCCCGCTTCTCAACTCCCTGGCTGCATGGGAGAAGAGTTAAGAAGTCAGCACCCCCGCTTCTCACTTTAATGTAAGATGGCATTTCTGACAGCAGAACACCCCCTCCCCCCACTTCTCAACTTTAATCTTTAATGTGACATGTCACTGATGTCACTGTCGGCAGCCCCCCCCTGCTTCTCAACTTTAATGTGACATGTCATTTTTTCGGCGGCGCTCCCTGTTTCTCAGGTTTAATGTGACATGTCATTTTGCTTAGGGCCCCAGGGAGGTCAGGATCGGCACTGGGCGGAGCATTCGACCAGAAATATACGATTGTGGTGTCATAATGTTTAGTTGCTTCGTTGAATCTTCTTAGAACATTCAAAAGACACTATAAGCCAGTGATGGCGAACCTTGGCACCCCAGATATTTTGGAACTACATTTCCCATGATGCTCATGCACTCTGCCATAAGCCATAAGCCTTTAATTGACAGATTTGACCTTAATTTGGATTTTCGTACTAATGCATTTTTTTTTAACAAAACAAAATTAATAAAAACGAATTTCAGGAGTAACTAATACATGTATTTTTCAGACGAAACTTAAATTCCAAAAATTTCAGTGTACACATGTCTAATTGACACAGCCCACAGAGGCAAATCTACTGTACAAAAGCACAACCGTTAAGAGAGGTAGCACTGTTAAACACAATTAGCTAGGACCCTATATCTTTGGTTGCAAGCCCAAAAGTTAAAATAGGAACAAGTGACAGGAGGCCTCTTGCCACTCTAGGTGATACAGCAGCTTTCTTGAAAATAGTGCAGGGGTTCCATGTGCTGTGCAGGGGTTCTGTGTGCTGTGCAGGGGGTCCGTGTGCTGTGAGGGGGTCTGTGTGCTGTGCAGGGGGTCCGTGTGCTGTGAGGGGGTCTGTGTGCTGTGCAGGGGGTCTGTGTGCTGTGCAGGGGTTATGTTTGCTGTGCAGGGGTTATGTTTGCTGTGCAGGGGTTCCATGTGCTGTGCAGGGGGTCCGGAAAGTTTTTCTACAGAAACTTCCCTCCTAAAATTAGGGTGCGTGTTATACGCCTGTGCGTGTTATACGCCGATAAATACGGTAAACATGAGCATACCTAAACATTTGTAATTGCAACACTTTTCTGGACGAAGTGGTGCTCTATCTGACAAAAGCAGGAATGCCAATATTTTTGGCCATGACCGTAGGTCATAACCTGTATATTAGAAGAGTCACATGTCTAGAGAAGAGGTGCATCCTATTTAAATATATTGAACTTATTAAGGGTTTATTAAAAGCAGCATTTATATTTTCCTATTTATCTACTTTCTTTGTTAATAAAATTATAAAGTTATAATGCATACATGTTTTCTGGTTTATTTACTAAATTAAGCATGTTCATTTTGAAAAGTGAATTTTTTTACTTTGCAAAGTAGACATGCTCTACTACTTTAGTAGATAAACCCATGTTGTAGCTAAAATGTCATTTATCATGCCCCTCTTACTGGCATGGACCAAAAGTAACAAATTTTCCTATTTAGCTATACAGTATGATAGTGACTTGTTGAAAATATACTAACATTAAATGTTGTTTTAGTATATATACAGTTGCTCTGTACAGAGGAATGCTATGAGCACTGAGCCTTAGGCATATTTCATACAATCATCCTTGAAAAACCAGAGCTGCTACAAAAAGGTGGAGTTTGCTGTAGGAGGTGATTAGAGAGGGTGTACACTTGCTAGAATTTCCCAAGGCTCATTGAGCAGACAAGTTCCCTCTTTGCGACTTATACTGGAAAACAGCACCCAGAAATGACCACACAGGGGGTTCTTAATGAAGGCCAGGAAAATGAAATGGTATGGCACATTTTTTTTGTTCATTTTACATGCAAACATGATGCTATTTAATGCACCTCTTCATTTAAATGAACTTTCGATTTATGACTGAAACATATTGGGTGGAAGTGGGAATCGTTACAGATACAAAATATATAAACGTTCTAGAGAAAGATTATAATGTAATAGTATGTCAGAAAGATTGCAGTGTTACTGAATGTAGCTGAATATCGTGTTTCCCAAGTGTTAACGAATTAACAAGTGTTCTGAGCTGACAACATTCCAAATTCCAAAGTACCAATCTGATTATTATAATAACCTGCCATACTTCAATCCCTCTACTTCCACTCATTATCTTGATTAGTAAAAGTAACAACGGGGTTACAGGTAGGTTCATGCATGTATTAGCCAACTACGAAATTTTTTTTTATCCGTGATGCATAAACATACATGCCCATTTTGTGTATGTTTTTACACTTTGTAGTTACCCCAGGGGTCATCATTATTTAGGAAAACAGAGATTGGCTGGTTGCTATCAACCCAAAATAGATCAATAAGCATTGTTACAACTAATTTTACATCACCTTAGAGCTGAAGTGTTTCCATGACTGTACAATCATTTCTCAATTTAGTAAAATAGCCTACCTAATTGAATATAAACTGAATGACTTGTTTTGGCATGCTCTCACACCAGATATTATTGGTAAATCTAATGCTAACCAAATATAAAATCTGAACTGGTCGTTTTTGTATATTGTGTATTGTAAAATGAAGATGAAATTATGTAAGTAGAAAAACTGTGACTGATGCCCTAAGACTGAGTTCACACATGCCCGGCTGCGGTTTGCAGTCCGGAGTCCGGTACGTTTCTTTACACTGGTTCAGGTGTGATTTTTGAGCGATTTTTTGCGTGAACTTGCACCTGAAGACCCCAGACCCAAAAACACACAGGACCCTTTTTTTAAAACTGCACCGCGGCAGCTCCACATATTTGTTAGCCGCTTTCATTGAAAGCCAGTCACATTTATATGTTATGTGAATTGGATGCAGTTAAAAACACAGTCATAGGGGTTAACTTACTAAGGCTACTTTCAAACTGGGACGCCTGGTGTTCAGCGCTAAAGGGCCACTAGTTTTTGCGCCGTTTTAGCTTTCCGGATGCTAGCCCAAAAAAAGGGTAAAAGTCCAGTTTTGCAACGCTTTCAAACCGCTTTTAATGCGCTTTGGAAGCACTGCCTATTCATTGCAATGGGCAGGGTGTTTTGGGGAATACAGAGCTCCCCACCCGCCCCAAAGATGCTGCTTGCAGGACTTTTTATAACATCCCACAAGTGCACCATCCGAGTGTGAAAAGACACACTGCCATGAATAGGAGACTGTTTTCAGGTGCTTAGCAGAAGCTATTTCTAGCGCTAAAGCGCCTGAAAACAGCCCCAGTGTGAAAGTAGTCTTAAACTGGTGAGTGCAAAATCTGCTACGCTCTGCATAGAAACCAAGCAAGCTTTCAGGGTTTTTTCTTTTTGGCAGAGCTTAACCACTTAAGACCCGGACCAATATGCTGCCAAATGACCCAAGGGGTTTTTGCGATTCGGCACTGCGTCGCTTTAACAGACAATTGCGCGGTCGTGCGACGTGGCTCCCAAACAAAATTTGCGTCCTTTTCTTCCCACAAAGAGAGCTTTCTTTTGGTGGAATTTGATCGCCTCTGCGATTTTTATTTTTTGCGCTATATACAAAAATAGAGCGACATTTTTGAAAAAAAAAACAATATTTTTTACTTTTCGTTATAAGAAAAATCAATAAACTAAATTTTAGTCAAACATTTAGGCCAAAATTTATTTAGCCACATGTCTTTAGTAAAAAAAAATCGCAATAAAAAAAAAATTAGCTACCTAGCGGGAACAGCGACACTAATACAGCGATCAGAAAAATGATCGCTTAGTGATGCTGGCAATAGGGAGTGAAAGGGTTAACTAGGGTGGTGATCAAGGGGTTAAAACTTTATTAGGGGGGGTACGGGGGCTACCCTGAACCTAACACCAACTGACTCTCACACTGCCTGTCACACTCAGGCGGCGTACACACGACCGAGGTTCTCGCTGGAAACCAGCGAGAACCTCGCTGGAAGCTGCATTCCAGCGAGGACCTCGGCCGTGTGTACGCTCTCGGCGAGCTTCCCGTCGGGAAGCCCGTCGAGCAGAAATAGAGAGCACACTCTCTATTTGCTCGACGGCCCGCCTGGATGAATGGCTGGTTGCCATTCCCGACGGGCGGGTCGCCGTTTTCGACGGCCGGCAGAGAACCTCGACGGGCGGAACGATGTGTTCTGCCCGTCGAGGTTCTCTGCCGTGTGTACACGGCCTGACACTAAATACAGTAATCATACATGTATGATTACTGCATTCAGTGACACTGTGACAGGGGGGAGGGGTTAAATGTGTTTATGTGTAGTGTTAGTGCAGTGTAGTGTTAGTGCAGACTTACTGTGTTGTGATCTCTCCTCAGCGGTGGTTGAAAAAAACGCCGAGGGAGAGATCACATCGCTTCCTCCTTCCTGTGTTTACACAGGAGGAGGAAGTGACAGGGCAGGCGGGCGGGCGCGCGCATTGGCTGGGAGCGATCCGGAGGGGGCGGACAAAAACGAATAGCCGCCCCCTCTTGTCGGATCGCTCCTGCAGCCGCGCGGACCGCCGCCAAGGCACCAATGTATATATACGTTGATGTGCCTGTCGGTGCCATTCTGCTGACGTAAATGTACATGCGGCGGTCCTTAAGTGGTTAAAGTGTTTATACAGTTTTTTTTTTTTTACAACAAACATGTCGTACTTACCTCTACTGTGCAGTTTGTTTTACACAGATTGGCCCCGATCCTCCTGTTCTGGGGTCCCATGGCGGCTGTCGCGGCTCCTCCCCACAATAGCTTACCCCCTGTGGGAAGCTCTCTCCCAAGGGGGTTACCTTGCGGAGGCTCTCCCATGTCATACAGTCGGCGTCCATAGCCGCCGAGTGTATGACTCATTGGATTTGATTGACAGCAGCGGGAGCCAATGGTTGCGCTGCTATCAATCTATCCAATCAATGCCGAGACTCCATGGAGAAGAGGCTGCCGGGGGACACGCAGAGCAGGCAAACGGGCTCAGGTAAATAAAATGGGGGAGCTGTGGGGCCCATAATGGCAAGGTGTTTTGTTCACCCTAGCATAGGATGCATTAACCACTTAAGACCCGGACCATTATACAGGTTAAGGACCTTGCCCCTTTTTGCGATTCAGCACTGCATCGCTTTAACTGACAATTGCGCGGTCGTGCGACGTGGCTCCCAAACAAAATTGGTGTCCTTTTTTCCCACAAATAGAGCTTTCTTTTGGGGGTATTTGAGCGCCTCTGCGGTTTTTATTTTTTGCGCTATAAACAAAAATAGTGCGACAATTTTGAAAAAAGTTCTATATTTTTTACTTTTTGCTATAATAAATATCACCCAAAAATATATATATAAAAAAATGTTTTTCCTCAGTTAAGGCCGATACGTATTCTTCTACCTATTTATGGCAGACACATTGAAAAATGTTGACACATTTTTGGGACCATTGTCATTTTCACAGCAAAAAGTGCTATAAAAATGCATTGTTTACTGTGAAAATGACAAGTGCAGTTTAGGAGTTAACCACTAGGGGGCACTGTAGGGTTTAAGTGTGACCTCATATGTGTTTCTAACTGTAGGGGGCACGGCTGGACGTGTGACATCAGTGATCGTATTTCCCTATATCAGGGAACAGACGATCACTGCCACTGCCACAATGAAGAACGGGGAAGGTGTGTTTACACACACTTCTCCCTGTTCTTCAGCTCTGGTGACCGATCCCGGGACACCGGCGGCGATCAAGTCCGTGGGTCCCACGGGCGTGGTCACGGAGCTTCGGACCAGGTCACGAGCAGCATGCTTGCAACCCCACGGCTGGGCTTAAAGAGACACATACAGGTACGTGATTGAGCCCAGCCATGCCCTTCTGCGGACGTATATCAGCGTGAAGGGGTCCTTAAGTGGTTAAGGTGAAAAAACACAAACCTTTACGACCCCTTTAATTGAACAAGCTGAACTTAAAATCTGATTGGCTACCATGCACAGCTGCACCAGGTTCTGCACTCTCCAGTTTTAGTAAATAAACTCCTGTGCATTTGGCAGTTTGCTCCAAGCTGTGTGATGTGAGGAAGGACTGATTCACTTCACCAGCAGTTCACTTATTAAACTGCTAAAGGGTGTCAAATGATCACTTACCAGTTTACTTTCAAGCAGCACCCAGTGCTAATATCCTCCATGTTACAGCTGCCCATCTGTTCATGTCACATTAAAGATTAAAGTTGAGAAGCAGGGGGAGGGGTGTTCTGCTCTGCTGTTGGAAAGTACATTTTACATTAAAGTGAGAAGCGGGGGGTGCTGACTTCTTACCTCTTCTCCCATGCAGCCAGCGAGTTGAGAATCGGTGTGAGGATTCGAAAATGGCTTCTCACCAGGCAGGGCCTTGTCGCCTCTAGTAATTTGGGGGGTCCTCTGCAGCTTTGTGGGGCCCTAAGCGGCTTGCATAGTGAGCCTATAGGGCAGATCGGCCCTGGGTAGGTGTTCTGTAGTTCTAACAAACTTCCTTATAACATTGTTTTAGATAAGAGTGCAGAGGACACAGAGTTGGACTCTGCATTTCTGGCGATCAACAGGTATTGTTTGCACTTATCAAAAGATATATAACAATACATTGACTTACTAAGACTGGAGAGTGCAAAATCTGGTGCGTGGTAGCCAATCAGCTTCTATCTTTAGCTTGTTCAATTAAGTTTTAACAAAAAGAAAACCTGGAAGCAGATTGGTTTCTATGCAGGGCTGCACCAGATTTTGTACTCTGGTTTTATTAAATCAAACCCAGTGCTACTACCACATGTTGTAGATATAAATTATTTTGTCTGGTTGGTCTCATTAGAATGTAGATTAGTGTTTCTCAACCTTTTTTCATTGTGACACCCTTTCAAAATATGCAACATTTCAAGCACGCCAGTCCAAAAAAACCAGTCCACCTAGATTAGAAAACCAGTCCTGATCACTGTAGTTCTACCCAGAGATAATCAATGCCTCCAGCATCTACCTTCACACTTTGCTTGCTCTTTTATGTACCCTGCTTTGCGATACATTTGTTATGACTGCATAATTGCCATTTGGAAGAAAACCCTAATTACATCTATTCTTAAAGTGGTTGTAAACACTTAGGCCTTGTACACACGACGGGAAATATCCGCTGTAAACGGTCCCCGGACCGTTTACAGCGTATATTTGCGCCGGGATGTTTTGATCCGATGGCTGTACACACCATCGGATCAAATTCCCCGCCGGCGGATAGCGCGGTGACGCGGCGGTGACGTTGACGCCGCCACGTGACCGCCACGTCACCGCACCAGGAAGTAAACACTTCCGCGCGCATGCGTCGGATCCATTCACAGGATACGACGCATGTGCGGCAAGATATGTCCGCTGGTTTGCCGTACTAACCAGCGGACATATCTGCCAGCCAGCTATCCGGCGGAAATATTTCAAAGCATGCTTTGGAATTTTTCCGCCGGATGAATCCAGCAAAAAGCGTCCGTTTGCCCCTACACACGAGGGGATTTTTCCGCTGAAATGGTCCGTCGGACCATCTTCAGCGGATTTATTCCCTCGTGTGTACAAGGCCTTACAGACCACTTTATGCCACAGGTAAGCCTATAATAAGCTTACCTATAGCTACCCTGATATCTCCCATACCTGTACAGTTTAGGAGATACCCCCTGTCCCCGTGCATGTGCCTATGTCATTGGCACACACTCACTGGAGCAAACTGACGTGCCGTTGCTTCAGTGAGTGCGCTGTTACCGGCGGCTCCCGCATGCATGCGCTGGAGTGAAGTTATCGCGGCTCCGGCCAATCACAGTGCCAGGGCCACAATACCCAGAAGTAACCCTCGGGAGCAATGTCGCTGGCCGGAGGGGGGTACAAGGACTGCTATAGGGGCTTCAATGTGTAAGGTAAGTAATTCATAATGAGCTAGTATGCTATGCATACTAGCTTATTATGCCTTTGTCTTGCAGGTTTTTTTTTTTCTTTCTAGGGTTTTCAACCACTTTAATAACATTCCATCCTCCCTCCTCCTACCTATCCTAACCTGTCCTAACCTGTATAAAAAAAAAGATTTGTATACCTACCTAATTTTAGTCTGCTCCTGTCCAGCCATGTGATCCAGCAGCTCTTTCTAAGGAAGCGTTCTACAACTGCTCCCATCCACAACCATTGTCAGTGCTCCTTCTTCTCCACTGCAGCTACCACTCAATGTCACAGGGGAACAGTAGCTGCAGGATCATATAACCAAAGTGGATTAAAATACCTTTATTACACAGGTATCTGCTCCCTCCTCCCCCCTGAAAGATGCCAAAGGTGACACCAGAGGGGGGGAGGATTCCAAAAAGCGGTAGTCCCATTTTTTGGTGCAACTCCGCTATAAGCTGGCCATAGACGCTTCTAACCTTGGCCAGTTCAGCAGTGACCGGCTGAGATTTGAGCCATCTATGGGCAGGCTTAATGAACTTAAGTTATTCCATTGATTGATTTGGGTACATTAGCATCTCAGATTAGGGGTATGTGATTATTGCTAGTGGCTATAGCCACTAGCAATAATAAAGAACAAAAAAAAAAAAAAAAGAACAACATAGCTCAACAGGAGGGATTTCCCCATTAACGCTGACTGTGTTGATGGGGAAACAAGCTATTTTCTTTTCTGTAAGATGTGGTTGCAGTAAAGAAAATCACACTGGCCTGCCTTAAGTCTTTCTTTTACTTTAACCCTGCAGTGATTGCTGAATTATGCATGGTATGCCATAACGGCACAGCTGTATTTTAGACCCCTTTCACACTAGGTGCATTAGCTGTAAAGCACCACTCGTTTTAGCTCAGTTTTACCACTGCGCATTTTCGGCCCATAATAGGGTGCTTTTAACCCCCACTAACTGACGAAGAAGGGGTTAAAAATGCCCACGTTGAGGCGCTTCCGAAGCACTTTTCAGGAAGCGCTTCCCATTTATTTCAATGGGCAGGGTTGTTTTGGGAGCGTACGCCGCTCCACAACCGCCCAAAAGATGCTGCTTGCAGGACTTTTTCTAACGTTCCACAAGCGCACCGCCCCAGTGTAAAAGCACTCAGGCTTTCACATTTGGGCATCATGGAAGGCAATTTTCAGGCACTTTACAGGTGCTATTTCTAGCACTAAAATGCCTGAAAACTGCCTCAGAGTGAAAGGGTTCTAAGGATTGTGCTGTCCTGTGTACGTCTAAGTAAAGATGTTCTGTCATTGAAATCAACATTTTTGGCCCTGTTCCATTGGATAGCTTATAGACCATGGCCACATTCATCCTGCTCAAAGGATGTGATCCATTGCACAAAAGGGAAAAAATACAACACAATAGCCTCATCTAATCGCAGTTCATCTGAGCGCTGCCTCTGATATGTCAAATCACTGGAAATCCTTTATTGCAATTCCTTGCATAACACATAACCCCCATGGTATCATAATTTTTCCTGCATATCAATCCACTCCTGACATTCTTCATCCCATCAAAAATGATCCTGGGTCCAATCTTAGTTTGACTGCATTGCTAGCTCTTTATATATATATATATATATATATATATATATATATATATATATATGTAGCGATACCCCCTCAAGGGCCGCTGGTTGATTTGGGACCGGCGTATTAAGTTACCTCTAAGTGTTGTCCAGGGGTGAAGTTAGTGAGCAGAGCAGTAAGCGAATGTCCAATCAGTAGTTAAGGTTTTCCAAATGCTTTATTTCTTGGGTCCAACACGACCAACATCAACAGGAGGTAGATAGGACAGGTTGATGAAATGAAGAAAACCTTGCAGATATCAGGCTTGGATAAACAGGAAAGCAAGCCTGCTTTTAGTAACTGTATATTTCGTGGCCACTCTAGCCAGAATGGGTGAATTGTTCCCCGGGCAGACCTCTGCCACAAGCCTGGCAGCCGGAGTTCTACTTTAAGGTTGCTGGAAAGAACAGGTCCTTGCCATGGACCTGGCTCTGATTTGGTTAGAGATGCCAGATGAGGCCTCTGCCACAGGCTCTATGCTGACAATGTGAACAGCAGAGCGAATCCTTCCAGTCAATTACAATTGGGTGACCGGTTGACAGTAGAAATGTACCTGTCAGTGTGTCGGTCACTAGATCCCTGATGGTTCGTCCAAGTCTCTCAGATAACCTGCCACTGGGTTCTCCTCGAGCCAACTCCCCACCGCACAGCTCTCAGCTTAGGATCTCTTTCAAAGAAGTGAGGGGACCCAGTAAGTCACTGGGGCCCCTCTGCAGCATCCACGAACAACTCCGCGTAACTTGCAACACCGGCCTGGTAGGCCATATCGCCGGGGGCTGTTGGATGCGCACACCCTAAAGGTGGGTGCCATACCTGGAACCAGGAACCCGCAAAGAACCCTGGAGAATGGCGCCTGCCACAGATATACCCCTCCCCAGCATGCCCCGCAAGGGTAAACTCCTCCAATTGGCTGCTGGGGAAAAGTGGCTCTGCTAGAACCACTCTGACGCCATCTGTCGTCCGGGGGTGGGATCGACACCCCCGGAGAGCAGACTGACCCACAGGACAGTTCTAGAATGAAAGCAGCCCAAATTTAACAAAATTAAGAGTTTAAGCAACATCTCCCACTCCCCACTAACTTTAGCGTAGTGCCCATACTGAAAGTAAGGGGGCGCTACATATATAATTTTCCTTTCTTTCTGTGTGGTAAATCCAAAGCATTTAGCTTTTTCCTTTTTATTTTTCAAAAAAAGAAGAAAGTTGACTGAATGCTATGGTAATTGCAGCGCATAGACACCGTTTCTTAGACTAATGGTAAATCAGGTCCAGATTATTTTAGTACCAGACAAAGATCTTCATAAAAGTGCCTTTGTGAACTTGGCTACCTTTTCAAACCTTCTTTGTGTCTGACAGGAGCTGTTTGGATACAGAACAGAAAAATGTCGACGTATCCTTTGTGTGATTGGTTACATTCTTACACTGGGGTTCCTTAAAATACTTTTCTACTGGAAGCCTGAACTAGATGTCTGGTGTCACTGTGTGTCCTGTACTTTGGAAGAAGCCAACGTATTCTTACTCAGAAGCACAGTAAGTAAAAAAATCCATAACAACAATTTATTCATTTGTATCTCTGTGGTTTTCAGTCATTTAGGCCATATCCACAGTACTGGGCCCTTGTGAAGTGTTGTTAGCATCTACTGAACAAACAAAATGCTTCTAAATGGTTCAAAAGTGCCTAATAAAGGCCTTGTTCTCCTGTGAGCTTATTAAGAGTAGGCCACAACTTTTGTCAACAGCTATGCTTTAGCAGAAAATTGTCCTGCAAATTTCTCCTGATCGGACCTTTCTTACTCTGCCGAATCCTGAACTGTTGATAAGCATACCTGCTTCGAAATATCTGTGCCCACACTGCAAGGGCTCACTGCTTGTGTAGGTCTAGGGGAGAGTAAAAGCATTTAACTCACCCAATCCTCCACTCCCCTGGCAGATGGCGCTCCCCATGCACTGGCAGTGGACTAGACTGTCCGTATACATCAACCTGTCCAATGCATCCCTGTATTGATGATGTTGAGACCTTAGATTGCTGGAACATTGGGAAAGAGTAGACTGGCCTAGTGGTCGAGTGGAGGGCCAGAAACATGAATCTCCTCCTTTTTGCCCCTGGACTAAGTTAACTCCACTGCAAGGAGGAATTTTCAATTATCCAAGTTACAGGATTCACACTGAGGCTGATTTAGTGAAGTAATAGAGCACATTCACTTTTGAAATCAATTTTCAATTTGCAAAGTAGATTTTCACTTGATTGAAGTCAACTCAACTTTACCTCATCTCCTAAGTATAAATTACCTTTGCTAGGAGAAAAAGAATTTAGCTTTTTTTTTTTCTTGTGCATGATTGGGTAGTCTCTGCAAAAAGATGTTTACCTATGTTTCAACTCATTCACTAAGATAAGTCAAATTTCCCTTTGCAAGGAAAACAAGTCCTAAACCAATTCTTTAGAAAATCAACCATATTATGTAGAACAGTCTCCATTTGTCAATGGCTATGTGATTAAAGAAATGTGATTCCCTTATCAACCTGAATTAATAATGTTATTCATTTTAATAGAGACTGTATAACATGTATACATTTGTGCTGGCATAATCATTAAATGTAACCACTTGTCCACCAGGCCTATTTTGGCACTTCTCTCTTTCATGTAAAAATCAAAGTTTTTTTGCTAGAAAATTATTCCGAACCCCCAAACATTATATATATTTTTTTTTTTAGCAGACATCCTAGGGAATAAAATGTCTTGCAACTTTTTTTCCTGCACGGTATTTGCGCAATAATTTTTCAAACGCCTTTTTTTGGGAAAAAAAATGTTTCATGAATTAAAAAATAACAAAACAGTAAAGTTAGCCCAATTTTTTTGTATAATGTGAAAGATAATGTTGAATGAATGAATGACACCTGCGAACTGAATCGCGTCTGGGCGCTTGTTGTTTCTGTCTCTCTTGACATCAAAAGAGCAGAGTTTTAATCTGTCTTCTGAAGGTCAGGTGGTTTTCCTCCAACCGAATGCTGGTTGGTAAAGCGTTCCATAGTCTGGGACCCTGGAAAGCAAACCTTCTTTCTCCTTTGGACTTGTATCTGGCTTTGGGAACCTTGACCAAATTTTGGTCGGTGGATCGCAGAACGCAATTGGGATTGTGGGCTTCTATTTTTTCGCAAAGATATCGCGGGGCATTCCCATGGATGCACTTATGCATCAGACAGAGTGCTTTAAAAGCAATTCTGTCTTTTACTGGCAACCAGTGAAGGGCTCTCAGTGAAGGTGAGATGGATTCCCAGGGTTTTTTCCCAGTCACCAGTCTGGCGGCCGTATTTTGAATGGTTTGCAAACGAGTGATTTGGTACTTGGGGAGTCCGAAGTAAAGGGCATTTGCATAGTCCAGTCTGGAGTTCACAATTGTTCCCACCACGGCTGCTACGTCTTCTTTGGGAATAAATGGAATAAGTCTGCGTAGTAGGCGCAGCAGATGGTGAGATCCGCTGACTACTGACCCTATTTGTGCGTCCATTGTCATGTAGGAGTCTAAGATGACCCCAAGACTTTTGACTTTGGAGCTAGGGGTGATGATCTGGCCAAACATGGGCGGAGGTGTCCAGGTTGTTGCCAGTTGACTCTTGCGACTGGCATGAAACAGAAGAAGTTCTGTTTTTGAATTGTTGAGTTTGAGATAACTCTTAGTCATCCAGTTTCTATCAAAGAGAGACAATTCTCTAAACTGAGATGATGATCCTTTTTATTGCAGATGCGAAAATATAGTTGCGTGTCGTCTGCATATGAGTGATAGAGTAGTTGCTGACTACTGATGATTTCAAAGAGTGGGCGAAGATAGATGTTGAAGAGCACCGGTGACAGGGGGGATCCTTGAGGGACTCCACATGACACCGTGCGTTTTCCCGAAGTGAACGGTCCCAATTTCACTGTTTGTGATCGGTTTTCCAAAAAAGAGGAAAACCATGGTAAATCACCTTCTGTGACACTGGCTACCTCAGTCAGCCGAGTCAGTAAAAGTTTGTGGTCTACCGTGTCAAAGGCTGCGCTTAGGCCCAGCAGAACCAGAAGACAAGATTCCCCTTCATCTGCGGCCTCTAGAAAGTCGTCCCATATTTTGAGCAACGCTGTTTCTGTCCCGTGACCGGGACGGAAGCCCGATTGGTATGGATCAAGTAGATTATGGGTAACTAGATGCTGTTGCAGCTGTTGTACCACTACTTTCTCCATTACCTTGGAGAAAACATTTAGCATTGTTATGGGCCGGCGAGTAAATAGATACCTAACATGTCACGCTTTAAAATTGCGCACACTTATGGAATGGCGCCAAACTTTGGTACTTAACAATCTCCATAGGCGACGCTTTAATATTTTTTGCAGGTTACTATTTTTGAGTTACAGAGAAGGTCTAGTGCTAGAATTGTTGCACACGCTCTAACGCATGCCACGATACCTCACACGTGGGGTTTGAACGGTGCTGACATATGTGGGCGGGACTTGCATGCGTGTTCGCTTCTGTGCGCAAGATAACGGGGACAGGGGCGTTTTGAAAAAAATATATATATTTTTATTTAAAGAGGAGCTCCAGCCGCGGAAATTTTTTTTTTTAAAGTCAGCAGGTTATTTTTTTTTTTTTTTACACTTTTTAAAAAAAAATTTTTTAGCACTTTTATTCCTATTACAAGGAATGTAAACATCCCTTGTAATAGGAATCTGTGTGACAGGTCCTCTTTATGGAGAGATGTGGGGTCAATAAGACCCCACATCTCTCCTCCAGGCTTACAAGCATGAAATCAGTGGAAAAAAAATCACCGATCATATGCCAACAGCCGTGGTTGCGGCTTTGTTTACTTCAGGGTACCGGGCGTGACGTCATAACGGCACGCCTGGACCTCCGACAGTCAGAGAGATGACTGTGACCATCTGGTCATCAGTAGTGATGGGAAGTTCGGCTGTTTTAACTGAATCGGTTCATTTTGAATCACTCACTGAAATGAACCGATTCAATAAATCGATTCTTCGGTTCTTCGGTTCACTTGCTGAGTCTACTGACAAGCAAGTGAACCAAAGCTCGGATTCAACCTTTTTAAATGATTAAAATCATAAGAATGATTCTTCACAGAAGGTTTGCAGGTCCTGGGGACATTTACTTGTATTTAGTTCCTTGCTCAGAGCACAATCCTATTGTATCAGACCACAATTTGTCAGATTAGCCAGCGTCATCAATTTTGGTGACGCACAAAAAGCTGTGTAAATGAAAAGTGGGTTTTTGTGCATGTGAATCTCATTCTGATGGGCCAACTTCAGTTAACATTGCTAGCCATCATATTTTTCCGTAGTCTTCACAGCGCATGCACAGGAAAAATTATCGGATCTTACTACCGCGGGCAGGCAATGTACCCACGGTCGTAAAATCCAACCGTTAGGCTCCTTTACACACTTGTGCGACTTGAAAGTAAAATAAAGGAAAGTAAAATTTTTTACTGTGACTTTGATGCGATTTTGATGCGACTTGAAGCAATACCTATGTAATCTTGAGGTTTTTGCCTCAAGTCACATTAAAATCGGACCAAAGTAGTGCAGTGACTACTTTGAAGTCGCTGCGAATTGAAGACGCACAGATATGGACGATACTCATTGGAAATCATGGGGTACCACTTGTCATGCGACTTTGTAGTCCCAAGTCGCACAAGCATGAAAGGGGCCTCATTATGCACTGTAAAGACTACTGACAAATCTGATGGCTAGCCATCCTAACTTTGAAGTTGTCCCATCAGAATGCAGTTCACATGCACAAAAACCCGCTTTTCATTTACACAGCAGTTTGTGCATCACCGTAAGTGGCAATATTGGCTGATCCTATAGGTTGCTACCCAGGTTACTGAGCACACTCCTATACTCGTATGATCATATAACAGACCCCAGATGCAATAAAGAGAACCTGTCAGTTCAACAAACTATCACATAGGGGGCAGGGCTTGTTAAGTGAAAAAATAATGTAGCGCCCCCTTGTTTTTTTGTTGGGGCGTTATGCTAAAGTTAGTGGGGAATGGGAGAGTTACATGGCTCCTATCCGCAATTTGTAAAATTGGGCTGCTGCCAATTCCAGAGCTATCCTGTGGGCCGGTCTGCGCTCCAGGGGTGTGTGTTCACCCCTGGGCGGCAGTTGGCGCTAGAGGGGTTCTGGCGGACTAATTTTCCTCAGCAGCCAATCAGAGGGGTTGGTTCCCTCGCCAGGGCATGCTGAGGGAGGCTATATCTGGGGCAGCCGCCTTGGCCTGAGGGCCGTTCTTGTTTTCTGCGGGGTCCAAGTTCCAGGTGCAGCATCCACCTTCAGGGTGCGCGCATCCATGGACCCCGCAGCTATGGCCTACCTGGCCGAAGTTGCGCACCATGCGGAGCTTCACTCTAATGTGGAGAGGGATCCCAAAAGTTGCTGGGTCCCAAACCTTTTCTAAGAGGATCCCAGGCTGGAAGCTGGACGGTGGGGGATCGGCTTGAGGAGAACCCGGAGGCAGGTGATCCAATAGGGCTTGAATGAACCATCGGGGATCCAGTGACTCTAACTAAATTTATTGGGAGGACTCGCTGACTTCAATTTCTCAATTGCTCATTCAACTACTAGGCCTGTGGCAGAGGCCCGAGCCAGGCCTATGGCAGAGGCCTGGTCCTCCCAGCATTTGCAAGTGGCTTTCAGGGCTGCCAGGCCTGTGGCAGAGACCTGTCCGGGAGCACTTTACCCACTTCGATTGGAGTGGCGACGAACTGAGTTCATTACTACTGAGAGTAAGATCGCTTTCTCACTTTGCAATATCCAAGGCCTGATACTCAAGCTCTCTCTCTCTCTCTCTCTCTCTCTCCTCATCAACCTGTTCCTATCCTATACTACGTTGATGGAGGCCATGTTGGGCCTTGGAATAAAACATTGAAGAAAACCCAACTAAAGACTGGATATTCGCTCTCTTCTCCTCAACTCATAAGCATCACCCCTAGACACCTGCCAGGTAACACAACACGCCAATCCCACTTATACTCAGCGGCTCCTGAATGGGGTAGCGCTACAATAATCAAAATAAAACTAAAACCATCCCCACCGACCCCGATATCTGCATGTGAATAAACGTGCGTAGGGCGTGCATGTGTGCATAAACGTTGATTGCTTCACACGTATAGGTGTTACCACAAACGCCAGAGAGACTGCAATAATTCTAGAAATATAATTCATGGTTAATGAATGTCCTGTATTACCTGTTATAACTACCTATATACAGTCTGTACAGTGTACTGCTGCTACCTGATCATTGATTCAGTGTATAGTTCTACTGGTGGCGACTCATGGTTCTTTCAGTGTACTGTATTCTAACAACTCATATGGTTCTTTAACTCAGTAACTCATTTGTTTCTTTCACTCGGTGTACTGTGTACTCTTGACTTGTATCTAGTTCCTGAGTGTCTCTGTGCCTTGAGCATGCTAATTGGTTGCAGGGAGGGGCCGAGCTCTCTCACTCTAGGATCATATTACCAGGCCTGCTCTGCTATGCTATGTATTGAGTGCACAGAGAACCAATCCAAACGGTTCAGTTCACTCAGATGAATCGATTCAATCAGTTCACTGAAAAGAAGCGATTCAAAAGAACGATTCGTTCATGAACCAGACATCACTAGTCACCAGTCATCTCTATGCTAACCCGGCGAGCGCCGGCCAATTCGCTCTCCGGGCCCCCAGAGGCACGGGAGAGCCCGGAGAAGCATTGGATGGCGGAGGAAGGGGGGACGTCCCCTCCCGCTGCCTATAAGAACAATCAATCGGCGGAACCGCTGCTTTGATCATTCTTATCGTGCACAGAATCGCCAGCTGAAGACGGTGATATCTGAATAATGCCTGTAGCTACAGGCATCATTCATATATCCCCGCACAAAGTGGAGGACGTCATATGACGTCCTCCCGTGGAGAAGTGGGTTAAACCTCTCATTGGACCCTTCAGGAATTATTTTTGAGGACTTCAGCTCTCTGTACTTTCAGGACGCATTCATTTAAAAACACACAAAGATTTAAAAGTAAATGTATATTTTGGTGCCACATGTTTTGCTAAAATGTCTGGATTGCAGGCAGATATAAAACAAATTCATGCAGGTCTATATTAAATAATACTGTATTGACACCCCAGTGCCCCTCTTCACTTCACATGTCAAATACTTATTTGGCTTAACCAATTCAACTATAGAGCAATTGTTTTTCATTTCTGCACACATGTAAATATCTTAATTTTTGTGCAGTTGGTTTTGCACAGAGTGGCCCCGATCCTCCTCTTCTGGGGTCCCTCAGCAGTGCTCCTCCTCCAAGCCGCTCTCCCCCCGGGGGACCCATACAGGCGCGCTCCCATGTCCTGCTGCTGTGTCTATTGACACAGACAGCAGGACTCGGCCGCACCCCCTGGCTCCTGCGTCATTTGATTTGATTGACAGGTTCAGGTAAGTAAAAGTGGGGCTCTGGGGGGTTGTTGCATCACAGGAGGCTTTTCACTTTAATGCATAGAATGCATTAAGGTGAAAAACCTTGAGGGTTTACAACCTCTTTAAGCTTATATATATATGCGAGGGCTGTGTTTTTGCTACATGGGAGACATGGAACACCTGTGCATCGCATGCAGGGAAAACATGGCCCTCACACAGGTGTACTAGGAGTTGTAAAGGAAAACTATTTTTTGCCTAAAATTAATGTCTGCAAGGTAGTGTAATGATTCTGTTAACAAACAAGTAAATACCTATTAAATTCCTTCATCTATATCACCTCCGGCATTCTAGTTTCTGTTCTCTCATTCGCTTCCTGGTTTGCGGCTCTCGTTCATGTAAGAACTACATTTCCCAGTATGAATTGCGGCACGCCCAGTAATTCACATCTCCTTGAAGTCTCTAACACGTAGAGAGTGTCCTGCCACACAGATGTAGTTCCCAGGAGGGGGGCGAGCACGTTACTGACCACCGCAGTAAAGTCTCCCTTCATGGTGGTCAGTAAAATCAGACAAGCAGGAAGTGAACAGAACAGAGAAGAAATAGAGCAACTTCTAAACAGAAACGAACAATGAGGAAGTGAAAAGAGGAATGTCTGCAGGTAAAGGATGCTTATTATGAACAAAAAAATAATTCCTTTACAACCCCTTTAAGGACGCCCGAGCGAACAAGGGCTTCATTTTATGTGTTCTTTTATAGTGCAAAATGTAGCAAGAACTACAGGCAATAGTAGTTCTTGCTACTAAAATATTACCTGTTCCCCAACCTATTTTGGGGGTTGAAACAAGTGTAAATGATTATGACTTGTTATGCAGGTCACTGGGAAAAATTATGACCACAAACAATGAGTACTGTGTGTTTTAATCATAGATCTCAGCATAATACATAAAATATGGCATTTATATAATATAACATATTGCTTACTATTTAGCACATACCAAAAACATATTATTAATGCATGTTTTACTTATTTATTTTAAGTATAGCTTTTTTTTAGTGTTAAAGCGTTACTAAAGTATTTTTTTTTTTAAATAACAAACATGTCATACTTACTGTACCTCCACTGTGCAGTTCGTTTTGCACAGAGTGGCCCCGATCCATGTCATCTGGGGTCCCTCGGTGGCTGTTTCTGGTCCTCCCCTCAATTAGTCACCACAGTCATGCGAGAGCTCGCATGGTGGTCACTAATTGGGGGCGCGCTCCCGTGATACAGCGAGCGGCCATAGCTGCTCACTGTATCACTCGGCCCTGCCCCTCGGCACGTTGCGTCATGAATGTGATTGACAGCAGCGCCAGCCAATGGCTGCGCTGCTCTCAATCCATCCGCTCTAGCCAATCAGCAGCCAGGCTGAGTGGCGAAGGAAAAACATTTTCCTTTACAGCTCCTTTAAGTAAAATGGGGCTTAAGCCTCTGTGAGTTGATTTTTATTTTTTGTCTCATTGCTTTTTGTCTCCTTTGCTGTTTAGATATGCTTTAAGTGTCATAAACTGTTGTAGCGCCCCCTTGCGTTTAGTGCGGGTATTGCACTTTAAAAAGAATAGTTGATTGGGAGAGTTTCTTTGCTTCCAATCACAATTGTTGAGTTACTGGCCTGTCTTACTCTGGGAGGGTCCACTGGCTCGGACTGCATTCTGGGGATGTAAGTTTATCCTTGGCCGGCAGTGGGACTCCCGGCAATTTGAGTCTTCCCTAGCAGCCAATGGGAGAGTTTTCCTCCCGCTGGGCATGCTGGGGGGTGGTATATCTGGAAGATAGGTCAGGTGTTCTGGGTCCTTTGGGCGTTCCCTGCGGGGGGGGTCCCGGAGTCGGAGTGCGGCATCCACCTTTAGGGTGTACGCACCCAGGGACCCCGACGGTGTGGCCCATCCAACCAGTGTCCTGGCCTTGCTGAGTCTCAGTCGGAGACTAATCTGAGAGGGACCCCAGTGGATGGCTGGGTTTCCTGAACGTCGCCGGGAAGAATCGGCACTAGAGCCATAGACAGGTACTCTTCGCTGTCGCATGGTGCCGGACGCACGGGAAATAGCTGGGAGAATTTGCTCTGTTCGGGTGCTGGCAAATTATTCAGATTACATTGGCATGTGGCAGAGGCCTAGAGCTAGGTCAGAAAGAGAAAAAACCCGTTCCTCCTAGCCTGCGTTGTGACGGTGACGCGTGTGAATTGGCGCTGGCTGCTGCTGAGTAGTGTTGCTCACGAATATTCGCATTGCGAATATTCGCTACGAATATTGCATATTCGAGTATTCGCGAATAACACGAATATCGCGGCGAATATTCGCTATTTCGAATATTCAAATTTTTTCAATTTTTTTTTTAGAACAGATCACATCCTAGAGATCCCCATCGACGTCTAAAAGCATTGCTGGTATGATTAGAGACCTTGGGCCGAGTAGCTGCAGCGCTCATTTTATATTGCCGAAAAATCGCAATGCGATTATTCGGCAATAGCGATATCGCGCGATTATTTTATATTGTAATATATCACAAATATTCTGAGCCAATCAGAGTGCTCCATTCCGCATTTCTCGAAATTTCGCAATTATTTTGTATTGTAATATATCACAAATATTCTGAGCCAATCAGAGTGCTCCATTCCGCATTTCTCGAATATTCGCAATTATTTTATATTGTAATATATCACGAATATTCTGAGCCAATCAGAGTGCTCCATTCCGCATTTCTCGAATATTCGCAATTATTTTATATTGTAATATATCACGAATATTCTGAGCCAATCAGAGTGCTCCTTCCGCATTTCTCGAATATTCGCAATTATTGTGTATTGTAATATATCACGAATATTCTGAGCCAATCAGAGTGCTCCTTCCGCATTTGCCGAATATTCGCAATTATTGTGTATTGTAATATATCACGAATATTCTGAGCCAATCAGAGTGCTCCTTCCGCATTTCTCGAATATTCGCAATTATTTTATATTGTAATATATCACGAATATTCTGAGCCAATCAGAGTGCTCCTTCCGCATTTCTCGAATATTCGCAATTATTTTATATTGTAATATATCACGAATATTCTGAGCCAATCAGAGTGCTCCTTTCCGCATTTCTCGAAATTTCGCATTCGCAATTCGCAATTCGCATTCGCATTCGCAATAGCGAAAATTCGCAATAGCGAAAATTCGCAATATTTTCATTTCCAAAAAATATCACGAATATTCGTATTTAGCGAATTTATCTCGAATATTCGACTATATATTCGAGATATATCGCGAAATCGAATATGGCATATTCTGCTCAACACTACTGCTGAGCTGCGCTGTGTGCTTATTCAGGCCTAACATTGAAAATCTCTATCTCTTATTCATCAACCTGTCCTTCTTCATCAAGTTGATGTTTGGCTATGTTGGCATGGAATTAAAGCATGAGAAAATCTTTATTGCCTGTCTGGACATTCAAGTAATTACAAAGTGTTCTGGTGCATCCCTAGACAAAGCAAGGGTAACATGCCGGTCCGATCATCAAACCAGCGGCTCCTTTGCGGGTGAGCACTACACTGTTTTTTCATGTTTGTAGAAAAGTGTTGCCAGCTTATCAGAAATAATGAAATCTCTGATAATATTGGGATGCAATGGGTGGTATTTTCAGACTTCATTTGTAACCTCAGACCCCTTTAGCCTCATTTTACCCAGAGTATACTGATAACACAGAACAAATGTACTATAAACACAAAGTCCTCTCATTATCTATGAATTTATCTCATGTTCTGTAAGCAGTGTTGGGACTTGTGTGTGAAAGTGTAATATTTTTATTGTAGCAATTTACACTGGATTTCCTAATTTATTAAAGTGTGTTAGCTATTGATGATAGCAGAAATTGGTGTCAGTGGGAATTACATTTTTTTTTACACATAAAAGCTCTCTGTTCTGTAATAGGTATAACCGGTTCTCCCTTGTGACATGCGGTAGTGTACTAGGGAGTCAATTACTTTAAACGGTACATCAACGCATTGAAGGAACACACCACAGTGCACCTATCACATAATGTTGGGTTCCCAAAAAAGGGTCAGGTGAGGTTTTTCTTGGTGTTCATTGGCAACTGGTTCAAAAAGAATGCATCCAACATGCATTTACGTGCATGCATTACCACACCAGAACTGTGTGAGGCTGGCCTTAATTTTAGAACCCCGCAAAACAACAAAACAATACAGTAATATATAACTGCTTTCTTTCAGGAAGAGGGGTAGTGGCACTTCATTTAGAAATAAGAACTCAAGAACTTCATACCTAAGTGTAAGCTGTTGATAGTGGAAGTCTTTTGAAAATGTATCTTTCGAAAATGTATCTTTCAAAAAGGTTAGGCTCACTTCTAGCCCTTTCCTGTGTGCCGTGTTTGCATTGGTACAGCAGTCCATTCGCTGCGGAGTCCGCCAGCTCAGCGGGAGATCTCTCCGCTGAGCCGGCGGATGACAAGTCCCTCTCTGCTCACTGAGTAGAGAGGGGCTTGTGCAATGCCGCTGTCTACTATAGGGAGATCTGATGAAAACGGACAGCATGTTCGTTTTTATCAGATCTCACCCGATCCGATCTGCCATGGACGGATGGGGACGCGATCCGCCATGGACGGATGGGGACGTATCGCCATCAGTCCGATTTTAGCGGATCGGATGTCAGCGGACATGTCTCCACTGACATCCGACACTCCATAGGACTGCATGGAGTGGCTGTTCAGGTCCGCCGACAAAACTGACAGGCGGATCTGAATGGTCCGACCGTGTGAAAGGGGCCTAAAGCTTTGTATTTTTTTATTAAAATAACAAACATTGTACACTTACCTGCTCTGTGCAATGGTTTTGCGCAGAGCAGCCCCAATTCTCCTTTTCTGCGGTCCCCCACCGGAGTCTAAAGCCTTGTACACACAATCGGACTTCCATCGGACATTTCCGGGGATTTTGTCCGAAGGGCGTTGTCTGTGAACTTGTCCTGCATACACACCGCAGAACATTTTCAGCCAACATACACCTAACCACGTGGTTTTTCAGCTCTTTACCGCCACCCTTTGGGCAACTTCTGCTATTTTTGTCTGATGTTTAGCATTGGTTCAGATTATGTGTGTTTGTACTTTGGATTTTAGTCCGACGGATTTGTGTTCACACGATCGAATGATCCGTCGTAAACACATTTGTAGTCGGATAATTTGAAAGCATGCACAGCCAACATTTACTTGATGAAGCATACAGACCGCTGGATTATCCGACAAAACATGTCCATCGGACAATTGTTGTCAGATTATCCAATCGTGCGTACGAGGCTTTAGGCTTCTCATCTTCAGCAAAGGCACAGCGTGGGAGCCTCGGCCCTCTGCCAATGGCTCTCACTTCCATCAATCTGCTCAGGGAGGAGGGAGACAGCAGCGAGAGCCGAAGCTCTCATGCACATCACTGGATGAGGTTGGGCTCAGATAATGCATAGAAAGCAACACTACAACCAGCTGAGAAAAATTAAGTTCAATGATCCGAGCATGCGTCAAATTGATTCCGAGCATGCATTTTTTTGTGCATCAGAATTGCATACAGACGATGGGAACTTTTCTTGTCGGGAAAATTGAGCACCTGCTCTCAAATTTTTGCTGTCGGAAATTCCGACAGAAAAAGTCAGATGGAGCCTACACACGGTCGGAATTTCCGACCAAAAGCTCACGTCAAACTTTTCTTGTCGGAAATTCCGATCGTGTGTATGCGGCATAAGGCTGAAAGGAAACAGGCTTTTGTGTCAGAGGTAATATATTAGAATAGATGCAAAACCCTGAATAACATTTGCTTAAGAATTGCATGTCATAGTTGGCTTACTTTTTAAATAAAACTATTTTTTTCTTCCTTTGTTGCATTTCAGTACTACTGATAATCTTGCAGCCTTTTTTTGCAGCCACTTCCTGATAAGGCTGGATTAGACACAGGACACAGGACCTACATGACAGTTGTTAAGTTGACTAAGTTGATAGCAGCCTATTGCATTTGGATGTGCACCCCAAAGCTTAAACACACATGTGTATATATACTGTATATACTATGCTGTGAAAAATAATTGCCCCCTTAACCTATTAACTGTTTGTGCCACCCTTGGCAGCATGGGCGTCCTTAGGCCCAGGCTTACGGGGCTGGAGCCCCGAATGGGTCCCCGTAAAGCCCCGAATCCCGGGCATTTAGCTAGCCGTTGCTAGCCCCAAGTCTGGCCGAGTCCTGAGTGAGATCGCAGGCTGCTGGTCCCGCCTTCTGGAGCCCAACGCCTATGATGGATGTCGGGCTGATCCAATGCTGAGACCGCAGGACCTGTGACGTCCATCATAGGCGCCGCAAGCTTAGAAGGCGGGAATTACAATGCCGTCCGGCGCGCCATCCCCGCTCCCTGCTTGGTTTGGCCAGCGGCTCTCCACAGCACGGCTCCTGAGTCCTGAGCCTCCTATCATGGGCGCCTGCTGCATCCCCGCTCCCTGCTTGGTGTCTCTCCTCAGCTCCTAAGCCTCCCTGGCTGCACTATGATGGGCACACGACAGCTGAGGCACACCATGCCTACCAGGTCAGTCACATTGTATGTATGTATGTAGGTCATGTCAGTGTTAGTTGGTCAGGTCAGTGTTAGTGTATGTTGGTCAGGACAGGTCAGTATATGTTGGTCAGGACAGGTCAGTATATGTTGGTCAGGACAGGTCCGTATATGTTGTTCAGGACAGGACAGGTCGGTGTATGTAGGACAGGACAGGTCGGTGTATGTAGGACAGGACAGGTCGGTGTATGTAGGACAGGACAGGTCGGTGTATGTAGGACAGGACAGGTCGGTGTATGTAGGACAGGACAGGTCGGTGTATGTAGGACAGGACAGGTCGGTGTATGTAGGACAGGACAGGTCGGTGTATGTAGGACAGGACAGGTTGGTGTATGTAGGATAGGACAGGTCGGTGTATGTAGGACAGGTCGGTGTATGTAGGACAGGACGGTGTATGTAGGACAGGATGGTATATGTAGGACAGGACGGTGTATGTAGGACAGGACGGTGTATGTAGGACATGTGTCAGAAACAACCCTGAAAGACATGCTAGTGTGCCTAAGAGCTTCCTTGCATGCTGATGGAGCAATTTTGCAGCATGAGCAACCTGTGTAAGGTCATGATACAGGATCTCAATTGGATTTAAGTCGGTCTTTGACTAGGCCACTCTAAAACCTACATTTTCCTTTGTTTGAACCATTTGGAGGTAGAATTCCTGTTGTGTTTCGGATCATTGTCCTGCCGCATAACCCAAGTGCACTTGAGGTCACAAACTGATGGCCAGACATTCTCCTTTAGGATTTTATGGTAGAGCCCAGAATTCATGGTTCCATCAATTATGGTAAGTCGTGCAGGTCCTGAAGCTGCAAAGCAGCCCCAGACCATCACACTACCACCACCATGTCTGACTGTTGGTATGATGTTCTTGTTATGAAATGCTGTATTCGTTTTATGCCAGATGTAACGGGACACACACCTTCAAAAAAGTAAAACTTTTGTCTCATCAGTCCACAGAATATTTGCCTAAAAGTCTTGGGGATAATCAAGATGTTTTTTGGTAAATGTGAGATGAGCCTTTGTGTTCTTTTTGGTCAGCAATGGCTTTGGCCTTGGAACTCTCCCATGGATGCCATTTTTGCCCAGTCTCTTTCATAAGCCTCATACACACGACCGGTTTTCCCGGCAGGAAAACTGCCAGGAGAGCATTTGACCGGGAATCCCAGCCGTGTGTATGCTCCCTGGCAGTTTTTCGACAGGAAAACTGCCCGGGAAAAATAGAGAACCTGGTCTCTATTTTCCCTCGGGATTACGTGCAGAGTGTTTCCTGCCGAGAAAACGGGTCGTCTGTATGCTTACCTGTCCGAGGTAAACCTGCGCATGCTCGATAATACTTTGAAGCATGCACGGTACCATACAAGCTTAGTGTTGGGTGTAGCAAGATGGCGGCAACGGCATAGAATGTGACGAGCGCCGGCTCGTCGTAGTCAATGACGTCACAGCGTTCTTGCCATTCAAAAGAACGGCGGTTCTTTTGAGTGGCCGTCTGTATGCACGGCTTTGCAAGGCAATCTTGTCAGGAATCCTGCCAGGAAAACCAACGTTTTTTTCCTGACGGGTTTCCCAGCTGTGTGTACAGGGCTTTATTGTTGAATCATGAACATTGATCTTACCTGAGACAAGTGAGGCCTGCAGTTCTTTAGATGTTGTTCTGGGTTCTTTTATGACCTCCTGGATGAGTTGTCATCATGCTCTTGAAATCATTTTTGTAGGCTGGCCACTCCTGGGAAGGTTCACCACTGTTCCAAGTAGGGATGAGCCGAACACCCCCCGAATCGGTTTGGAGCAGAACATGCGAACAGGCAAAAAATGTGTACGAACACAGTCTATTGGACCAGAACAGGCTGGGCAGAATACTGCTATCAACGATAGTCTGCAGGACGTTGTGGGGAACAGGGCAGCCCTTCTGTCCTGCCTGGTGGAACTGCAGACCACCACATCTGGCCTGGTCTCCGAGGTCCGGAGCCTGGCAGCTGCTGTCCGTGAGGAGGGGAGGCAGACACGGCGACAGCAGCGCAGCAATACTACCCGCCGGCTGCGGATGCAGGCTGCCACCAATACGTACCTCCACCGGCTAGCCGTGGCAATGGAGGGCAGCCAGGCAGCCAGGGAGAGACTGGTTGAGGTTCAACCACCTGCCCCCCCAGCCCCCCCACCTGTGGCTCGCCCCAGGCAACTGCGCCCCAGGAGCCTAGGGACAAGAAGGAGCCCACGACAGGGCCGTTGATTTATGAAAAATTATGTTGGATACTCAGATTATGAGTTTTATTTTTGTTTATCTCCCTGCACACAGTGAGGAGTGCAGGCTACAGTGTGAATGTGGTGTGAATGTGTGGGGGTGACACTCCTGCCATTAAGTGGTGTCACCCTCAGTCGTTGGTGAGAAATGATCACCACGACACGTGTGAATGGTGTATGAATGTACAGCAACATAATTGGAGCCGTGGCGTGGCGTTGCTGCTCCCAAGTCCCATGTGGTGTACTTGGGTCTAATCCAATTTGATGTGGATGTGGTGTGTGTGTGCGCTAGGGATCACAGTGGTGTGCATGCATGCATGCTCATTGTGCCATGATTAATGTGTGTGTTTAACATGAAAAGTAGCCTACCACAAGGACCCTCCTGACTGCTCTTCCCTCAGCAGACGGGGGACCCTCGGGCAAGGGGGGACTGTGTGGTTCGGGGGTCAGGTCATCACGTAGCTCAATCTCCAGGCCCTTTCTCACGGCAAAGTTGTGCAGCATGCAACATGCCCCAATGATCTGGCACACGAAGTTTGGGGAATACAGCAGGGTACCCCCAGACTTATCCAGGCATCGGAAACGTGTGCATCACGGGAGGGGATAGTCATGCCTGCCACCCATGTCACTCACCAACCAGCCAGCTGTCCCCATACACGTTCTGTTCAAATTCTGTGGAGATGGTGCTTTGACGGTATATGTAGCTGCCATGGCTGGACCCGGGGTCCTTGGCACGGACGTGCCATATGAGGCCTTGGGCATCGACTATCACCTGTACATTGATGGAATGCCAATGCTTCCAATTGCAGTATATGTGCTCTGTGTCCCGGGGGGGGCCGTAGTGCCACATGTGTGCAATCAATGGCCCCCACAGTGCGAGGGAATATGGCAAGGTTGTAGAAATCTGTCATTGCCTTCCTCCGCAGGTCCTCAGTGGTGGGTTTGATAATTTGGTTGGCCATGCGTCTGAGGATTGCGGGGACAACCTGGTGCACACATCTGCTCATGGTGGATTGTGACATCCCAGCCACCAATCCACTTGTTCTTTGAAAAGATCCACTGGCAAGGAAATGGAGTGTTGCCAGTACCTTCACCAGTGGCTGCACTGCTTGTGAGCAGTGTGTCTTGCTGGTGATGTCATCCTGCAGGGTTGTGGTTAGTTCCAGGATGGCTTCAGGGCTGAATCTGAATAGGCGAAACACCTCCAATTCACTCATGCCAAACACGTCAATGCGTGTGCGGAATATCCTCTCCCGTGCCCTCCTACGTGCACGTCGACGCTGTAGGGCTATGAGCAAGGCTGCCCCTGGCATGTTGGCAGACAGATGTGTTGTACAGCAAGTGTTTTAGCTCAATTCGTCTGTACAGTGTCAACTCCTGTGCAAAGTTACCCCTGCTTTATGAGGGGTGACTTTCCGCAGAAAATTGCAGTTACGCGTACCGGGTTACGCCGACGCCAGAGAAACGTGCGTTTCTGAATCGGCGGATCTCCCTCATTTGCATATTTGAATAGATAATCCATGGGAACGGTTGATCTGTCCCGCGTAAAGATGCGCCAAAGACACGCCGGCGTGGAAAAGTTACGCCGGAAAAAAGTAGCCGATTTGAAGGCGGATCTGGTATAGTAGGTACGGCGCATTGATCCGACGGCGCTAAATAACAGTTACGCCGCACATCTCTAAAAACGCCGGAGTAATTGCTACATGAATCTACCCCTTTGTCTCTGATGAATTCAGACTTATCTTTGCTGTTAAAAATTGTCCTGCTGCTGGATAATTTTACAAAACTGGGTCATTTGGGGTCTCTACATTTTTTTGTCAATTCTTGCTCATTAAAATGCTCTGCTGCTGTTCAGTTTTACATTGCTGTATCATCTGTGATCTCTTCGTTGCTGTATCATCAGGGGCAGTCAGAGCAAAATTCTAACCAATTTCTATCTGCCATAAGCCTAGGTTCACATTGGAGCGATTTGTCATGCGATTTGAGAAATCAAATCGCATGACAAGTCGCAGCCTATTGGCGGCAATGGCACTGTTCCAATCGGTGCGACACTGATTTTGCCGCAACCGCACCGATTTGCAAAAGTAGTTCCTGCACTACTTTTGCCGATTTCAGGTGCGATTTCTATAGACATCTGTGTATGAAGCCACACAAATGTCTATTAAATAGCACCTGAAATCGCGCTGACCTTGCTACTTTGAAATCGCGCTACTTCAAGTAAAGTAGCACGATTTCAAAGTAGCATCAGTGTGAACCAGGGATAAAACCTGGCCTATTCAATAAACTTCTAATGATAAAAAAAAAAACCTGGCCTATTGCCATTTGATAAAACATGGTAATATGCGGCAGGCGGGCTTTAACCCCTTTGCGCCTAAGGGTGAAACAAATCTTAATGACTAAGCCTAAGCTGAAAATGTAGAAAAGACTCCCTCAAGAACTCATTCTGGCCAGCTAAGTAGATTGTGTAAAAAAAATCTGAGTGAATGTATAAATGCACAAGCAAATATAACTGGATATTAACATTTATAGTTAATAATGCCAGGGGTAGTTGATAGTTGACCCAGGGAGTATCAGATTGCCTCCAGGGGATCAGGAAGGGTTTTTTTTCCCTAGTGGAGCAAATAAGATCATGCTTTATTGTTTTTTTTGTTGCCTTCCTCTGGATCAAAATGAGGGTATATAATTGTGTATAAGGAGGTTTTGTATTTGTTGTTTTTTTTCCTATTGGTTGAAATGGATGGACTTGTGTCTTTTTTCAACCTAATTATGCAACTATATTTGTAAAAAGATCTCAAAACCTTTTTATTAAAGGAAATCACAGCTCACACTTTCATTTTTTAACATCAGCATTGTAATGACAATAATTACAATAGTTATTACTGACAATCCAATATAAGCTTACTTAAAAAAAGATCCTTTCATGTTGTGAGTTCTGCCTGTCTGCTGGGCATCTCTTTCCATAGCCTCCTGGATTCCCTGCATGATTTCCAGCTTCAATTCTGCTGTTTACTTTTGTAGCGCCTATGTACTTTATGGTACCGGTGCTAGTTAAATTTAGAGTTAGATCAGAGTGTAGTTAGACTCTGATCGAGATTTGTTAGGTAAAAGACAAGGTCTCTGTCTCAGCTTGGCTGTGCTGTGGGCTATTCTGTTGTACTGGGGTGTTCTTCCAGACCCGGTGCTGCAGGTGGCAGCAGTGGAGTCAAGGTTTGGGTGCTCTTTCCCAGCAGCCAATCAGGAGGGTTTGGCCTCGCTGTGCATGCTAGGGAGAGGTATTTATGGGACAGACGCCATTGGTTCTGGGTCTTCTTTTTTGTCCAGTGTGGCACCCACCTTTAGGGTGACCACATCACGGCGCCGCTGCGTTATGGCCTACCTGGCCGGGGTGTGCGTGCCACACGGTGTTCCTGGTTCTGGGGCCATGGTGGCCCGGAGCATCTGAACAGCGACGGGGACCCAGTGAGTGACTGGGTTCCCACCTTTGAAGATACCAAGCTGTACTGCTGTTCGGTGGGGAGTCCGTCTGAGGAGCGCCATTGAGAGGCTGGCGATCCAAAAGGGCCCCGACAAACCACTGGGGATCACAGGTAGCCGGACACTGAGGGATTGATCACCTGTCAGTCGGTACCTGGGCGACAAGTTAAAGGAGATACAGGCATACCTAATCTAAGGAGGGTTATCTCCAATAATTCAATCCAGAGAGGGCCTGTGGCAGAGGTACCTTTCTGGGGCTCACCGAGGAGGGTCTGTGGCAGAGACTTTTCCCCAAGTTCAAGTTCACCAAGGAGGGTCTGTGGCAGAGACTTTATCCTACAATTGTCCGAGTGATACTCCGGCTGCCAGGTCAGTGAGAGAGGCCTGTCTGGGTACGCTAAACCCACTCCGGCAGGAGTGGCACAGAGAAGTGTTACGCCTGGGAGCAGGACTGTTTCCCAACCATCACGCCTGAATCTGCTAATCTCCCTTCTTCTTCAACTTTACTTTCCTCATCACAAGTTTATTGTTTTTACCCGGCTGGGTAATAAAGAGCACAGCAAGAGCACCTGTCGTGAACATTCCTTTACTTCTACCTTATGCATTAAGCATTATTCACCCCTAGGAATTTCGGAGGAGCCATGAGGTAACATGTCGCCCAAAAATCCAGCAGCTCCTTCGAGGGTAATACTACACTTTCAATTCCTAAGGACTACATATGCCATAGTACTTTGTTGCTGCAAGCTATGATTCCTGTGCTGATTCTGCCCCCTTAACTCCCCTCAGCACCTCTGTAGTTCAGAAGGCAAGTGTTCCGCCAAATTTGGCAGCCTGTCAAATTTTGTAAAGGAAGTGACGTTCCGTTCTTCTTGGTACACCCCGCAGTCACCCACAGTAGGGATACAGTGAGAAGGTGGGAAGCAGACATCTTTTTACACCTAATGGAGTCTGGCATTTCACACTTATTTTTACCACTAAACTGAGCTTATATAGTGAAATACAGTATTTTGAAATCCAAAAATCCCTGTTTTTAACGCATACTGCTAGACAGGTTAATTGGTTGTCTGCAAGCTGGTCGGTAAGTAGGCTTGAGTTTTCCTGGGCATTCCCCAGGCCTTTGTTGTTATCTGTGAATTCATTGTAGAGCCTACACTCACAGGACATAATGAATCACAGAATTCAAGGAAGTAAATGTATGAGGATCTTCACAAAGTAAGTTTACAAACTTCAAGATTGTTTTAGACTAATATGAGTAGGTTAGAAATAATTATAATACAATGTGGTAATGAATATATGATTTTACATTTTGACCATAGACATGCTTTAATAAATTACTATACAGCCAAAGTGAAATTTGTTTAGGGCATTCTTACTACAGGAGAACTAACACATAGTATGGAATGTTTTTTTTACCAGGATGAATTTAAGAAATACACAAAGAAAAAAGTGACATGGATACATGGATTAGATGTGTCCCATACTATATCTCAGCCTGACGATGCATTACAAGAGAACTCCAAACTGAATACATTATTATGGAAGCCTGAGCAAAAGGTGAGCAACTAAACACCACTTTTAGGCCTCATACACACTGGTTTCTTGTAAACACTATTTATCCTAATGGGAAAATCTGTGTTTCAAAACAGTTTAGGTAAGTTTAGCAGAGTTTAACAGAATTTTGAGTTTGGGAGTTCATATATTTCATTGGCCAGAAATTTTATTTATTGTGGCCATTGAAATAAATAAACGCAGTGCTAAATGTGCCCAGAGTTTATGCTCATTTGTGAGTAGGGATGAGCCAAAACACCCCTCTGTTCGGTTTGCACCAGAACTTGCGAACACACCAAATGTTCGTGTGAACTTTAGAACCCTGTTAAAGTCTATGGGACTCGAACATTTGAAATCTATAGTGCTAATTTTAACCACTTCAATACAGGGCTTTTACATACCCTTCCTTCCCAGACCAATTTTTAGCTTTCAGCGCTCTCACAATTTGAATGACAATTACTCAGTCACAGTACACTGTACCCAAACCAAATTTTTATCATTTTTTTCTCACAAACAGAGCTTTCTTTTGGTGGTATTTAATCACTGCTGTTTTTTTTATTTTTTGCAATATAAGCGAAAAAAGAGAAGTTTTTGAAAAAAAACACCTTTTTTTAGTTTCTAGTGTAAAATTTTGCAAATAAGTAATTTTTCTTAATAAATTTGGGCCAAAATGTATACTGCTACATATCTTTAGTAAAAATAACCAAAAAAAGTGTATATTATTTGGTCTCTGAGAACGTTATAGAGTCTACAAGCTATGGTGCAAATCATTGAAAATGATCACATCTGATCTGATCACATCTGATCACACCTGATGTACTGAAGCCAGGAAAGTACAAATGACCCCTTTTTGGAAAGCAGACATTCCAAGGTATTTAGTAAGAGGCATGGTGAGTTTTTTGAAGTTGTAATTTTTTCCCACAATTCTTGGGAAATAGATTTTTTTATTTTCTATTTTTTTCACAAAATTGTCATAATAACAAGTTATTTCTCCCACACAGCACATGTATACTTGCAATGACACCCCAAAATACATTCTGCTAATCCTCCTGAGTATAGTGATACCACATGTGTGAGACTTTTACACAACCTGGCCACATACAGAGGTCTAACATCCAAGTAGCACCGTCAGGCGTTCTAGGAGCATAAATTGCACATTTCATTTGGTGACAACCTATCGCACTTTTGAAGGCCCTGGAGCACCAGGTCAATGGAAACGCCCACAAAATGACCCCATTTTGGAAAGCTAACACCCCCAATGTATAATCTATGAGGCATAATGAGTCTTTTGAATGGTTAATTTTTTTCCAGAAGTTTTTGGAATATGTGGGAGAAAAATGAAAATGCATTTTTTTAGCAGATTGGAACAATGTTGGAAAGCAAAGAATTTGCTTGTATCCCTTCCACACCGGCTAGGTGCTCGGAGCATGGCAGCTTGCCATCCTTAAGGAGCTGGACCATACCTAGACTTGTGGCCGAGCTCCGTTCCAGGGGCATTCCTTTCCCAACCTCAGCCAGAAAGGCGGAGTTGTTCAAACTCCTCTTTCCTTCCCAATCCCAACCACAGCCCTCCACCAGTGCTGAGCATGCATCCCTGCTCACCTCACTGACTCTGATACACACGGTTTTAAAGGAGTTGTAAAGGAAAAACTATTTTTCATAATAAGCATCCTTTACCTCCAGACATTCCTCTTTTCACTTCGTCATTGTTCGTTTTTGCTCAGAAGTTGCTATATTTCTTCTCTGTTCTGTTCACTTCCTGCTTGTCTGATTGTTACTCACCACCATGAAGGGCTTTACTGCGGTGGTCAGTGACATGCTCACACCCTCCTGGGAACTACATCTGTGCGGCAGGACACTCTCTACACATCGGGCTGGCCAGCAGACAGGAACACGTCGGGCTGGCCAGCAGACAGGAACACATCGGGCTGGCCAGCAGACAGGAACACGTCGGGCTGGGCAGCAGACAGGAACACGTCGGGCTGGCCAGCAGACAGGAACACGTCGGGCTGGCCAGCAGACAGGAACACGTCGGGCTGGCCAGCAGACAGGAACACGTCGGGCTGGCCAGCAGACAGGAACACGTCGGGCTGGGCAGCAGACAGGAACACGTCGGGCTGGGCAGCAGGCTCCGGGTAGTCGGGCTGGGCAGCAGGCTCCGAGTCGTCGGGCTGGGCAGCAGGCTGGAAGGCAGGCACCGAGACATTTAACTGGCACAGGAACTTCAGGCTCTGGAACGTTAGGCTGGGTAGCTGGCACTGGAACGTCGGTCTGGGTAGCTGGCACGTCAGGCTGGGTAGCTGGCACAGGGGCGGAGGCAGGTTGGGTTACTGGCAGGATCGTCCTGGTTGGAAAAAACTTTTGTCTTTTCTTGGGCTTAGCTACAGAAGCTCCGTAGGTAAGGGGGGCAGCAGACTGGAAAGGAGGATTGGGATATGGCAGAGGAGAGGTAACAGTAGTTGGAGGAAGTATTTGTGGGTTTGTAGGCAGCTGAGAAGGGACAGGTGGGTTGAATGCAGGATAGGTACAGGGAGCAGAGACTGGATATTGGTATCTGGTGGGAAGCAGTGTATACTGAGCTGCGACTGGGGTTGCCATGGGTGATGGGACAAAAGACTTTTGAACAGGTAGGTGTCTAATTGTAGAAGTGGTTTGCTGTGGGTTGGCTGAAATTGATTGTAACATATCAGACCATGCAGAGAGTATTGGCTGGACAAATACTGAATCACATGCTGCCTGTCTGACAAGGGTCTGTACTGAGTGAATACACTCCGAAAGCTTTTGCCGGGAACAAACTGAATAGTGCTCACAAAAGCATGAGGGATCATCCTCTAGCAGCCACACCAGAGATTACACCTGATCAGCACTGAAAGGGGGAGAAAAATCATCACAGGTCCCTGGAACACAGGACAGGGCTAGCTCAGCACATATTTGGATCAAAGGCTGCACCTCTCCAAACAAAACACAGCCTTGGTTAACCTGGGAGTGGGCCAAACGGATGATCTCAAGCAGCTGGTCATGGGTCCACTCTTTTAGTGTCTGACGTAGATAGTCACCACTCTCAGACGCCAGCAAAGCATAATAGGGAATCACGTTAGGGTTCATTTTTTAGCAAGCCAACAGAACCAAGATGGTTCTTTTGTACAGCCACTTCTGATCAGGGAGGGCCTTGGCTTTCTGTCATGAATCAGATGCGATCAAAACTGTGTGGACTGCACAAGTGAACCAAACGTAAATAGGTGAATAAAGTAAATAATTTTAATGAAAATGTGAGTAGTATGACACACAACCACCTCCAATAATACACCGTGCACAAAAACCAATATAGAAAAGACCCAAAAATAACAGTAATCAGACAAATAAGTATAGCCAAAGGGAATACCAGGATCGTAGTCTAGCAAGCCAGGGTCATAACGGGAGATCAGCAAATGGGGGACAAGGAGAAATGGACAGGGAGAGTCTGGAAGGGATTGGATAGAAGGGCAGGGATCCAGGGATACAGGACTGACAGGACCAGGTGCAAATGGGTTAGGAGTCAGGTTCAGGTAACAGGTTCAGGTAACAGGTAGCAAGACGAAGCCAAGGCCAGGTGTGATGTGCTTGCAGGGTCTTTATACCAATTACCTGCTATCAGGTTCAGGTGATTCCTAATTGCAGCAGGAGATATCTGCTCCATCTTACCAGGATCCACCCACTGGTGGACGCCAGTACTGCGGCCCAAAGATCACATAACACCAGCAGGGAAATGCTCTCCTGACAGTTCCAAACTGCCAGGAGACACCTGCTGGTGGACATCAGTACTGCACGCCAAATATCAGATGGTATCACCAGCGAGTGGAACCTTTCCTGACAACTCGTCGGCGTCATTTCCGGGTTCCCACCCACCCGTTCCCCTCTCTTTTACTTATTCATACATAGGGTATGCCCTCTTTTTTAAGTGTACTCTCATGGGCGACCATGGCACACCTCAGGTCGCTAGGGTTGGGGAGGGCTCTGGCACCTATCCAGTATTCAGGCTCCGATCACAAATACATAAATAAACATGTGTTATTCATAAATTTGATCATATCCTTGTATCTTCATACATACAGGATGTGATGATCAATCGTGCCAAGTGCTGTCTCTTTAAATAAAGGCAGGGAAGAAGGAAGTAGAACAAATTTATAATATGTATGTAAGTAAGTACATCACACCACTCCGTATAGCTTTTGATAACGCTCTGTGGGAGGGGAGAAATGCATCAGTTGACCGTGAGTGATGTTGTCGTTTCCAGCCAGTTAGATGCACGTTGATGCAAACTTCCGGTTTGGCATTTTGCTTGCATTTCTTCATGCACAAGTGAATGTAACTGCTTTTAACTTTGCCAATTATTTTAATCGCTTAAAGACCAGCCGCCACAGTTATACTGCGACAGGTTGGCTCTCCTGGGCGAATCGCTGTCATTGTACGTCGACCACTTTAAGAGCTCAAGGGGCGCGCATGCGCCCACAGCGCAACCCCTGAGTCGCTGTCCGCCGGCCACCCATGATCGCATTACAGAGAGCCAGGACAGGGATCTGTCAATGTAAACACACATGTAACCCCTTGATCACCCCTAGTGTTAACCCCTTCCCTGTCAGTGTCATTTACACAGTCATCAGTGCATTTTTATAGCACTGATCGCTGTATAGATGTCAATAGTCCCAAAAATGTGTCAAAAGTGTCCGATCTGTCTGCCACAATGTTGCATTCCTGCTAAAAATCAGTTTGCTGCCATTACTAGTAAAAAAATAAAAATAATAATCTATCCCCTATTTTGTAGACGCTATAACTTTTGCGCAAACCAATCAAAATATGCTTATTGTGATTTTTCTTACCAAAAATATGTAGAAGAATACATAACCGCCTAAACTAATTACATTTTTTATTTTATTTTTTATTTTGGATATTAATTATAGCAAAAACTTAAAAAATATTGTTATTTTTTCAAAATTGGCAATATTTTTTTGTTTATAACGTAGAAAATAAAAAATGCAGAGGTGATCAAATACCACCAAATAAAAGTTCTATTTGTGGGGAAAAAAAGGACATCAATTTTGTTTGGATACATCGTTGCACAACGCAACGCTGTATCGCAAAATATGGCCTGGTCATTAAGGGGGCAAATTCCTCCGGTCCTTAAGTGGTTAATAAATGGAATTACGCTATTTGGATATTGTAGTTTGCTCTACGCAACTTGTAGAGCAAACTACAATATGCCTCAACCATAAGTATTTGCAAAACTGTGTACTCTTTTTTAAGTTGCATCTTACTCTTATATATGCAATTTTTGTGTATTTAGGTGGTGTGAGTGCTTTGTAGGCAATTATCAGGTGATCTTTAAACAAATTTATGTGCTTATGCTGTTTTAGATTTTGTTAAAATAAAATTAACTATGTTTCAAAGAAATATGATGTGTATGGGTGTGCCTATAAAGTCAATTTTCAACAATGTACACTAACTTTCCAAATAGCTAGGACGTTGGCACACATCTATCTGTGTAGCCACAGTGCCACCCTGTGGTGATACAATTTATTTGATTTCAATTGAAGGAGGACTACATGTTCCAGCATACCCAGGACAATATAAAGTGCATGTGATTCTTATAATATAGGAATCCACAGCAGTCGGTGAGGGAGTGGGGGCACTAATGGGACACTTTATTTAAAGAGACAGCACTTGGCACTTTAAAAATTGCACAATTGATCATCACATTCTGCATGTATGAAGATACAAGGATATAGACTAATTTATCAATGTTTATTTATGTATTTATCCATTCTTTATTTCATATAATTGCACACAATGAGTTTTTTTTTAATTGTTTATTGCAAAATTGGTTTTATTGTTTATTGCAAATGTATTTACCGCAAGTAGACAAGTGGGGATTTTTTTTTGTATGCATAAGGCCTTAGATGAATGCTAGCAGTCCTTGCTTTAAATTCCTGTGCAGACCCGGACTGACCATAGGGCACACCAGGCATTTGCCTCTGGGCTGCATGTCTTTGGAAGAGTGGCCTCTTGATGACTGGGCCGCACAACTGAATGTGAGTGGTGACCGCTGTCCGGACTGGGCTAACATGGACCGTGACCACCGCTCACCTCCCACTGTGTGGCTGTGCCTAAAGCAGAGCCAGCGCCAGCGAACTAGGAGATGCAGAAGATGGTGGGAGAGATGGCTCCTGTGACACACAGGAAGTACCTGCAGGGGACAGACACCTCCTAGGCCGGCTGCTGGATATATTGCTGCACTCAGGGGATAATGGCAGCCTCTCTCCTAACACTGTGACGCTGCACAGGGAGGAAGGTAAGCACAGTGAAAACCCTAAACTGATCCAGTGTGTTACAGCCAAAGTCCTGCTCTGTAGCGGCGGGGAAAGGGGGTGGATTGCTTGTCTAAGGCTGTCTCTTTGCTGGTCTGGGGCTGTCTCCCTGCTAGTCTGGGCTGTCTTTATGCTGGTCTGGGGCTGTCTCTTTGCTGGTCTGGGCCTGTCTCTTTGCTGGTCTGGGGATGTCTCTTTGCTGGTCTGGGGCTGTCTCTGTGCTAGTCTGGGCTGTCTTTTTGCTGGCCTGAGGCAGTCTCCTTGCTGGTCTAAGGCTGTCTCTTTGCTGCTCTGGGGCTGTCTCCTTGCTGGATTGGGGCTGTCTCCTTGCTGGATTGGGGCTGTCTCCTTGCTGGATTGGGGCTGTCTCCTTGCTGGACTGGGGCTGTCTCCTTGCTGGACTGGGGCTGTCTCCTTGCTGGACTGGGGCTGTCTCCTTGCTGGACTGGGGCTGTCTCCTTGCTGGACTGGGGCTGTCTCTTTGCTGGATTGGGGATGTCTCTTTGGTATATGTCAATGTCTCTTTATTGGATTGGGATGTCTCATATATATATATATATATATATATATCACCACCAACAACCACTCCCACAAATGCCAGCTTCCCATCTTTGCCAGACCCCCCCCCCCCCCCCCCCCCCCAGTCCGGGCTGTTCCTGTGGTCCTGGCTTTTATTCAAACCAGGTATGCTGTCTATGTGAATCTCTCACAGAAGAGTTAAAGGCTAAGTTCTTCTTTTCCAGAAAATAGCTATTCAAGAAGTCAGAGGAGATATTAAAAAAAGTGCAGCTTTGTAAAATATTCATTGATTTTATTGTTTAACCTGTAGACCATCAGTTAGCAAGCCCCATGTTCTGCCTTGTTGCTAGGACATCAAAACCTTCATGTTTTTCACTCCTGCAATGCTGTGAGTAAGCATCCAATTGTTTTCACATCCCAGCAACAAGTCAGGACATGGGGTGTTGCTAACTAGGAGTTTTTCGAGCCAGGCTTCTTAAGTTTATGATAATTTTACAAAGCTGCACAGATTTTTAATATCTACTATAGTGCCTTAACTGCATGGGTTGCTTTCTGGAAAAGTTGAACATAGCCTTTAAGGCAAAGTTAAATATGATTAACTACTTCTAACTATTAATCACTTTTATCCTTTTTTCAAAATACATAATTGTATTATTTAGTATGTAACTGGAAGAAGAGTTTCCCTTTAGCATCACTATTTAGTCACAAATTAGGTGAAGTTTTTATTAGTTATATTGTACTTGATGAAAGCCAGCTAGACATAACATACAGCGTGCCAAACTAAATCAGGGTTCATTACACTGTGATATAATTCCAAACATGCATAGGACCTTGGTCCTTGTTTATTAGAACCTTGCGATTTGTGCCCGTGATATCTGATGGCATTGGTCTTGATTTGTTTCTATGTTACTAGTACAGCAATTCAAGTTAAGGATTTTCTTTGCCCTATTATATCCTATAAACCATACTAGTTATTCTTTAGATTCTAATTATGTTTCAAAATATATATATATATATATTTTTGCGTAACTGCTGATTTTACAGCAGTTGTCTGTTTAAAGCAGGGGTGTCCAAACTTTTTTCAAAGAGGGGCAGATTTCATGAAGTGAACATGCATGAGGGCCGACCATTTTGGCACTGTGACATTTCCATATCTCTGCATCTGCCGACTGCAGATGCAGAGATATGGAAATGTCACAGTGCCTGTGATTGGCTCTGCACACTGTCAGATTCATAGCGGCTCTGGAAAATAGACTTGTGAACACGCCCAGCTACACGCCCCGCTCATCCTAACAATGATAGCGGCGCTCGGGATTTGTCATGCTGAAGATGTATCCAAAAAAACAAAACAAATAACATGCGGATATACTTGGGGGGGCCACATTAGAATGTATATGTGAATTCCAAGCGGGGGCCACATCAAACCGGAACGCGGGCTGGACGTTGGACATGCCTGGTTTAAAGAAAGACACACAGATTATTAAGCTGTACAGTGTGTTACAATGTGGTCGACCTTTTGTTGGTGGACAATCATCTATTGCCAGTGCACGTGACCTGGTAGCTCTTGTAAAAAAAAAAAGACAATATGTTATTTTAAACCAACATTTATATGCCCTATAAAGTCTTCATCTTTGCTAGTATTTGAGAAGGTTTTTGATTCTATCTCAGTTTAATCAACTAGAGTTGTTAGTTAGTGATGAACAGTAGCACATTGTAACATTACTTGCAGGAGGTGTACACAATAACTAATTATAAATCCATTTTGGCTAATTGAATGTGCACATTCAAGTAAGATATTTTCATTGTTTTTTTGTGTTGTATGTTCACTGGGGAAAATTATCTTCTCTTCCTTTCTTTGTGATTCTAATACAACAAATGAGAGGAAATCGAAATATTGTTATTTTTCACTTTTGGAGGCATTTGTTCTGGTGACAGCTGTCAAATGTGAGATTTCCCCTAGCTTTGTTGAGATCCCACTTTATTTTTATGACTCTTGGACAGGAAACAAGGGAAAATCTTCCTAATGGGGATGGAAACTATAAAAACTTTTCCCTACTGTATCCAAAAGATGGTGAAAAATTTTGCTTGGTTTCCTTTTCAAAAACTGTGACATTTTCAAAATGGAAACATTGCAACACTATATTGGTAATATAGTTGTTTCATTTTAGGCATTTTTAAAATGAATGCTCCCCGCTGGATGGAATTTAAAAAAAATGTATGGGCGTTGATAAATGTTCCCCATGGTCGTGTCTTATGCACATGCCATTTGTTTGACAAACCCTTGCTTATTAGCCTAGAAAATGGCCACTATTGTTGCTTTTGAAATTCAGCAACTATTGACATCAATGGGGTTTGGCACTCAAACTTTAGTAATGTTCACCAAACCGGTCTTAAACTCAGGTAATTGTCATGTTGATGATGACCTCTGGATGTTAATAACCTTTAGAGAGACCAATGGGCTCCCTGAAGTCTGGTTGCCTGACATTTACTGAATCCACTTTAAAGTGTGTATTTGTGTCAGTTGTACAATATTTGTAGTCATACTCCAGTGCAGATCAGCTACCTATTTATTGTAGCTAATTAATAAGTAGTTACATAATGTATATATCAAATGTAAGAATGTTTAAATTGGAGGTGTGCTGAATATTACCTTGTGAAGCTGTTTGATCTTCATAGAATAAAGCAACTTAGGAGACAAGGCTAAAATAATTTATGGATTGTATGATTCTCTGCAGACTGAGCTCAGTGTTCAATTGTTCATCAAGTCACAAGTTTTTCTCTCTAATGCATATAAAATGATATAGGACATGAGTTTATATGTTTAAGTATTTATATCACTGTTGTACTATATTTACAAGTTACCTCTATTTTTTTCATGAGTCTCTTAATAATGTTGAATACATTTGCAGGTGCGTTGCATCAGGGTACAAAAAACCCGCTATGTTTGGAATACATTAGAAGCCAGGTTTCAGAAAGCTGGGTAAGATTATACTCATTGTGTTATTTTTGTCAATATCATTATTGAATCAAGTAAAAATTTGTTTTCTCATTTGGTTTAGAGTTCTGGAAGAAAATCTTTCCTGTTCTGATATTCATAAAAAATATGGAATGGGTTTAAGCAGCGAGGAACAGAATGCCAGGTATGTTTATTTGTGGAACATGAAGCATGTAGACTGTGCAGGTACTTATGTGTACTAGGCTGCACTTAAAGTTCAATTCCCAAGATGCATTTAAAGTGTATCTCTAGGCAAAATATATATATATATATATATATATATATATATATATATATATATTGTTTTGGATAGAGAGCAGGAGGTTAGAACCTCTGCTAAGATTTTATTGCTGTCTGTGTCCCAAAGTTTTTATAGATATGATCATTGTCATTGGGAAAAGACATGAAAATAAATCCAAAATGTTATAGTTGTCCGCAGAAAAGAGGTAAGGGGACATTTTCTAATGAGGAAGCCTCTTCCAGAGACAAATGTCTCAGGCCGCGTACACACGATCGAATATGTCCGCTGAAACTGGTCCGACGGACCAGTTCAGCGGACAAATCCGATCGTGTGTATGGGCTAGCGGACATGTCTGACCAGCGGACAAATTTTAAAGCATGCTTTAAAATTTGTCCGCCGGCGACATGTCCGTCGGATATGTCCGCTGGTTAGTACACTAACTAGCGGACATATCTGCCCGCACAAGCATCGTATGAATGCGACGCAACGTCACTGCCACGTCACCGCCACGTCACATCGCTGTCTGCCGGCGGGGATTTTGATTCCATGGTGTGTACACACTGCCGGACTAAAATCCCGAGGAGACATGTCCGATGAAAACGGTCCGCGGACCGTTTCCATCGGACATGTCCCTCCGGGTGTACGCGGCCTAAGGGAATAGTAAGTAAAATCTTCTTCCTTAGGATGTAAAATTCTCCATGTGTCAACTAACTGTTGTTGATGCAACTTATTTATTTTAATTGTCCTAAGATGATTACCTTCTGATCTTTGGAAGAGTGGTTGGGTGTCAAGTCAAGTCAAAAACTAAATTAAATTTCCCCGCTACTATCAATTTCCCCTCTAAAACCTTCCAGTTTGTTAATAGCCCTATTCAGAAAGAGGGAGGGGCAGGCATTTGGGCAGTAAATATTGGCTAGTGTACAGTCCATATTGCCTAAGAAACCTTTAACAAATAAATATCGACCTTTAGGATCTGACACAAGAGCTTTCAATCTGCATATTTTTTGGACCTGCAATAACATTTGCAGTTTTTGGAAGAAAACCTTCCAAATAATTTTGTAAGTGACAGGCGTAATAATACCTATGAATTCCGCTTTAGCACTATTCAATTTAGGAATCAAACAATTTCCCACCCAATTTAGGGGGATAGTAGCCAACATACTACTAGCAGCTAAAATCATCCTCTAGACTTGAAAAGATACCTGGCTCCCAATCCGTCAGAGGTTGCAAATGTTACTCAACAATCTGTATGAAAAATCTTTGATTCCTCATTTGAATGAATGAATGAAAAACTTATATAGCGCGGCACATGCAAACCAAATCGCCTCTGGGCGCTAGTTGTATCCGTCTCTCTTGACATCAAAAGAGCAGAGTTTTAATCCGTCTTCTGAAGGTCAGGTGGTTTTCCTCCAACCGAATGCTGGTTGGTAAAGCGTTCCAGAGTCTGGGACCCTGGACAGCAAACCTTCTTTCTCCTTTGGACTTGAATCTGGCTTTGGGTACTTTGACCAAATTTTGGTCACTGGATCGCAGAGCGCGATTGGGGTTGTGGGGTTCTATTTTATCGCAAAGATATTGCGGGGCTTTTCCATGGATGCATTTATGGGTCAGACAGAGTGCTTTAAAAGCAATTCTGTCTTTTACCGGCAACCAGTGAAGGGATCTCAGCGACGGTGAGATTGATTCCCAGGGTTTTTTCCCAGTCACCAGTCTGGCGGCCGTATTTTGTACGACTTGCAGACGAGCGATTTGGTACTTTAGGAGTCCGAGTTAGAGAGCGTTTGCATAATCCATTCTGGAGTTCACAATCGTTCCCACCACGACTGGCACATCTTCTTTGGGAATAAATGGGATCAGTCTGCGGAGTAGGCGCAGCAGATGGTGAGATCCGCTGACTACTGACCCTATTTGTGCGTCCATAGTCATGTGGGTGTCAAAAATGATCCCAAGACTTTTGACTTTGGTGCTCGGGGAGATGATCTGGCCCAGAATGGGCGGAGGTGTCCAGGTTGTTGTGAGTTGACTCTTGCGACTGGCCTGAAACAGAAGAAGTTCTGTTTTAGAATTGTTGAGTTTGAGATAACTCCTCGTCATCCACTTTTCTATTGAAGAGAGACAATTCTCTAAGCTGAGATGACGATCCTTTCTATTGCAGATGCGAAAATACAGTTGCGTATCGTCTGCATATGAGTGATAAAGTCGTTGTTGACTACTGATGACTTCAAAGAGAGGTCGAAGATAGATGTTGAAAAGCACCGGTGATAGAGGTGAGCCTTGGGGGACTCCACATGACACCGTGCGTTTTCTAGAAATGAACGGTCCTAATTTCACCGTTTGAGATCGGTTTCCCAAAAAAGAGGAAAACCATGGTAAATCACTCTCTGTGACTCCGGCTACCTCAGTCAGCCGAGTCAGTAGCAGTTTGTGATCTACGGTGTCAAAGGCTGCGCTTAGGTCCAGCAGAACCAGGAGAGAAGTTTCTCCTTCGTCTGCGGCCTCCAGAACGTCGTCCCATATTTTGAGCAGTGCAGTTTCCGTCCCGTGTCCGGGACGGAATCCCGATTGCAGTGGATCGAGTAAGTTGTGGGTATCTAGATGCTGTTGCAGCTGTTGTACCACCACTTTCTCCATTACCTTAGAGAAAACGTTTAGCATTGTTATGGGACGGCGGTGATTTGGGTCCTTGGGATCCAGGGTAGGTTTCTTCAAGATGGGCTGGATTGTGCCTTCTTTCAGCAGGGAGGGCACTATGCCTTCCTTAAATGACTGGTTTATAAGCTGCGTAATGGGAGGCGCCAGGATATCAGCACATTCCTTTAGCAGCTTAGTGGGGATAATATCATTAGGCGAAGTGCTGTTCCGCAATGCGCCGATGATATTTTCTGTGTTCTCGATGGAAACGGGTTCCAAAGTGAACTTTGTTGGTTGTAGTGTGTTCCTCTGGGTGCTGTGTGGTAGCTCAGGGGCATTGTTTTGCGAAATGCTTTCCCGGATTCCCTCAATTTTATTGATGAAGAAATCCGACAATTCATCGCAAAATTCTTGGGTGTCTGTGTTGGGGGCTTCAAGACAGTGTGGATTCATGGTCTGTGAGACCAGCTTGAAGAGATCCCGAGGGCGGTTTAAAGCGCTGTTGATAGCCATGGAAAAATAGTTTTTCTTGGCTTTGAAGATTTCTATGTGGTATCTTCTAGTTGCTGCTTTGTAGAAGGCGAGGTTCGTCTCGGAAGCGTTTCTTTTCCAGGCGGCTTCTGCCCTTCTACGCTCTTGCTTCAGTAGCGATAGCTGGTTGTTGAACCAGCCTGCCTTGTTTTTCCGGGTAAGGACTTTGTGTTCAGGCGCTACTACGTCGGCTGACTGTAGTAGGGCTGCATTTATGGCATCCAGAATATCTGCGGCCGTTTGTCTTGGTTGCATTGTTTTAATTTTATTTTCTAAGGTAGATTTGAAGAGTTCCGAATGGAGCTTCTTCTGAGATCTAGACCAGTGTGTTGTCACTGGTGCATGGTGATCTGTCCATGGCAATGGTTCATTTTCCAAAATACTTACTTTAAGATTTTGTCTGAAGATAAGATCGAGTGTGTGACCTGAAGTACAGTATGTGTGGGCTCATGTACTAGTTGCTGAAGGCCTAATCCTTCCAGATGGTTGATACAGGCGTCGGCCACGGGGTCTTGTGAGGAGTTGGCCCAGAGATTGAAATCTCCGAGCAGCAAAAGGTGTTTGCTGGTTATGGCATAAGTGGAGATGAACTCTGACCATGGAGGTAAAAACTGCGATTTAGGCCCTGGTGGCCTATAGCAGAGCAGAATACGGATGGTCTCCTGGGGGTTTGTTTGCAGTTGTAGAGTAAGGGTTTCCATAAATGGAAGCGAGTGCTGAAGGGCTGGTTTAGAGATCACAAGATGCGTCTTATGAATCACCGCCAGTCCTCCACCTCTTTGCCCTATTCTGTTTTCAGTGATAATCCGGTAGTGTTCTGGCACCAGTTCTCCAAGAATGGTGTTACAGTCGGCTGTAAGCCAGCTTTCTGTAATAAAAAGACAGTCTAAGTTGTTCTGTAGAATGAAATCATGGATTTCTAATCGGTGCCTTACTGCCGATCTTGTATTGATCAAAGCACATGATATGTGCTTCGCTTGGGGTGGGTCGCTAAATTTTGTTCCTGATGATCGACGATCGATCCTCAAGAGTTGCTCAAAACTCAGGGCCTTTTTAGTGACGGCTGGTAGCTTCGTGGCAAATTGCCTCAGGCCCCTGATGATTTCTACCGAATATTGCCAGACGGCCATATTCCGCCGGGGGGAGAGTGTGGTCGGGTGGCGATGGGGAGTAGATTCCTTGAATCCTTTCTCCTGGATATTTTTATTTGGTCCAGAGGAAGGCAAAAAAAACCTGGTTCAGCTAAGCCAATCTGCTGGGCAGGGAAAAAAATTCCTTCCTGATCCCTCAGAGGCGATCGGTTGAGCCCTGGATCAAATCTAATGAACTGGTGAGGGAGTGATGTGAAGGGAGTAGTTTCTGCTTGGGGGGTGCACCAAGCTGGGCCTCCAATCTGGTGCAAATAACCCCAGAGAGGGGGTAGTTGGCTGCTGGGGAGGTGGATGGGGACCCCTGTGGGTAGGGGGGTGAGTTGGGTGAAAGCACTAGGGCAGAAACAGCTTGCTGTAGCTGTGCGCCGCTAGGCCGCAGTTGAAGCCGCGGACTTTCCTAAGCCGCGGCTCCCGCGGACCTAGCGTGGCTGGCGCGGACCGGCGAGAACAGCCAGGGTACAGTGGGAGGGATGTGGGGATGGGTTGGGGGTACCTTGAGTGCGGTCTAGGGCCAAAGCACCGGGGTGATGCAACAAGCTGAGGCCGAGCGCCGCTAGGCCGCAGTTGAAGCCGCGGACTTTCCTAAGCCGCGGCTCCCGCAGACCTAGCGTGGTTGGCGCGGACCGGCGAAAAACGGCAAGGGAACCAGCTGGGGGGATGTGGGTACGGGCAGGGGGGCCTCGATTGCGGCCTGGGTGAGACGAGCTGAATTTCCAGTCTGGTTTGGGCGGTTATCCTGAAAAGGACGGCCGACCTTGATCCTGGGGGGGACAGGCTGGATTACCTGTGTGAAGGCTGTATGACGGCTCAGAAGGTTCAGATGCTCAGATGCTCCAAAGAGGGGGGGGAAGGAGTGCTGGAGGCGGCTAGAGGTGGAGGAGATCCAGGATCCAGGTAAGATGCGGCTGGCTGGACAGGGGAACCCTGACTACCTGCTGGCTACACCTGCCTGGAGCTATAGCTCGCACGCTCCTACTCCTAGGAGAACGTGTGCCGTGTGAGCTCCTGTAGCTAATCCTCTCTTTAAAGGGGTTGTAAAGGTAATTTGTTTTCCCCCTAAATAGCTTCCTTTACCTTAGTGCAGTCCTCCTTCACTTACCTCATGCTTCCATTTTGCTTTTAAATGTCCTTATTTCTTCTGAGAAATCCACACTTCCTGTTCTTCTGTCTGTAACTACACACCGTAATGCTAGGCTTTTTCCCTGGTGTGGAAAAAGCCTCTTGAGGGGTGAGGGAGCTCCTTTCTTTCCTTTCTCTAGCTGCAAAGTAGAGAGTCTCCTGACCCTCCTGCTCACTCCCTCAAGAGGCTTTCTCCACACCAGGGAGAAAGCCTTGCATTCGTGTGTGGAGTTACAGACAGAAGAACAGGAAGTAAGGATTTCTCAGAAGAAATAAGGACATTTAAAAGCAAAATGGAAGGATGAGGTAAGTGAAGGAGTACTGCACTAAGGTAAAGTAAGCTATTTAGGGAAAACATTTTTTACCTTTACAACCCCTTTAAGTTCCTTCTGTATTTTTAAATATATCTGGGGACCGTGGGCTTCCCGATATACGCATTAGGACCCAGAATTCCCTAGGCCTCATTTCAATGCCTTCAATGCCTTAATGCTTCTATCTGCCTCTCTTTTTGTAACCGCATTGCTAATGTTGTTGATATACTTGTTCAGTGCCTTATACCTATGTTTGTACTTCACATCAATGCATCTTATATTCTACGCTGCCCTGTTGGTAGAGCTAATTGTTTTCTAAATATTTCATAATGATCATGGCGACTGTGTCCGTGTTTTGTGAACGTTTATATTTCTTGAAATAGAATAAATACATTGAAAAAAAAAAGAAGAGCTTTCAATTTAAATGGAGTATTTTTGTTGTGTCCAATTGAGATCTTTTATTAGGGGAATAACCCTGCAACCAACTTGCAGAGACTTTTTGAACCCAAATTAATTTTAAACTGGCATTTTAGATGAGTTTCTTGTAAGAATATTATATTAGCCGAGAGACCTTTTAATTTGCGAGGTATCTGATATCTCTTGCTGGGGCAGTATAAGCCTCTAACATTATAGGGTATAATTTTCAAGGGGGCCATGTTTCAAAATAAACTTATTTATAATGACATATGAGTAGACTTCTACCTGGACTCTAGGAGTATGCCCTTTGTAACAGGCAACAAAACACCAAACATTTACCCCCTAATCCCCCCCGCACACTGTTAGGTCCAGCACGGCTGCCGCCTTTTCAAATGCACTGCTGGACAGGACTACCCTTGGGGGTTTTTATATGCTGATGTGAACCCCCGGTCCCCACCCCTCCCCAAAAAATTGAGGTGGTTACGAAGGGTCAGGTGGGCATAGCCCCTCCACAGTGCCCCCCTTCCCCCAAGCATTTCAAATTATACCCCAACTGCCTCTCCATCTCTTCTAACAAAAACCTTTCTACAGCCTTAACCCTAAATACATCAAATCCTAAATTCTAAACGTTATACTTTATTCCATGATCTGTCTTTTAACTTCCTCCAATCCGGGGGCTTCTTTTCCCAGTTCTCCAGCTGAACATTTTGCAGACCTAGCTTGCTACAGAACTCCTTTAAGTCTACAGAGAATGGCAATGTTGCAGAGATGTCCTGGTTGTCAGCAGTAAGACAGGCTGGAAAGCCCCACCTATAGGCGTTGTCCTTTGCCTATAACTGTCTAGTTAATGGTTTTAATGCCCTCCTACGGGCTAGTGTCTCAGATGACAAATCCATATAGATAAGTAACTTAGCTCCATTAAACTCAATAAATGCAGTTCTTCTCATGGCTTTTGAGACCTGTTCCTTACTTCATAGTGATGAAATCTTGCTATTACGTCCCTTGAGACGTCGTTCAAATGTTTGTTTAATCTTTGTATTCTGTGAACACTTTCAAACCTGATAGGGGTTGTCAATTCTCTTTTCAATATTTTATTTAAAGCTTCTTAAAGTCGCTGTTTTTAATAGATTCAGGGAGCCCTGAATCCTTAAGTTATAAAGTTTTATGCATTGTCATTTTTTTACTGGCAGACCCAGTTAGAGTTGGTCTGCTTTTAGTCTGGTGGTATGTTGGTTTGCTGGGCGGTCCTCGTTCCACTCCTACTTTTCTTTTTTCTTTTTTCTTCCAGTGCTCTCGTTTGCCATACCAACTATAGGTAGGGGCGGATTTTAGGCTATCACCTGTCCTCTGCCTGTTGATTTGCACACCTGGGCTCCCTTTCAGGAGACCCTAAATTCATAGTTAGGACTGCAGCCATGCAGAGTGCTGTGGAGTTGGCGCTGCAGCTTCCCAGGTATTTGCAAATGCTTGCAACTAAACCTCTGTTTTTACTTACATCAGTTAGACAGATTAATTTGGTTTAGTGCTTTTTGCTTGACAACTTTGAGCCTGGTGACATGGTTATATATAATTTATTTTCCATGTTTATATTTAATTGCATATTGCTAAAATCGCATCCCATATAAAGTCCCAACCTTTTCCAGTTGGAATCCTTAAAGCGGAGTTCCACCCTTAAAACCAGTTTCTTTCATCCCATCCAGCATACTGGCGTCAGCGCCAGTATGCTGTTTTTTTTTTTTTTTTTTTTTAATCCATGTACTTACTTTATAATAGATCATTTAATTTTGGGCGCACCGCGGTGTATGTCGCCGCTATAAGGCGTCACGCCTTCCGGAAACAGCCGACTAGCGTTCGGCTCTTCTCGGCGCCTGCACACAGACCCAGGAGCTGACTGCGCAGGCGCCGTAAATAGCCGGTCCTAGTTCGGCTTTTTTCGGAGGGCGTGACGCGGCTATATACGGCGCCTGCGCAGTCAGCTTCTGGGTCTGTGCGTAGGCGCCGAGAAGAGGCGAACGCTAGTCGGCTGTTTCCGGAAGGCGTGACGCCTTATAGCGGCGACATACACCGTGGTGCGCCCAAAATTAAATGATCTATTATAAAGTAAGTACATGGATTAAAAAAAAAAAAAAAACAGCATACTGGCGCTGACGCCAGTATGCTGGATGGGATGAAAGAAAGTGGTTTTAAGGGTGGAACTCCGCTTTAAGTTTTTGCATCTGCTCTGACTTTCAAGTCTATTTGAAATGTTTCTTATCTCTACCCATTCCATCTCTATTCATTCTCGCAGTTTCAAAATGGTGTTCTTATGTTCGTTTAGGTGTTCTTCTGTTTCTTCTACCCTTTGTAAGACATTGTTTATGTCCATTCTTGTTGCTCTCAGATCTCCTTTAACCATGATGGGACATCATGTCTGCCATATCTTGCTTCATGGGCAGTATTTGCAGATTTTCCAAATCTTTTTCCATTGTCTGTTGTGACTGTCGTTGCTGTTGTTGATTTTTTTTTTTATTGAGCTCCTGTCACATTTATTGATCTTAGATTGTGAAGACTCTGGCTTACTCAACCTTTGAGTCTCTTCTGATGGCAGTTTAAACCCCACTTCTCCATCTAAGTTTTTATTTTCTTCTATTTTGATACAGTTTTTATATAAATATTTTTAATCCATATGGTTTACCTCATAGCATAAATTGTCATGCAAACAGTTTTTCTGGTCTCTGCTGTTAAAACCGCTAGTTAGTAGAGACTTAATGGACAACCCAATCAGTTTAAACAGATTATATGTGGTATAGGTTTTTATACTATCAGGAACAAAGGCCCAGATTCAGAGAGAATTGGATTCTCGTAGCGTATCAGAAATACACTACACCGCCGTTTTTTACCTGGCTCTACGTGGAATCCAGGTAGATTTTGTCCAGTAAACGACGGCGGCGTATTGTATTTCTCCCGTCGCAATCCATCTAGACGAGTAGGGGGCGTGAAGGATTTAAAATAGGCGCGTTCCCGCGGCGATCGAACTGCGCATGCTCCGTTCGCAAATTTCCCGCCGTGCATTGCGCGAAATCACGTCGTTACGTCATTCGTTGTTTGAGTAGCGTCGTTTACGGACATTTCTATTCCCGAACGAGTTACGCAAAAAAAAAAAATAATAATTTAAATTCGACGCTGGAACGACGGCCATACTTAACATGGGCTACGCACCGTTAGACCAGCAAAAAGCTGGTCTAACAGTACGTAAAAAAAAACAGACGTAAGCGATTGCGAAGACCGCTCGTATCTTCGTGGATCGCCGTAAAAACACATTTGCATATCCCGACGCATGAAAACGACGCAAACTTCTCCCAGCGGCCGCAAAAATATCGCAGCGTAGATCCGAAGGCTTACGAAGACGTAAGCCTCTCGGATCGAAGCCCGAAGCCGCCGTATCATGGTTTGAGGATTCAAACTAGTGATACGGCGCGCGAAATTTGAAATTACTCCTGTCTAACACCAGTTAGACAGGCGTAATTGCTTTATGAATCTGGGCCAAAGTTTTTAGCATTAATTCGGTGTCATGAAATAATCAAAAGAGAAAGCCAAGCAAAAAAGTCATATAAGTCTAGTGGTATGCAAGAGCGATTAATATTTATAAGATAAAAGATCTTGCTGTTAAAAAATCCTTTCCAGGCTCATCAGTCAGTCTCTCTATAGAGCTGCCACAACCTAATTTCCATACACCTCCTGATCAGGGATCAGGTTGATAACTCCACATACCTCTGAGACAGGGAGCTCATTCAGAGTCCATGGCTTTGATTATGGCTGTAGCTGGTCCTTTAGTCTCACTACAGCTCCAGTCATGGCCACCCAACCATCCGCTATGCACTTCCTCTTCAATTCCTCTGTTCATCTATTGGGGGGCCTATGGCTCTCCCCCTTCAGACTATGTCAAGTGTCTTGGGTGTCCCTGGGTGTCCATGGACCACAGCAAGGCTCACAGGCTAATTTTTATCTCCTCTCTGCTCCCGTCACTCAAGCCTGGGTTTCCGAGCCACACCGAACATTCCTGAGCACTTCCGAGTCCCTCCGACCAGTCCAGACAACTCGAGCCTCTCCGGCACACTGCCACTCTCTTCTGCTCCACCTACCCACCTGGGTCAAAGTAATCTCCATTCAGCCCAGGAGCACCCACAGAATGTCGGCACTTTTCAGAGCTGGGACCTCTGTCACTCTCTGGGTATCGAGCCTCTAGCTATGCCACTTGGACAGATGAGGTAGGTAGATATTAATGAAACAAGAGTTGGGCCAAGCTTCTTACAGGAGTTTTTTTTTTTTTTTGAATGATGCAGTACAGCAGTACTGCAGTGGTGACAGTATGTGCAAAAGAAAAAAAAAGTTTTTTTTTTTTTTTTTACATTTCTTCAATTTCCCAAAAATTGTTCCAAAAAAAAGGACAACTTCTAAAAACTCACATATGCCTCTTACTACATACCTTGGACTGCTTACTTTAAAAAAAAAAAGGGTCATTTGGGGAAAATTTGTACTTGTATGCTTTCGGGCCTCAAGAAATTCGATTTTAAGATATATACCATAGTTTGTAGACTCTATAACTTTCCCAAAGACAACATTATTATTACACACAAATTTGGGGTATTTTCACCCAAAAATGTAGCAGAATAAATTTTGACCTAAATTCAAGAAGAAAGATAATTTATTTACAAATTTTTATAACAGAAATGAAGAAAAACATTTTTTTAAAAAAAATGTGTTTATTAAGCAAACAATGAAATATATTTCATATGGGTACAGTGTTGTGTACCCCTACAGTTGTCATTCAAAGTGCAAAAGTGCTGAAAGCTGAAAATTGGACTGGGCAGGAAGGGGGTTAAAGTGTCTGGTATTTAAACAGTTAATAAAAGGGAACTTTTGTGTCCTGTTTATAGCTTTAATGAGATATCTTTTAGAGCTACTATATTTTAACAATGTATTGGGTTCGATACACAAACATTATAATTTGATTGATCCTTTCTTGCATTACTATGAACAAAAATTAAGACTGGTTAAGGTGAATCACTAAAGTAAACTTTTACCTTGTAACAATAAGGTCTGGACTTAATTAATTAGGTGTTATAATTCTCTAAAGGGGTTGTAAAAGCAGTGGCGCCATTGGCTGTCATGCTGTCAATCAAAGTCATCTAGCCAATCAGGGGAGAGAGGGGCGGAGCCGGGTTGGGTCTCTCAATGGACACAGGGAGCTGTGAATCGGCTCGGGTGCCCCTACAGCAAGCTTGCTGTAGGGGCACTGAACAGGAGGGAGGGGCAAGGATCACAGAAGGGGGACCCAAAAAAATAAGTATCTGGGGTGCTATGTGAAAATCCACTCCAACAGAGCAGGTACATATAACATGTTTACAATCACTTTAACCTCTTGCTGGGTCACTGACATACAAACATCGGACAGAGCTATGTAGCTTATTAACCGGTCTGCCGGTTTTGCATCCTGCATTTAATCCTTTTCCATGATGAACATATATACTAATCAAAGATACTGTATACCAGGATGTGTAATTGCAAGATCATGACAGAAACGAGACATATGCTGAGATACAAAACAGTTTCATTTAAAAATTTACTGATAGAACTGTTTTATGCAAATTGTTTTGTGTATTGCGTTTGTTGCTTTCTTTTTCATTGCTTTCCTATTTTTAAACTTGTAGGCAACAGTTCTGTGGACCAAACACAATAGAAGTAGAAATTACTCCAATATGGAAGCTGTTATTTAAGGAGGTAACAGCACTAATCTATTCTGTTTTTGTTTCATATGGATGTTTCATGAGAGTCAGCAGTAGATACCCTAAAGAGCAAGCATTTCATCTGCCACATTACTTATTGTTATTAATTGGTTGGAAAGGGATAACATTCATGTAGTTTATTAATTTATAGAGCATTAAAGGGGTTGTAAAGGATTTTTTCCCCCTAAATAGCTTCCTTTACCTTAGTGCAGTCCTCTTTCACTTATCTCATCCTTCCATTTTGCTTTTAAATGTCCTTATTCTTCTGAGAAATCCTCACTTCCTGTTCTTCTGTCTGTAACTACACATCGTAATGCAAGGCTTTCTTCCTGGTGTGAAGAAAGCCTCTTGAGGGGGAGGGGCGAGCAGGAGTGTCAGGATGCCCACTAACACACAGCTCCTTTCACTATCTGCAAAGTAGAGAGTGTCCCTGACCTGCCTGCTTGCCCCCTCCCCCCTCAAGAGGCTTTCTCCACACCAGGGAGAAAGCCTAACATTACGGCGTGTAGTTACAGACAGAACAGGAAGTGAGGATTTCTCAGAACAAATAAGGACATTTAAAAGCAAAATGGAAGGATGAGGTAAGTGAAGGAGGACTGCACTAAGGTAAAGGAAGCTATTTAGGTGGGAAAAAAAAATCAAATGTAGTATGATGATTATAGAAATCAAGGGTATTTTTAGAAATGTGCATAATAAACCTATCAATAATTGTATGTTCAAATAAAGTACCGGTATATAAAGTAAATAATCAGTGTGATTCTATATGACTGTCAGTAAGGGACCTTAGATTGTAAGCACATTGAGGGTAAATGTTCAGTGTAATGTACCTCTAATAAAGAAAAAAAAAATCAATGAATTCTATACATTTATTTTAACAGATTTTGAACCCATTTTACTTTTTTGAAGTTTATTCACTAAGTGTGTGGCTGGCAATTGGATATCTAGAATATTCTTTGGCTATATTAATTATGACCATATTGTCTATTCTTGCAACCATTTACATGCTAAGGATGGTAAGCATAATTCTGTTACTTTAAAATTACCATATTTTTTGCTTTAATCTAAATACACAGATGGTAACTAAGTTATTTGGTTTTCTTTATCTTTATAGCAATCAGTTAAATTGCATCGTATGGTGGAGTCACATAACAATGTTTTGGTGTCCGTTCTTCAGAGAAATGGAGGTAAGACAACCAAAGGGCAAAAAATAACAAACAGGTCATACTTACCTGCTCTGTGCAATGGTTTTGCACAGAGCAGCCCAGATCCTCCTCTTCTCGGGTTTAGCTGATCTTTTAAAGGCTTGAATTTAGCAATTTAATGCAATATAAGATAGTATACAGTATACTCACCTTTTAAATTAACCATTTTTTTCTCTTTCCTCTGTTTTAGCTCTGCATCCTCATAAAGTCTCTTTGGCATTTGAGACTTTTGGGAGTGCTGGATGCCTCTATCCCATCATATACTGGTTCCTTCTTCTGACCCCCTATATCAATTTAGGGCTCAGCTTCAGCTTTTTATTATTATCATACAGTATAAATAGCTGGCAGACCAAAATATGGCTTCAGTTATTTAATGAGAGGAAAGACGTGTAAAAGACTAGTATCTTACAATACCCGCATGCTGTATTACCTGTAGGCGCACTGTTGTTTCTTACTTTTTAACACAGTTGTTTTGAATATTAATGTTCCCTAGAAAGGAAAGCTGTATGCATAACTAACGTATTCAGGTTTACATGACTAGTTACTTCATTATTAGTTTTCTTATCTGTCATTTTGAGATGCCTGATTTAAATGTTTTATTTTCTCTTGTCTTCACGGTCAATTTATTTTGACTCCTGTTCTATTTTAACCACTTCAGCACTGGAAAAATGTACCCCCTTTTTGACCAGAGCACTTTTTGCGATTCGGCACTGCTTCCCTTTAACTGTCAATTGCGCGGTCAGGCAACGTGGCTCTCAAACAAAATTTACGTCCTTTTTTTTTTTTACAAATAGAGCCTCTGCAGTTTTTATTTTTTGTGCTACAAACAAAAATAGAGCGACAATTTTGAAAATGCTATATTTTTTACTTACTATAATAATTATCCCCCCCAAAAATAATACCATATTTGCCGGCGTATAAGGCGACCGGGCGTATAAGACGACCCACTAATTTTACATTTTTTTAAAGATTTTTTGCCTGTACTCACCATATAAGACAACCCCCATTCTGATGCTTCATATTTCTTTCTTCTGGAGCCATATTCTTCTTAATTTTTGCTGGAGCCAATCACGGTGAGCGATGTATTCTATTAATAAATACAAAGCCTGCTTGGATTGGCAGAGGCTGTAACATCATCAGCCCACGCCTCTCTATCTCTCAAAGCCAATCAGAGCAGGCTACTGTATGTAGCCTGCTCGGATTGACAGAGGTTGTTACCCCAAACAGAGCAGGCTCTGTATTCATTTGAATACATCGCTCACCGGGATTGGCGAATGCCAAAGCTGAATGCCGAAGCTACATACAGTATTGCCGCACATCCAGCAGGCATCCGAGCAGCTGATCCGGCGTATAAGACAACCCCTGCTTATTGGCCAGTTTTTTTTAAGTGTAAAAGGTAGTCTTATACGTCAGAAAATACGTTTTTTATATATATATACAGTATATCTATCTATAGATAGATAGATATATATATAGATATATATATATATAGATATATAAATCCTCAGATTAGGCCGATACGTATTCTTCTACATATTTTTGTTTAAAAAATCGCAATAAGTGTTTATTGATTGGTTTGCGCAAAAGTTATAGCGTCTACAAAATAAGGGATAGTTTTATGCCATTTTTCTTTTTTTACTAGTAATGGCAGAGATTTTTATTGTGACTGCGACAATATGGCGGACACATCGGACACTTTTGGCACTATTTTGGGACCATTCACATTTATACATCGATCAGTGCTATAAAAATGCACTGATTACTGTATAAATGTGATTGGCAGGTAAGGGGTTAACCACTAGGGGGCTAGGAAGGGGTTAAGTGTGTCCTAGGGATGTGTTTTAGCTGTGTGTTGGCCGGGCAATATGTTACATGACACTGATCGCTGCTCCCGATTACAGGGAGCAGACGATCAGTGTCCTGTCACTAGGCAGAACAGGAAAATTCCTTGTTTGCACAGGCATCCCCCGTTTTGCCTCTCTGTGACGCGATCGCGGGACACCGGTGGACATCAAGTCCGCGGGTCCTGCGGGCATGGTCACGGGGAGTGCGGCGCGGCTGCCGCGTGCATTCTTAATGGGGACGTACAGGTACGCCCATTTGCCTACCACTGCCATTCTGCTGACGTATATTGGCGTGCAGCTGTCAGCAAGTGGTTAAGGCAACCTCTTAAGATGTATCTCTAGACTAAATTGTGAATAGATTGGGGAATAGTTAGACCCCTTGTCAAGATTTGATTACTAACCATGTCCTCATTGGGGAGATTCTTCTTATCTATTTGTTCTGGTGACCATTGTTAGACCATTGTAGAAAGAAAGTGAGGGGGAATTCAAAATGTTAAATTTTTTTTCAGATCAGGAGGTGAGAAGAAATCTTACAATGGGGATACCTGTTTCAGGGACAACTGTCTCAGGCCGCGTACACACGGCAGAGAACCTCGACGGACGGAACACATCGTTCCGCTCGTCGAGGTTCTCGGCCGGCCGTCAGATTTGGCGACGAGCCCGTTGGGAAGGGCGACGAGCCATTCATCCCGACGGGCCGTCGAGCAAATAGAGAACCTGCTCTCTATTTCGGCTCAACGGCATTCCCGACGGGATGCTCGCCAAATCCGTACACACGCCCGAGGTTCTCGGCAGAATCAGGATGCCAGCGAGGTTCTCGCTGGTTTCTGCCGAGAACCTCGGCCGTGTGTACGGGGCTTAAGAGGGTAATTCCCATCACTTTGGGATATGTCTTCCAACTTTCTGTTGCATCTCTGAGACAGGATGTGAAGGCTTATTTCCCACATGGTACATGGATAATAAAAAAAATAACTGGCAGATGGTTTACCCTTTTTGACAACACTGTAACATTTAACATTGTAATATTAATTGGATAATTGAATATTGAGTGAGCCATGTCCAAAGAAAGGGGGTGGAGGTTTCTTGCAACATATTTTCAATATGCTCACTTTGAACATCATATGCCTTGTACACACGATCGGTTTTCCTGGCAATAAAAAATCTGCCGGGAAAACTGTGGGGGAAATCAAGAACCTGCTCAATAGCTTTTGCCCCCTACACACGGCCTGTTTTCCTGATAGGAAAACTGCCATGAGAGCTTTGGTCGGGAAACCCGGCCGTGTGTATGCTCCACTGCAGGCTTTCCTCATAAAAAAACTGCCGGCTTAAAAACCGTCGGTAATCGCGGCGGGAAAAAAGAAAACATGTTCTTATTTTTCCCACCGGGATTCCCGGCTGGTTTTCCTGACTAAAAGCTGTCATGGCATTTCTCTCGACTTATTGGGGTTTTTTTTTTACCAAAGACATGTAGAAGAATACATTTTGGCCTCACTTTGTGAGGAAATTTGATATTTAGATTTTTTCATGAATATGTTTTATAACAGAAATTTTTCGGCTCAAAACGAATGTGCATTATGAATGAGGCCGTACAGGGCAATACACTGTATAGCACATTTGCACTGCTATAATTTATTACAGGTGAAAGCGGATTATCGGGGGACTTAAAAATGTCTCAAACGGTGCTCAAATTAAAACAATTTGGATAATACAACTTTTTATTTTATAGGGGTTGAAGAAATACAATCTAAATACCTGGTTCCTGGAGATGTTATTGTTTTATCAGAGAAGAAGGTTTTTCTGTCCTGTGATGCCATGCTAATATCGGGGGGTTGTGTGGTAAATGAAGGCATGTTGACAGGTACAGCATTATAAAACATGATATCAAATGTGTCAAATGTGGAATGGAAATTAAAATCTGTTATAGTTATACATTTGTGGCCATAATGTTGCAGGATTTAAAGTGATTGCAAACCCAAATACAGTAACACCTTGGAATAAGAGCATAATTAGTTCCAGAATGCTTGTTTCCCCATTAGAATTAATAGAAACTCAGATAATCCATTCCACAGCCACTGCTTGTCTAAGCAGTACTGCATGTGGCCAGAGGTGTGGTGGTGCTGGAGACACTCGGAAACACTCAGAGATCACTCAGAGATGTTCGGGGACCCACACCTCTGGCCAAATGCGGCACTGCACACCCCAGCAGCTTGAATTCTGCTCATCTTGCCAGACAATGCTTGCAAAGTGAGTCAGGATGTTTAAAAAATAGCTTATTTTGCGAAATGCTTGTAAACCGCATTACTCACAATCCGAGGTTCCACTGTACTCAAAACAACACTATTTTGCACAATTTAGTAGATAATACTGTTATAGCCTAAATAGCTTTTTGTGTACTTGTGAAAATGTACTATTTGGTTGTAGCCCTCGTAAATTTGCTGATCCATTAGACGCGGCATAGCTTCGGGAGACATGACATCACACGATCCCCCTCCCACCTATACACTCTCGCTCTCTGTCTCCCTCTCTTTCTATCCCTCTATTTCTCTCTCTCTCTCTCTCTCTCTGGACTCCATTCATGAAGCGATATGGAGCACCTTAAAAAATGTGGTAAAATACCGCGCATTATTTTTCAAAAAGTTTTATGTCATTCACAAATAACTGGGACTAAAATACCACATCAGTTATTTTATGAAGTCATGCAGTATTTTAGCCAACGTGTTAACTTACAGTAGTTAATACTACATTGTTAAGGAATGGTCGGCCGCTGGTGTCCTTAACATGAGTTATCGAGGAGTCATCAACTGTCAGTGGAGTTTATGCTGACAGTTGAATGTAAATAAAGAATTGTCGGCAATGAAAAATTAAGGATAAAAACTGTGTGCCCCCCCCCCCCCAATCCATACTATGCTAACTGGGTCTGGTATGGATTTTCAGAGGAATCTCCACACCTAAATTTAAGAGAAAAAAAAAACAGCGTGGGGTCCCCCTTAATATCCATACTAGACCCTTATCTAAACATGCAGCCCGACAAGTCAGGAAAGGGGGGTGGACGAGTGAGCGCCCCCCCTCCTGAACCATACCAGGCCACATGCCCTCAACATGGGTGGATGCTTTGGATCAGGGAGGCTCTGTCCCCCTCCAAAGCACCTTGTCCCCAAGTTGATATGGACAAAGGCCAGGGTTGTGGGGTCTGCGGGCCAGGGGCTTATCGGAGTCTAGAAGCCCTCTATAACAAGATCCCGCCCCTCCCCCATGTGAATAAGTATTGGGTACATAGTAAAAGTAAAAGTTTCTGGCAGGCATGTCCTGTATTAAAAAAAAAACAACAATAAAAATAAAATGTCTCCTGGTGTAAATCTATCGTCAATTACGATGTCTGCTTTTACCACCGACCCAGAAAAAAAGGCTCCGCTCCAGCCGTCTGACAGCTCTGTCGCCCCCTGGAGCTAAATAAACCAAGAGCCAGGGTGCACCTGGTCAGCAACATCACACAGGGATGGATTTGGGGGGGTGTTGCCCACATTCAATTTTAGCATTATGGTTCCCCTTAAAATCCATACCAGATATGTATTGGGGGAACCCCACACTGTTTTTTTTTCTTCATTTTTCATTGCAGGCTAAAAAAAAAAATTCTACATTCTGCTGTTAGCGGGGAACCTTGCTCACAGCTTATGACTCATCAGTTCATAAGGACACGTGTCTGTCCGCTCCTTGACAACTATGTTATTTACTGGTTGTTGAAATTAAGTTTGACACTCCTGATCTAGGCAATGTAGCAGTGTTTTCTCCCACATTCAAAGACCATCTTACACACATCTGCCCCACTGGAAGAAGTGCTCACTGTCAACTTTATCACTCCCCAAATGTCAGAAGTAGGGAATAGCCGAACACCCCCCCCCCCTCCCCGGTTCGGTTCGCAGCAGAACAAATGTGAACAAGTAACAAATTTGTTTGAACACGCAAAGACCGTTATATGGGACACAAACATGAAAAAATCAAATGTTCTAATTTTAAAGGTTAATATGCAAGTTATTGTCATAAAAAGTGTTTGGGGACCCAGGTCCTGCCCCGGGTACATGTATCAATGCAGATATTTTTTTTAAAAACCAATGTTTTTTTGGGAGCAGTGATTTTAATAATGCTTAAAGTGAAACAATAAAAGTAAAAAGTAAAGTAGCACATGTTTCCCGTGTTTATAACAGTCCCTGCACAAAATTAAATTTACAAAGGAAAAAAGTTGTTTAAAACTACTTGCGGCTATAATGACTTGTCGGGTCCCAGCAATACAGATACAAGTCATTGAAAAAAACATGGGTCCCCCCGCCCAGTCCATTACCTGGCCCTTTGGGTCTGGCATGAATAATACCCGGAACCAATTTTTTTTTTAAAAATGCATGGGGGTCCCCCAAATTCCATATCAGGCCCTTCAGGTCTGGTATGGATATTAAGGGGAACCCTTCACCAAAAAAAATGGTGTGGGGTTCCCCCCAAAAATCCATACCAGACCCTTATCCGAGCACGCAGCCTGGCAGGAAAAGAGGGGAGGACGAGAGAGTTGCCCCTCCTCCTGAACCGTACCAGGCCACATGCCCTCAACATGGGGAGGATGTCTCCATGTTGATGGGGACAAGGGCCTCATCCCCACAACCCTTGCCCGGTGGTTGTGGGGGTCTGCGGACAGGGGGCTTACCAGAATCTGAAAGCCCCCTTTAACAAAGGGGACCCCCAGATCCCACCCCCAATGTGAATTGGTAAGGGGTACATTGTACACCTACCACTTCACAAAACAAAGTGTCCAAGTTTTTTAAAAACCACAGTACACATCTTGGGAAAATTTCTTTATTAACCACCCCGTCCCCCTCTGATGCACCGCGGGTTTCCCATTGTGTCAGAGGGGCGGGGTCACCCGTACAAGTAATGATTAAGCACAAGATGTTTGTGTGAAACGCGTCTATGTGACCTCGTATTGGTGTCTTAGGTGTTATCACTTTGAACAATTAAAGGCAATAGGAATTCCTGGATGTGCAGCCATTTTTTTCCTACAAGTTTCCCTCTGAGGCGGGCCGAGCTGGCACTCTACGAGACATTTCACCTCAGGTTATCATCATACACCTGGAGCAGTGACTCTTTTTCTATGTAATATTTAATGTATCTTTTCAAATATAATAACACATAGCTATAGTACTTATTTCACCTTGAAAGGCTCTTTGAATAACTTTAAATAAACCTTTGCCTCTATGGATCTAATATGGCATTGCGGACGTGCTCGATAACACTTTGACGCATGCGCGGTAGCATACAACGTTAGTGTGGGGTGTAGCAAGATGGCGGGGACGGAATCGAATGTGACGAGACATCGGCTCGTCGTAGTCGATAATGTCACCGCTTTCTTGCTATTCAAAAGAATGGCGGGTTTTTGTGTGGCTGTGTGCATACACAGCTTTTCAGGGCAAGCCTGCATGGAATCCCGTCGGAAAAACCAACTGTTTATTTCCCAACGGGATTCCCGGTCGTGTGTAAGGGCTATAGCTAAAGAAAGCATTTCACCTTGGAAGGCTCTTTTGCATAACTTCAAATAATCCTTTGCCCCTATAGATCTTCTACGTAATGCCCTAATATATTTGATGATATCCTACCTTCTCTACTATTTTCAGAAGTTGAGACTATCCTGGGACAACTATAACATGTGGCAGAAGCAGTGGCGGCTGGTTCTCAATTTTTTTTGGTGGGCGCAAACAAATGAAAAAAAAAAAAAAAACACAATTGCAGCCTCACTGTGCCCATCAAAGGCAGCCACTGTGCCATGCCATCAATTGTCACCACTGTGCCATGCCAAACGCAGCCACTGTGCCATGCCATAAATTGTTACAACTATGCCCACATCAATTGTTGCTACTGTGCCCACATCAATTGCCACTGTGCCCACATCAATTGCCACTGTGCCCACATCAATTGCCACTGTGCCCACATCAATTGCCACTGTGCCCACATCAATTGTTGCCACTGTGCCCACATCTATTGACCCCACTGTGCCCACATTAATTGTCGCCCACTGGTGCCTACATCAATTGTCCCCATATCAATTGTCCCCACATCAATTGTCCCCACTGTTCCCTGTAAAATGCTGCCAGTCAGATTGCTCCCCCCTGCCTGGCACTTACCTTTCTGGGGTTCGCCACCCTCCTTCCACTGTCCCTCGATGTCTTCTGCCGCCCTCGATGACGCTCCAGCCAATCAGTTTACGGATAAACAGAATCACTGAAACCTGATTGGCTGAGACAGCGTCCGTCTTATTTAAGGGACGTAGCCCACTACGTTCTGAGATAAGACATCCGGGAGCTGAAGGACTGTACTGGGAAAGCCTATCAGAGCCGCTGGCTCTGACAGGCACTTCCCCACAGCCAACCAGCTGTCCTTAGTCAGATAATCGGCGCCCTATGTCCGGTTATCTGACTAGGCTGGCCACAATAACATACACTCAGGCAATGCGTTAATGTATGTTATTTGCGCGGCGCTGCAAAAATTTTTAAATGCATTAAAGGGCCCGTTTTTTTTTTAAGACTACAGGAGGGGGGGAGGGGGGCGGCGCCTGGGCGCCCCCTATGGACGGGCCGCCACTGGGCAGAAGGTACTGTAGTAGTTACAAATGTGAACCATTTCTTGTCGTACCTTTTGTACAAGTCTTTCTTTAGATATATCTTGATCCTAATTAGTATTTTTTCAATTCTGTGTTTCAAAGGAGAAAGTGTTCCTATAACAAAGGTTCCACTACCAAATGTGGACAATGAAATTCCATGGAAAACATACACTGGTGAAAATTGTCGTGGACATATATTGTATTGTGGAACTGAGGTTGTTAAAACAAAGCCAAATGCAGATGGGCTGGTAAAAGCTGTTGTCCTACAAACAGGTGATGATATTATAGAAAAATTAAAAAATAACTAAACTGTATACCTTTGTAAAATTATATCAACAATATTCACTGATTATGACACATTATGACTGTGATAAATTATGGCCAGAAAAAAGCACTCTAATACCGCGTACACACGGACGGAATTTCCTACAACAAATGTTCGCTGTAAGCTTGTTGTCGGAAAATCCAACCATGTGTATGCTCAATCAAACATTTGCTGTCGGAATTTCCGACAACATTTGTGTGACTGTGTGTATGCAAAAAAAGTTTGAGCGACCAATCCGTCAGAATGTTCAATCGTGTGTATGCGGCAATATACTATATACTATAATAACTATATAATTAAGCCCTCCATGGAAATTGTTACCCTTTTTAACATAGGAACAGAGAAACATTCAATCTTTATATAAACAGTGCCTACAAATATAAGTGATATGCATAAATAAACACATAGAAAACTGTGCCTTTTCAAAAATGTATTTATTCAATAAAAATATCATTATATGTAATTGTGTACTGTGTAAAAGGTAAGTACACCTTTGCTATCAAAAGCTGGTATTGCCCCATTTAGCAGAAATATCTTTTCATATGCATTTTGTATAACTGCCCACCATTGTCTGTCATTCACAGTAAAAAATGTAACCCCCTTAGCGGTATTCCCGAGCGTGATTCAGGGTGTTTTTTTTCCTGCTACGATCGGTATCCCCAAGTCACGCTCGGGGTAGATGTGCAGAGACTGCAGCGGGGTTCCTTACCTTCTCCTGGCGATCCAGCGATGATCTCCCATTGCTGTGATCGCCGTCGAGATCCCCGCAGCTCTGTCCGTCGGTCTGCTGACTTCCTGGTTCCGTTCCCTGCAGCAGTAATGGTGCATGGGAGCGGAACTGGGAGGGAAATTCCAATATTGCACAAACACAAATACATAAAAAGGAGGTGATACAATGTAATCTGAGAGGATTGCACTGTATCACCATAGTATCTGACACAGTGCCCTTTCAATGCCCCTTGCCATTGTCATTTGTGACAATAAAATCGTTTAAAAAAAGGCATCCAAAAAGCGCTGTCCTACAAATGCGCTTTTGGATCAGCTGAGCGACAGCAACACGGAGGTGCTCGCAAAACAGAGCGATAGTGAGTCATGGGGAGATTTGTCATCTGACACTGACACTGATCCAGAAAGTGATAACGCCGATGATCCCGCACCTGACCTAAGCGATGTGCGCACTTGGTGCCCTATAGATGATGCGGACCAGGCAGCGCCCCCGAGATTCCGATTCACTGGATCATCTGGGATGAAGGTAGATGTGGAGAGTGACAACCCTCTGGCATACCTGAAATTATTTCTTACTGAGAAGGTCATTTTAAAAATCGTCACAGAAACCAACCGATACCATGATCAGCAATCCGCTACGCTGCGTGCCAGGTTTTCCAGATCCAGAAAATGGGAACTGGTCACTAAAGAGGACATCTGGCAGTTTCTGGGACTCATCATCCTTCAGGGGGTGGTGGGGAAACTGTTCCAGAAATGGTATTGGACCACCAATAAGCTACTGGCCACTCAATTTTTTGGCACCGTGATGTCCGAATACCGTTTTTGCTCATCATGAAGAATTTACACTTCACTAATAATAAAGAGTTTGATGAGGCCACGCATCCTGCGCCCAAACTAAAAAAAACTGGGGGGTATGCCAAATGATTATCACCAACTTCCAGCGGACCTACGTGCCAGAAAGGGATGACAGTGATGGCCTACAAGGGACGCCTGACTTGGATACAGTTTATTGCATCCAAAAGAGCGTGGTTTGGCATCAAATTATACATGCTCTGCGAATCATCCACCGGATATATCTGGAATGCGGTCATTTACATTGGTAAAGGCACCAAGTTCAACCCCAGGTACAGCCGCTCTGGGATGGCCACATCATCTGTCCTTACACTGCTGGACCCATTGCTGAACCAGGGATATTGTGTGACAACGGATAATTTTTACACATCTCCGGGACTTTATGAGGTTTTGCTCCTAAACAAAACTGATGGTACCGTTAGGCCAAACTGGCGTGACATGTCATCAATGTTTGGCAAAAAAAAAACTAAAAAAAGGAGAGATGGTTGCCTTTCAAAAAGGTAATATGATGGCAATGCGATGGCGAGACAAAAAGGACGTGTGTCTCATGAGCACCATGCACAGCACCTCCACTACCATGGTCTGCACAAAACATGGGAAAGATGTGCTGAAGTCGCAAGTCGTGATCGACTATAATCACACGATGGGAGGTGTCGACCGAGCCGATCAGGCAATGACATTTTACCCGGCGATGCGGAAACAACAGAAGAAGTATTACAAAAAGATTTTCAGGCATCTCCTGAAACAATGCCTTTGGAACGCCTATATCCTTTATAGAGCAAACACTGAAATACCTCTTGTTCATTCTGACTTTATCTGGAAGGTGGCTGAGCAGATTTTTATCAACCAGCCGACGCCATCAGTATCTGCTAACAGACCCGGACGACGCGCTGTTGACGTTGTCAACCCAGAACGCCTGACAGGTCGTCATTTTGTAGACTATGTACCGCCAACGCAAGAAAGTTAGCGCCTACCAGGATGTGCATCGTTTGCTGTTCCAAGAGAGATGGCAATGGAAAAAAAAATCAGAAAAGAAACAAGGTACTATTGTCCTGATTGCGACGTCGGACTGTCTAGTTCCATGCTTCAAACTGTTTCACACTCAGGATGTGTATTGAATTTCTTTGTTTGACAAATTTCGTTATGTTTCATTACATTATTGAATAAAATGATATCATTGATTAGATTATAATTCATGCGTTTGTGTTTCAAATTTATCACATGTGGAATTTCTACTAGAGTCTTGTTTTGGTCAGGTTTAAGTAAGTAATTACTAAGAATTGCAGGCCTATAATACATATCACCAAATTTCCATGAAAAAAATTGTACCGCTTTTGGTACAAAATTCCAGACAGTATCATACCGCCAGGGAGGTTAAAGTTGAATAAACTTAACAGCTTTCAGCTTAATGCCGCTGCATCTTTACCAACCACTGATGTCACCCAGCTCTTTCATTTGCATGGGCAGGAATATCCAGCCATGTAATAAAATGGGCATTGAAAGGAGTCTTACATCATTGCCTAAATATGGCCATGGCGGTGTATAGACAATGATGACACCACTATCCTTGCCAATTCCTTTATATAGCTGATGACAGCTCAAAGAGCTCTCATTCGGCTAGTGTTCCAATAAAAAATCAGCCGTGTATTAAATTGGTCATCCGGTTATTTATCTATTTTTTTGCATGAATTGGTGGCTGTGAACTTTGTAGAACTAGATTAGTTATAGAGAAATGCAATATGGCATTGGGGAGTTGTTACATTTATTCTATGTGTTTATTTCCAGGTCACATTTTTTTGTGAATGAGAAGTGGGCATATCTGGGCCCCTCTTTATTAAAGGGGTCTACTAAATTTCCTACAGACATTAACATTAACATGGGTACAAGATGCTTTGCCGAAGGGGTCCCCCCTGATAAGGTTCCACCCCATGATGAGGACATGTTGCCTTGTTGGGTTCATGGGGGGGGGGGGTGGGCACTGCCTGCTTGGATTAAGGGTCTGGTATAGATTTTTTAGGGGGATATCCATGGAATCACTCTTAATTTCCATACCAGACCCAAAGAGCCAATCTATACCAGACCCTTCATTCTTGCCAACAATGAAAATTGCAGTTCTATTTAAAAGAAAAACAATCACACAGACCCCTTCAAAGTTCCTCCACAATACATAAAAAAACCTTTAGGTATATATTTTGGGGTAATCTTTGTAGTCTGTGTGCCTTTTTGTGTGCCCTTTTGCTATATTAATTATAAAGAAATGGGACATGGCAATGGTGAGTTTATATATTTATAAAAAGTGGGTATTTCTAGGTTACATGATTTCAGAATGAGAAGGGGGGGCATAACTGGGGGCCACTTTATTAAATGGGGACTTCTGATAAGCTCCCAGCCTGCAGACCCCTACAACCACAAAGGTTGTGGGGAAGAGGCTCTTATCCTCATCAACATGAGGGCAAGATGTTCGGCAAGAGGGCACCCCTCTAGCAAGGTACTTACCCATGTTGAGGGCATTTGACCTTGCATGGTTCGGGAGGGAGGTGTATACTTGGCCCCCCTTTCCTGCCCTTCCATGCTGCATGCTTGGATAAATGTCAGAACTTTTGCGGGAACCTCATGCTTTTCTTTCTTAATTTTTGAGGGGTTACCCTTATAATCCATTCCAGAATGAAAGGGTCTGGTATAAAAATTTTGGGGTCCTTGTGATGTTTTTTTGGGTGGGGTTCCCCTAAAACTCAAAAAGAAAACAACTTAAGGGACTAGTATGAATTATGAGGGCTCCACACAATTTTTTTTCATAATTCATACCATTCCCTTCAGGCCTGATATTAATTATACAAGAGACCCCACCAAAAAAACTAAAGGGAAAAAATACAGCATGAGGTCCCACCCAAATTTTAGACCTTTCGGAATCTGGGAATAATTTTAAGAGGAATATCTCACAAAAATCATAAAAAAAGCATGAGGTCCCCTCCAACATTCCAAACCAGATCCTTATTCAAGTATGCAGCCTGGCAGGACAGACACAAGAGGGATGAGTGTGTCCCTTCTTGAACCATTCCAGGCCACATGCAATCAACATGGGTGGGTACCTTGCCAGGTGGCGATTCCCCAGCAAAGCAGCTTGTCCCTATGTTGAATTGGACAAGGGCAGGGGGCTTACTGGAATCTGAAAGCCTCCTTTAACAATGAGGGTTCAGCCAGGTACTAGTCTCCCATATGTGAATGAGTGAGGGATACATACCGCTGCTCTTTAAAGAAAATGTAAAGTGTACATAGAAAACACAGTTTTTGACAAGTTATTTATTAAGAAAAAAATCACGATATAGATCCATGTCCTTTATGTGATAACCAGACACAATGGTGCCACCCCCTGAATAACAGTTCCTGGAGCAGTTATCAGCAATATAAATGAAGGGGCATGGATAAGGGGTGATTTCATTACCCAAATATGCCCATGGCGGCTGTAATTAAGAAAGATGATGCCAATTTGACTGATATTTATCCTTAGTTATTATCTCTTAATTTACCAGGTTTCAATTAAATCATAGATTCGCATTTGAATGACTTTCATCTGAATTTTAATTTCAATATATGTTGACTCCTAGGATTTAACACAGCAAAGGGAGACCTTGTGAGATCAATTATGTATCCCAAGCCTGTGAATTTTAAATTGCACAGAGAGGTTTTGAAAGTTCTTGTTGGGCTCATCATACTTTCCATCCTTGGATCATTATACTCAGTTGCAATTTATGCACATAATGGGGTAAGTAGAATACTTTTTTGCAGGTGCTATCAGACTAACAGACGCATAATCTCTGATGTGCCAGAGAGCACCTTAGAGCCAAGTAAATATTCAAGTAGGCTGTGCATCTCCACACAGCTGACTGCATAAAAACCCTTGGCCATCATCATCCAATTATTGATACTATTGCTCGATGTGTTACACACATTTAGGTTGCTTAGATGTGGGTTGTACTATTCATATGTAGCACTTACCCCTGAAGGAGCTGCTGGTAATTGATTGGGCCTGTACTCTGCTCTCCTACCCCCAAATAATTTGTCTCAACCCGCTTGACACAGCTGTGTAACAGTGTGGATGTGAAACTTTCACTAAACGGAACAATCCCACATAACAATGTGTATATAGTGTACCTTTACCGTAATCTGGGCATTCGTTGTTCCACCTGTTAGAATAATGAACAAGCCTCACACCAATTGTGATCAACCAAAATGTAAGTTTACTGGAACTAGTAAAGACAGTAGTTTTGTAGTAACTGTATCAACATACAAACTTTATAATTTGTGTACACTCTCTGCACTATTATAGCAACACTTAAAGGCCCCTTGAACCTGTACTGCGGCGCGTCTCCAAGTGGGACTAGTGCTCAGAGTGACAATGCCTTGACACTGACCACCTTCCCACTTCCAGTACGGCTGCACCAAACATACCAATGCAAAGATATCAACACAGCACAATACAATTTCTCAAGAGCTTCCCCTGAGGTATAAGGCAGCCTTTTGTCTTACTGCATCCAAAGCACAAACCCTCCCTGTGAAGAAGTGTAGTCTCTGGTCTTCTTTCTTCAGCTAGCTATTATACTGCAGTGTTTGTAATCCAATGGTTTAACAAGTAATGAAGTAACATAACTGAAGAGTTAATACAGTTCCTGCTGTAAAACACACTTGTAGATGCCTTCGGTGTAGGTATACCTTAACTGTCAGTCAGCCCTCAATGAATCATAGGCTTTTAGGTCTGATTGAACTCAGTCTATTTGAATGAGACCTCCCTGTAGGACTACAGGTCCCAGCAACTTTGTGAAATGAGTCTAAGTGTGTTAAGGGTGTTAAAGAACTTCTGGGCGACAGCCCTCTCACCACACCAGGCCTGGAAAGTTGTGAACCTCCGCTCCAGTTGTCTCAATCCTGCTGCCAGTCAGCACTGCCACGCTGCCCCGCTCCTCAAGCAAACTGGACATCCACTTGGCTCCGTCAAGGGTCCTGGATCCTCAGACCCAATCACACTGCTTCTCCAGCACACTGTGGTAAGGCAGTGTCAATGCATGCGTCCAGAAGCAACAGAAAATGGCCCCACTCTGCGTTTTATATCCACCCAGCATGCAGTTCAGCCACCTAGTGTTCATGGGTAAGTGAGTCTTTTCACAAGAAATTTTTTTTTCTGCTCTGTATATGTAAGTTAAAACATCTCGCTCACATTGGTATTTGGCTCCCTCTAGTGATATGCCATCTTTAGCATTATATGGCAAAAATACCAGTGCTACATACTCCCCCTGCTTCAAGTCTTTGGTCCCCAAAGATATTCAAAATCTTAGCTCTATTACACACTTTGCCTCTAGGCGATTGCACAATACTGACAGAGGAGCCTCCTACCAGTTCTCATGTGATGGGAGACTGTTCTGTGCACTCACAGCTGACACTGTAGTATCTGGTACAGATGTGTTAAGGGGTTGGTTGGGGTTCTCTCTTTCTGAATTGACAGTAGAGAGACCAGGCATTTCAGAATTTCTTTTGGCAGTAAACCGAGTCTGGTCTGAGCATTCACCCAGCACATCATAAGTTAATCTTTTGGGTGCATGAATCTCTCTTTTAACTCTTTGCTTCTTGGGTGTAGGCACTATCTTTGAGCAGGTACTATCCTCTCCCACTTTAGACTCTTGTACTTCAATGTCATTAAAAGACGAGTGATCCTCAGAGTGTCCATTTTGTGGCACAAATTCTGGGGCTTCTGGTCTAAGAATTCCATTGTCCTTTCTTCTTCTGTGGGGTGGACAGTTTACATCAACTCCTGGCATTTCAGGTGACCACAACCAGCTTATCTCCATCTCCTCCTCCTCACTACCTTCTGTGGCAAGGGATCCATATTGAGACCTAGTTACAGGTCGAGGTACAGCAGTAGACGTGGACGGTAGTTCCTGTCGTGAAGTTATTCGGACTGCTTCTGTTAGAGGTAGGAGGTGATTCCAGTGCCATATTTTTAATGGTCCTGTACTCCCTTCCGGTTTGATCTGATATACTAGCAGTCCTGGGAGTCGTTTGCATACAATGTACGGCTGTGACTTCCAGCGATCAGCCAGCTTGTGTTTCCCTGGTATGCCCAGGTTTCTCAACAAGACTCGGTCACCAGGTTGTAGATCTTGAATCCGTATCTTGAGGTCAAAGTTCCTCTTGTTTCTACTTCCTCTCGTGTCCGATGTGGCTTGGGCTTTTTCATATGCGGCCTTCAAACTTCTCCGCAATCTGTCTACATACCCTCGGTGAGAAGTCTCTGAGGTGTGATCCAGAGAAGTGCCAAAAGCTAGATCCACCGGTAGTCGGGCTTCTCGTCCAAACATCAGATGATAAGGCGAATACCCTGTAGCATCACTTACAGTGCTATTGTAGGCGTGTACCATGGCTGTGATGTGTTTACTCCACTGTTGTTTTTGTTCAGAGGCCAGAGTCCCCAACATGTTGAGAAGGGTTTGGTTAAACCTCTCTGGTTGAGGGTCCCCTTGTGGATGGTAGGGAGTAGTCCTGGATTTTTTTATGCCAAGTAGATCCAACAGTCGTCTAATAAGGGTACTCTAGAAGTCTCTTCCCTGATCTGAATGGATCCGTTGAGGCAAACCATAATGAATGAAGATTTTTTCCACTAAGGTCTTCGTCACTGTAGATGCCTGCTGATCCCTGGTGGGAAATGCCTGAGCGTATCGGGTGAAGTGATCAGTGACTACCAGGATGTTTCCTTACACACTCAGGTCAGATTCCAAACATAGGAAATCTATGCATACTAGATGCATTGGCCCTTGACTCTCTAAATGGCCCATTGGGGCGGCTCTCTGGGGTAAGGTCTTCCTTTGTATGCACCTGAGATAGGAATGACAGTAGCTCTCCACTTCAGTCCTCATGTATGGCCAATAGAACCTGTCCCTCACCAGTTGAAGAGTCCTTTCTGATCCCAGGTGGCCATAGTGATCATGCAGGGCAATTAATACTTTCTCTCTATGTTTCTCTGGCAACAACAACTGCCACTTCTCTTCAGAATCTTCAGAGGGGCCCCTTCTGTAGACCACTCCTTGCTGCAGCTGCAAACGATCCCACTCTTTGTGTAGCAGACAAGCTTTCTTCTGAGCGCTCTGGAGAAGTAGATCAGGGTGTTGGCTCTCCAAGGCCTTCAATACCAGGCCACAAAGGGGATCTTCCTGTTGGTCTCTCCGGAGGTCCTTCCTAGATAGCTTAGGTAGACCCTCCTCCACAATTTGAGTGACATTACAATAGCACTTAGGCACCCCCGCAGCAGACACTCTGACTTCTTCAGCCCTGGCTCCACCTTTCACTTGTTGTTCCGCCCCCTCACAAAGGGCTCTCACACCCTCAGGGGTAAGCTGGGTCCATCCTCCTGAGTGGTCCTGGGAACAGTGGGGCCTTCTGGACAGTGCATCGGCATCTCTATTCCCAACCCCTGATCGATATTTCAGGCTGAAAGTAAATGCAGAGAGAGCAGCCAACCATCTATGGCCTGTGGCGTCCAATTTTGCTGTAGTGAGCAAGTATGTGAGAGGATTGTTGTCCGTCTTAATCACGAATTCTACGCCATATAGATAGTCTTTTAATTTGCCTACTACTGCCCACTTCAAGGCCAGAAACTCGAGCTTGTGAGTTGGGTAATTCCTCTCAGCAGGTGTCAGACTCCGGCTCACATAAGCAATGGGTCGTAAATGTCTGTCGTACTCCTGATAAAGCACTCCACCCAGTCCATCTCGGCTGGCATCCACGTGCAGTTCGTAGGGTCTGGTAGGGTCTGCATAGGCCAAGACCAGGGCAGTGGTAAGGCTCCACTTCAGCTGTCTAAAGGTCTCTTCGCATTGCGGAGTCCACTGGTCTTCGATGGACTCTTTCTTCTTCCTAGGTCCCTCTTTTGGTTTTCCAGGTTTGTCCGAGTCTAAACCAGCTTCCTCTTGGTTCTTCAAAAGCTCAGTGAGTGGATGAGCTATCTTGGCAAACCCTTCTACGAACCTACGGTAGTATGAACAGAACCCTAAAAATGACCTACGCTCGGTCACATTCGTGGGTCTGGGCCAAGAGGTGACAGCTTCCAGCTTCTGAGGGTCTGTGGCCACTCCTTCGGCGGACACAATGTGGCCCAGGTAACTCACTGAAGGTTGATAGAATTGGCACTTCCCATGGAGAGCTTCAGGCCTTCATCATGAAGTCTCCTCAAGACTTTCTCCAGGCGCTCTTCATGCTCCTCCAATGTTCTGCCAAACACTATGACGTCATCCAAATATACCAGCACTTCAATCAGGTTCATGTCGCCTACAGTCTTCTGCATCAACCTCTGGAAAGTGGATGGGGCTCCAGACAGACCTTGTGGCATGTGATTGAATTCAAAGAATCCTACAGGAGTAATGAAAGTGGTCTTCTCCCTATCTTCTGGGTGCATGGGGATCTGGTAGTACCCACTTTTTAAATCCAGCACACTGAACCACTTTGCCCCCGACAGGCTCTGTAAAGCATCTTCTATTCGGGGTGTGGTGTATTGGTCGGGAATGGTCCTCCGGTTCAGTGTCCTATAGTCAATGCACAATCGTAATGACCCATTCTTCTTCCTCACTACCACTATTGGGGAAGCATATGGACTCCGAGACTCTCGGATGATTCCTGTCTTCTTCAACTCAGCCAGCTGTTCCCGCAGGTCTTCCAAGTCTACCAATGGAATCCGCCTGACCCTCTCTCGGAAGGGTTTATCTTCCTCCAATCGAATCTTGTGTTCAGCACTTTTTGCAAGCCCCACATCAAACTCACTTTTTGAAAACGCAGTTCTCCATCTCAGGAGCTGGGTTTTTGCTCTCTCCATCCAATCAGGTATTAGGGGGGTGTTTTTCGGGTAGAACTCTTCCATAGGAATCTCTCCCTCTTGTCCTTCCACGATACCATACGATAAGACTGGGGTTGCTTGATTCACCTTCCCCAGCAACACTCTAGCTGGCATCTTCACAGGTGAGGTTGTGGTGTTTCGCACACTGACTGAGACCTTCCCCCCGCTCCGCTTCAGCGCCTTGGTCGATAACAATTCTGGGATTATTTCCAACTCCTTATCTTCCTTCTCTCTGTCCGTCTCAAGAACGATGAAAGGGCCAGGTTGTCTCCAAGTCAGTTTGATAGAAGCTTTCAAACAGACTACTTCACCTGGTTGCTCAATCTTCTCACTTCTGTCTAGGCGCCAGATTTTTCCCACTCCTTCCGCCGGGGCTTTCTGCTCATGCACTAGATTTTGGTACACTTGTGCTAGCATTGGGTGTACCTTCATGGCTGGAGTGCCCTGTACTTGGACAAGCGGTGTCAAAAGTCTTCGGACCAGGTCGGTATTGGTCCCAATGATGAGAGAACTTATATCAGCCCCTGGGGGGCGGGGACACACCACTGCCAGGGTATCGAAGGTTTCGGCCTTTCCCGCCACACTCGGGTCGAAGGTAAGCTTAATGGGTAGGTAGCCGTCATAAGGGAAATTCTGGGTCCCTAGGCCCCATATCTCCAATTCCTCCAGCTTCCGCAGTGGCAAGTGTCTGAGATGTTTTTCATAAAAGTCACTGTAAAGTAAAGTCACTTGGGCTCCAGTATCCAACAGGGCTTTAGTGTAAATCCCTTCCACTTGGATGGGGACAATTGGAGAAGGTCCCACTAGGAGGGAAACCATGGGGAGTGGCAGGTTTAGCCTGTTTGGTAGCTTGCACTTTTACACCTCGCTTCTGTGGGCTCTTGCCCGGATTCGGCCAAAGTGTGTCCCCAGGGACCTGGTATGTATGAGGTTGTTTGGAGCTGGCTGTTGTAACAGGGCGCCCAGCTGGCTCCTTCACCGGGGCCCTCTGAAGTTTTCCGCTTGCTCTTGACGTTTTGTTTCAGGCTTTGCCGGGCTTGGGCATACTTGACGGTAGTGTCCAACTCCCCCGAAGTTGAAACAGGTCTTTGGCTTCACCGGTTTCTCAGTCTGAGCGGCTGTAGAATCCATCTGGGTCTTAAGTGCCGGGACTTCCTCCCTCTGTGGTCCAACCAGCTTTGCAGTCAACAAGGCCATCATTTCCAACATCTCTTTCTGCATTTGAAACAGTTTTCCTAATTTAGACTGTGGCAGATGTTGTACAGGTAAGGACCAGGGCATTTGATCAGTGTTCACTGTCAGGACACTGGGTTCCTGGGAGCCCTGTAGAATTTCAGATTGATGCCCTTTGGTTCTTACTGTGGTTCTGGACTGAATTGTCCTTTGTTTCTTCTCCCTTTCCATCTCCATCTTGGCTGCTTCATTAGTCTCTTCAATGAGCACCTCATCTGTAGTGAAAGGATCGTCCAAGTACTGCCTTAACTGGAACTTGATATAGTCACTTCTCAGTCCTGTAGCCACAGACCTCAGGAATTTCTTCTGGATCAGTTCAGCCCCAAAGTGTTCATCTGAATCTTCTCCTTTCGAGACAGACAACAGGCGGTCTGTCAATTCAATGGCCCTGTATAAGAAATTCTGGGGGGTCTCCTGACTTCTCTGTGCCATATTTATTATTTGATGATATAGCTCAGCAGCATCTTCCTCTTTGTCGTAGCTCTTTAGTATTCTCCTGAGTTGTGCTAAAGTCAGTCCATTTTTCATTTCCAGCATGCCTCTCAGCCGCCGTACACACGGCCGAGGTTCTCGCTGAAAACCAGCGAGAATCTCGCTGGAATGCACATTCCAGCGAGGACCTCGGCCGTGTGTACAGTCTCGGCGAGCTTCCCGTCGGGAAGCCCGTCGAGCAGAAATAGAGAGCACGCTCTCTATTTCCTCGACGGCCCGCCTGGAAGAATGGCTGGTTGCCATTCCCGACGGGCGGGTCGCCGATTTCGACGGCCGGCAGGGAACCTCGACGGGCGGAACGATGTGTTCTGCCCGTCGAGATTCCCTGCCATGTGTACGCGGCCTGATACTTAGACCTGGGTTAATGGCATTGACTACAGCCTCTACAATTTCTGATTCAAGATATCCTCTTTGGAGTCCCAGTTCAATGTGATGCAGAAGATTTGTATAGGACAGGTTGCCTTTCTGTTCCTTCTCTCCTATCTGACCTTCAATCTTGAAATCTTTTCGGATCGTCACCTCTGGCAAGTGGCTATGAGTGCGTCTCTGGATGACTGAAGCAGGTCTTTGCCTTTGCTTACGACCACTCAAGTCCTTGCATGGGGCACTTAGCTCTTCAATGTGTTCCGCGATCACGCCGGAGGTCTCCTTGAACCTTTCTTGTATGTTGTGGTACTGACGTTTTAGGTCAGCTAGTTGTCGTTCCGACTGGGAACCTCTCCTGTGCGTGTCAACCACGGCCTCTTCCTTCTCCAAAGGGGGCCTTGTACTGATTTTGGTTGGGGTTGACCCAAAACTAACTCCCGACATTGTTGGCTTAACATGTCTAGAGTTGGCAGAGCTCCCTCCGAGCCTCTCTGGGTGCGTCAGGTAAAACTTGGTTTTGCCAGCTAGCTGCACACTCGAGCCTCTAAAGTTCTCCGGAATTCCCTTTCTCCATTCCAATAGGGCATAAGTGTGAGAGGTCCCACAATCTGGTCTAACGGCGATCACCCAGGCCTTTCTATCTGAGGACAATGCCTTTACAATCTGGCTGACCTGTTCTTCCTCCCAAGCTTCTCCTGGAAGTGCGATTGCCACGCTCGCTTCTGAGCGAGCGCCTTCTGCTTCACACCACCGGACCACTGTGACGGGGTCCATATTGGTGCCAAGAGGGTGGGCTTAATTCTAGAGTAACAGGATCCCGGACGAGCCCCCACGTGTAGCACTTACCCCCGAAGGAGCTGCTGGTAATTGATTGGGCCTGTACTCTGCTCTCCTACCCCCAAATAATTTGTCTCAACCCGCTTGACACAGCTGTGTAACAGTGTGGATGTGAAACTTTCACTAAACGGAACAATCCCACATAACAATGTGTATATAGTGTACCTTTACCGTTATCTGGGCATTCGTTGTTCCACCTGTTAGAATAATGAACAAGCCTCACACCAATTGTGATCAACCAAAATGTAAGTTTACTGGAACTAGTAAAGACAGTAGTTTTGTAGTAACTGTATCAACATACAAACTTTATAATTTGTGTACACTCTCTGCACTATTATAGCAACACTTAGCTATTATACTGCAGTGTTTGTAATCCAATGGTTTAACAAGTAATGAAGTAACATAACTGAAGAGTTAATACAGTTCCTGCTGTAAAACACACTTGTAGATGCCTTCGGTGTAGGTATACCTTAACTGTCAGTCAGCCCTCAATGAAGCATAGGCTTTTAGGTCTGATTGAACTCAGTCTATTTGAATGAGACCTCCCTGTAGGACTACAGGTCCCAGCAACTTTGTGAAATGAGTCTAAGTGTGTTAAGGGTGTTAAAGAACTTCTGGGCGACAGCCCTCTCACCACACCAGGCCTGGAAAGTTGTGAACCTCTGCTCCAGTTGTCTCAATCCTGCTGCCAGTCAGCACTGCCACGCTGCCCCGCTCCTCAAGCAAACTGGACATCCTATTGGCTCTGTCAAGGGTCCTGGATCCTCAGACCCAATCACACTGTTTCTCCAGCACACTGTGGTAAGGCAGAGTCAATGGATGTTGTTCTGCTCTGCACGATGTAGGCCCTCTTCTGAACACTCCTTCACAGATCCTTGCAGGCATGCCATGCGTCCAGAAGCAACAGAAAATGGCTCCACTCTGCCTTTTATATCCACCCAGCATGCAGTTCAGCCACCTAGTGTTCATGGATAAGTGAGTCTTTTCACAAGATGAACATTTTTCTGCTCTGCATATGTAAGTTAAAACATATCTCTCTCACATTGGTATTTGGCTCCCTCTAGTGGTATGCCATCTTTAGCATTATATGACAAAAATACCAGTGCTATACATATGCCAGATATGCATTGAATCCCAAGTACTTAACGTAGCATTAAATCTAAAATCCAAAATATAATTTCTTTATCGTACATCACAGGACCCAGAGCAGGCTATAAACATAACTATCATGGTTATGAGCCACCTATAGGTGAATAGACACTGGCAGATCAAACAGGATGTCATTCCCTATATAATTCCTCCTATACAGTAAGTACCTTCATTTTTTCACCAGTGCCTGTAAGGTGATGGTAACTGATGTGCTGCATGTGCTGTTGGAGCATGCTTGGAGGTCCAGAACAGTTCTGCTGAGAATCATGGACTTCAATCAGATCCATTTGAAAAGCTGTCAGCCAAAATGGATGGTAACCGAACCTTGCTAATAAGGAAACAAATCATCAAGGTTTGTCTGTAAAGCAGCCTTATGGCGCTGGACCCCGTCTAATGGAGCCCTGTACAGTGTTTGTTCTCACCATGATGCTTCACAGCAGGGTGCTATACTGGTCCAGGGGATTGGACCCCAGATGTAAGGGAGGCTGAGTCCTCAAAGGTCTTGTTCGACTTAATCCGCCATAATGTGTGATGGTTGAACTCCTGTTATGATTCAGAGCCCTGCTGCAGGAATGGTAAGTTTGTATTTGCAGTTTTTCTTTAAAAAAAAAAAGGAGATCTGACTGTCTGGTCATTCTCCCAGCAGACAATTTCCCCTCCAGAGTGAAGGAAGCATCTGAGGCTGCTGTATTATCTGGGTTTGCAACAGAGTAATCAGCCTTTTGCCTTGCGGTTGCTCTTGGAGCAGAAGTGATGTGCTCATTATTGTAAAAACTCAATTGGTAGCGGCCCCAAAACCAAACAGGGACATGATCTCAAGGCACTAGACACATTTCTAAACGTTCTTATGTTTCACATGGGATTGGTGTATTCAGTGTTGGCATTTCTGCAAGAGGTAGAGTTCCAGTGTCCATAGTCATCAATGACACATATCTTCACATGCCCATTTTTTCCAGGCTCATCAAAGATTTATGCAATTTGCAGTAGAAAGTCGCCATTTTTGTTATTTGACACTGCCCCTTGGGCTAGCCACAGCTCCCCAAGGGTTCACAAAGCTCCTAGCTCCAGTGCTGGACATGCTGAAGACACTTGAGGTGTCAATATCAGTATATTCAGCTGGCCTAAGTAAACAGCTGTTTTATTACAGGACTTGGAAATCCTTTATGCCTGGTGTAAAACCAGAAGGTGGCACCCGCGAAATTATGTGAGTGGGAGATTTTTCCTTTCTCCAATTAGGATGGGAAATGAGATTGGCCTTAAGTATCATTAACCACTTAAGGACCCCCGCACGCACATATACGGCCACAGAATGGCTCGTACAGGCACAAGGGCATACATTTACGTCCCCGCCTAAGTGCGGTTCGGGGGTCCCATCGGGACCCCCTCCGCGGCGTGCGGGGGTCCCCCTGGCTCCAGGAGCGATCCGGGACGAGCGGGCGGATGTCGGCGTTTACCCCCCCCCGCAATCGCTCCCAGCCAATGCGCGCGCTCCAGGTTCTGTCACTTCCTCCTCCTGTGTAAACACAGGAAGGGGGAAGTGATGTAATCTCCCATTGCAGCGGTATTTCCAACTGCTGCGATGGGAGAAACACCTCACAGTAAGTCCTGCACCAACACTACATTGACATACACACACATAGGCATACTTAACCCCTTGCGATCTGCCCCCCCACCCCCCCTGTCACAGTGTCACTGAATGCAGTGATCTAATCACTGCATTTAGTGTCAGTGTGACAGGCAGTGTAAAATCAGTTAGTGTTAGGTTTAGGATAGCCCCCCACCCCCCCTAATAAAGTTTTAACCCCCTGATCACCGCCCTAGTTAACCCTTTCACTCCCTATTGCCAGCGTCACTAAGCGATCATTTTTCTGATCGCTGTATTAGTGTCGCTGTTCCCGCTAGGTAGCTATTTTTTTTTATTGCGATTTTTTTTTTTACTAAAGACATGTGGCTAAATAAATGTTGGCCTAAATGTTTGACTAAAATTTAGTTTATTTGATTTTTTTTTAACAAAAAGTAAAAAATAGTGTTTTTTTTCAAAAATGTCGCTCTATTTTTGTATATAGCGCAAAAAATAAAAATCGTAGAGGCGATCAAATACCACCAAAAGAAAGCTCTATTTGTGGGAAGAAAAGGACGCAAATTTTGTTTGGGAGTCACGTCGCACGACCGCGCAATTGTCTGTTAAAGCGACGCAGTGCCGAATCGCAAAAACACCTTGGGTCATTTACCAGCGTATTGGTCCGGGTCTTAAGTGGTTAAGGGTCAGATTTTGTCTCTATCCATTTTTTTACCAGAGACCATTGTTTCAACTTCCTTGATTTGTACTTCATGCAGGGTGTAACACAGACAGTCCCGCTTGTCAGGCTGCCCTTGTGCCCTTAAACTTGAACTTGGTCTTGGCTGTCCTTGCAGAAGCCATCTTTTGAACCAATTCTAGAAATGACATTAGTCCTTTAACCGAAAAGGTGGATTCTTTGATTACTATCCTTTAAGCAAGAAGAGTGTCAGAGGTGGCGGCTCTTTTGTTTAAGGAGCCAATCTTGGTCTTGCATCATGATCAAGTGATGGTGCATCCTCATCCATCTTTCTTGCCTAGAGTGGTTCTACCTTTCACTTCAATCAGGACAGTGTCCTGTCTCTTTTTTTCCTAGTCCACAGTTGGCAGGGGAAAGATCGCTGCATACTCTGGATGTAGTTCGAGCAGTCAGGTGTTGTCAGCACAGGTTAGGAATCCTGGTTTGTGCTGCCAGAAAAGCCTAGGAAGGGCAGACGGCATCCAGGTCTACTATTCGCCAGTTAATGGGTCAAGCCTATGGTTTGAAAGTGCAAGGTCCCACCCTTTCTGGTGAGAGCGCTCTCTACATGTTGGGGGCATCTTGGGCCATCAGGTATCAGTGGCTCTGGTTTACAAGGCCGCTACATAGCCGTTGGTCCATATATTCACAAGGTTTTACCATGTGGATGTCAGAGCCATGGAGGATACTGTCTTTGGCCTCAGCGTATTACAAACGGCAGAGCAGTTCCTTCCCTGGTGGTAGTTTTTCTGATGGTGTCTCCCTCCCCTCATGTGTATTGCTCTAGGACCTCAAAAATAGTTATGTTTATAGCCTGCTTTGTGTCCCATGATGTACAACAAAGAAAATTTGATTTTTCTTACATACTTACCTGTAAAATCCATTTCTTGGAGTACACAGAGGTCTCTCTCATCTTTCAGAGAATTCATTGCTTTCTACAAAACTGAGGTACTTTCTTTATAGGAGGGGTTATAAGGGGAAGGACTTCCTGTGTGGTTGATGTGCCAGTGTTCATTCACCTATAGGTGGTGCATAACCCAGTTAGCTGTATTTATAGTCTGCTCTGTGTCCCGTGAGGTATTTTAAGAAATAGATTTTACAGGTAATTATCCAAATATGTTACAGTTTACCAATCTTTTGAAGTGGTGGCTGCATATTCGTTTTCTTTTTTTAGACATTTTTCCCTGTTTTTTATCTGGTGATCTGGCGTGCCCCCACTTTGGGTGAATGAGCACCGGGGCACAGCAGACAGCAGCATTTCCAGGAGTTGGGCCTGGCCACTTAGTTCCATGAAGGGAACTCTTAAGGTGTCAGCATACCAAGATATTTTGGACAATTTCATGCTCCCAACTTTCTGGGAACATTTTGGGGCTGACCATTGTCTGTACCAACATGATTGTGTGTCAGTGCACAAACAAGGTCCATAAGGACATGGATGAGTGAGTTTAGGATAGAGGAACTTGACTGGCCTGCACAGAATCCTGATCTAAACCCGATAGAAGACCTTTGGGGTGAATTAGAGCAGAGACTGCAAGCCAGACCTTCTTGCCCAACATCAGTGCCTGACCTCATAAATGCACTTCTGGAAGAATGGTCAAACATTTCCATAGACACACTCCTAAACCTTGTGGACAGCCTTCACAGAATAGTTTAGGCTGTTATAGCTGCAAAGGGTGGGCTAACTCAATATTGAACCCTACAGGCTAAAACTAGGTATTACACAGACACACAGAGGCACACCTCCAGCTTTGCAGCCCTGCTGCTCTAATTGGCCCTCTTATGACTCACCCCCCCCTTTTCCAGACAAACTCTCACAAGAGTGAGAGAAAGAGAGCTATGAATGATGTCATAGGCCTAGGCTTTTTACCAGACAAGAAACAGAAGAGGTCTATAAAGGTATTTACTGGCAGAAAAAAAAAAGTTTTAGTATCCAAAATTTAAACAAGAGCATAAGATTTATTAGATGGAAAGTTGAAAAAATGACTTGAAAGTCCGCTTTAAAGGGGTTGTAAAGGTTTGTTTTTTATTTTCTAAATAGGTTCCTTTAATCCAGTGCAATGTTGGTTCACTAACCTTTTCCTTCGATTTCCCTTCTGAGGCCTCGTAGACACGACCGTTTTCCGTTTTTGCCGAGAAAAATGGTTGTGTGTATGTTTTTCTTCAAGAAAACTGTCGTGGATCTCGACGAGAATAAAAGAGAACATGTTCTCTTTTTTCTCGTCGGGAGTCTCAATTTCCTCGTCGGGCAAACACGTTCGTGTGTATGCTTAGAAACCCGCACATACTCGGAATAAAGTATGAGATGGGAGCGCACCTTCGGTAAAAGTAGCGTTCGTAATGGAGATGGCACATTCGTCACGCTGTAACAGACTGAAAAGCGCGAATCGTCTCTTACCAAACTTTTACTAACACGCAGCAACATGAGATTAGCAAAAGTAGCCCCAAGGGTGGCTCCAGTGGAATCAAACTTCCCCTTTATAGTGCCGTCGTATGTGTTGTACGTCACCGTGTTTGAGAGCGACGAGATCTTGTCTTGACAGTGTGTACGCAAAGAAAGCTTGACAAGATTCTCGACAAGCCTGACAAGAACCTTGTCGTGGAAAACGATGTTTCTTTTACGCCGAGATTCTCAGTCGTGTGTACGAGGCCTAAATGTTTTTTTTCTTTGTCTGAATTTCTCACTTCCTGTTTCTCCTCAGTAAGCTTGCCCCATATCATCCATGGGGGTTAGTCAGACAGAACAGCTTACTGAGGAGGAACAGGAAGTGAGAAATTCAGACAAAGAAAACAAAGAAAAAAAAACATTTAGAAGGGAAATCGAAGGAAAAGGTAAGTGAACCAACAATGCACTACCTTTAACCTATTTAGAAAATAAAAAACAAACCTTTACAACCCCTTTTAATGTCTATGGAAATATTTTGCAGGACAAATCTTCTGGTCCAGACTGTTTCCACATGACCAAATAAAAAAAAATGTAATTGTACAACATTTCTCTCAAAGTTTTTGTTGTGTACGTGTATGAAAAAAGATTGCATTAAATGCTCAGACTGATCCATATACACTACATTCTAGCTAGTATAGGGTACTACATTTCAGCTTTATGATACCTTATAGAGTTTTAGGGCCAAACAATTAAAGACATACATATGCATTATTTTTTTTTTTTTCTATGCAGTAATGTTTTTGTCTTCAATAATATGAAATTAGATTAGACCGTCCCAGCAGACAGATTCGATCGTGTGTACGGGCGAGCCGACGGATTTGGCCACGCGACAGATTTCAAAGCATGCTTTGAAATCTATCGGGTGGGAACCCGTCCGCCCGACATGTCTGCTGGTTAGTACACTTACCAGCAGACATGTCGTCTCGCACCGGCGCCGAATGGATTCGGCGCATGCGCGGAAGAGTTTTACTTCCTGGTGCGGTGACGTGGCGGCGTCAACGTCACCGCCACGTCACCGACACGTCAGCGCGCCGTCTGCTGGCGGGGATTTTGGTTTGCTCGTGTGTACACGCGAGCAAACCAAAATCCAAAGAGACAGATTTGTTCAAATCGGTCGGACAGACCGTTTTAAACAAATCTATTGCCTCGTGTGTACGAGGCCTTACAGCATAAATATCTTGTGCAGCTGTGTACAATGTGAGGGCATGTTGGATCTATAACAATGGCACTAAAATATACAGAAAAATGTAAAAGCAGTTGAAAGAAGAGACCATACCAAATGAGGGTGTTGTAGAATTCTTCTTGTGGGTAATGTCCAAAAAATCCTGTTCTGTAGATTAAGCGTATGTGCCTTTTAGATAAGATGGGTTTTATGCGTATGCTTTAAAACTTGTAGGGTTAGTTAGAATTTGATGGCAAATGAAAGACGTTCTAGAGAAAAGGTGGGAGTGAAAAGTAAGTCCTAGATGCATGAGTAAGAAATGGTAGCAACAAAGAACAAAGATGTTTGTAAATAGAGTAAATATTCTGATTGGGTGCATATCTGGACACCAAAAAGTTGAAAAGGGATTGATTTATATTTTAGTTTGTTTCCCTTATGTAGACATAACACTTTCCTCTGTTCTCTCTTTGTTTTTTAGGCAACAGCTCAAGAATTAGTGGCCATGGCATTTATCATGGCAACTGTGGCTATACCTGTTTCTCTGCCCCCAGCTTTGACAATCTGCACTCTCTACTCTCAGGCACGATTAAAAAAGCAAGGCATTTTTTGCATCAGTCCTCAGAGGATTATTTTGTGTGGACAGCTAAATGTTGTTTGCTTTGACAAAGTATGTATTCTTAAATTTTCAGACGTTGGGCTAAATTCTCAATAGTATAATATATTAAACAAATAAATAATATATTTTGTATAATCTGAGTTGGCCTGCATCGTAGGTAGGCACTAATATGGTTGGGTGTGATCTGAAAGGATTACATGAGTTAAGAGACATTGATAAATAAATATATATATATATATATATATATATATATATATACATCAATATATATATATATATATATATATATATATATGTAGATTCATCATATATATAGATATATATATATATATATATATATATCAATTTTAAACCAATTCTATGGATTGCTTTAGTAATGCCTAGTATACTGTATATGACCCCAGCCATACAACATGTTTTTATGGACACAGATGAATAAACAACACATTATAGAGCAGGCTTTTAGCTTTTATGAGCATGCAGCAATGGAAATATTAAAAACAAAAACTCATATTGGGGGGCTTATTTACTAAAGCAAGCATTTTAAACTGCCATGTGTTAGCAAAAACTCACATAGAAGATGACTTCTACTAGGAAATTAGATGTTTTTTCTACTTTGAGTTCCAAATGAACTATTGCATATAATGCAGGCTTAGCCACAGTAAACCTTTTTTTTTTTTAAACATACTTTAACCATAAAGTAAGCTGTAAACTTAAGTGTACAAATATACCACATAATACCATCAAAAAAAGAAAAACCAATTTGCCCTTAAAATGATATATAAAGGTTGATTGACTAAGGGTGTAGGGCAGGGGTGGCCAACCAGTGGCCTGGGGGCCACATGTGGCACGCAGAACCCTCTGATGTGGCCCGCGACCTCCTGCTCTGGAATGGTGGGTTGGCAAGCCTAGATCGCAGGTTGCGCCCTGCCATACTACAGCATCAGTGTTGTGAATGAAGCTGGTGGTAGAGGAAGACTGATTATTCCTCTACAGCATAGGCTTTTGCCACAGGTTGAGTCTATGGGAAATTTCAGCTAACCCGCATGATAGACCCAGGTGCACTACACTGCACCCGTGTGGGTAAACTGCAGCACATCAGTGTGAAAGCCCTTTTCACACGATAGAGCGACAGATGTCTGTTTACCCCTGCCTACCTCCAATCAGAAAAAAAGAAGGGAATTCGCTCCCTCTCCATCTGGGCGGATGGAAGGGCCTGCAGAGTCACCGTGACCTGTCATCCGCCCGCTGCGCTCATTGTGGCCTTCAACTGGTTACCAAGTTGCTTAAGTGGCCCTCGCTCTTTAAAAGGTGTAGGGACTATTATCTTAGCAAAGCGTGAATTTACCTAGCTTAGTGTTTAGCCACTCCTAAATATCTCTGACACAATGTACAGGTAGATCCCTCTACAACTTCCTGATTGAGCTTCCCTACCAATTGGACAGAAATGGTGAGGCATATTCATTGTCCAATGAGAGGTCTGGAGGTACAGAAGGGACACAGGAACCTGCATGCTAAACCAAGTACATTCATTTTTGTCATTGTCAGCACAATGCTGTTGGCTTATCTCTTCAACCCCTCAACATTTAACATCCAAATTATCTTCATGACTGATAATCCCCCTCTAAAATCTAAATTATTACCTTAACTCTTCAACAACCCCAACACTTAACCCCCTTAATTACCACCCTAACGCCCTAAACCATTGGTGCTCAACCTGTGGCCCTCTAGCTGTTGCGGAACTACAATTCCCATCATGCCTCTGCCTTTGGGAGTCAAGCTTGTAACTGTCAGTTGCTTGCAATGCCCCATGGGACTTGTAGTTCTGCAACAACTGGAGGGCCACAGGTTGAGCACCCATGCCCTAAACACTTAAAGCGGTAGTAAACCACTGAAGGAAAAAAAAAAGACAGACAATAGTATAATGTGCTAGTATGCATTGCATAATAGCACAATATGAAATACAGGCATGGGGTTTATTTACTAAAGCTGGGAAGTGCAAAATCAGGCTCACTTCTGCATAGAAACAAATGAGCTTCCAGGTTTTATTACCAAAGCTTAAAGAGAAAGTAAACCCTGATGGAAAGACTGGCTGCAAAGCCTGTAAATGAAAAACATAATGGGCTAGTATGCATTGCATACTATCCCATTATGTACCACTTACCTGCAAAAGAATCCAGCGATGTCCCCTGTGTAAGCTCTGAATTTCCGGCACGATACGCTGCATGCAGGGGGAATATCTCCTAATATCTCCGTGCAGGTTTAGGAGACATTCAGTTTATCTACAGGAAAGCCTTATTATGGGCTTACTTGTTGAGAGTGTCTCCTTCTCTCGTAATTGAAAGAGATAGACAAGACCTGGGACTCTCTCGGCTCTGTGCAATATCACAGTATTTAATCTTGACATCCAGTAAATATGTGGGTAAGCTGCCTTTTATTGCGGATCCTGATGGGCTCACTAAATAAGCAATCCATTAAGCAACACACTTTAATCTCTATAATAATAGCAGGCAGCACAGTAGCCTAATGGTTTGCACGTTTTCCCCAGGCGTGAATTTCCTCTGGGTCAATTAGCAGACAACTCAGCTGTTGCAAAATTACAAGTCCCATCATGCCTCTGGGTGTCATGCTTGTGGCTGTCAGAGTCTTGCTATGCCTCATGGGACTTGCAGTTCTGCAACAGCTGGAGGTCTGCTAATTGCATATGCTCTAGGTCAGTGATGGCGAACCTTGGCAACCCAGATGTTTTGGAACTACATTTTCCATGATGCTCATCTACACTGCAGTGTAGTTGAGCATCATGGGAAATGTAGTTCCAAAACATCTGGGGTGCAAAGGTTCGCCATCACTGCTCTAGGTACTCTGTTTTCCTTCCATATATTAAAGACATGCTAGTAATGGGTTTGTATCTAAATTGGACCTAGTATGCCATACTGTAGATTGTGAGCAAGGACTGATGTGCATATATTTTGTAAATAGTTAGAACTATAAAAAGTATTTTACCGGTAAATAATATCTACATGCATTTTATTCCTCATTAGACTAAGCCCCCATTCACGCTTTTCTGCTGGTTTCTCTATGCTGTACAATGCCTGACTATGCAGAATCCTATTTTTTCTTATTTTGCTTGTTCACAGTTGTACACTCAGAAGCTCAAAAAATTATGCTTTTTATCCCCTAGACTTCAATGGGAATGCCTTTAAATGGACAATTCACTTGTTTTTGCATGCATTTTTCACGCCTAAAGAGTTCCTTTCTTCCTTTAGAACTGCTCTCTTCCCTTGCCCAGCACAGGGGAAAGTCTGATAAACATGTAAAAACACCTACAAAATGCTTTAAAATACCCAGAAATGTGCTCTGCTCAGCTCAGGTGTGAATGCATGCCATGTGGATGTGTTCATTTCTGAGTATCATATGGAAGGAATAAAATAAAAAATAAAACAGCATTATTGCTTGCAGAGTGAACAAACTCTATTCCTTTAGTAAATCAATCTCTATGTCTGTAAATCTGTATATGTGGTATATTTAGTACTTAAGGGTATGTGAACATGAACAATCAGTACTTGTTGTGACCATTGATGATAATTTGTAATAATATGTATCTTATAATGGAATTTCCATTTCTTTTTCTTGATTAATCATATGTATATAAAGACTGTCATGTTAACTCACCAGCTTATTTTAACTCAGACAGGTACTTTAACTGAAGATGGCTTAGACTTATGGGGTATCGTTACTTCAGATAGAGGCTGGTAGGTTTGATGACGCTTCCTATAGTAGTTGTTATGCTGGTATTTTGTGTTGCTATTGACAATACTATTTATGATAATGACACTGATTATGATGATGATAATGATGATTATTATTATTATTAGTAGTTGTTGTAGTAATACACTATGTTTAATAAATACTAACTCTGTATGTTTAGGAAGCCATGTTGAAACATAAAAAATAATTGAACCAATGAGGTAAGCATAATTCAATCACTGCCAGTCAGGACACACATGGAGATATTTTTCATTTAAAGTGATTGTAAACAATCACCTTGTAAAATAACCCATTCAGCTCAAAATAGAAAAATCCTTTTAAATATAGGGTGTCCCTTTTAGTCTGCCTGTAAAGTGGTGCATCTGCAGCATGTATAAAACCTGCTGCAGAAAAACTGACATTTCTTAATGGTATGGATTTTAAGGAGTACCCCACACCAAAAAACAGCATCAGATCCCCCAAAATTCATACCAGACCCTTATCCGACCATGCAGCCTGGCAGGCCTCAAAAGAGGTAAGCGATCACCCCCCTGAACCATACCAGGCCACATGCCCTCCCCCATGTTGACTTGGACCCAAAAAAAGTCCATTCCAAAAAACTAGATATAGATATATCATCAATCATGACGCCTGCCACACCACCTGACCCCCCCAAAAAAATCTCTGCCTGTGAGGGTGGCTGACCGCCGAATGTCTCCTCCGTAGTTTGACTGTACTTAAATAGGTAAGGGGAGGGGCAACTGGTGATGTCATCTGGTGGCCCCGGCCTCTTGTGACATCACTGACCAGGGCATGCTGGGTCGGGGATGTCACTATGGGGCAGGGCCACCAGATGACATCACCAGGTGGCCCCGCCCCTTACCTATTTAAGAACTGTCACTCGGTGGAGGAGGTATTTGCCGGTCAGCCATCAATGAGTGTGAATCTTTTTTTTTTTTTCGGGTGTGGCAGGCATCGTGATTGACGATGGATCTATTTTTTTAATGAAGGACTCGTCAAAAACGTGTCTAGTGTTTTTATTTGTTTTTGAGATTTTTTGGTGAATGAGTAGGGGTGCAATGTACTCCATACACATTCGCATTGTGGGTGGGGGGGTGGGATCTGGGGGACACCATTTTGCTTCCAGAATCTGATAAGCTCCCTGATCGCTGACCCCCACAGCCACTGCCAGAGGTTGTCATGAAGAGGCCCTTGTCCCCAACATGGAGAGGAGATGCTTTGAGGTGGGGGTGGTAGCCCTGCTCCTTAACACATTGACCGTGCATTTGAGGGGCTACCCGAATGCAGAGAAAATGCGGGTGTTTGGAGAATGAGCCAAAGTTTAGTCCAAACTGTTCACCCAACATTATTTATAGAAGTACATGGTACAGTGGCACATATCAGGAAAATAAAATGTTGGGTTTAAATACTCTTTAACTGTGGAAACCAGTAAAATGTAATTTTGAATATTTATGTGTTGCTTGTGTGGCTAATAAATATATAGTTGTCTTTTAGTTTTCAAGAGGTCTTTCCTGTTACATCTGGTTGCACATTACCCTGGAATACTATGACTGGAGCAATGGCCAGTTGCCATTCATTGATCCTAATGGATGGGGAAGTGCATGGTGATCCACTTGACATCAAGATGTTTGAAGGAACAGGCTGGGTAATATCTAGCTGCTTTTAATTTAGAGAACAAGACTTAGAGTGATTCTTCCTACTATCAACATTACTTTATATAAGATATTTAAGCCTTTTTTTTTTGTTTGCAAACTATTTTTGTTTGTACAGTAAATAAGAAATGCAATACAAATCATCAGTTGTTATATATATTTTCAGTGCATGACCTGCAATTTTAGAGGCAATTTTACTAATTATGCACCCCACAGGGAGCAGCTTGTCACAGGACCAAAATGTTTGATATAATGCCTTAGGCATTGATCTGAAACAATATGGAAAATAATGGGGTGTAGTATCATCTGGTAAAGAGTGTCCCAAATTGTGAGAGATTTAGTGTAAGAGTGCAAATTGCTTATCATATCTTTCCAGTCTTGTGGGGTGCATTGTAGGTCACAATTTGCTTCCCATTTATTTATATACAGGAGGGAGTCAGGAATAAAGCAATTAGCTAGGGCTCCATAAAAATCATAGATCAAACTCTTCTCCCTAGGAGAGACGCTGTAGATAGGTTAATGAAAGGATTTGGATGAGGTAGGACCAAGGACATGACTGGTGGAAAATATGTTTATTGTAATATTATGTAAGGAGCTCCCAGTGACCACTGTGTCATGCCTCACCTATTTTAATATACTTTATTCATCCCTTTTAATAGATCACCAATGTTTTCTCTAGCTATACCATTTATCCCTATTGCAGTTACTTAAGTTTTAACTAAATCCATTGGTCATTAACTGCTTACATTAGAGATGTACAGAAAGTTTGCCGGCGAATAGTTCCCGGCGAACATTGCTTGTTCGTGTTCGCCGCCGCGGGCGAACATATGCGATGTTTGATCCGCCCCCTTTTTGTCATCATTGAGCAAACTTTGACCCTGTACCTCACAGTCAGCAGACACATTCCAGCCAATCAGCAGCATACCCTATCTCCCAGACCCTCCCACCTCCTGGACAGCATCCATTTTAGATTCATTCGGAAGCTGCAGTCTTAGTGAGAGGAGGGACAGTGTAGCTGCTGCTGATTTAATAGGGAAATCTATAGCTAGGCCAGTGTATTCAGTGTCCACTCCACTCCTGAAAGACTCATCTGATCTCTGCTGTGAGGACGGCACCCCAAAAAGTCCACCAGTCTGCTTTTTTTTCTCTGTAATCTAATGTGTGTTGCGTTGGTTTACAGAGAGAGAGAGAGAGAGTGTAATTTTTTGGAGTTAGATAGAGCAGGCAGGCAGACTAGTCAGAGTTACAGTGTGTAGAGGATATATACAGTATGTATCCCAGGTGTTGTATATATATTTATACACTGTATTGGGTTTAGCTAGACTAGACCCGCTCTTCCTAATATGCTGACAGCCTGTATTTTTTTTCCTGTAATCTGCCTGCCAGCGCGTGTGTGTCAGGCTCACAGCGTATACTGTGCCCACTTGTCCAGTGCCATCACTTTATTTTGTTGGCATAGTAGCTAACATTTAAAAAAAAAAAATTTGACTGCAAAAGTAGAGCTGAAACAATTAATCGATATTATCGATAATAATCGATAATGAAAATCGTTGTCAACGATTTTCATTATCGATTAGTTGGTCCACAGGCCTTCCGCCCATTCAAAGCTGTGGCCTCAATTACCGGCCGCCACGGGCCCGCCGCGATCAAGCAGCGGGGCAGCACGGAGGCACAGGATCCTGTGTTTCCGTGCGCCCCACCTCCCCTGCCGCACGATCGCGGCGGGTCCGCGACGTCCGGTAATTGAGGCCGCGGCTTTGCGGCCTTGTGAAGTCCCAAGCTCTTCCTTCTGTGAGCTGGCACCATCTGGTGGTGGCCGTTTGACATTACAAGTTAAAAAGCAATTGTAATGTAATTTTTCACTGCCATCTCCTTCCCTATAATTAGAACCCCAAACATTATATATATTTTTTATTCTAACACCCTAGAGAATAAAATGGCAATCATTGCAATACTTTGTATCACGCCATATTTGCACAGAGGTCTTACAAGCGCACTTTTTTTGGATTTGTTTTTTTTTTATTAAAAAATAAAACAGTAAAGTTATACCAATTTTTTTTTAGATTGTGAAAGATAATGTTATGCCGAGTAAATTGATACCCAACATGTCACGCTTCAAAATTGCGTCCGCTCGTGGAATGGCGTCAAATTTATACCATTTAAAATCTCCATAGGCGACGTTTAAAAAATTCTACAGGTTGCATGTTTTGAGTTACAGAGGAGGTCCAGGGCTAGAATTATTGCTCTCGCTCCAACAATCGCGGCGATACCTCACTTGTGGTTTGAATACCGTTTACATATGCGGGCGCTACTCACGTATGTGTTCGCTTCTGGCTCCTAACTTTTTTAGCTTGCTCCTAGATTCCAAGAAAATTTGTCAAGCCCTGCCGTGAGGAATAGTGCCCCAGCATTGGTGTTCCCGGGAGGAATAGTCCCCCAGCATTGGTGTTCCCGGGAGGAATAGTGCCCCAGCATTGGTGTTTACGGACTTGTAAAAACGGACGAGCGGAGGCGGACGTGTGAAAGGGCCCTAACATGTTTTTTCATTATTATTGTTAAATAAACGAAAAAATTCCACATTACGTTTTTTTTAATGATTTTATCCAATTAATCGATTAATCGTAAAAATAATCGGCCGATTAATCGATTAAGGAAATAATCGTTAGTTGCAGCTCTATGCAATAGAATAGCAGTTAGTTGTCTGCAGGCGTGTGTGTCAGGCCTACAGCGTCTACTCTGCTAACTTCTGCCAGTACACAGTGCCACTCATATCTGGTGTCACAGTAGCCTGCACGGATAGTACAACTAAACTAATCTAAAAAAATGGTCGTGGTCGTGGTGCTGTGATTCCTGTTCGCCCTAGAATAATGCCCAGTGTTCAGAGGCCACATACCCTGAACTCGAAAAGTTCTGGGGACATAGTTGACTGGCTAACACAGGACACCCAATCTTCTACAGCTTCCACTCGGAACCTTGACGCACCATCCTCCTCCAGCTCAGCTTCGGGCACCTCTCAAGTTACCACTCGCCCGCCTGCCGCCACCACCAACACTAGCACCACAGCTGCTTCACTTGCTCTGTCAGATAGGGTTAGGGTTAGGGTTACAGATAGGGTTAGGGTTACAGATAGGGTTAGGGTTACGGACAGGGTTAGGGTTACAGACTAACCCTAATCCTAACCCTATCTGTAACCCTAACCCTATCTGTAACCCTAACCCTGTCTGTAACCCTAACTCTATCTGTAACCCTAACCCTAACCATGTCTGTAACCCTAACCCTAACCCTTACACTACCTGATCGATACAACATCATACCTAATGTTTTAAAGCACGTTATTCCAAACAATTTAGGAATGTTAGGTGATCGATGCCCTTTATGGATTAAAAACGGACTCTGCGACAACTACGTAATTTTCCATGGGAGTTTTGCCATGGATCCCCCTCTGGCATGCCACAGTCCAGGTGTTAGTGCCCTTGAAACAACTTTTCTATCACTATTGTGGCCAGAAGGAGTCCCTGTGGGTTTTAAAATTTGCTTGCCCATTGATGTCTATGGCGGGTTCGCCTGCTCGCGAACATTTGCAGAAGTTAGCGTTCGCCAACGGAAAATGTTATGTTCGCGACATCACTAGCTTACTGTAGTTCTTAAATAATTTCATTTTATATCTAAACATTGTCCTGCAATTTTCTTTGTGATATTGTAGGTAAACTGGCATTTACTGTACTTATATAACATAGAAAATAACTGACCCAATAATAAAGTCTGGTGTCTTGCCTCTTCTCTTAGGAACTTAATGAATATAAAGAAGACAATAAATCAAAGAATAATGCAATGGTTACTCCAGGACGTGAAGCACAGTGTGTAAGATATATACAGTTGTTCAGTAATATTAATGTGGTTGTAAAGTGTCACTTCTGTCTGCTGCTTTGTTCCTCTGCTATCAAAATGAATCACTTCTGACAAGTTTTCTAGACACCGAGAGAAAAAAGGTGACAAGGTAGAGAGTAGTGTTGCTCACGAATATCCGCATTGCGAATATTCGTTACGAATATTGCATATTCGAGTATTCGCGAATAACTCGAATATCGCGGTGAATATTCGCTATTGCGAATATTCGTATTTTTTCAAATTTATTTTTAAAACAGATCACATCCTAGTGATCTCCATCGACGTCTAAAAGCATTGCTGGTATAATTAGAGACCCTGGGCCGACTAGCTGAGGCGATCCTTTTATGTTGCCGAATATTCGTATTACGAATATTCGCGAATGCGTTCTCTGCCCTTCTGTGTTTTGTGTATATATAAAAAAAAAAAAAAATTAGCTTTAGTTTAGTCATATAAGTTTGTGTAAGTAGAGTTAGTGTTTAGTGCATATTAGTTTAGTAATCCAGGAAATGATCTCCGTTTTCGCGTGTTGACGAGAAATTCGCAATCAATTTCGCATTCGCACTAGCAAAATTTCGCAATTTTTTTTTTGATAAAATATCACGGATATTCGATATTAACGAATATTGCCGAATATTCTTCTATATATTCGCAAAATATTGTTAAATCGAATATGGCGTATTCCGCTCATCACTAGTAGAGAGCTCCAGCTTATTGACAGCCCCAGCTTTGTTCCTGTGTGCTGTGTGGAGGAGGTGTGTCGCTTCCTTTCACTCAGCTCTGAGAGCTCTCTTCACTGAACCTGCAAAGTGCAATTTCAGCTCTCCAACCCCTTTTTTCCTGACGCATTCATGGCAGCACACACTGGGTTGTGACTCCGCCCCCACAACCTGACAGGATTGGTTAGCTATAAATTTGAAGGGGAGACGCCCCGCATCATTCTCTTTTTTCATCCTCACCTGACAAGATTGAACGAACAAGCAAAAAGCATGCCTCTTACCGCAAATCGCCCCAGCAGGTTCAGCCTCTCCTGTTTGGAAGTCCCTCCTGTACAGTCTCTAAATGAGCTTTATGGTGGGAACCCCGTTCTGGTGGTCTCAGGGGCTTTGGAATTATACTGGCATCTGTAGCAAGCTTTAAAGAAGCTTCAAATCTCGCAGTGGCCCCCACTTTCGCTCTGTCTTTCCTTCCAGTGCAGTGTGTCCTTCCACAAAGGTATTTGTATCATTACATTTACCACCTAAGGTTAGTCCGTTTTGTACCTTTGTCTGCCTGTTGTTTTTTTCTCAGCTCTGCTGAGCCCTGTGGTTCCTCTGACACCCCATACTCTTGGGGTCACCGCTGCGTACCCCTTGGCGCTCTGCACATGCGCGCAGCTCAGTGATGACGCCGCCTGTCTCCTCTGCCCTCTTCCAAAATGGCGCCGGGCGAGCGGGACGCTTCTGCACATGCGCGCGTCATTAAAAAAAAGAAGGAAAAAAGAAACAGTCCTATTGCTCTGTAGTTCTGGCTGCCGCACTGCTGCTCTGCTCTACTCAGAGTGAAGATTGCACCAGGTGTGTGCAGGCATGTCCCAGATCAGCCTGGGCTAATTGATTACACACAAAAAAAAAAAAAAAAGGAATCAATAGGATAGAAGATATTATACAAGCGCCCAGAGGCGATTCAGTTTGCATGTGCCGTGCTATATAAGTTTCATCATTCATTCATTCAATACATTTATATATTAATTTATAACATACCATAGAAGAAAGTGTATCCATAATTTAACAATTAATATAATCCAAAAAAAAAAAGGATAGCTATATCTATATAAAATTATTATATTAATTTAATAAATAGAAATGTTGGGGGGGAACATATTGTAATGTTTTACCTTCTCTCTTTTTTTTTTCCCACCTTTTCGGGCTGTCTCTCTGCTATCCTCATGGGAGCCACTGCCCTCGCAGACCACCATCAGCTGACCAGGTATAGAGGCCGTCCAGAAGGTGGTAAGTAGAGGGGAGACAAAAAAGAGAGCCTGGCCACTGACGCTACAGTTTTGGTAGCCCTATCGGGTCAAGAGACGCAAGTTTGCGGCACAGAGGGAGATTCTAGCCATGCTTCCGGCAGAAGGCGCAAGAAATCGCTCAAGGTTACCCTCTTGATTTCTTCAATCAAGGCATAGCCGCTCGCGTCACAGCACTCCCGTCATAGTCGGTCCCACCGCAGACGATTACCTTCATCCCAGACAGAGCTATCTTACCCGCACCACGGCAAATGTTTGCCAAATATGCGGGGCGCCATCCTTGCCAGGGGAATTGGCCTGCCACTCGTGCTTCATCGAAGTAACCAAGGATTCAGAGGCCAGAGTAGATACTGAGCTCCCAGGAGAATCGCCACAGGGATCATATGTGGGCGATCCTTCCCCAAGCACATCGCCCGGCCGTTACGCCAGGGTGCAGTAACCCTCTTTAAGAATGAGGAGTGTGAGCAGGCGTCGGACTGTCTCTTTTTGGTTGAACCATTTGCCCATTCACTCAAGGAAGCGATCGGCTGGGAGGAGGTTATGGCAGAACTTCTGAAGGTTCAGAAATATTTCCCGGTGCTGAAAAGGGGGTCCTGAATCATTTCCCTTCATCGAAGAGCTGGAGAACCTCATAAAGGATAAGTGGGGGGGTCGCATAAGCGGCCCAGTATGAGCAACAAGTTTTCAGATTGTACCCCTTGTGGTAGTCTAAGATCGATTCTTTGATCAATGCAACTACGGTCGATTCATCTTTAATGCGACTCGCTAGAGACGTTTCTCTACCGATTGAAGACGCAGTTACCTTCCGGGACGCTCTTGATCATAAAATCAATATAGAACTGAAGAAAGCCTGCTCCACGACAGGAGCCGCTTGTAGGCCGGCTATCACCACAGCGGCAGTCGCTAAAACTATCGCTGCATAGGCAGCTAATGTTGAGAATCCCATTCTAGAAGGAGCCGACCAGGGGAAGATATTCTCCTCCCTGCAGGAAAATTAAGTTGGCTTACGGCTCCTGAGGGGGCGACTTCATGGCTGGGAAGAGCCTTATGGCTGAGACCCTGGATAGCGAAGGCAGCGTCAAAATCAACTGGTGCAAAATTCCATATGGCGGCTCAAGTGTATTCGGCACAAAGATGGACTCGGCCATCTCCAAGGTTACCGGGGGAAAGTCTGGGCTGATTTCTCCGATAGGAAAACCAGAGCCCCAGAAGGGCCCCGCTTACAGGCGTGATCTTCCTGTCAAGTACAGGGATGTTAGATCCTACCGCCCGGCCGGGAATTTAGGAGGGACTGGAAGTCTCAACCCTCCTTCATGTAGATACAGTAAGCCAATCACAGCTGGGGAACAGCAAAAGTCCTTTTTGAGGGTCCGTCTGCCCACCCAGCTCAGGTGAGCACCAGACTCAAGAGATTCGCTCGGATATGGGCAACTCGTATACCAGATCCATGAACACTATCCTCTATCAAGACCGGTCACAATTGGAAATTCATGGGCACATTGCCAGGGAACACATTCCAGCCTACCAAGTACTTCCGCACCAGAAAGGGAGGGGGTTTTATTCCCCTTTATTTCTGGTACAAAAAAAAACGGGGATCTACGTCCAGTCTTGGACCTAAAGAATTTCAACAGACGATCAAAATAGAGGCCCTCAGATTGGAAAAGCCTTCAGTCCATTTTGTTGTCAGTGGACGTGGGAGACTGGATGCTATCTCTAGATTTTTCGGGCGTTTACCTTTACATCCCAGTTCATCTTACCTTCCAGAGGTCCCTTCGGTTCTCAATCGATCAATCCCATTTCCAATTTTGGTGCCCCCCAATCGGCATCGCCTCAGCACCCAGAGCATTCGGCAAGTTAGGGTGTTCCTAGGGGCAGAATAAAATACCAGGTTGTACCGGGTGCAACTCCCTCAAGAGAGGCTGAAGCCCTTGCTCCAGAAGATACAAAGTCTGCTATCATCCAGACGTCTAACTGTTAGAGCCTGCCTCAGTACCCAGGGGTCCATGTCAGCATCCATACCCTTGATACAGTGGCCCCTGTGGCACATGCGAGTCTTACAGAACTCCTTTCTCAGGCAGTGGAATAGAACGTCAATACTCCAAACCATTCACATCCCGAACTGGGTAAAGCAATTAGTATGGTGGTGGACACACCCGTCCGACCTCAGGGAGTCCATTCCAAAAGTTCCCCCTAGTCCAGAAGTAGTAACATCGGACGCCAGCCAGGGGTGATGGGGTCCACACTATCTAGACTGAGTAGCCCAAGGACAGTGGCATTTTCGGGCTCAGGGCATAGTGTCAAATATGTTAGAGCTCAGAGCAGCCTTTCAGGCCCTCCTGGCCATTGCGCCTCATCTATAGAGGAAGAGTGTCCTGATCAGGATGGACAACAAGTAGCGGTGTCATGTATCCAGAGACAGGGGGGCATCAGGAGTCGCACGCTTCATAATGGAAGGGGCACAAGTGCACCTGTTAGATCTGTGGGGAGTATGCGTCCCAGCAACACAGAATTCGTTGGCCAACTACCTAAGCCGAGAGGCACTTTCAAACACACGAACGGTCCCTGAACCAACAGGTATTCTCCATTCTTACGAAAACTAGTACCAGAACCAGAAGTCGACCTAGCGGCCACGCCAAAGAACTCCAAGTGTCAGAGGTTCCTGTCCAGAGCCCACTTTCCATTACCTGAAGGGACAAACTGCCTAGTTCTTCCATGGAGCTGCGAGCTAGGGTACATTTTTCTTCCAACTTCTCAGATTACAAGATTCCTGTCCCGACTTCGGAAGTCCTCAGCCTCAGTTATTGTACTAATACCGTTCCGGCTGAGGAGGCCATGGTTTACGACCCTGCTACAACTAGGTACGCGGCCTCAATACATCTTCCAGTAACCTGGGATCTCATACATCAGAGGCAATTCTTCCATCCAGCCCAGAGAAGCTGCATTTGCCAGCTTTGAAGCTGAGAGGGCTAGGTTAGGGGAACTAGGATACTCTCAGGAGGTAATATCAACCTTAGTACAAGCTCTAAGGAGCTCCACTGATGTCACCTATACTAGGATCTGGGAGAGGTTCGTGTCATCGCAGCAAAGACATTGGAATCCCATCTCAAATTCTTGAATTTCTTCAGTCAGGGTTTAACAAGGGCCCGGGCTTGGGTACCCTGAAGGTGCAAGTATCTGCCCTTTCAGCCATGACGGGTACTGGATGGGCTCTTCATCATCTGGTCACTCTGTTCCTCAGGGCCTACGTAAGATCAGACCACCAAGGAGGCCAGCCTTTCCAACAGGGGATCTCTGTGTAGTACTCGAGGCCCTGTCCAATCCACCTTTTTCTCCATTCAACTTAGTCTCACCGTGGAACCTAGCTCTGAAGATGGCTTCCCGTATTGCTATCAACTCAGTTAAGAGGGCGCCGGAGATACAAGCACTTATGGCTATGGAACCCCTATTCAGTGTTCTTCCCTGACAGAGTGGTTCTGAAGCCCTCAGACCATTTTTATCCAAGGGTAACTTCCTCCTTTCATTATAACCAGGACATCGTCCTTTCGTCTTTTACTAATGAGAGGGGCGAGTCCCATGACTAGGATGTCAAGTCTACCATCTCCAGTTACGTCACAGCTACATCTCAGGAAGACGGATTCTCTCTTGATTATCCCACACGGGAGCAGACGAGGTCAGCCAGCTACCTCCCGTACCATTACCTCTTGGTTGTTAAAGCTATCAAGGAGACCTATTCCATCCAGCAACTTACGCCTCCTAGAGGGCATTAGGGCTCATTCGACAGGGGCAGAGGCCACTTCTTGGGCAGCATATTGCGGGACTTCACCGGAAACCATAGGCAGAGCAGCAACTTGGTCTTCCCAACACATCTTCATTTCTCACTACAGAGTGAATTCTGCTCTCCTGGCTACCGTCGACTTCGGCAGATCTGTTCTTAGAGCCAATTCCTCAGCGCTATAAAGAATAAATATTACTGTTTTCTTGCACCCTCCCGACTGGCGAGTTATATCCCAGTGTGTGCTGCCATGAATGCGTCAGGAAAACGGAAAATTGTATACTCACCTTTCCGTAATTTTCCTTTCCTGACGCATCTTCATGGCAGCACACAGATGCCCACCCTGCTGTTTTATGATGATATATACAGAGAATGATGCGGGGCGTCTCCCCTTCAAATTTATAGCTAACCAATCCTGTCAGGTTGTGGGGGCGGAGTCACAACCCAGTGTGTGCTGCCATGAAGATGCGTCAGGAAAGGAAAATTACGGAAAGGTGAGTATACAATTTTCCGTTTTTTCTGACAGCTCAGACAAGCTTTATACATTCTGCACTTTGAACTGATATTGAGAAGAGAAGCCTGAAAATAAACGGGGATAACTTATGTAGGAAGCATTTGGTTTATTCCTGTACATCCAAAAATGTAAATGAAAAATTTGCTGTGCTGTGTTAAGAAATCATATAAATATATCTAAAACGTGTAAATAATATAAACGAAATCACCACGTGAAAAAGTGTCAACAAATTATTAAACATGAGAATAAAAAGAAAATGTAGAAAATATATACTGCAAATTATATATTATCTCTAAACAAGTGTTCATAAGTGGTCATCCAAAACCCACACCTAAAGTGTGTGAAAAAAAAAATCAAGTCCATAAATTGTAGTGTTTTTCCAAGTGTTTCAAACTTAAACAAACATGCAATATTCTCAAAACAACTTGATAAAAAGCTTCCACCACACCACTTGTGTTTCTGTGACTCCGCCCCCTTAAGGATTTGCACTCAACACAAGAATGTGCCTTGCATTCTCATGCTCGGCATTAAAGCTTAGTAAAACCCTCCAAGGTCTCCTAGGCAATTCCAACAGTGTCCAGTAAACCAATGTTCTCCACATGTAAGAATAAATAAGTGCTTGCAATAGTGAAGTACTGTGCATGGATCAAAATTTGGTCAGTTCAGCAGGCACCATCCAAATGTTAATCCATGTATGAGCATCCTGGTTGTCGATCTATTACTGTAATTGATTTGTGTACAACCAGCCTGTCAAGTAATTCCCGAATGATTAATGCTGCCAGCTATAGCTGGCAACACTAACCATTGTGTTCTGCCAACAGGAAAAGCTCCCTGCCAGCAGAACAGGAATGAAAATTGCATACTCTATGGCCTCGTACACAGGACCGAGAATCTCGTCGTAAATGAAACATCGTTTTCCTTGACGAGTTTCTTGTCAGGCTTGTCGAGAATCTTGACAAGCTTTCTTTGCATACACACTGTCAAGACAAAATCTCGTCGTACTCAAACGCGGTGACGTACAACACGTACGACAGCACTATAAAGGGGAAGTTCGATTCCACTGGCACAGCTCTTGGGGCTGCTTTTGCTAATCTCATGTTACTGCATGTTAAGTAAAAGTTTAGTAAGAGACGATTTGCGCTTTTTTTGTCTGTTACAGAGTGACGAATGTGCTATCTCCATTACGAACGTTACTTTTACCGAAGGTGCGCTCCCGTCTCATACTTTATTCTCAGCATGCGCGCGTTTCTAAGCATACACGTGAACGTGTTTCTCGTCGTAAACCAGCCCGATGAGAAACACGACAAGGAAATTGAGACTCCAGACGAGAAAAAAGAGAACATCTTATCTTTTTTTTCTCTCGAGATCCACAACAGTTTTCTCGACGAAAAACATACACACAACCGTTTTCCTCGGCAAAAAAGCTCTGCCACCAATTTTCTTGATGGATTTTGTCGAGGAAAACGGTCGTGTGTATGAGGCCTGTGGCCTGCTTAACTATAAGGTTCATACAGAACTTCTGCTGAAATTAAAATAATTTTGATGGCTTGAAGATAGATTCTTTTTATCATCCAATTCTAGTTTCACAGATACATACAAACATATAAAAATACTGAATATTAAATATTCTTAAAGCACTTTCAAGTTTTTTTTCTCTTAAATTATGTTTTTTATGAAGTTGGGCATTTCAGCTCTTATAGTGAATGCTTTGTTGTTCTTGCTTGGGTGCCAAGTTCCTCAGCTGTTTTGCATTTAATCCTCTGTAATCTTACAAAACCTACTTTTGTAATGTTCTCTATTGTCTTTCTAAAAGGTCTCAGTGAAAGGACTCCTCATCTTACACCAGTTTCCCTTCTCTTCCAATCTCCAAAGAATGTCTGTTATTACAAAATATGTAGGAGAACATACATTCTCAGTCTTCCTGAAAGGTGCACCAGAGGTGATAGTGAAATTTTGCAAGAAAGATACAGGTACTAAATGAATTTTGTTTCTGTAAACATCTAATACAAAAGTTAAGTTAATTTACTGTTAGAGACAGGGGCCTGAAGTTGGATTAAAGCCTGATTGAACGTTTTTTTTTTAAATCCTTTTTTTTTTTAAATCAGGGATGCAATTAGGCAATATTAAACATAAAGATCAATACAAAAATTGTTAGTTGTGTAGCTTGTAATACAGTTTATTGTACTGCCAGCATGCTGGATATCCAAACTGCTGCTCTCACATAGAACATGGCAGTCCAGATCTTAAGTGGTCTGACACCCACCTGCACAGTGCTTCAATCAACAATGCTGACCAGTAAAGTTAAAAATGATTGCAGGAATGTAATTATTATTTTGTTTATTATGCTGGATGTAAAGTTAGAAATTTGTTTTTAGGATGAACCCCCGCTTTAAGGTGAAAAAACATTTACCTTTACAACCCCTTTAACTCCAATGTAAAAATGCATATAAAAGCAAAGGAGAAGGCCTTCAAAAAACACATGGTTGAGGGAACATCATCAGCATTCAGACTTTATAAAGAATGCAACAAAAAATGGTAGGGTGCAATTAGAGCAGCTAAGACAGAACACGAAAGATACATAGCGAAGGAGAGCAAAAAAAATCCTCAACGTTTTTTTTAAGTATGTAAACAGTAAAAAAGGGAGGACAGACCATTTTGGCCCCATAAAGAATGAGGAAGGAAATTTGGTTACAAAGGATGGGGAGATGGCGAAGGTATTGAATTTATTCTTCTCCTCAGTTTTCAAGAGGGAATCGGTGAGCTTCAGTAACCAAAACTGCAGTGTTTATCCCCATGACACATCACAGGAAACACCTCCATGCTTAACAGAGGACAGAATTAAAATTAGACTTGGGAAACTTAACATTAATAAATCACCGGGACCAGATGGCTTGCACCGGAGGGTACTTAGGGAACTCAGTCAAGTAATTGCCAGACCACTGTTCCTATTTTTTACTGACAGTTTCCTGACTGGAATGGTACCAGCAAATTGGAGAAAAGCCAATGTAGCACTATTATTTTTTAAAAAGGGCCCAAAATACATCCCTGGGAATTACAGACCAGGTAGCTTAACTTCAATAGTATGCAATCTCTTGGAGGGGATGATATGGGACTATATACAAGATTTTAATAATGAGAATGGTATCAAAAGCAGTAATCAGCATCTATTAACCTTCTATGAGGAAGTGAGTTGCAAACTAGATAAAGGAAGGGCCGTAGGTTGAAAGTTTAGCTCTCGTTTCTTTCAAGAAGACCAATTCTCTTTTTGTCATCCTGGATGAACTTGAAAGCGTGTTCCAGCTTCATATTCCACCATTTCTACTTGGATCAGGCAGACTATTATTCAAGCTTATAGTCTTAAGGATTAGGTTTCAGCTTTCACTGTCAACTGTCTACTAGATCTGTGAATGCTTCTTGGGTTTTTACATTAGGAAACTGTATTTTTTAGATTTGCTAGGCTCCCAGCTGTTTTTCTGTTTACAAATTCTCTAAGTTCTACCAAGTGGATGTTAAGAATGCAAGGTGTAGGGTCCTTTGGGCAGTGCTCTAAGTTGAAGACAGTCCACAGTTCTCTACTGTTTTGCTTGGGCCTGTTGGTGTTCATTTGCTGTGTTGTACTGCTTTTGGATGTCTCAAACATGAAAGACTTCCTGTGTCCATTAATTGGCTTCAAAAAAGGGTTTTACGGTACGTACAAAAATCATATTTTTACTGCATAAAAAAAGATATCATAATTTAGTTGTTCATTGGGGCAATACAAAGTTATGGTACAACATAATCCTATGTGCCAAATCCTCAGCTTTCTTTTCTAATAGAAACAAGGGAGATGTTTAGCCAGAATGTTTTTTAGGTAAACACTAAATAAATAAAGTAATGTTACATTTCAGTTTCAACTGTGAATGCTTTTATATTTTCAAACAGTGCCAATCAATTTCTCATATGTACTCAACCAGTATACAATCCAAGGTTTCCGTGTCATTGGGATGGCATATAAAAACCTAGATATAAATGAAGATGCTAAAGTAGAGATGTTAAAAAGGTAAGTACTGATTTTTTTTTAAACTGATTTTTTCGTAATTAACAAATCGGAGTGTAGAAATATTCCAGATCTTGAATCCCTATAGAAGCAGATATGTCACTGTTCAAATATTAACCACTTAACGACCGCCCACTGTATATATACGTCCCGTTTTTAAAGATGGATATCTGGGTAACGGCAGCAGCTGCTGCCACAACCGAGATATCCATCTCTTCAGTGGGCGGATTCGCCGTGAGATCGCCGTTATCGGTGGCAGGAGAGGCCCCCCCCCTCCCGCCGCTCTCCCGCGCCCTCCGCCGCTTACCGTAGCCGTCGGTAGCGGTGGAGGTGATCGGGTCCGCTTGGCTGCTGTGTGGGGATGCGAGTGAGGCCAACATGGCACCCACCCGTCCCCATAGCTCTGCTGGGCGGAAGTGACGTCAAAACGTCAGTCCCGCCCAGCGTCTTAAGGAGACAATTTTTTTGTTTACCTTTTTTCAAAAGGTAACTTTTTTTTATTTTATTTTTTAAGGCTAAATATGAGATCTGAGGTCTTTTTGACCTCAGATATCATATTTAAGAGGACCTGTCATGCTTTTTTTCTATTACAAGGGATGTTTACATTCCTTGTAATAGGAATAAAAGTGATAATTTTTTATTAATTTTTTTATTTCAGTGTTAAAAATTGTAAAATAAAAATAAATAAATCTGAAAACCCCAAAACATTTTTTTAAAGCACCCCGTACCGACGATCTCACACGCAGAAGCGAACGCATACGCGAGTAGCGCCCGCATATGAAAACGGTGTTCAAACCACACAAGTGAGATATCGCCGCGATCGTTAGAGCGGAAGCAATAATTCTAGCCCTAGACCTCCTCTGTAACTCAAAAAATGCAACCTATAGAATTTTTTTAACGGCTCCTATCGAGATTTTTAAGGGTAAAAGTTTGACGCCATGCCACGAGCGGGCACAATTTTTAAGCGTGATATGTTGGGTATCATTTTACTCGGCGTATCATTATCTTTCACAATATGTAAAAAAAATGGGCCAAATTTATTGTTGTCTTATTTTTTAATTCAAAAAAGTATTTTTTTTCCAAAAAAAAGTGCACTTGTAAGACCGCTGCTCAAATACGGTGTGACAAAAAGTATTGCAATGACTGCCATTTTATTCTCTAGTGTGTTAGAAAAAAATATATATAATGTTTGGGGGTTTTAAGTAAATTTATAGCAAAAAAAATGTTTTAGTCTCGTAAACATTGAATCTGAAAAACAGGCTCGGGGCTTAAGTGGTTAAATGGACTGGACATTGATTTACTTTTATGTTTTTTTTTTGTTTGTTTTTTAAACTTGGGCATTTTGAGAGTGTGGGGGACACAAACATTTCCTCTTGCAAAAGCAACTAATTCTCATGGACATAAGGGTGGTAATAATAAAGCAAGAAGATTGAATATGCTGACTATAGGAATATTACGATACATACTGCCAGGGTTTTGTAGGCTATTTCATTTTAATAATACTAATGGATTGAATTGATACAATTGTCCTTGTATCAGCTGCACACCTCAATTTACCTGCATTACACCCTCATGTGCTAATTACATAAGCTCCGGCTGCCAAATGGTTTGTTATCAACCAATCAAAAATTGTGGCACAGACCATCTCATATTTAAAGTGACTCTAAAGGTTTTTATTTTTTATTTTTTTATGCCAAACATGTCATACTTACCTGCTCTGTGCAATTGTTTTGCACAGAGCAGCCCAGAGCCTCTTTTTCTTCTTCGTTCTCCCCATTGACCAGTGTCCCCAATAGCTAGCCACTTGCTTTGGGGGCACTGGTCCATTGTCATTGACTTACTGGCTATGATTGACAGCAGTGGGAGTCAATGAAAAGAGAGAGACCCAGGACAGCCACGGCTCCCTTGCACATCACTGGATCAAGATGGGGCTCAGGTGAGTATCAAGGGGGGCTGAGGGGGGAGCAGCATGCAGAAAAGGTTTTCTAGAAGGTAAAATGCCTCCAGCCTTTGCAACCACTTTAATAATAAGGCTTTAGGGGAATGAACATTTTTAGGAGAATCTGCAGTTCACAGAATCAGATTTTCATATCTACAAGACTGACAACATTTCCAGATCTACTTCTGAACAGACTAAGTAATTGATGTTTGGCTAATGCAAATGTAGATTTTTTTTCCACAGTATACATATACTATGGTATGGGGTGTTTAGTAATGTTAGATGGTGGTCTCTATAAATCTATTTGGGAACACAGATTTTTAGAAAATAACCTCTACATGTTCTGACCAATATATATTAACATATTTTTAGGGAAGAGGTGGAACATGATCTTTTTTTTCTCGGATTCTTGATAATGGAGAACAGGCTTAAGCCAGAAACAAAACCAGTTCTCCACGAACTGAAATCTGCTAACATAAGAACAATCATGGTGACAGGTAGGAGTACATCTGAGTAATGAAATAGTATGTGTTTTAATGTACTTTTGTGTACTTTTTTTGTCTTCCTGACATGGTTTATCATCCCTTTGGCACAAAGTCTCACAATTATCTGCTAGACAAGGTAAACTGTAAGGATTTTTTTTTTTTTCAGACTGTATAATCAAGGTGATTTTTCTTCCTGGCAAATCACAGTGCTGGAGCATGGTGATTGGCTGCTCATGCATCCAAGGTTGTCACATTCAGACAGGGCAGGGACAAATCACAACATGAAACCAATACAAGTCTTCCTCTCTTTGTTTTCAATGGAACAAAGCCTGGGACAAGCATATGAAATGGCATTAAGTGTCACTATTTTATTGTACAGTAATTCTACATATAACTTTTACCTTCTGTTTTGTTGTTTTCAGTATCATACATAAACTATGTTTTCTGTTTAGAGAACACTATAATGTTGAACAATGCAATTACAGAGAAATATTACTTTGTGTTTGTTAGTTTTTTTCAACATTTAATTTCAGTAATTCTTTTTTATTAATATTATTATCATTATCATAATTACAACATCTTTGTATCTTGCAAGGTGATAACCTTCAGACAGCATGCACAGTTGGACTTAACTCTGGCATGGTACTTGATGCTTCCAGTTTACTCTTGTTAGAAGCTTGTGAGCCTAAAGACGGTTCTTCAGCATCATTCACTTGTCAGCCAGTAGAAAAGAGCACAGAAAAACTACATATGCAGAATGTAAGTAACGTATACAGATGTTAGGCAAAAATAATTATTTTGGTTTTAGTTTTGGTTTAAAACAAACAAGTCTAGAAGGACTGGCAGTCCCACACTGAAGGTGTTGCTTGCTAAACAATATGAGCATGTGCAATCTTCACTTATGAAATTAGAAGGGGAGAACCTACTCAGAGACCTTTTCACCTCCTCATAATGAACAACTAGACCCCTAGTATTAAATACTGTAGATTCAAACAACTTTATTAACAAAGTTTTCTCTAGTTTGTTCTTCAACTATGCCAACTGTTATGCCGCGTACACACGATCGGTTCGTCTGATGAAAACGGTCCAGTTTTCATCAGAGGAACCGATCGTGTGTGGGCCCCATTGTTTTTTTATCCATCGGTTAAAAAACTAGGAACTTGTTTTAAAATTATCTGATGGTTAAAAAACCGATAGGAAAAAAACGAGGGGAAATCCATCGATTAAAAATCAACACATGCTCAGAATCAAGTCGACGCATGCTCTGAAGCATTGAACTTTATTTTTCTCAGTGCGTCGTGTTTTACGTCACCGCATTCTGACACAATCGGTTTTTTTAACTGATGGTGTGTAGGCAAGACTGTTGAAAGTCAGCTTCTTTGGATATCTGATGAAAAAATCCATCAGACCGTTTTCATCGGATGAACTGATCGTGTGTACAGGGCATTAGACAGATTATTCATTTTAATACTTGCACCTAAGTTTGTTTGACTAAAGCTGGAAACGTTTTTCTCATTACCAGTCTTTAAGATCTTTTAGTGGAAAATCTGTTATAGAGACTTGCAGCTTTTTATATGATTGTTAGTAGTTGAAATAATATAATAGCGTTCTATTTTTCTTTAGAACTGCAGTGAAAAGATATCAACACAATTCTCACATTTTACCACCTGACTTGGTAATTAGATAGTCAAGTGATGATAGTCACACTCCCTGCAATTTGGTGTTAGATATTGCAGATTCATTAAATAATTGGGGATCAAAGCTACGAGAGAATGGCATCTTATCTATGACCTTGCTTGGTGAGGAAGTAAAGATGAACTACTTCAGAGAATTATTACAAGAGACATAAGGGGATGCTAATTGATGTAGGCTGACAAAACTATTATCTTAATTTGTGGAATTGTCCTTTAAAGCTTAAGTTTGCGCCCCCCCCCAAGAAATCAGCACAGGGAATGCCACTTACATCAAGTGAGATGCAATGTATCCTGGTAATCTTTGTGTGCTGTGGAGCTTAATACAGCTGTGCCCTATCGTAGGCACTTTTTAAGAGTGCTGACAATGTCGCCCTTTCCTTTCCTTCTCCATTCATAGAAGCTGTACTATAGCCTTCATCAATAAAAAGTGTCCTACAAGTAGAGATGTAGAGAACAAGTAGACAAATCAAAGGTCTGCCGCCTCCTATTAATAGAATACTTTTTATTGATGGAGGCTATAGCATAGCTTCTATGAATGGAGGAGGTGGGGCAAAAAGTGCAGACATAGTCGGTACTTTTGAGAAGTACCTACGGCAGGTCCAGAGGTTGTGTAACCTATGCAACATCTGAAAGCTACTGCTGCTGGGGTGAAAGGGGGAGGCTGAGGTTGCAGAGAACATAAGCTTTTAACTGTGACAGCAGGCACCAGCACAATGATCACTTCTTATTAATTAATTATTGTAAGTCTTGTCCATTGTGCTGATTTTTTTAAATTGAATTAAACGTAGGCTTTAGGTATCTTTGCACACATACAAACACCTATTTTTAAGCCCTGCTAAAAGTTAGCCCTATGTATCACAAAGTTTTAAGACACCTTTTTATCCTATTTTAGAAAAATGTTTATTCTTACTAACCTACTTTCTAACCCAAAAGCAAATATTTCCTATATTGCAACTATTTGTGGATGTGGTGACTGCATTAATTTTCATTTATAGGCTCTCTTTCTTTTATTTAAATGATATAAATATAGTGCAGCACTAAGAAATGAGAATCGTAAACAAAAAAATAAAAAGACTGAAACCATTAATCAAAAAATAGTGAAAAACAATTATAAATGTATTAAATGAATATAGCATAAACAAAGTGCAAATAAGTCCATATGTAGGATTCCACAGGCATCTAAGTGTCAAAGAAAGTGATCTCCACAGTGATTCTTATGCCGCGTACACACGGTCGTTTTTTGCGATGAAAAAAAACGACGTTTTTTAAAACGTCATTTAAATTGATCGTGTGTGGGCAAAACGTCGTTTTTTGTCTTAAAAAAAACGAGCAAAAAAAAATTCCAACATGCTTGAATTTTTTGTGTCGTTTTTCAAAATGTCGTTTTTTGTTTCACAAAAAGTCACCGTGTGTAGCAAAAACGTCGTTCAAAACAACGTTTTTCAACCCGCGCATGCCCAGAAGCTAGTTATGAAGCGAGCTTCAATGGAAAAGAGTGCTGAACGTAACCTTGCTTTTTGTGAAAAAACGATGGTGTGTATGCAAAATTGTCTTTGAAAAGTGACGTTTCAAAAACGTCGTTTTTTACTTCACAAAAAACGTCGTTTTTTTCCATCGCAAAAAACGACCGTGTGTACGCGGCATTAGTGAAAGGCAATAAGTGACCATTGACAGGGGTGCTTACAATGGTTAGATGGTTTATTAATTCATGTAAAACCTTTATTGCCAAAGGAAAAAAAAGGTTCCTGTAACTGCTTAAAAACTGTTGGAGTTTGGTTTCAGTTTGTATGGCATCCTAATACATGAAGTGTGTTACTTTCACCAGGTAAAAGAGCAGAACAAGCCAAAAAATTAAAAATAATACAGCCACCACATCTAATGCCGCGTACACACGATCATTTTTTGTGATGAAAAAAAACGACGTTTTCTGTGAAGTAAAAAACGAAATTTTTGAAACGTCACTTTTCAAAGACGATGTTGCATACACACCATCGTTTTTTTCACAAAAAGCAAGGTTACGTTCACCACTCTTTTCCATTGAAGCTCGCTTCATAACTAGCTTCTGGGCATGCGCGGGTTGAAAAACGTCGTTAAAACGTCGTTAAAATTATCAGAAATGTGTGCAAAGTAGAAGGGAGGATAGAGTAAGGGAGGGTTATAGCCCCTGTCAGTTTATTTTTTTTGCAGAGATTTCCTTTTATTTCCTGCCCCATAGCCAAACAAGAAGTTAGAGGAAATCTATATTAAGGGAATCCACCCCCCCCCCCCCCTTAGGCCCTCAGAACTAGTGTCCCCACTCAAAAATTTCAGGATGGGTCTTAAACAGGAAGGGGTGACTCATATTTCAATTAGGGGGTGCGCGAGTTTAGTCAGGCCTAGGGCAGCACGAAACCTAAATACACCCCTGGTGGTGACTGATTGGTTGCTATATATTACTGCCTTAAAGTGTAAGTTCACCTTTACAGAAAAATCTGTAAGGTTAACATACACAGCTCCCACTCCTCGCCCCACCGGTCTCGCTGACCTGTACTGACATAATCTCTGGTTCTAAGCACGGGTATATCCATATCAGGAGCCTGGGGCTTAGAAACCCTCTCGCCATCCTTGCGTCTTCTGCATATCTGACAGGACAGGCTATGCGACTGCTGATTGGTCAGAAAACGCCCCCCCCCCCCCCTTTTGATGAGGGAAGTTTTCGGCATTCAGCTCATAGGGTTTCTAAGCCCCGGGCTCCTAATGTGGATATGCTGGTGCTTAGAGCCAGAGAAAGCGGTGGAACAGGTCAGAGGGACTGGGGGGCGAAGAGGGGGACCTGTGTAAGTTTGCCTTACAGAGTTTTCTGTAAAGGTGAACCTACCCTTTAAAAACTTTTCATTGTCGCTTGATTTATTTATAAGGCTTTTTGTATTATGGAAATACATGCACAGGAGAATATGTCTGCTGTCAATTAATCAAATTCTTTAGTTTTTACTAATTGTTCTCCAAGTACACTGCACACTATTTTGAACGCAACACTTTTGTGTTTGCCCCTATTTATCATACGCTGAATGCAAAGATCTGCAACTTTGTCTATGTACACAAAAGGCCTATTTCTGTCAAGTATTCTTCACAAATCTGTCTAAGGCTGGGTTCACACTGATACAACAAATGCTCCGACTTTGGAAGCTCATGTCGCATGACGTGTGTAAATCAATGTTTCTCTATGAGAGCCGTCTTAACTAATGTGACACAAGTCGGCCCGACTTTGAAAATGCTCCCTGTACTACTTTGGTCTGACTTTAAACCTTCTTCATTCAGCACATTGAATATCACTGAAGTCGGATCAAAGTCGGATCGCCGTCTTAACTGATATGACTCTGGCATGTGACTTGTGCTCTGAAGATCTTGAAAGGGAGCCTCATGCCAAAAAAAAAAATGGCATGGGGTTCCCCTCCAAGAGCATACCAGGTGCTTCAATCTGGTATGGATTTTAAGTGGAACCCCCAAGCCAAAAAAAAACAGCACAGGGTTCCCCCAAAATTCAATCCAGACCTTTATTCAAGCATGCAGGTCGGCAGGTCAGGTCTCCTGTACCATACCAGGCCACATGCCCACAATATGGGGGGGTGGGTGCTTTGGGGCAGGGGGCCCCCACCCCAAAGCACCTTGCCCCCATGTTGATGGGGACAAAGGCCTCTTTCCGACAACCGTGACTGTTGGTTGTCAGGGCCTGCGGGCTGGAGGCTTATAGGAATCTGGCCCCCACCTTATGTGAATGAGTATGGGGTACAATGACTTCCCATTCACCTAAACAAGTGTCAAAAATAAAATGCAGTACACAGGCTTTTAAAGTAATTTATTAAGGCAGCTGCGGTGTCTCTTCCAATTTCTTCTCCCAACTCTGGCTCTTCTGCCCTTCTGCCTCCTCCACTGATGTCTTCTGCCTCTGCCAGTACTTCTCCCCTCTCCCATTCTTCTGCACTGATGTCTTATAGCTCTCTCTGGTTCTTTTCCCTCAATCTGCTGTCTTCTGCCTCCACAGTGCGATCTGCAAACTCGGACAGGTATCAGATGGGTGTGAATACCCATGCGATCCGATTCTTCTGTGGACAAAAAAAGGGTACTGTGCGAGTCTGATGCAAATTCAGCCATACAATCTTTATGGCTGAAATCGCATTGCACAGAGATTGCATGTGATTTTTCACTGCAGTGCGGTGCAAATCACATCTAATCTCTTAAAAAATTGCACTAGTGTAAACCAGCCCTAACACACATTTAGACAGATTTGTGAACAATATTTGAGAGAAATAGGCCTTTTATGTACATAAAAAGTTGTAGATCATTGAGTTTAGCTTATGATAAATAGAGGCAAACACAGAAGTGTTGCATTTATAATTTTGCTCAGTGTATATAGTAAATATGGGAAACATGGCATATTAGAGGAAATTGGGGTTTGGAGTTGAGAGACTGCAGAAATATTACAGACATAACAAAAATATTTTCTCATTTTAGGATTCAGTAAAGCATCTTGTAACCACTACCACTGAAAACATTTGGGGATTTCATGCTAGTGCTGGGAAATATCATTATGCTATGAGTGGAAAAACATATGATATTATGAAGCAACATTTCCCTAGTTTGGTACCAGATGTAAGTATTTAAGGATAAACAAACCTTATGAGCCAATCAATGGGTGGTATTCAAGCCAATGTGTATGTTGAGTGGATGTTATTGGTCCAGTTTTACCAGGCTTTAGTTATAAGATGATGGACACCTGGGCCGGATTCAGAAACAACTTACGCCGGCGTATCTATTGATACGCCGCGTACGTTTTAGGATGCGCCGTCGTATCTGTGTTCCGTATTCTGAATGCAAGATACGCCTGAATGTGGGCTTGATCCGACCGACGTAAGTCTTAGTACGCCGTCGTATCTAGGGTGCATATTTACACTGGCCGCTAGGGGCGCTTCCGTAGATTTCCACGTTGAATATGCAAATGAGCTAGATATGCCGATTCAGAAACGCCGTTTACGTAAGTCGTACGACCGGCGTAAAGTTACCCCTGCTATATGAGGCGCAGCCAATGTTAGGTATGGACGTCGGAACAGCTGCCGAATTTTACGTTGTTTAAGTTGTTTGCGTAAGTCGTATGCGAATAGGGCTGTGCGTAAGTTACGTTCACGTCCTAGGCAGTTTTCCGCGTATCTTAGGCATTCTATCCGACGTGATTCTAAACATGCACACTGGGTTATGTCCACGGACGGCACATGCACCGTTCGTTAGGCCATGCATCTACATGGGGTCATGCTTCATTAACATACAACACGCCCCCTACCTGCCAATTTAAATTATACGGGCCCATATACACTACGCCACCGTAAATTAGAGCGCAAGTTGTTTCTGAATACGGTACTCACCTCCTTTAAGTTACGGCGGCATAGCGCATATGAGATGCGTTACACCCGCCTAAAATTACGCCATTCTTTCTGAATCCCGGCCCTTATGTTTATCAAAACATTTAATATTGTCCTGTATGATTTCAAGAAAGTTTTAAGGTGCTTATTTAACACATTGCTGTCTAAACTAAATAACTGTTCCAACCCTTATGCACAAGAGGTTGTTCTACACATTTTACTGATGATCATCGAACACCCTATGATATGCATGATGGAGAGAATATGTTGATTTAAACAACTCAATACACAATTGTCAAACACTGTGTCAAAGGAACTTTGAAGCTAGCTATAGAAATTTCACATCTCAGCCGGTTTAGCAGCGACCAGCTGAGATTCGAACCATGTATGGGCAGACTGATTGTACCCAAGCCGATTCATCGATCAACTTGGATGCAACCAGCACTTTGGATTTGTAGGATGCTCCGGGAGAACACAATAGCTCCACGGGAAGGACTCCCCTATCAACATTGACTGTGTTGACGAGGGTATCAAGCAGTTTTCCATGGTTGCAGGAAAGAAAATCGCATCATCTGTGGCTGGCTTAAGAGTTGTGTTTTGCGCCATAATCACTGTAGTTTGCTTTAATTGATGTTATTCTTCTGTCTTCATTGGTGAGTGTGCGTGTTTTTATTGTCTGTCACCACTGATGATCTGTGCAATGCCTCCTACATTGGAGGATAGTGTAGACAGTGACCTCTTATTTTGATGTTTAGTATAATGCCCTTTATAATGGTGGTCAGTGTAGTACTTCCCTATGTTGATGGTCAGTTGAGTGCTCCCTTATATTGATAGCCAATGTAGTGCCCTTTATGTTGATGGTTAATAAAGAAGCGCCTCCTTTCACCGGTGGTCAGGGGAGCAGTGTCCCTTACATTGGTGGTTGCTAGACATGTGCACATTGAAATATTTTGTTTTGGAATTTTGTTTTCGTCTGAAAAATACAATTATTTAGTTACTTCTGAAATCTGTTTTAATTTATTTTGTTTTGTTAAAAAATGCATTAGTCCGAAAATCCGAATCTGTCGTTGAAGGCTTACTGTGTCTGTCGAATGTTCTAAGAAGATTAGACGAAGCAGCTAAACTGTACGACACCGCAATCGTACATTTCCGGTCGAATTCTCTGCCCACAAGCTATAGTAGAATTCTAATGTTGTATGACTATATTATTATTATTTATTTATTAATTATTATTACTAGTCAACCAACATTAGAATTCTTCTATAGCCTATGGGCGAAGCATTTGACCATAAATGTCCGATCGTGGCGATCGTATGTTTTACCTGCTTCATCAAATCTTCATGTCTCTATAATGTCGAATCTTTTCTCTCTATGTCGAATCTTTTCTCTCTATGTCGAATAATCTCAGACTAATAGTTAGGTTAGGTACATTCATCCGCAGATTCTATAGACACAGATCGCTATTGTCACCGTCATGTCAAATCTTCTATCTATATCGAACTGTTGTCGCAACGAAATGTAAATAAAGCATTTTTTATGTTGGATCTTTCGGATTTCGGACTCTGTACATTCATTATCATTTGTTAAAACAAACGCGAAAATCCCTGTAATTCGGACAAAAATGCATTTCTGACGAGAACAAATGCACATGTCTAGTGGTTGCTGTAGTACCTCCTTATGTTGCTGGCCCAGGGAGAAGTCCCCCCCATTTACTGTAAACTGGTGGTCTTAGCAAAGAACTTTTACAATTTTTTTAGAATGTTTGTGTCCAGTTAACTCCATTGTATTACACTGGGACTTGAGCATTTTCACTTGGGACATTTTAAGCAAAATGTTTTGGAGTCAATTGAAGGTGACAATTTCTCTCTTATCCCTAGGTCAGTAATGCACCCCTTTATATTGGTGGTCAGTGAAATTCCCTGTTACAATGATGATCAAAGATGTGCCCCCTTATGATTATAGGCGCTAAATAAATTCTGTATAATAACAATAATATAAACATAATTAGTGGATACGTGTCACTCCAAAGACATGCTGGTAGGTAAATTTGATCTCGTCCAAATTGGTCCAGTATATATGTGTGTATGACTGTGTGTCCCTAGCATGTCAAGATCCTACGGGGTAAAAATGACTGCACCAGCCAAGCAGACACTGGCTGGAAAAAAGCGCCCAGAGGCGATTCAGTTCGCATGCGTTGCGCTATACAAGTCATTTATTCATTCATTAATTTATTCATACATTAACGATCCGTGGTGAAGTCCCCCCTTTAGAAGTCAAAGTAGTGTACCTCCAGTACTGCTACAAAAACTACAGCACGACATACAAATATCTCCAACTTGTTTACTGGACAGTGAAGGATCAGCAGCACACTGATAAAGTCATCCTTCTTCTCTCTTCTCCTGCCAACATGTTCACTTTCAGCACATGTGCACTGCTTTTAGCATCTTATAGGTTTCAAATGGTGGTTTTGCCTCCCCAGTCTGTTTAACAAGGAGGCTGATGACACAATAATTTCAAATTTCTACATTTATTTAATTTAAAGGGGAGATCAAGTAAGTTTATTTTTTATCTGCAGCAATACTTATGATTAGTCAGTGTACCTTACCCTTTACATTATTGCTTTCTAACCAGAATACTAGTTTATCTTTAGAATTAGAGTTGGGCGAAAAGTTCAAGCCTAGCAAAAGTTGGACCCAATCATCGCCTGTTCGGCAAACACCCGAATTTGCAGCAAACTCGGCTGGACAATCGCCTGTCGAGCAACCCACAATGCACTGTGTATTCTAAGCCCTTATTGAGCAAAGCTTTAAATAGTTGGTTGTTAAGGAGCGGGCCAAGAAGACGGCCATTGCGTCCTAAACAATGGATAAGTCATCAGCTGTCAATGGGCTTCCCATGCTGACAGCTGAATACAAAAAAAAACATTGCCGGCAACAGAAAAAAGTGAAAAACAATAAGGTAGGGGTTCTCCCCAATCCATACCAGGCCCTTCGGGTCAGGTATAGATTTTAAGAGGGAAAATTCCCACGCCAAAAAATAATAATCCTGGGCTGAGGTTGTGGGAGTCTGCGAGCAGGGGGATATTCGGAAACTGGAAGCCCCCCTTTACCAGGGGGCCCCCAGATCCAAGCCCCCTGCCTATGTGAATGAGTATGGGGTACATTTTACCCCTACCCATTCACCCAAAAGTGCCTGCTTTGGTTCAGGAGGGGGGGCTTCCTCGTCTCTCCTTTTCTGACTTGCCAGGCAGCATGCTTGGATAAGGATCTGGTATGGATTTTGGGGGATTCCCCTTAAAATCCATAGCAGACCTGAAGAGCCTGGTAGGGATTGGGGGGGACCCCCATGCCATTTTGTTTAACATTTTGAATTGCTGACACTGGTAGTTCTGTTGTAGCAAATTCTTTACATGGTACAGATGTGCCACTTTACAGGCAGACTAAGGGGACCCCCAATGGCTATATTTAAAGGATTTTGTCATCTTTATTGTTTCACTTGAAGCATCATTAAAAAAATCGCTGCTCCTGTAAAAATGTTTTTTTTTTTTTTAAATGCATTGATACGTGTCCCCCAGGGCAGTACCTAGTCCCCCATACCCTTTTTTATAGCCAATAACTTTAATATAAGCCTTCACAATGGGTACTTTGGTTTTTGGGTCCCATAGACTTTAATAGGGTTCGGGCAATAGAATGGGCAATAAGAAAAAACACGCATCATTCATATTTTTCTAGGGCAGCATGAATGCTAAATATGGCCTATAAGACTGTATTAAGATATGATATTTTAATTTACATATTATCTTTATTATATGCTTTATAACTGCTAGCAGTATATAATACATGCGTTGAATTACTAAAGCTACGGTGTGAAAAATCTGGTGCAGCTCTGCATAGAAACCAGCTTCCAGGTTTTTTTTTTCAAAGCTTAAAAGGGTTTTAAAGGCAGAAGGATTTTTATCTTAATGCATTTTATACATTAAGATAAAAAGCCTTTTGTGTGCAGCAGCCTCCCCATCACCTCCTAATACTTACCCGAGGTCTATCAAGCAATATCCATGAATGTCTCGGCCGTCTGAGATTATCCTTTCTGATTGGCTGAGACACAGCCGTGGCACCATTGGCTCCCGCTGCTGTCAATCAAAGTCAGCTAGCCAATCAGGGAAGAGAGGGGGCAGGCTGGGTCGGGCTCTGTGTCTGAATAGACAAAGGGAGCTGTGACTCAGATGCACCAATAGCAAGCTGCTTGCTGTGGGGGCACTGAACAGGAGTGAGGGCGCCAGGAGCACAGAAGAGGGACCCGAGAAGGAGAGGATCTGGGCTGCTCTTTGCAAATCCACTGCAAAAGAGCAGGTAAGTATGACATGTTATTTTTATAGGGGAAAATTGAGACTTTACAATCACTTTAATTGAAAAAAACTGAAGTTAGAAGCTGATTGGCTACCATGCACAGCTGTACCAGATTTTGCACTCTCCAGTTTTAGTAACCCCCCCACCATATGCCAACAGAATATATTTATGCCCCCCTATTTCCACCAGCATTTAGCTTAAAGTTTAAGGTCCAGATTCTCAAAAGAGATACAACGGTGTATCGCAGGAAACACCGTCGTATCTCTGTTTTTTTGTCCGGGTATCTATGCGTGTGATTCCTAGAATCACTTACGCATAGATACAGCGAAGATCCGACAGGTGTAAAACACTTACACCGTCGGATCTTAGATGTAATTACTTTGCTGGCCGCTAGGTGGCCTTTATGTTGATTTCTCATTTGCCTATGCAAATGAGCCTAATACGCCGATTCCCGAACGTTTTTACGCCGCCTCGTCGTCGTTTACGTTGTTTCCATAAGCGTAAACCTACCCCTGCTATATGAGGGGTAGGCTTACGAAGTTCCATCGTATGCCATGTTAAGTATGGCATCGGGTCAGCGTAATTTTTTTCCGTCGGTTACGTCGTTTTACTAAGTCGTTCGCGAATAGGGCATTGCGTAAGTGACGATCACGTCATTTTCACGTCTGTTTCAACGACGGTTTCCGACATGAGCTGGAGCATGCGCATTGGGCTTTTTTCCCGGCCGGCGCATGCGCAGTTCGATAGAAGCGGGGGCGCGCTTAATTTAAATACAAGCCGCCCCCTTTGAATTACGCGGGGATACGCTGGGTCATTTACACTACACCACCGCAAACTACGGAGCAAGTGCTTGGAGAATATGGCACTTGCTCCATTAAGTTGCGGCGGCGTAGTGTAAAGGGCTTACGCTACGCCGCCGTGGATTGTACCAGAATCTGGCCCTAAATGTTTGTTATCAATGAAATATAAGTATAATGTATATATCATGTTTTTTTATTTCTAGATTCTACTAAATGCTACCATCTTTGGTAGAATGACACCTAAGCAAAAAACAAATATTATTGATGATTTACAAAAGATTAAGTAAGTTAACATTTCAATTAATAACTAAACCAACATCTCTGTTGTAACATGTAGAAGATTTGTATTCTTACAGAAGTTTTTGAGATGTCCCAAAACATCCCAGTATAACAATTGTAGAAAAGTATATTGGTATGTATTCACAAAAAAATTAATAATAATAATAATAATAATAATGTGAATGGTAATGTTATACTCTGATATTTTGTGTCTCTTGCTTTTTGTGTTATTGAATTGACTTGAGAGCAAATGGAGCTCTTTTGGTGTATAATGAGACAGAGTTCACTAGAACCAACAGAGCTAATAATAACATGATGAGGGTGAGGGGTAGTTACAGTATATTTCAATCCATTTGTTTCATTTCTTTACAGCATAACTAATTAAGCTGTTTCTCACTTTATATTTAGCTATTCTTTTATTTTATTGCAGTTATTACGTTGGTATGTGTGGAGATGGAGCAAATGATTGTGGGGTAAGTGATTTTTATGTTGAATTTTGCATAGGTGGAATCACTTTGTAAGTCTCTTACATTCAAAATACTCTTACATTTTAATAATTCAGTGTTCAAAATAATTGATATAATTTTACCAACAATTACCAATTCAAGTGTTACTAAACCCACAACAGTAAAATAAGTCTGTATACTGTATGCAGTAAAGCATGCTTGTTATACTCACTGTGGAACCTTAGCGGTAAATTCTCTGTACAAAAATAATGTTTGATCCTGTCTTCTCTGATCCTCCCTTTGTTTCACTGTCCCCAATCAATCTCCTGATAAGTCAGAGCCTTTGGAGTCACTTTGCACATGCTCAGTTAGATCTGTATTGCTAGAGAGTTTTTTTTGGGGGGTGCATGTGATCAGCACAGGTCCAATCAGCACTGTCCAGACAGAGGGGCAGGGATCCTGCAGCCTCATAGGACAGTCAGAGGAGAATGAAAAATCCTCCTACAAGCTTTAACAGACACTGATAGAAGCCAGATTATATTGCTAAAAAAGGGGGTATTTAGCAGTTAATATTTACTAAAATAATTGCTTTCCATGTTCTGTGTACTGTGGGAGACCAGATATAGTGAATGCAGGGTCCTGGGTTTAGTAACACTTTAAACATTTGGTATGTTTTCTTTCAACAAAGGGATTCATTAGCTTTAAGTCCTTTACTGCCCCCACAGTACCTCCGTCATCGATCTGAACACAAACCTTCAATATGACTTAATTTTTGTAACCAAATTCTGATTGTTTACAAATACCATTGGAAAGGGTCAGTAAAACACTGTACAGCTGTGGCCAAAAGTTTTGAGAATGGCACAAATATAATATTTTCACAAAGTCTGCTCCTTCAATGTTTTTGGATATTTTTGTTAGATGTTACTATAATATACTGAAGTATAATTCCAAGCATTCCAGAAGTGTCAAAGGCTTTTATTGACAATTACATTAAGTTTATGCAATGAGTCAATATTTTCAGAGTTGACCCTTTTTTTCCCAAGACCTCTGTCATTCACCCTGGCATGCTGGCAATCAACTTGTGGGCCACATCCTGACTGATGGCAGCCCATTCTTGCAGAATCAATGTTTGGAGTTTGTCACAATTTGTGGTTTGTTTCACCCGCCTCTTAAGGATTGACCACAAGTTCTCAATGGGATTAAAGTCTGGCGAGTTTCCTGGCCATGGACCCAAAATGTGATGTTTTGTTCCCCAAGTCACTCAGTTATCTCTTTTGCCTTATGGCAAGGTGCTCCATCATGCTGGAAAAGGCATTGTTCCTCACCAGACTGTTCTTGGATAGTTGGGAGAAGTTGCTTTCGGAGGATTTTTTTGTTCAATTCTTTATTCATGGATGTGTTCTTGGGAAAATCTGTAAGTGAGCTCACTCCCTTGGTTAAGAAGCAACCTCACACATAAATGGTCTCAGGATGCTTTACTGTTGGCATGACATATGACTGGTGGTAGTGCTCACCTTTTCTTCTCCGGACAAGGGTTTTTCCAGATGCCCCAAACAATTGAAAAGGGGATTCATCAGAGAAAATTTCTTTACCTCAGTCCTCAGCAGTCCAATCCCTGAACCTTTTTCAGAATATCAGTCTGTCCCTGATGTTTTTCCTGGAGAGAAGAGGCTTCTTTGCTGCCCTTCTTGAAACCAGGCCATCCTCCAAAAGTCTTTGCCTCACTGTGCGAGCAGATAGACTCACACCTGCCTGCTGCCATTCCTGAGCAAGCTCTGCATTGGTGATGCCCTGACCCTGCAGCTGAATCGCAGTGGAGATAGTCCTGGCACTTGCTGGACTTTCTTGGGCGCCCTGAATCCTTCTTCACAAATTCAGTGGAAATGTTTTTTTTATGGGATTAAGTTCATTTTAATGGCACAGAGGGACTTTGCAATTAATTGCAATTCACCTTGCAATTAATTGCAATTCATAATATTCTGGAGTATATGTAAACTGCCATCATAAACACTGAAGCAGCGGACTGTGAAAATTAATATTTGTGTCATTCTTAAAACTTTTGGCCACGACTGTACACTAGGTATAGTCACAGGACTATGTATTGACTACCTGGATTCAAAATCTTTCTACACCAGATCAGGGCTGGACTGGGATAAAAATTTGGCCCTGACCTTCATCTAGACCAGCCCACTTTAATTTTGCAAACAAGCACAAAAACAGCATATAAACTATACACAATTGCAAAAAAAACATAAGTAAAAACATTCCACTGTAAGTATAAATGTTTTTTTTAAACTCTTTATTTAGAGAAAAATATGCATGCCAACATTACAGACGTCTTGAGAGCCCATTCACACAGGAGCGACTCGCCAGGGGCGACAGCCGCCTGACAAGTCACGCCCCGTTCTGTTCAATAGAACCATTCTAGTAGGAGCAACTCAAGTCGCTCCAACTTAGAAAAAGGTTCTTGTACGACTTTGGAGGCGACTTGCATTGACTTCTATACAGAAGTCATTTTGCAAGTCGCTCTGAAGTCGTCTTCAGGTCGCCTTGCAGAGTCGCCCCCAAAGTCGTGCCGCCCCTGTGTGAATGGGCTCTAAAGCCTCGTACACACGATCAGTCCATCCGATGAGAACGATCTTAAGGACCGTTGTCATCGCTTAACCGATGAACCGATAAATAACCGATTGTGTCAGAACGCGGTGACGTAAAACACGACGTGCTGAAAAAAATGAAGTTCAATGCTTCCAAGCATGCGTCGACTTGATTCTGAGCATGCGTGGATTTTTAACTGATAGTCGTGCCTACTAACGATCGGTTTTGACCTATCGGTTAGGAATCCATTGGTTAAATTTAAAGCAAGTTGGCTTTTTTTTAACCGATGGTTAAATAACCTATGGGGCCCACGCACGATCAGTTTTGACCAATGAAAGCGGTCCATCAGACCGTTGTCCTCTGTTTAACCTATCGTGTGTACGAGGCCTTAGAATGATGTGTCTAAGTTACACTTCGTTCAATGGCAGGTGTTATAAATAACTCACTCACCTCTTTTAATTATTTCACTTAATCTCCTCTCCACTTGTCTCCTCCTTTTCACATCACTGCGTGAAGTGGGAGGGCTAAAGTCATGCAGATACATTGCTACAACCTCATTGGCTGAAATGTAAAGAACCTGCATTGCTGCAAAGCCGTTGGCTGCCTTTCAGCAAGGCAGCGGTGCTGAGACTGAGCTGGTTGCACACTATGAAGTGAGGTGATGGGCAGTGCAGATGACAGGTCTCTCCCTTACCAGCCGACCGTGTCCCCAGAGAGCCTCACCCTTACATCACGGTCCCCAGAGAGCCTCCCCTTACATCAGGATCCCAGATACCCCATTAATAAATAAGGGTCCCCAGGGAGAGCCCCCCCTTACATCAGGGTCCCCAGAGCCCCCTCATTACATCATGATCCCCAAAGATCCCCCCTTACACCATGGTCCCCAGAGAGCCTCCCCCTTACATCTTGGTTCCCAGAGAGACTCCCCCTTACATCATGGTCCACAGAGAGCCTCCCCCTTACATCAGGGTCCACAGAGAGCCCCCTCCTTATGTCAGGGTCCCCGGAGAGCCTCCCCCTTACATCAGGGTCCCAGAGAGCCTTCCCCTTACATCCGGGTCCCCAGAGAGCCTCCCCCTTACATCAGGGTCCCCAGAGAGCCTCCCCCTTACATCATGGTCCCTAGAGAGCCTCCCCCTTACATCATGGTCCCCAGAGAGCCTGCCCCTACATCATACACAATTACCATTGACCTAATTAAGGCACATCTAATGCCGCGTACACACGGTCGTTTTTTGCGATGAAAAAAAAACGACGTTTTCTGTGAAGTAAAAAACGACGTTTTTGAAACGTCACTTTTCAAAGACAATTTTGCATACACACCATCGTTTTTTCACAAAAAGCGAGGTTACGTTCACCACTCTTTTCCATTGAAGCTCGCTTCATAACTAGCTTCTGGGCATGCGCGGGTTGAAAAACGTCGTTTTGAACGACGTTTTTGCTACACACGGTGACTTTTTGTGAAACAAAAAACAACGTTTTGAAAAACGACACCAAAAATTCAAGCATGTTGGAATTTTTTTTTGGTCGTTTTTTTGAAGACAAAAAACGACGTTTTGCCCACACACAATCAATTTAAATGACGTTTTAAAAAACGTCGTTTTTTTTCATCGCAAAAAACGACCGTGTGTACGCGGCATTAGAACTAGATATTTTCTACCAAAAAAGTGAAGAACGTATTATATATAGATGTGTTTTGATATATGCAGACAACTAATGAACTAATGTGGCAGTCTAATATCCCAGACATTGTAAAATTAATGCACGTTACTTTGTCCCAAGTTGAGTAAAACCTTTTTTCCTTCTTTTTTTCCCAGGCTTTAAAGATAGCTCATGCTGGAATCTCTTTGTCAAGTATGGAAGCATCAGTGGCCTCTCCTTTTACATCAAAAATCCCAAATATTGAATGTGTACCAAAGCTACTAAAGTAGGCTGCTTACCACTAACATATTTTTCTGGCATTAATTGTAAATGACCTAACAGTACAGTTTAAAGCAGGGTTCTTAAACTGGTGGCCCTACAGCTGTTGCAACACTACAAGTCCCATCATGCCTGTGCCTGTGGGAGTCATGCTTGTAAATGTTAGTCTTGCAATGCCTCCTGGGACTTGTATTTTGCAACAGCTGGAGGGCCGCCAGTTTGAGACCCCTGGCTTAAAGGATATGTGAACTGTTTTGCCTGCCAAAGAAATGTATTTGTAGCCCTGTTAGACAGTTTGGGGTCCTGAGTTTTCTCTGCTGCAGTTAATTTACAACGGTAGGTCACCTCCTTTCCACAGTCTGTGAATAGACAATAAAGCAGCAGCCAAAGCTTGATGAGGTCATCACTTAGCTCTCTTCTCCTGTCAACATGTTCCTTAATGTCATTACTGTCGCCATTTGCAAAAGCAAAACACCTGACTAGCCCCAGGTACTCACCCAAGATGATGACCCCCCCCCCCACATCTGAGCACTGTTGTACAAGAGATAACAAGAGTAGCAGAATACATTTAATTATTTTTATATACACACAATTGTATTCATTTATATATTTTTTTATATAATTTTTTTTAGAATTTAATACTGGATTGCAATGCTGGAATTCAGTCCTGGCATACAAAGCACATTTACAGTACCAATAGGTATTATAGGCTTACCTATACCGGTAGGTACAAATAATCATTGAAATTTACAACCACTTTAAGGTGACTGCCAATGCAAGACAGTACCATGAAATAAATACCGGTAGGTATTGTGTCTGTAGTGAATACTGTCTAAAGGAGAGCAAAGTGCAGAAGCTCAGCAGCGTTCTCAGACACAACATTATTTGCAGTGAACAGGATATTTATGAGATTTTTGAGATTGCCTAATGTTTGGATGTTAATGGATAAACATGTGAAATGTGCAGTAAATGAAACACATACACTGTGCTGAGGACAGCTGGGAGAGTAAGAAAACACGATACAAAAAAATGTGTACTTTAGGAACTGCCTGATTTGTCCAAAAGCTCAAACAGTAGGTATTAGCTATAATAAAATAATGTCATGTGGTTAATTTAACTATTCCATGCGTCAATAAGCGATCCTAAGCAGGGTGCACAGGGTGCTTTGCACCCAGACGCTTGCAGAGGTGGGGGCGCCAAAGTGGCAGAGTTCTCTCCCCCCTCCTTCTCTCCTTGTTTCTGTCCGTCCAGAACTAGTGTTCTGAGCATAGGTGTGTGTCCACCCAGAACCGATGTGTCTCTGACCATCTCCTGTACTATGTCTGTAGTCTCTGACCATCTCCTTTACTATGTCTGCAGTCTCTGACCATCTCCTGTATCATGTCTGTAGTATGTCTGGGGGCTCTTTCTAACAGACTCTCCAACAGAAGCCCTCTCTGTGTCCATCAGAGAGGCCCCCCTCCAGGTCCCAATAAAGTACTCTGCTTCTCTTCCTGTATTTTGTTTATTGTTAACCACTTCAATACCCAGCCATATACAATTGACGGCCTGAGATGGGATCTACCATCCTAAGTGGCCGTCAATCGTCAATCGACGGCCTGGGCTTTGCGGGTGGATATCTGAATGATGCCTGCAACCAGAGGCAACATCCAGATATCCTCTTCTTCAGCCGGCGATTCTGCACAATCCAAGAATAATCATAGTGGCGGTTCCGCCGCTTGATCGTTCTTACAGGCCTCGGGAGGGGACATCCCCCCTCCCGCCGCAATCCGGTGCTTCTCCGGGCTCTCCTTTGCCTTCGGGGGCCCGGAGAACGAATTGTCGCGTCGGCAGGAAGCATAGAGATGACTGGTGACCAGATGGTCACCAGTCATCTCTATGACCGTCGGAGGACCCGGGCGCGATGTGATGACGTCACGCCCGGGTCCCCGTAAGTAAACAAAGCCGCGATTGCGGCTGTAAGCCACCATTCATGAGATCGGTGAATTTTTGGTTCTCATTCTCATGGTTTCCAGCCTGGAGGAGAGATGTGAGGTCTTATTGACCCCCCATCTCTTCTTAAAGAGGACCTCTCACACACATTTCCTATTACAAGAGATGTTTACATTCCTTGTAATAGGAATAAAGGTGGAAAAAAAAATGAAAAAAAGTGGAAAAAAAAATAAAAAAGAAGTAAAAAAAAAAAAAAAAAGATAAAAAAAAAATTAAAACGCCCCTGTCCCCGATAGCTCTCGTGCAGAAGCGAACGCACACGTAAGTCCCGCCGACATATGTAAACGCCGTTTAAACCACATAAGTGAGGTATCGCCGCGTGCGTTAGAGTGCCGGAAACAAATCTAGCACTAGATCTCCTCTGTAAATCTAAACTGGTAACCTGTAAAAAAAAAATAAGGCGTTGCCTATGGAGATTTTTAAGTACTGAAGTTTGGCGCCATTCCATGAGTGTGCGCATAATTAAAGCGTGACATGTTGGGTATCTATTTACTCGGTGTAGCATAATCTTTCACATAATACAAAAAATTGGGCTAACTTTACTGTTTTGTTATTTTTTTAATTCATTAAACTATTTTTTTTACAAAAAAAAAGGCGTTTGAAAAATGATTGCGTAAATACCGTGCGAGATAAATCGTTGCAATTGTCGCCATTTTATTCCCTAGGGTGTCTGCTAAAAAAACATATATAATGTTTGGAGGTACTGTGTAATTTTCTAGCAAAAGGATGATGTAGGAGAGAAGTGTCAGAATAGGCCCGGTATGGAGGTGGTATAAAAGCCCGGTATTGAAGTGGTTAAGAGATCATGTAAGAATCCCAGGGTAATGAAGACTTTGTGGGGGAGCATCTCTGTGGTTGAGTTATTGCCATAGAAACATTTGTAAAGGGGAGGAGTTAGTAAAATGACCACGCCATGTGGGGGCGCCAGAAATATTTCTGCACCCAAGCACCTGTGACCCTAGGATCAGCCCTGTAATAAGGCAATCATAACTTTGCATATCTAATCTAGGTATCAGTATTGGACAGATATGATTTTAGAACATTTGGAATGCGAAAACTTGCTTCAGGGATGACAAAGAAATGTCTATTCTCATGAGAAAACATTGACCTCATGATAATTCTGAGGTTGCAATGATTTCATGTGTACTCAGTCTCACTGCTTGTTGAACTAACTACTCAGAATACAGTCTTGTGATTCTCATATGACTTAGAACCTAATGTGATCTTTTCATTTAACCATTTATCAATGTATAGTAGAATAATGAATTACTATAATTAAAGCAAATATAATGTCATCATTACTATGGTAAAAAGACCCACAGTCAGTTTAACAGCCAAAATTGTATACATTCACCCCCATTGATATACTACACAAAAAGATATGTAGCTCATATATTTATGGTACAAAACACCTAGTTTTGTGAAAAAAAATATTGGTGGATTGATGTAAAAGTAATTTGGGAGGAATGAATGCTCTTGTTAGCCTCTCTTCTCCCTTCTTCAAGAACTTCAAATTCTATCTGTAGGATAATCTCCTACTCTTTCGATGAAAACTCTCTTTAGAGAGGCCTATCCCACCTCCACCTAATAAACTGTACTTTTTTTTCCTCCATCCGCTCAACACACAGATATCTTTTGTACCACTTGACCCTTCCGTAAGCTCTTATAGGTTGGACCCTCTGAACCCTTTTGTATTGAATTGTATTGTAACTGTACTGTACTTCATTACAGTATTTTGGAAAGAGTGGCACAAACTGTTGGCATGGGCATCCGTGAAACTTTTCATCATTTTAAGGTCACCCATGCTCGGTCTTTTTTTGACAATGTTGTGAAGGGGAGGGGCTTAGTCATATTTGCGTTGGGGGGGGGGGGTCTGGTGAAAAATCAGGCCTGCTTTAATTTAAAAAAAAAAGTAGGTGAAATAATTGTGCCCAATTTATCTTGGTGCCCTGTACATGTACCTTGTTAGCCTGTATCTTATACTGGAAATCTTATACTGTACATTGTGATATCAAAAAAATAAATAAAACATTTCGGGTTTACATCCAATTTAAGTCACACATTTCTAAAACCCTGAATTAACAATCTATTTACTCTTATTTATTTTTTATTTTTATTTTATTTTTTTTGCTCTAGGCTCCCAAGAACCCCCAAACTTTCTTTTTTTTTTCATTGTTTATCATGCAGTCCTATCTCCATATCTTCGGTACAAATGAGCAGGGGGGGGGGGGTTGTGCCTTTTGCTGCATTTTAAACAAATAAAGGAAACAGAGGAGGAAGGAAACAGGCCGGCTTCCCAGTATATCTCTTTGACATTGCATAAGGTCAATTGCAGAACAGTCCTTATCTGTAGTTCCCCAGGGCAGGCACTGGCCCGGCAGCGTACTCTCTCTTGTTTCGGCCACTGCACGCTACTCACGAGACCTGTGGGAGAAGCTGGCGTTTGCGCCAGCCAGATCAGTATAGGCACAAGTTCATTTACACAGGCTGAGGCAGCAGCCAATTACAGAACAGGTGATGTTAAGCAGAGGCCTGAGCGGCAGTCGGCAGAGCCAATCCGATGCTCAGGCCGGGGGAGAGGAGGGAGGGACGGATCGGATGTGTCTTCTTCACTCTGACTTTAACACTTAGTCTCTTACAATTCCAGGGGGGGGGAATTGACCCCCCTTGCCCTATGGAGCGGACGCCCATGACTGTTGGCACTATATAAATCCTGTATAACAATAATAATTATAGTAATAATAATACTACTAATCTGCTGTGGTGTGAAAAAAGGCAAAAGCCCAGTGTGCCTGAAATTGGGGATATTTAGCGTGGGGAGACCATATGCTCTGATTATGTTCTACTTAGACTTTTTCTACTTACTTTCACCTCCCTCCTTCACTGTACTAAAATCTGTTCCTACAGTTCCTGTCACCGAGAATGTGTTTCCAGCACGACAGCATCACGCTGATACTCGGCGACAGGGTGCCGACATCTCACACTCGCTGGAATAGAAAAAGCACATTCCAGCGAGCGCGTCATAGAAGTGACGGGATCCGACTTGGATTCCTGGCAATTCTAGCCACGGCGTTTGGTATGAATCATGAGGGGGAACTCACGCCAATTTGTTTAATAAAAATCCGGCATGGGTTCCCCCCAGGAGGCAAACCAGGCCCTTAGGTCTGCTATGGATTGTAAGGAGAACCCTCCTACGCCGAAAAAACAGGGAAAAATCCGTACCAGACCTGTATCCAAAGCACGCCACCTGGCCGGTCAGGAAAGGAGTGGTACATCATACCCCTACCCAATTACCTGGAGGCAAAGTGTTAATAACAAAAACACACAACACATGGTTTTAAAATATTTAATTAGTCAGCTCCGGGGCCCCCCTCTCTTCTTTAGCTCTTTTACGAGGGGGGGCTTGCTTCTTCGACGTCTTTTGGGGGGTCTTCTCTGCTCTTCGGGGGTCTTCTTCCTGCTGTAATGCCGTGTGCGCGACTCGCAGCGATTTATATGGTCCTCCTACAATGTCACAGTCCCATCATGCTCCGGTACCTACCCACGTGGGCAGGGAGCCCCCCCTGCCCCAGAGTACCCAACCCCCCCATGTTGAGGGCATGCGGCCTGGTACGGCTCGGGGGGGGGGGAGGGGGGGCGCTCGCTCATCCCCACTCCTTTTCTGCTTTGGATACAGGTCTGGTATGGATTGTGGGGGAACCCCCGCGCCGTTTTTTCGGCGTAGGGGGGGTTCTCCTTACAATCCATAGCAGACCTAAGGGCCTCCTGGGGGGGAACCCATGCCAGATTTTTATTTAAAATTTTGGCGTGGAGTTCCCCCTCATGGTTCATACCAAACTCCGCTTGTAGAATTGGCTGGAATCCAAGTCGGATTCCCGTCGCTTCTATGACGGCATTGTCCCCATCGCATGCCGGCTTGGCGCTGGCTCCCGTGATGGGGCTCGTAGGTGGTCAATCTCGCCGAGAAAGGGAGCGAGATTGACACAATATCGTGGTCACCTAATGTAGGTTACAAGCACTGCCATTTACCCAGACATAAAGACTCCCAAAATGTTATGATTTAAAGGCGGTGATGTAAACAGAAGATAGTGAAACTTCAGATTTTTTTGTAACATTGTGCAATAGCAGCATACATTTTAAAAGCATAAAACTAATTTTATATTGTTTCAAGCTATACTTTTGTCTCACAGAGGGAAAATATGGTTGGCTATAAGGATATACCGTTAATCTTTGTCTTTTGCCTCTAATACACAGGGAAGGAAGAAGTACACTTGTCAGTTCAATATGTTTGTTTAAATACCTTATTATGTACACTTTGATTGAGCTCGTCTGCATGCTGCTTCTGTTTTGGGTAAGAAATGAAAATGTTCCGTAGCATGTGGAAATGTAAACACATGTTTCTGAGGAATATGAACTAGTAATATAAAAAAATATAAGTAACCATAAGCAATATTTGCATTTTGGATTCTCACATTATTATTTACCATCTTGTGAACATTTCGTTTTACGTCAGATCATTTTGTACATATTTAAGCTTTATAATTTGGCTTCCATTTAAAGACAAATTTAAGAGTTAAATAAACAGGGTACCCCAATTTCTCAAAAGAGCACACCAGGCATATGGACATCTTTTTACATAGGGAGCCGTGAAAAGATGTCTTGCTATGGTACTAACAGGCTACATATCAGCAATGTCAAGCTATCACAAACCGGGACAGTTCTGACTGAAGATAGAATGCATAATAAAATCTGCAAGTCACCATGGTAATAAGATCCTTGTGAATGTATAGGTAAATCTTGAATTTTACTGTAAAAGACCTTATTACCACCCATACTTCAGTTATTGAAGCTGCCCATCATATTAGGACAAGAGTAAATTTTAACTTTTACAAAACAGTAAACATTTGCATATACTAACAGCTGCCTACATCGCTAAACGTACTTAATGGTTTTCATGGAATAAAACCTCTGTTTATGTAATTGTGTTTTTTTTTTTTTTTAATCATGGGGAAAAGATGTGTGTGTGTGTGTGTGGGGGGGGGGGGGGGGCAGGTGGTCAGTAGAGTAAAGTAACAAAAATCTCATACATTTTTAATCTTCTTAATTTAAAGTATTAGTTCACCTTTATTGACGTTTGCCAAAAACATGTCTACTTTTGAGCTGCTCATTTTGTTGCCCTTCCCTTTTTGTTCCGCAGATGACAGCATGTACTTGTTGCATGTGGGGCCCTGGACTCTCAAGAGCACAGAGTTGCTAGAGAGAGAGAGAGAGAGAAAGAGAGATGCTCATGTGTAGGAAGGGAACGAAGCTGTGTTTGTGAGTTTTGGGGCCATACATCCAATGCAATAAAACGAGCAGCTAAAAAAGTACCCATTCTTAAAAAAAAAGAAGAAAACTGAGCACTGCATAGTCAGTAAACTTAGCTAAAGCAAAACTAAAGTATCTTTATTTTTTTTATTTTTTTAAGCAAGTAGTATGAAATTGAAACTAAAAATAGTATAATATTTTAAATCATCCTCAAGACTACTGATAGGGGGGTACAGACCTCCTGTACAGGGCCCAGGTCCCATCAGTTTAGAATTGGGTGGCCTGGGCACCAGGGAAATAGGATTGTAGACAGAGGGTGATCAGTGCAGCGGGGAGGGCAATTACAGGAACTGATCCCCTGTGTAGCACTAGTTGCAGCAGCTGAAAGCTGGTAGGAGGGAGAAGAGGGGAAGCCATCTCTCAGCTGCTGCAAGGAAAATTAGACAGGGAGATCGGTTCCAGAATTTGCCCCCCCGCCTTTGCTGTAAGATCCGATTCTCCCTCCTGCCAAGCCCCTGTGTGTGCACCTTTTCCCTGAACTGTCAGCTCCCACTCCCCTCCTTCCTATTGGCTGCTGTGGGCACACAGGGGGGTTGTTTTAAAATATTGAGTGGGGGAGTGGGGGTTGGATGTCATATTTACCATTTATTAACTCCTTTCTTACCTGGGTAAACACAGTTAATGATCAATATCTTTACGATTTAGTGGGGTTCCTGTAAGGTAGACTGTACAGGGCACCCTGATTTCTAACAGCAGCCCTAATTATTCATATATAATCTTTTAGAGTTTATTCTATCTACTTTCTCAGCATTAGTAGAAGTTGAGATGATTTGGCAGGAACCAGGCATTTAATAGGGCAGTTCTACTCCCACCATTATCCTCCCTGTCTTCTACTGTTTCATAAACTTTTTTTTCTTGCTTTACTAAATTCAGCTGTCTATTAAATGAGACAGAAGAGCGCAGGGAAGAACTGGGAGGAATCACATTATTCTGTGCATAGTCTCTACCTTTTATGCAAATATAGAAGCATAAGGACACACGAAAGCAGGCCACAGATGGATTGAAATTTGGCCAGTTCAACAGGGCGCATCCAAATTTCAATCTGTGTGTGGCCGTCCCTGTTTAAGAGAAGTTGATTGTTGAATTGACATCTGTAGAACAGACTAGCTGGAAAACTGTGATGGAGTTAATAAAATGATTATTTTGTATCTGTTATCTTTCTCCTAACCACTTAAATATTGCTTTCATTTCTTTTATTGTTTTATTTCTTTTATTTTATTGATGTGTATGTGTATATATGTGTGTATGCACATGTTTGTGTGTGTGTGTATATATATATATATATATATATATATATATATATATATGTATATACAGTGTACAATGTGTATTTCAGTATTCTGTGACAAGACAGTATTATTTTTTCATGAATGAAAGTCATGACAGAGTTAAATCCTCCCAGAGAGTAAAGATGGAAGCCATATGTTCGTCTCAACCGCCTCCTCCCTCCTCCCATCGACCAAAAGATAAAATGGCCCCCATGTCCTGGAATGTTTGCATCGTGGCAAGGAAGAGATGTAATGAGAGAACACCACATGTGGATGAGCCAATCAGATGCACCCATATATGATGATGCTTCCTTATGTCACTTTGTCTATAAAAACTGTGATTTGAATAAAGCCTTTCCATTTCTGTTGGAGATGATGACGGAGACTGCAGCGTGAATTACTTTCTTCTGCATGCATGTGCTCACATCATCATAGATTTGGCTCAGCGGCAGAATAGAACACGTATCCTGGAATTGAGCCAGGGAAAATCTATTACAAAACCTTTTTTGATCAGCAACTGCAGTCACTGATCAGTGTATTCTGACAGCAGACGTCCCACAGAGATGAATCCACCTCATTTTTTGTTCAGCCTTCTGGCTGAATAGAAAAAAAATAACCACCTACAGCCAGCTTAAGGCTGGGTTCACACCTATTCTAATTGGTTGCGGTTTCAACCGCATCCAAAACGCAAAACATTTCTAAATACATTGTTTTCAATGAGGCTGGTTCACATATGTGCGATGCATTCGCACTGCGCATTGCCGGAAATCCGTATGCGTTGTGGAGGCCTTGCGGTGCGGCTCAGGTGCAAATTCAGTCCCATTATCTTCTATGGGTATGCAGCTGATTCGCAGATGTGTTCAGTTCTCTTCAGGAATTTCTCTCATTCAGCTCAATACATTTCTCCCCCACTCTCCTCTCACTCAGAACTTCCCCCAGGTCTCCAAATTCGCAGCAAAAACGGAGCTAATCTGCTAAACACTTCCCTTATCTATCTGCAGAGATTACAGAGCTGAAATTCTCACCGCACAAGTGTGAACCCAGCCTAAAGGATCACTAAAGGAATTTTTTTTTTTTAGCTAAATAGCTTCCTTTACCTTACTGCAGTACTGGTTTCATGTCCTTATTGTTCGTTTTTGCTTTGAAGTTGCTGTAATCCTGCTCTGTTCTCCACACTTCCTGCTTGTCTGTTTACTTATAACCACCATACTGGGAGCTTTCTCACGATGGTTTAAGCTGTCATTACTGTGTGTCTAAAACTTCCCAGAACCAATCAGATTCATTTTAAAAACAAAACACTGCCCTGGGTTTGTTTGTTTTTATTCTGTGTGTCTATTTCTACTTTGCAGAAACATGAAGCCAGTTCAAAAGTGAAACTAACCTGCAGGCACATTATATGATTGATTTTTATCTGTTTTTAATCATTTTGAAAAGGAATCAGTTAACTTTTATGTCTCTATACCCTGTAAACAGTCATTTCAGCAAAAAAAAAAATTCTTCCTTTAGTGACCCTTTAAGAGGGAGTGGTAAAAAGCCTATGATCGCTGAGCTGTACAGCCACAGAGATGAAACCAAGAGGTCTTTCACTGAGCCTGTACAGCAGCTGGGAAATGTATTGGAAAAGGCACCTAGTTTTGCAAAATGTTGCCTTCAATAAAATAGAAAAAAAAGAAAGAAACATTTTTTAGTCATGGTTTAAATATCTCTATCTTGGCCGTTTAAAATAATACTACCCTAAAAATATCTTTGACATGTTTACATTAGAACTGACCAAGAACATTTTTCATTTTCTTTTCTCAGAAAAAAACTTTACTAGGAAATTACCACTATCTGATGCAGGACATAGCAATTTCTGTCACAGTTATGTTAACAAGTAAGTTTTTGTTTTTAATTCAACAAGGTGTTTATTGAGAAGCAAAAATATTGCATACATGGTCAACAATTGAATTAACATACATGAGTTACAGTGACAACATGCAGAGTAGGTACAAAGTATCGAACATTCACAGCCGACTGCTGACAGTGGGTTACAACTGGTTGCAATCCTATAGGCATAAACAGGTAGTCCTCGAAATACAGTGAAGGAAACAAAAAAAGACAATAACAAAAAAGGAAAAAAAGAAAGAAACCCCGGCAAGTACAACTTCGGAATCTACCCAGAGAATTGTACTTTACCCAAAGGTTTCTGAGTCTCCCAACCAGCGATCCCAGACTTTGTTATACTTGTCTGGGCAGCCTCTATTAATGTACAGTATATGCATTTCTTATAAGGTAAGGAGATGTTCACCTCTGCCTTCCATTCTGAATAACTGGGGGGTGTCGGCCTCATCCACTTTCTAGCTATGAGTTTTCTGGCTGAAAATAGGGTCTCGTGAACGAATACTTTGGTGTATTTATCCATCTCCTCAGGGAATATTCCCAGGAGACACTGCTTGGGGTCAAGGGTAACATGGGAGCCCATACCATCGTGTAAGAAAGTAACTATTTATTTCCAAAGGTCTTGGATTTTTGGACAGGCCCAAAGCAGATGGAAAAAGGTGCCCGTTTCCTGGCTACACATCGTGCAGAGGGTAGACTGATCACGCTTGTATCTAGCCACTCGAATGGGAGTGAGATAGCTCCTGTGTGTTATGAAGACTTGTGACAGTCTGTCCGAGAGCCTGGGGGACACCGTCTTACAGGTCTCCAATGCTTCCTCCCACTTCTCATCTTCTATGGGACCTACTTCCCTCTCCCAGCGTGGTTTTAAAGCAAAAGCAATTTTGGTGGAGATGGGAGTAGATAGCATATTGTAGAACGCAGATATCAAACCACGGGGATCCGTGTGCTTGACTATGGACACAACAGGGTGTGGAGTAGGCTGCGGATAGTTGTGCGAAAATTGTACCTGGGCTGCGTGCCTGAGCTGAAAAAACCTAAAGAGCATATGATCGGGTAATGAGAACTCCTCTTTGAGCATTTGGTAGGTTTTGAGTTTTCCGGTTGATAGTATGTGGTGTAAGTAATAGACACCTCGTGCTGCCCATAATTCAGATCCCTGAGCATGAGCAAACTCCTGCAATCCCCCGTTATGCCACAGTGGCGTATAGTCATTGTATTGGGGTATTCCTAGTTTAGTGGACGCCAGATCCCAAATCCTCCTATAGTGATACAGCAAGGACTTCGCATCTCCCGCCTGTTCAATACTCCCAGACCCTGCCGATACTGCGTAGAGCGCATCTCCCGTGACTCGGGCCTTCCGTGGGCAGAGCAACAGTAGAAACCGTGTACTGTCTACTTTGTCAATATGATACAATTGGGAAAGCTGTGCGGAGATGTAATATAGATTAAAATCCGTTAGCGCCCTGCCTCTCAATGCCGTCGGATTTTTAAGGGCTTGCCAAGCCAGTTTGTGCCTATTGTTACCCCACACAAAGGGCTTAAGGAGGGCTTCAAGTGTCTTGAAGTATTTCAGTGGCAGGTATATTGGGGAGTGCCAGAGGACATACAAAATTTTTGGAAGGGGAACCGTTTTTATAAGGTTCACTCGGCCCCACGCCCCTAAGGGCAAGCGGGCACAATTTCGAAGTTTAGATCTAACCAGCAAGAAAAGGCTCAATGTTTAGGGCAATATAGTCGGCCAGGCTCCTCGTGATGTGTATTCCCAAGTATTTAGTGACATCTGTCCGCTGTAACTGAGTTTCCGACATGGGTTCAGATGGTGGAAAACTATCAACCAGTAGGATCTGCGATTTCCCCCAATTGATCTTAAGCCCGGAAAACGTTCCAAATCTCTCGATCAATCGTAGTGCAGCCTGTAGGGAGGGGCCCGAGTCAGCTAGATAGAGCAGAGTATCGTCCGCATATAGGCTGATTTTTTCAACCAGGGGGCCTACCTGCAGACCCACAATCTCTGAGTTTGTGCGAATGGACACGGCCAAAGGTTCCGAGGCCAGAGCGTACAAGAGTGGGTAAAGTGGGCAGCCCTGCCCCGTACCTCTGCTGAGGTTAAACATTGGAGACGGCCACCCATTCGCCACCACCCTGGCCGCAGGAGCCAGGTAAAGCAGTGGGACCCATTTACAGAACCTGGGACCAAAACCGTATCTCTCCAGGCAGCGCCAGAGATATCGCCATTACACAAAGTCAAATGCTTTAGCCGTTTCTAGTGCTGCAACCACCAGGGAGCCTACGTTTTCATGGGTTGCCTGTAAAATAATGTAGAGTCTGCGTAAATTGAAGGAGGTGTTACGGCCCGGTATTAATCCTGCCTGATCTGGGTGGATTAAAGAAAGTATTACTTGTTTGAGTCGATTTGCTAGGACTTTGGCAAGAATCTTGACGTCCACTTGTAGGAGGGAGATGGGGCGGAAGGATTCTGGGTATCCCGAGTCCTTTCCTGGTTTTGGTATAAGCACTATGGTAGCCTCTCTCATGGATGGGGGAAGCGTAAATGTCTTAAATAAGTGATTGTACAAGGTTAATAGTCTGGGGGTTAGGACCTCACTATACTGGGCATACAATTCAATCGGGAGGCCGTCAGATCCTGGCGACTTGGATCTAGCAAACCCAGCTATGGCATTCGCTATCTCCTTCGTGCTAAGGGGCGCTTCAAGAAGATCAATTTGATCAGTAGGAGTGTGGGGGAGTGTGATGCCATCCAGGAAGGAGTTCATCGGGCCCTCGTCTGCCGGACTAGTGGACGTGTAGAGTTCCTCAAAAAAATCTCTGAATTGAGAGGACACCAGTGACGGTTCAGTGACCCGCTGGCCATCCGGGCCATGTAAGGAGATGACCCCTGGGGTAAGTTTTTGTTTTTAACAGAACTTGGTATTTATGGAGTAAAATTTTTAGAACTGTTTTGTAATGTTTAAAGAACCTTTTTAACAGGACTTCAAACCGATCAGCCAAAACATTAAAGTGTTACTAAACCCAGGACCCTGTATTCACTATATCTGGTCTCCCACAGTTCATAGAACATGGAAATGCAATAATTTTAGTAAATATAAACTGCTAATACCTTTTCTCATCAGCAGTATCTAGCAGTCATGTGACTTCTATCCCTGTGGGGTAAAGCTAGTAGGAGGAGTTATTCTGCTCTCACTGTCCTATAAAACTTCAGGACCACTGAATCTTTGTCTGGACAGTGCTGATTGGCCTTGTGCTCATGCACTCTTGTGCATGATTGGCCTTGTGCTCACATGCACTCTCAGAAGAACACACAAAAACACTCTAGCAATACACACCAAACTAAGCACGTGCAGCCTGACTCCTTCCATTTATAATATTCAGAGAGAGGAGTTGGAGACACTGGAAGAAGGTGAAGATCAGAGGAGAGAGGATCAAACAGCCTTTTTAGACAATGCAGAAGATTAACCCCTTAGGTTCCACAGTGAATATAACAAGTATGCTTTACTGTATATACAGGCTGATTTTACTGTTGTGGGTTTAGTAACACTTTAAGATCACTAACAGGTAAAGTGAAGAACATTGATCATCTCGTCACAATGGCTTATGAAAGGCAGTAAGATATATTAGGCAAAAATTAAATATGTTGTCTACAAAGTTAAACTGTTAAAAGCAGAACAAAATTGGCATTGTAGTTTGCTGTGTATGGGACTGCATAGCCCCAGGTAGATTAGGGTGTCCATGCTGACCCATCTCCACAGCATAAAGCCCTTTCAATGGGCATGTGAGCACCATAACTGGACCACAGAGAATTGCTGGTGAATCACATTTTCTTTTACATTATGTGGATGTCCAGGTGCATGTATATTGCTTAGAGATGGCACTTGGGATGCTTTATGAGAAAAAGGCAAGCCGACAAAAGCAGTGTTATGGTTTGGGCAATGTTCTGCCTAAGCATTGTTGCTGACCAATACACATCTTCATATAAATGTATTCCCTGATGGTAGTAGCCTGTTTTAGAGGGATAATGTGCTCTTCCACACTGCAAATATGGTTCATGTATGGTTTGAGGAGCACATCAATTAATTTAGGATGTTGACTTGGCCTACAAATTCCCTAGATCTCAATCCATTGAACATCTATGGGATGTGTTGGAAAGCCAGTCTAATGCATGGAGGCCCCACCTCACAAATTACATGACTTAGAGCATCTGCTATTGTGAGCTTGGTGGCAGATACCACAGCATAACTTCAGAGGTCTAGTGGCATCCACAATGAGATGAGTCAGGGCTGTTTGGGTTTCCAAAGGGGGGCCTACTTAATATTAGGTGGGTCATCATCATTTAAGGGTTGTTCAGTGTATAGACTGTATGTATCTTGGACTGTAGTTAGAGAGCCTTTTCATAATCAGGACATGCAACCAGGCAGTTTAGGGAGATTTAATTTACATTTTGAGACAGGTCTTGTGTATTCCTAGACCTTGGTTCCTTGGAGTAATCAGAATGAGCTCAATATGATGTAATAGGGCCAGTTGAAATATGTTTTACTTGTGGGTGAGCAGATTATTCTCTCAATTCAAAATATGGAAGAAAGTACAAGCAGCGATCACAGGGCCAGAATGTCCTCTACTTGAGCATGGTGTTAAGAGTATGTGCATGGACTTTGAGCAGCTTGTTCACTATGGGTTGTGGTTCTGTATAGTTCCCCTCTGCCTGTGCAGTTGGTTCAAATGACCGATTTATTGAAATAGTTATGCTCTAAAAGTTAAATGCACTGAGTAAAGTTTAGCTGGACAACTATAATGCTGGGCTGATAAAAACGTGGGTTACCTGTGGTAAGAGGCCACAGAAATGATTGCCTTTAAATAGTTGAAGTTTATGGAAAGACAAAATAGAAAAAAAAAACATATTTAGTGCATCTCTGGACTACATGTGCATTTCCCCATATTGTTTCCCTTTAAAGCCACTGCAATTACAAAAAAATCACTAATGTGCCAAAAATATAATGTGCTACTACCTTCCTCTTTGACATGACTACACAGCTCTGAATACCTAAGAACAAAGTATCAGCCCTGCCTATATCTTTTCTGATGGATTAAAAAAAAAAAACACAGACATCTCCTCTGCTCCCCCCTCATCTCCTCAACCCCTTTTTGTGCACAGGCACAGAGCACAGAAAGTTATCAGTGCAAAAGATTTCTGTCCAAATGAACAGATTTTTTTGCACTTCAATATGATAAATTTGGCAGACCAAACGGGAGCAAATACAAGATGCAAATACCGTCAGTGCTGTAAACGTTATTTAGCATCAGCTTCATACAGACTTCACGTTTGCTGCTGGAACAAAATTGAGTCAGGCTGACACCATTGGCCTGCCTCTCCCACATTATGTATTAATTAGTTAATATGCAGGGCTTCTTGTAAATGCCTGAGCAGCACTCAGCACAACTCAGAGCATTTTTCACGATGTAAAAAATGGGCATTAAAAATTTAGGACATGGTCTAATTTTTCACGTCGTTTTTAACGTGGTAAAAAATGGTCGTGTGTGGGCTTTTACGACGGGAAAAAAACGTGCATGCTGAGAAGAAAGTTATGAGACGGGAGCGCTCGTTCTGGTAAAACTAGCGTTCGTAATGGAGTAAGCACATTCATCACGCTGTAACAGACTGAAAAGCGCGAATCGTCTTTTACTAACACAAAATCAGCAAAAGCAGCCCCAATGGTGGCGCCATCCAAATGGAACTTCCCCTTTATAGTGCCGTCGTACTTGTTGTACGTCATCGCACTTTTCTATAGGATTTTTTTTTTCATGATCGTGTGTAGGCAAGGCCAGTTTAACGATCGGGTTGAAAAAAAATGTTTTTTCTAGACCATTCGTGTGTACGCGGCATAAGTCTGTGATGCTACAGACAGTTTATACAATGCTGATAGCAGCCGTATCAGTTAGTTAAATTGATACTAAAGACACACTGTTTAATCTACATTGTCCCTTCTTTTTTTGTATGTGGATAATGGAACTGAAATTATTTATAAAAACAAAAAAACATCAAAGTACCTTCTTTCTAATCGATAAACTACTGTCACATGACCCAGATCTTTCCCAACCTGCATGTAAACACAAGCAGGATTAGCTTTCTAGTCCTCTGCTGGTCACATGTTTAAAAAAACTGCCTTTGTAATATAGAGTAAACAAAAATAATTAATATCAATAAACTGTTTTAAATTAGCATACAAATTATATTTGAAAATCAAATCTTTTTTTTTTTTTTACACTAACATTGTGTGGGTGGATTTCTGCCAGTCACAGGCTGTGTCACATCCCTCCAGCCTAAGTCTTATCCTGCATACACACGATCATTTTTCAGGTTGTAAAAAACAAAGTTTTTAAGGGTCTAGAAAAAACGACGGCCTTGCCTACACACGATCGTGGAAAAAAAATGCTATAGCAAAGCGCGGTGACGTACAACACGTACGACGGCACTATAAAGGGAAGTTCCATTCGGATGACGCCACCATTTGGGCTGCTTTCAGAACGATCATTTTTAACGACATTAAAAAAAAAAAAACGTCATTTTTTACAACCCGAAAAATGATCGTGTGTACGCGGCATTGGAATAAGAGAGAGGTGAGGCCTTCATTAATTAATCTACATGTAATATCCCGTCCCCATTGTGTTTAGCTGGTTAGTGGGCATGGAGGAGTAGGGAGGGAGTGACCTGTCATTTACCACTGTGTATACGCCTACATGGTGGATTCTATAGTCACATGGGCTTCTCAGATGTGATAGGGAGGAAACACTCACCATAGAAACTCACTGAAATCTGAGCATGTGCATTGTTGCCTAAACATCTGCAGAATCCCTAGCTGAATTGGGGACATGGACAGAAGGAGGAGATAGAGAACAGCAGGATCAACCAGATTTTTAGCAGAATACAGAAAACTAATACCATAGTGACTGAGTGAGTATGATGTGGGTTATATATTAATGTTTTGGTTTGTTTTACAGTGAGTTTAACTGGTCCTGCTTCAAAGCTAGCTCCATACAGACCTGCAATGAGTCTGATGTCTCCTTCCCTGCTGCTGTCAGTGACCTTGCATACAATATTTACCACTGTTATACAGACAAGTGCATTCTTCCTGGTACAGGAGCAACCATGGTACAACGAGACTGACGTTTTCAGGTGTGATTACTTTAATTTATTTAAGTACATTAGCTTGTATTGCCTTAAAGTAAACATGTTACTTGACAGAGGAACTAGCTGCAAGTTTTACGCTGCCAGAGCGAGGTCACCACATAGGAGCTGACAGGCTATCAGTCCCAGTGCCAGGCAGGCACTTACCAAGTAAGGGGCCAATCGGCTGTATGTTTTTATATGTCTTTTAAATAAATGGTAAAACGCTATGGGATTCCACCTTTCTTTTTTTGGTTCAACTACACACCGCATATGAATTTGGAGCTGTTTTCCAGTCCAAGCCGCAGAGTGTGCAGGCACTTATCCTGTTCAGTGTGCATGACTCGCTTTTTCATTAAAGGAGTCCATGTGCTGTGGTAAGCGCATAAATCATTCAGAGCACTTCGGGTGAAGCTGTGATTTTGGTGAAGGATTAGAAAATTGTCACTTTCAAGTCAGATTGCATGAACAGCTCCGGATGAATTATTATTATTATTTTAATTCAAGTTTTGTTATGTCTCACGTTTGCACGTCAAGTTTATTGCTGGACTTTTTAGTTTCTATATAGTATTGGGACTTTTATGCACATATCTCATCCACTCAGTTGGGTGTCATTATAGTTAATTTGTTTAATGTGGTCTCTTTTGTAGCTGATCGCAGTTTTACATATCTATTATTGTGATTCTCTTTTGTTCCCATAGGAACTTTAGCGCCCTCTCACTCCACTTTATAGTACTCTATAGGTGCTGAAAATGCTCTAGAACCCTTTTTTATAGTATATATAGGCAGCACAGTGCTGTAATGTTCAGCACTTTCACCTAGCAGCAAAAGGGTAGCTGGTTTGAATCCCAACCACGACACCATCTGCCTGGAGTTTGTATTTTCTCCTTGTGCCTGAGTAGGTGTCCTCAGGGGACTATGGTTTTTTCAGACGCTCTAAAGACATGCTGGTAGGTTAATCGGATCCTGTCTAAATTAGCCTTAGTGTATGTATGAATGTGTGTTAGGGACCTTAGATTGTAAGCTCCTTAACCACTTAATCACCGCCCCATAGCCGAATTACGGCTACAAGGCGGTTGCTTAACTCTGGGAGGACGTCCATGGCCACGGGAATGTCTGTGACTGCATGCATGCCAGAGGACCCGGCGTATCACGGATCGTGGGAAATTGCCACTGATAGCGGCCGTTTACCACGTGATCCCTCCGTCCAATGACGGAGCGATCACATGTAAACAAAACGGCATCATTTGATGACGCCGGTTCCTCCCTCTTCTCTCTGTACCGATCGGTACAGTGTGAGAGGGGGAGAGCGGGTGTCGGAAGCGCTGTGGCTGGATCTGTGACTATTGCAGTCACAGATCCATCCATCCCTGCTCAGCCATCCCTGCAACCCCAATACTCTGCATTACCCCCCTGCGCAATACTCTGCATTACCCCCCTACGCAATACTCTGCATTACCCCCCTGCGCAATACTCTGCATTACCCCCCTGCGCAATAGTCTGCATTACCCCTCTGCGCAATACTCTGCATTACCCCCTGCGCAATACTCTGCATTACCCCCCTGCGCAATACTCTGCATTACCCCCTGCACAATACTCTGCATTACCCCCGGCAATACTCTGCATTACCCCCCGCAATACTCTGCATTACCCCCCGCAATACTCTGCATTACCCCCCGCAATACTCTGCATTACCCCCCGGAAATACTCTGCATTACCCCTGCGCAATACTCTGCATACCCCCTGCGCAATACTCTGCATACCCCCTGCGCAATACTCTGAATACCCCCTGCTCAATACTCTGCATACCCCATGCACAATACTCTGCATACCCCCTGCACAATACTCTGCATACCCCCTGCACAATACTCTGCATACCCCCTGCACAATACTCTGCATTACCCCCTGCAATACTCTGCATTACCCCCCGGCAATACTCTGCATTACCCCCCGGCAATACTCTGCATTACCCCCCGGCAATACTCTGCAATACCTGACGTCAGACGCTAACGGACGCCACAGTCCTAGACTCCGCACTACAGCGGGAGTTTGAAACTTTATTCTGAAGTTATTTTTAAAGCGGTGAGAGGTTAGAAGTGACCTGCCTCTTCGGGACCAAAGGACTCATCCCATACCAAACAACAACATCAGTACCATCTAACGGCACATATATGTGCCGAGCAAGGATCTCCTACTGTGCTATCATATCCCATTCAAGGGAATAGCAGTGAGCATAACAGCAGCAGAAGCGTGTCACCAGCCCACATTGAGCTACACAGCCGACGGTTCGGACATAGAGAGTAACGGTACCACTCACTAGGTGGACTCTGGTAAGATTGTTCCATATCTTATTATCAGTGCTATACTGGGCTATTGCTGACCAATAGCGACTTCATGACTGAACTCTAATACAAAGCAGACGAACCGGTCTAAAGAGCAGTGTCAGCACTGCGAATTTTGTACTACATTTTGCAGCTCTCTATATGTGGGCCCACAGGCTACTCACAGCTCAAACCACAGTGGGACTGGAAAAGGGATTTAAATACATTCATTGAATTCCTCTGGACACAACTAGGCCATATCTAGGCCACTGATTACCACTCACCTCTCTATACCGCAATATATTCTTTGGGACTCTGGCTTCCTTGGACAGGAGGACCTTATTTAGCTATCACATTGCTAAATCATTTTGTGGGCCAATATAAATAATTTAAAACTTGTTTTTTCTTATTACCCCCCACCTGTATCAATATATACTAATATTGGCCACAGTCCCCCCTTTTTCCAGAATAATCATACCTTAATACAATCTTTATTTTTATATTTAGTTTCATCTCCCAGGGGGTCTCCCCGTCAACACTTCCCAAATACTTTCATGATATTGCCTCCCATCCACACGGCAATATCTTTGGGAATGCTTACGGGGACACTGTACTGAAGCGTCCGGACAGCTGTCCTTTTAATTGTTGTTGGTCTTTGTGTGTCTTTGTCTTTGTCTAGTGTATGTCATGTCAGTACCAGTTAGTGTATAACTTTTGTTGTTTACACGGGTATAGCTTTGGCCGGCTACCAATTGTTGATAATTTTTTCAAATCAAGGTTCTAGAATCTGTACTTTTGAATTCTTTATTTCTTATATTGTGTATAGTATTTATATAATTCTTACACTTTCAATAAATTTATTACTTTTATATCCAGTTATTGTCCGTCACTACCTTCATAACCGCTAGGTCCATTGAGGCACACCCTCTTTGTGCTCTCTATAGGACCAAAAAATTCTTTCCTTATAAATACTCTGCAATACCCTCTGCAATTACTCTGCATACCCCCTGCAATTACTCTGCATACCCCCGCACAATTACTCTGCAATACCCCCACACAATTACTCTGCAATACCCCCGTACAATTACTCTGCAATACCCCCACACAATTACTCTGCAATACCCCCACACCAATACTCTGCAGTACCCCCCCACCAATACTCTGCAATACCCCCCCACCAATACTCTGCAATACCCCCGCACCAATACTCTGCAATACCCCCGCACCAATACTCTGCAATACCCCCGCACCAATACTCTGCAATACCCCGGCTAATACTCCGGGGGAAAAAATGCGTTTCAACCACTTCCTGCCCGCCGGCCGTCATGACGTCCTTGACTTTGTGCAGGGATATCTGAATGATGCCTGCAGTTACAGGCATCATTCAGATATCATCTTTTTCAGCCGGCGATTCCCTACACCATAAGAATGATCTTGATGGCTGTTCCACCTCTTGATCGTTCTTACGGGATGCGAAAGGGGACGTTCCCCCTCCCTTCGCCCTTGGTGCTTCTTCCGACTCACTGCTACGATCAAAGCCAGGATCTTATTTTTTTTGTCAGGCTTCCCAGCCTAGAGGTGAGATGTGGGGTCTTATTGATCTCACTGTAAAGAGAACCTGTCATGCTATATTCCTATTACAAGGGATGTTCACATTCCTTGTAATAGGAATAAAAGTGATCGAAACATTTATTTTTGGGGAAAAACGTGTCAAACTAAAATAAATAAAGTTAAATAAACAAAAATTTTTTTTTTTTTTAAAGCGCCCTGTTCCAGTGTGCTCGTATACAGAAGCGACCGCACACGTAAGTCCCGCCCACATTAGAAAACAGTGTTCAAACCACACATGTGAGGTATCGCTGCGAATGTTAGAGCAAGAGCAATCATTTTGGCCCTAGAGCTCTTCTCCAACTAAAAAGATGTAACCAGTAAAAATATTTAAATCGTCGCCTATGGGGATTTTTAAGTAGCAAAGTTTGGCGCCATTTCACGAGTGTGCGCAATTTTGAAGGGTGACAATTTTGTTGGGCATCCATTTACTCGGCGTAACTTCATCTTTCATATTATGCAAAAACATTGGGCTAACTTTAATGTGTTTTTTTTTTTAAAAGCACAAAACAGTTTTATTTCCAAAAAAACACGGTAAAAAAATTGCTGTGCAAATACCATGCGCAATAAAAAGTTGCAATGACCGCCATTGTATTCTCTAGGGTCTTTGCTAAAAAAGCATATATAATGTTTTGGGGTTCTATGTAATTTTCTAGCAAATAAATGATGATTTTTACATGTAGGAGGGGAATGTCAAAATTGGCCTGGGTGTTCCAGAACGCCTGATGGTGCTCCCTGCATGTTGGGCCTCTGTATGTGGCCACGCTGTGTAAAAGTCTTACATATGTGGTATCGCCATACTCAGGAGGAATAGCAGAATGTGTTTTGGGGTGTAATTTGTGGTATGCATATGCTGTGTGTCAGAAATAACCCGCTAATATGAACATTTTGTGAAAAAAAATAAAAATAAAAAAAAATCTTGATATTTCAAAGAATTGTGGGAAAAAATGACAACTTCAAAAAACTCAGAATGCCTTTTTCTAAATACCTTGGAATGTCTTCTTTCCAAAAAGGGGTAATTTGGGGGGTATTTGTACTTTTATGGCATATTAGGGTCTCAAGAAATGAGAGAGGCTGTCAGGTATGATCAAATTGATACATTTTCAGTAATTGGTACCATAGCTTGTAGACCCTATAACCCAGGCTAAATTATAACCCATTTTTTTTTTACCAAAGATATGTAGCAGTATACATTTTAGGCCAAATTTATGAAGAAAAATATTTTTTTTGCAAAATTGTATAATAGAAATTAAGAAAAATTCATTTTTTTACAATTTTTTTTTTTTTTCATTTATAGCGAAAAAAATAAAAACCGCAGAGGTGATCAAATACCACCAAAAGAAAGCTCTATTTGTGGGGAAAAAAAGGTCAAATATGTAATCTGGTTACAGTGTTGTATGACTGAGTTATTGTCATTCAAACTGTGAGCACTGAAAGCTGAAAATTGGTCTGGTTATTAAGTGGGTTTAAGAGACCGGTGGTCGAGTGGTTAAGGGGAAGGACTGATGTGAATGTACAATGTATATGTTAAGCGCTGTGTAAGTTTACGGCGCTATACAAGTACCTGAAATAATAATAATAAATCTTAGATGGAAAAAGTTTAATTCAAAGTGGTTGTAAAGGGCAAATGTTTCTTACCTTCATGCATTTTATTCATGAAGGTAAAAAAACTTTCAGGATGAAGCTCCCCTCCAATACTTACCCAATTTAGTTCCAGCGATCTGCACGATTGAAGGCTCTCTTGGGTCTCCAACTGTTGTCAATCACAGCCACTGAGCGGGGGTGGGACTGAGCCACGCTCTGTGTGCCCCAATAATACACAAAGAAGGTGGCTTGGCAGCGAACCACACACAAGTGCCCACAGAGCCAGCAGCTTTCTATGGGGCACTGAACAAGGGGGAGGGACCAGAAGCGCTGCCAGGGAGACCCAAGAAGAAGAGGATCGGGGCATCTTAAGAGGAGGATCAGGGAGTCTCTGTGCAAAACCATTGCACAGAGCAGGTAAGTATGATGGCCCAGATCCACAAAGGAATTGCGCCGGCGTATCTCCAGATACGCCGCCGTAATTTCAAAGATTTGCGCCGATTCTCAAAGCAAGATACGCCGGAAAACGTGGCTTCAGTCATCCGACATAACTTGCCTACGCCGGCGTATCGTGGGTGCATAGTTACGCTGGGCTCATTAGACATTCCCATTAAAAATATGCAAATGAGCTAGATACGCCGATTCATAAATGTACGTGCACCCGGCGCATAGATATACGTCGTTTACGTAAGACGTATGAGCGGCGTAAAGTTACCCCTGCTATATGAGGCGCAGGCAATGTTAAGTATGGACGTCGGAACAGCGTCGAATTGTATGTCGTTTACGTCGTTTGCGTAAGTCGTACGCGAATAGGGCTGTGCGTAAGTTACGTTCACATCGAAAGCATTGAGTATTTGCGACATGACTCAAAGCATGCGCACTGGGATACGTCCATGGACGGCGCATGCGTTGTTCGTTCGGCGCGTCATTTACGTGGGGTCACCATTCATTTACATACAACACGCCCACTACCAGCCTGCTTTGTTTCACACAGACTTATGCCAGCCCATCTATGCTACGCCGCCGTAACTTAGGACGCAAGTGCTTTGTGAATACGGCACTTGCCTCTCTAAGTAAATAAGATACGCTACGCCCGCACAAAGATACGCCGCGGTACGTGGATCAGGGCCGATGTGTTTATTATTTTAAAGAAAAAGGGAACCTTTAGAACCACTTTAAGTATTTGTAAACACTCTATCATAATTGATACAGTGTAGAATGGTTAAAATCTCTCCTAGGTTTTTTTTTCTTTATAATGTCTGTGTATTGTTCAAAAGATTCCCCTGAATTCCAATGACACTGACCACCAAGACATGGAGAGTGAATTTCCCCAGCAAGGATACAGACAGCAATAAAAACCTGAGAAGACTTTCAACCATTTAATAGTTTATTCAAAACAAACACGTTTTGGCTTTAGGCACACTTTAAGATTCATATCTTGTGGATGTGTGAATAACTATTAGAAACTTGGGAACATTATATATATTATTGCAATTTGTGTATAATTATAGTATGGCTATGTTATATAACTTTGCACTTTTATGTAGCTTAGTGCTTTATAGGGTTGTTTTTTTTGTTTGTTTTTTGCTGTGGTAGCACTGCATACCCCATTGTTTGCATTTTTCCTCAATCTTAGTTACAACTAGCATAATACATAATAACTTGTATATTTTTTTCTCTCTCTCTCTATATTTAGTGCATGTGATCATCACAATCAAAGTTATGCCAACCATACAATGAATGCGCATCATAGTCAGTCTCAGAACTTCATGACTACCACACTGTGGCCTGTGTCTGGGATAAACCTTATTGTCGTTGAATTTGTATTCTCCAAAGGAAAGCCTTTTAGAAAACCAATATATACTAACTGTGAGTGCCTATGATATCCTTATTGTCACTTTATTCAATACTGTATGTATATATATATATATATATATATATATATATATATACACATACACACACATACACAGATTGTAAATACAGGTATATCAAAAATCCAGATGTCCCTGTTTTAGGTCCCATTCCCATCTTAATATTTTCTAGTGCTGCAAGAGGTATTGTTATGTAAATATTTTCAGATAAATTATTTTAAATGCCGCTGTGACATATTCACTAATAGGGACATGTAACGGTCACCACCGTTTACGATATCCATTCCATCCCTCCAACCACGACAGCTTATCCGACAATCCAGCCGACAGGACCCCATCCATAAGAATTCCCTCAGTGAGACGAGACATATGCTCTGTGTTCTGAGTCAAATGTTTGAATGTTTTAATGGTAAACTTAGCTGGTTCTTATACAGTTACAAACATCTCACAGTTAATCACAGGGACAATGAAACTCTCCACCCCCCTACCATCACACAATGCACTTCAATCACATTCTATTAGATAATGACATTCAGTTGAGGTAATTATCCCCCAGATGTTCTGACTCTGCCAATAAGTGATTCACCTGCAGAATACACATTCCTATGTCAGACATTCTGTCTCCGACAATAAGATTTTCACACCTGATCATCAATAGGCTTTAAACAGTGTTATTAGCATCACACAATGGATTGTCTTTCAGGAGCCAGCCTCAATTAACACCTCAACAGCCTGTTACACAGAGGAATGAGTCACTATTGACCGGTAGGGTCAGAATAAGCCAACAACTTGTAAAACCTCAAGATATCCTGCAATACATGATTTATCAGCAATGTCCCATCTCATGTAACTTGATATAATTTCTCAGCCACCCTATGCCCCTATGGGACATAGGGTGACCCTAGACATAAGAGTCAGCAGTGACGCTGGCACTGACGTACCCCCCATCCTTCAAAAGTCTTTGGGTGTCATGGTCATTCCGTTACAGGACACATAATATATGCTAAATGTTTTTCATACACTGCTTAAAGTGGAGTTCCACCCAAAAATGAAACTTCCACTTTTCGGAACCCTCCCCCCTCCGGTGTCACATTTGGCACCTTTCAGGTGGAGGAGGGGTGTAGATAATTTGCAGAAATTTGCACCAACTTCCAGGCATTGACTCCCGTGAGTCACGCTACTTTCCAGCCCCCTCCTCCCGCTGTCTTCTGGGAAACACACTTTTTCCAGGAGAGAGCGGGGACCGGTTACGATGCGCCGCATGAATCAAGCATGCGCAGTTGGGAACCAGGCAGTGAAGCCATAACGCTTTACTTCCTGATTCCCTCACAGAGGATGACGGCGGCAGCATTCGAGGGACGAGCCTCGGCTGCCGACATTGCGGGGGCGCGCTGGACAGGCAAGTGTCCATTTTTTAATAATCAGCAGCTGCACTATTAGTAGCTGCTGGATTTTAGAAAAAAAATGTGGGTGCACCTCCGCTTTAATGGAGGGAATAGGTATTAATATCTTATATGAATAAATATGTAAGATTCCTGGAGATTAGAAATATGGAGGATTAAGGGTACCTAAAATGTAAGTCCGCGTACACTCGATCGAACTTGTCCGCTGAAGTTTAAAACTGGTGCATAAATACAGGGCTAACTGTAGCAAAGGAAATCATGTCCCCGGGTTGGTGGTGTTAGTGAAAGGAAAAATGTTCCTGACTCGGTGGTTCCACTGAAAAGAAAAAATGTCCCTGAATATGTGGTGTCACTAAAAAGAAAAAATGTCCCTGAATCAGTGGTGTCACTGGGAAAAAAAAATGTCCCTGTGTGAGTTGTGTCACTGAAAATAAATTTGCAATGGAATTTTCCCCTGCACTAATAGTGTCACTGAAAAGGAAAAAAGTCCCTGTATCATTGGGAACATTGTGTCATTGCCAACAGCAAGGACTGCAAAAAGTTATAGCGGCTGTCAGTTTCAACTTTATATAAAGTGATTACAGCAATTATTTAATTGTCCACAATATTATCCCTTAGCAACCTACAGGGTTGTTTTCATATGTTGAATACACAACCAATTTAATATTGTTTAATAGAATAATAGTCGCAGGACAAATTAAAACAATATATTGCATATTTGTTTTTCTTAATAGCAATGCATTTCGAAATGTAATTTTAGATTTGATTGGATTTCTTAATAATATACTAAGGAGACCCTAGATGGCAACATTGAGCGCATATCAATGCTATGTATTTTGCTTTACGAGGTTTACATTATATCCTAAACTTTGTATACCATGCATAAAGGACTGTATAGTTTAGACAGTAAAACTTCAATAATAGGACAACCACAATTATGTTTCTTTTCTTGCAGATTTATTATGTATATTAATATTAGCTCAACTGGGAGCTTTTCTTTTCATGCTGTTTGGTGATTTTGAAACACTGTACCGCCACATGGAGGTATGTATAAAATGAAAATCAATTACATATCTATATTAAAAAAGCACATATTTTAAGACTGTGGTAAAATTAAATGATAACTTATGTACAGGCAAAGAAAAGATAGAATACAAGTAGTACAGAAAAAGTCACCACTTCTAGAACAGAACATGTGTTCAGTTTACCAATCTATAATACTACATATTTGCTATAATGGTAATTATTTTCATTGATTATTCCAATTATGAACTGAGCATAACAACCATATAGTTAAAGGAGAAGTGTGGGAATGCAAAAGTGATGGAATGCTGCAGCTGTCTCCCGCTTGCTCATAGGTTGAGAACTGAGTGAACACATGACTACTAATCGCTCAGTTCTCAGTCTACCTGAAGAGCGGTGACTGTCTGTCCCTCCAGTGTTCACTGAAGTGTTGGGATGGGGAGGGGACGGGAGCAGCTGCCCCAGGTTCTCAGGAGCACGTTGAGAGGCTGAGTCAGTTGGTTGGGCATCTGGGTAGATCCTGACATTATTGTTGGAGTGGCTCTGTGATGTCAGCCAACAGCATGCTTTAGCCCACTGTTGCATGATTCTGAGTCACAGGAGAGCACAATTAAGTGCACTGCTTTGACACAAAAGAGAAGTATAGCCAAAAAAGCCTTGGTGATACGTCTATTTTGCAAAGTAATGATAGTAATAGCAAATATCATATGTTATAGTTTAGAAAATTAAGCACCATATACATTTTTGAATAAAGCTGTTGTGGCCTTAAAGTGGTTGTATTACCCAGCTTGCACATGTTTACCTACAGGTAAACCTATAATAAGGCTTACCTGTAGGTAAAATTAATACTTGTACGGATTAGGAGATATTCCCCTTGCATGCAGCTGCTGACGTCAGTGACGCATGCGCTCTGAAGGTCTGGCGAACGCTTGGCTGTAAGGGTTTACAACCACTTTAAAGTAATTGTTGCATATACACAATACATGTTCAATTACCTTGGTAACATACATTTTTATGTAATCTTTCAGCTTGTCTGTACACCAATTTATTGGAGAACTGAAATATTAAGCATGGTTATTGTGCTTTTTGTGGCATCCTATGGTGTGGAGGTAGGTTGTTTTATGTGACTCTTATGATTCCTGATTTACATTCATCAACATAATATTTAATTTAAGTAAAAATTATTTGTTGTTTGTGATTATAATGCTTATAGCACATACATGCATTTTCATAGCTTTAAAGATTAATATAAAGTATGGTATGAACATTTAAAAATGTTGGTAAACATGTGCAATATTAAAGCTGACCTTCACCAAAGCATAAAAGTTCTACTGAATGTTCTACTCATAATGTTCCTCCTGCCCAGGTTTGTTTTTTGGCCCACTGTTTAAATATATATGTGTGAGAATTGATACTGTATGTGTCAAAAATGTTTAAAAAGAAAACTAGCATTGGGACTTTAAATGAGGCATATAAAAAACATACGCCTCCATCCCTGTTGGATACAAAAAAAAAGAGGGGAGTTTTTGGGACTTTAGATGAGATGCTTTTCTAAGCAAACAGTAAGTATAAATAAAGTTGTAAACGTTTATAACCAGGCTCACACTTACTGTGGCAGGCGCACCACTATGAAGTGCCTCATGCGCTGTGGCATTAGAAGAATTGTGATATCTCTGACTTTTCAGTCCAACAAGACTGTCTATTACTCTGAAATTCCTCTATTGCCGTTCTATGGAAGCAGTAGGTTTAAAGAGCACACCAAATGCTTAAAATAACTTCTTTATTAACTTCACTTTTCTTCATATATAATACTGCTGCTTTGCAGCAGACAGTCCATGTACAAAAACACGTGTAGAATAAAGTATAACAGAAAATGGTGGTTCAAATATTCAATCTTGTCATTTAACATAAGATGGTGGGTATATTTATTTCTTCAGTATTTACTCTCTCTCTCTCTGTAAGTTATCAAAGCATTCTCTGATTTCTCTGAAGGGTATAACTCTGTTGTTTGCAACTTGGTTTGCAGGGTTGCTTTTGCAGGGTTAGCTTAGTTGGGTTTGGTTTGTGAATTAGGTTAGGTGGAACTACAAGTGAACACACAACTAGATCAGTATACCATTCTAACCACACTATTTACAATAAGAACATATATATAACGGTGGCACATACCTATTTTTAGCCCCTGGCTTCCATAAAACACAACTTTGGCCTTGTGTCTGTTCTGTTCTGTGTCTATGTCTCCATGTGGCTTTCTGTCTCTGTGTGGAATAATCTAGCAGCACATGGAGTATTAGGAACCTCCCAGACAGAAATGGATGCAAAGGAGGCTGTGATAGGTCAAGACTCTGCTCAATGTGAGATTAGCTGTGATTGGGCCAAGGCTTCTGATGAGTCACAAAAGCTTAACTCTATGCTTGCTGGCATGAATTCAACTGTGTTATTCCTTACCTCCTGCTGCTATACAAACAAATGACTCTAAGGCCGCGTACACACGGAGGGACATGTCCGCTGAAACTGTCCGACGGACCATTTCCAGCGGACATGTCTCCTCCGGATTTTTATCTGACGGCGTGTACACACCATCGGATCAAAATCCCCGCCGGCAGACAGCGCGGTGACGTTGACGCCGCCACCAGGAAGTAAAAAACTTCCACGCATGCGTCGCATCCATTCAACGCTTGTGCGGGCAGATATGTCCGCTGGTTAGTGTACTAACCAGCGGACATATCCGATGGACATGTCGCCGGCGGACAAATTTTAAAGCATGCTTTAAAATTTGTCCGCCGGTCAGACATGTCCGCTAGCCCATACACACGATCGGATTTTTCTGCTGAAACGGTCCATCGGACCAGTTTCAGCAGACAAATTTGATCGTGTGTACGCGGCCTTAAAGGCATATTTTTTATTTTCCTTCTGTGAACACAACATACAACTGTTATATGACATCCAAGCACAAAATCACAGTGAATAACTCTGCTTTTGTCTCTCACATATAAAAATGTGCTCTACATTAGGTTCTTAGCATGTTTAGCTGTATATACATGTAGGTTATATTAGCTACCTAGGACAGGTTCTAGCTGGCCAGCCACACTTACCACCCAAACAGCAAGCCATATTCAACTGTCTGTGTATGTTAAAAGCAGAGGATTGGTTGCACACATTTATACTTACTGTTTGCTTAAAAACGCATGTCATCTAAAGTCCCAAAAATGTTCAAAAGACAAACATGATACCATGATTATTTTGTAGTTTTCAAACAGACCATTAAGTGGTACCAGAGAGAGATCACATGAGAGAACATGTAGTAAGCTGTGTGTTATGTGAGATAATAATTATATATATTTTTTTTCCTTTTAGACCTTTGTTTACAATAGAACATTCTGGCAACACATGAAGAGGATTTCAGGTTACAAGTCGAAGAGTCAATACAAACAACTGCAAAGCACATTGGATAAGAATACAGACTGCACTTTGCAAAAGGAAATGTTCAGTCCAAGCCAACAATATTCAGTTATGGCAAATGAGTTTGTTTAACTACTTGCCGCTCGCTCAAAGTAGATTTACGGTGAGCGGGCGGCACAGCCAGGCACTGCAACATACCTGGTTTAGTGGCGTGCATGCGCACGCCCCCCTGTGGAACCATGCTGTGTTTGAATACAGTGCAAGTTTGTCAGCAGGTTACAGCCAATAATTATGGCTGTACACCTGCTGATCAGCTGTGGCCAATCACAGCACAGGGTTCTGTGTTTACAAAACACAGATAACTCTGTACACAGAGTAATCTAGCTGTTTATTTTCTCTGAAATAAACTGTTGTATAACAGAAAGTAGAAAATATACTGTAGTTAATTTTTCAAAATGTTCAGTATTTTTTTGTTTGTGTATATATATATATATATATATATATATATATATATATATATATATATATTATATATTTATATATTATTATTATTTAATTTGCATACAGTGTTGCATGACCGAGTAAGTGGCAGTTAAAGTAGCACAGTGCTGACTAGCAAAAGAACTGCCCTGGTCAGAAAACCAATCAATTGTGTTTAGATACAATATATTGGAAATTATTTCACCCTCTCACAAACAGTTCCCCTTCCATACACTTCTCTGCTCTTAGTATATAAAGGTAAAAGTCTTTATGGAAAGTCATTGTTGTGGACACTTGGCATTCATTTTCTGGTTCTCTCCTAATGTTAATCAGAAGCTACAATATTTTGTTTTATGACGCCACAGAAGGTAATAATGGAGCAAAGTGGAAAGGGGATTGTTATCACTGATAACGTTACATGCGGTAGTGCACACTATGCTGTACAGTTATGCAGATACCGACTTTACCTTAAAAATGTGTGCTACTGGTCAGTTAGGCTGCCTATCACAGGGGTGGTCTGAGAGTGAGAGATTTGTTCAAAGTGTTTACGGTACTTCTCAGCTGAATTCATTTCTTTACATTAGAAATTACCTCATGTTTTGAGGTGCGCTAGTAGAAAAGTACTTTGAGTTGTTCAGTGTTGTGTTCAAGTCATGGATTAATAATATACAGTACAGGTTTGTTTTAATCTTTACAAATGATTTATATTAGCACATACAGTGCTCAGCATAAATTAGTACACCTCTTTTAAAAAGTATGATTTTAATCAATATCTTAATGAACACCACATTTTGACAAAACAGAGTTTTATAGAAGTTTTGTTTAGCTCATTACATGAAAGTAAAATTAATAATATAACTTAGGTTACAAAATCTTCAGTTTTACTCAAATTTTTTCATCCATCTGCAGATTGGATCGGATGAACACGGACACACGTCCGTGTTCACCTGCTCCCCCATAGGGGAGAGTGGAGAAAAAACAGGGCGGTCCCTGCACAGTGTACGGAGACCGCCCTGTCATCCGACGGCTCAGCGGGGATTTACAGAGCGATCCCCACTGAGCTTACGGACACACGGAGGCGGATCATTACTGATCCGTCCATGTGAAAGGGCCCTAAAGCTTTGCTGATTTTTTTTTGTAGCCTTCACCTTTCTTGTGTAAAGAAATTATTTTCTTTCTCGAGCCTTATGACAGCATGAAATGGGAAGGGGTTTTATTTGTTAAGTAATGCTTCCTTTTATAATACACTGTCTGCTGAACACCTGTTTAATAAATAATTAGACTCACATGTAGTCAAATTCTTGTTAATAAGAATGTTGTTCTGTTAAGCCTCGTACACATGTTCCAATTTTCCTCAGACAAAGCATAGGATTTTTGTTTCGAAAGGCGTTGGCCAGGAATTTTTCTTGCATACAAATGGCACACAATTGTCAGCCAAAAACACAAAACTACGTGTTTTTTCAGCTCTTTAGCGCCACCCTTTGGGCACCTTCTAATGTCGTGTTTGAGCATTGATTCCAAGCATTTGTGCTTGTACTTTGGATTTTTGTCACACAAATCTGACAACAGACAATTGTCCACAGAAAACTTTAAGGCCTCGTACACACACAACAAATCTGTCTGCTTGGATTTTGGTTTGCTCGCGTGTACACACGAGCAAACCAAAATCCCCGCCAGCAGACAGCGCACTGACGTGTCGGTGACGTGGCGGTGATGTTGACGCCGCCACGTCACCACACCAGGAAGTAAAACACTTCCGCGCATGCAGCGAAACCATTCGGCGCCGGTGCGAGAAGACATGTCTGCTGGTTAGCGTACTAACCAGCAGACATGTCGGGCGGACGGGTTCCCAGCCGACGGATTGGTAAGCATACTTTCCAATCTGTCGGGTGGCCAAATCCATCTGCTCGCCCGTACACACGATCGAATCTGTCTGCTGGGACGGTCTAGCAGAAAAACAGCATGGGTCCCCCCTTAGTCCATTACAGGCCCTTTCGGTCTGGTATAAATATTAGGGAAATCCCGAACCAAAATGAAAAAAAAAATGCGTGGGGGTCAGACTTTTTTCATCGGAAATTCCGATCGTGTGTATGAGGCATACCTGACACTTTTGACACTGTTTTGGGACCAGTAATACCAATACAGTGATCAGTGCTAAAATTATGCACTGTCACTGTACTAATGACACTAGCAGGGAAGGGATTAACATCTAGGGTGATCAAGGGGTTAAATGTGTGGCCAACATGTTTACCATGTGTGTTGTTTTTACTAAGCAATGTGCTATTTATTTTCTTCCTGCTTTGCACATATGGCACATAGCCTCTGTCAGAAGAGAGCCATATGTTTGTTTACCTACAAAGGGCTCTCTTCCGTAATTCCCAATGCCTATCATCAGGTGCCGGCTGATTGATTAGTGCTGCAGCCAATCACAGCACAGCCGAGGCGGTGCAGGCCTGATCCCTACCCCAGCACATGTATCACGCACTAGGTATGTGATCAGGTGCAAGAGAGCCACTTTGCCGCAGTATAGTTACTGTATACGGGAATTAAGCAGTTAAACAACAAAATAATAATATATTTCATATAGACATTGTTTTAATGTTTGTTTGAAAATAATAATAATAAATAAATATTTTTGTATTGCTAATATCTGTCTGCCTTTTTGTGAATATAATTGTAGTATTGTGAACATCAGTTAATATAGTGAAGAGGAAAGGAAATATGTCTTGCAGTAAGATAAACCTAATGCTTTCTATGATTCTGATGTCATGTTATGTGGATTCCTCAAAACAAAGGCGTATGTGTTATAAATATAATTTTACACATGGCTGCCTTTAAGAAAAAGTAAAAAAAAAAAAAAAAAACTATGACAACATTTTCACTTTTTGAAATAAAAATATTAAATGCAAATTGTATTTATTTATTTATGGGGAAAAGCCTGAAGAGCATTGCTCCAGCGATCGGCAAATGCTATTTTGGTGTTTACTAAAATTACAAATTTGTGAACGCGATTATTCTTTTTCTTCTAGGTCACTGCACATGCGTAATTATTTTTGATCATGTATGTTGAACGATTCACCCATCAATTATTAAAATATAGTTTTCTTCCCAGACATTTTTCAACGCGCTCCATCACTCCAAATGGATGGCCGATCAAAAATCGGATGTAGTTGCTGACCCACTAATGGTACGAAATTCGAACGATTAATCTTAATACGTTTTTCGCAAGAAACATCGTTCGATATTTGACCTATGTATAGCCTGCATTATTTTAGAGATCGGAAATGTTGGATTTTTTTTTGGCAAACAAATTATTTTAGAATGAATGATGGGTTAATCTTGCAATAAATATAAGCACTGGTGGGCACTGATTGGCTGCACTGGTGGGCACTGATTAGCAGGGCACTGATTGGCTGCAATGATTGGCACCACTGTTGGGCACTGATTGGCAGCAATGGTGGTCACTGATTGGCAGGGTACTGTGCCACTAATTTGTAGCACTAGTGGGCACGGTTTGGCACCACTGGTGAGCACTGTTGGGACTGCAATTATAATCAGAACACTGATAATAAGTTCCCTAATTATCAAGATAATACTGACATAAAATCACACACACATAGGTTGGACTTGATGGACTTGTGTCTTTTTTCAACCTCACCTACTATGTAACTATGTAATGTAGATAACACATGCCGGTTATCGTCTCTCTCTGTCAACGTGAGAAAAGGACAGCCGATAACCGACTTGTGTTTACATCCGTAATCAGCTGTCAAATGCGCGTGTCCGTGAATTAGTAATACACAAATGGATGGGATACCATACAGTATATGGGCCAGATTCAGGAACACTTGCGCTGGAGTATTTCGATATGCGCCGCGTAACTGTGATGATGCGCCGTCGTTTCTATGTGCCCGTACCCACCAAACTAGATGCGCCCAATAACGGGCCATTTGCGACCGGCGGAACGTTCCGACGCCAGAGTATCGTCAGCGCTTATTTTCGCTGGGCGCATCAGTCGCGCCCATTGATTTCCCCTGCAAATATGCAAATGAGGTATTTTTCCCAATTCACGAACGGATTAGCACCATACGCTGGCTACATGCGCCGCGCGTATCTCGTCCGTCCGGCGCAAAGTTATTTCTACAAAAGGCTGCTTTATCTTTACTCCAGACGGCCACAGGTCAGCAGGAGAGCAGCTACAGCAGCGTTACCGACGATAAGAGCTAGCTGAGCACCCCCACTTGCAGGACAACACCTCTGTCCCTGCTTGTCTGTCAAATTTTACAGCCATGGAGGAAGACATCATAGGTCTCCATAGCCGAGATGATGGCTGACAGCTCCTGGCCATTAAAGTTCAGCTTTCTCCTGTGTGTTTGCGGGGAACGGGAGCAGCCATCTCAGAACAAAAGTAACATCACTGCGGGGAGGGGGAGCAGGATATACTTTAGTGCCGGAATGGCGCTTCTACGGGCGCATTTAAACGCCCAACGGAAGGCATTGCGCTGACGTTTCCCGTGCAGTGGTGCCGACGGAAGTTGTGAGCATGCGCACAAAGGGGGCGAGTGGAGCCTCACTCACTGCGCATGCTCCGTGGTTGATGCGCTGAACGTAAGCCTCTGCGCTGGGCTCCGCCCATCATTTACATATGATCACACCCACTTCCACTTGCGTCGGGTTACGCCAGCGCATTATCGTTACTCTGGCGCAAGTTTACGCGCAACTGCTATGTGAATTACAGGACTTGCGCTGAAAGGGTCTTCAGAGTAACGTAAATGAGAAGCGTTACTCCAGAGGAAAGATACTCTCATCTACCTGAATCTGGCCCTATGTATTCAAAAACCAATGCAGAAATAATTACAGTGGAACCTTGGTTTACAAGTAATGTGTTTAATGAGCATTTTGAATAATGAGCAACTTTAAAAAAAAATCCTGACTCGGTTTGCAAGAGTTGTCTCGCAAAACGAGCAGGATACAAGCCTCCGCTGTGTGCAGTACCGCATTTGACCAGGGGTGTCAGTGAAAAAAAACTGTTTCTGAGCCTTTCCGTGGGTTCAGCAGAGCTGGCTCTGAGTATTTCCGAGTCTTCTTGCTTGTGATATCTCTTGTGATAATCGTAAGAGAATCTGGCAGGCTGGTTGTAACCTTTTTTTTTTATCGTAGTAAATTGCAATTTAAGCAACTTAATTGTCTCATGTTTCTTTTTTCAGTGACAAGCTTTGTGCTAAGCAGTTTTTTATGATTTTAGAAAAATGTATGTGTCAGAAACGTCAGAATAAGTACTCACCGAGGCCGAGATGCCGAGGGCGGCTACCTTTGCACTTCAACCCCTGGAGGTGGAGACAGTGGGGAAGGGCACAAAGAGGCACCGGTTACCAGCGGTGGATGATGGTTTGATAGTAGGTCACTGAAGATTTGATCCGTGGTCACAGAGCAAGACCGTGGCAGATACTGGTAGGGATCCAGGTGCAACAAAGTTCAAGAAACTGAGAATCAGTTCAGGTCAAGGCAATAAACAAATCCGGGTAACAAGCCAATGGTCAGGGAAAGGAGAAGGTAACAAGTCCAAGATACAAGCCAGGGGTCAAAGGAGTATAGGCAGCAGCAGATCCGATGAAACAAGCCGAGGGTCAAGTGCAGGAGAAGACGTAGAGGAGTCAGGTTCAATCCAGGTCAAAGAAGGGTCAAGGTTTTCAGGTTTTTTCAAGTACTGCAACAGGATAAGCTGACAACAAATCAGCAACCCGCCATAGGTTTGGGGCTGGTTTAACCACTTTCCCACCGCGCCATAAGCATTTTACTGCTACGGCGCGGCGGAGTTATCTTGGGACGACGTCCCTGGGACGTTGTCCTTCACTTCCGCGATTGCGCGTCCCCTGGGACGCGCTTGCGAAAGTGTCCGTGCTCGCCGGGTCTAGAAGACCCGGCGCATCACGGATCACGGTAAATTGCCGCTGATCGCGGCCGCTTACCACGTGATCGCGCCGTCGAATGACGGCGCGATCACTTGTAAACAAACCGGCGTCATTTGATGACGCCGGTTCCTCCCTCTCCTGCGTCTCCTCTCTGTACCGTTCGGTACAGTGTGCGAGGAGAGGGGGGGGGGCAGGGTGTCAGCAGCTGAGCTGTGGCTGGATCTGTGACAAATGCAGTCACAGATCCAGCCATCCCTCAATCTATCCCAGCTCTGCAATCCCCAGTACCCAACAATCCCCCAGTACCCAACAATACCCCAGTACCCAACAATACTCAGCAATACCCCAGTACTCAGCAATGCCCCAGTACTCAGCAATGCCCCAGTACTCAACAATACCCCAGTACTCAACAATACCCCAGTACTCGGCAATACCCCAGTACTCGGCAATACCCCAGTACTCGGCAATACCCCAATACTCGGCAATACCCCAGTACTCGGCAATACCCCAATACTCGGCAATACCCCAGTACTCGGCAATACCCCAATACTCGGCAATACCCCAGTACTCAGCAATACCCCAATACTCGGCAATACCCCAGCATTCGGCAATACCCCAGTACTCGGCAATACCCCAATACTCGGCAATACCCCAATACTCGACAATACCCCAATACCCTGCATTATACTTTGCAATACCCCAATACTCTGCAATACCCTGCGCGATACTCTGCAATACCGCCTATGGGGTTTTTTAAGTAGCGAAGTTTGGCGCCATTCCACGAGTGTGCGCAATTTTGAAGTGTGACATGTTGGGTATCTATTTACTCGGCGTAACTTCATCTTTCATATTATGAAAAAAATTTGGGCTAACTTTACTGTTTTGTTTTGTTTTGTTTTAAGCACAAAACAGTTTTTTTAAAAACACGCGTTCAATAAATTTCTGCGAAAATACCGTGCGAGATAAAAAGTTGTAACGGCCGCCATTGTATTCTCTAGGGTCTTTGCTAAAAAAGCATATATAATGTTTTGGGGTTCTATGTAATTTTCCAGCAAATAAATGATGATTTTTCCATGTAGGAGAGAAATGTCAGAATTGGTCTGGGTGTTCCAGAACGCCTGATGGCGTTCCCTGCATGTTGGGCCTCTGTATGTGGCCACGCTGTGTAAAAGTCCCACACATGGGGTATCGCAATACTCGGGAGGAATAGCAGAATGTGTTTTGGGGTGTAATTTGTGGTATGCATATGCTGTGTGTGAGAAATAACCTGCTAATATGACAGAAACAAGTTTTTTTTTTTTTTCTTTACATAATTTTCAGTCGTTTTTCTTTTATAGCGCAAAAAATAAAAAACCCAGAGGTGATCAAATACCACCAAAAGAAAGCTCTATTTGTGTGAAAAAAGGACAAAAATTTCAAATGGGTACAATGTTGTATGACTGAGTAATTGTCATTCAAAGAGCACCGAAAGCTGAAAATTGGTCTGGTTAGGAAGGGGGTTTAAGTGCCTAGTGGTCAAGTGGTTAGATAGGCTGGGCTGTGTCTTGATTGGTGGACGCACACGTGGTTGTGCTCGCAGGCACGTGACCACGCACGCGCCGTAGAACAGAGCCATGCTGGAACGCAGCGGCACGCATGCGCGCACCACGCACGGGCACAGGCATGCGCCGTAATGCAAATCGGCCGCTGGAGTTACTGGTTCCCTGACAGTGCCCGTGTAATGTAAATTCCTTGATGGTTCCAATGAATTATCCTCCGGAGGGTACCCCTTCCACTTGACCAGATACTGCAGCTGTCTTCCTCTTTTCCTGCAACCCAGAATGGTCTCAACCTCAAATTCCATCTCACCTTCGACCTCAACTGGTGAGGGTGGAACTTCTTCCCTCTCAGGGAAGGACTCAGGGAAGACAGGCTTCAGCAGGGAGGCATGGAAGACGGGATGAATTCTGTAAGACTTAGGTAGAGCTCAAAAGCCACATCATTGATTTTTCGTTTGATCTTGAAGGGACCGATGAACCTTGGACCTAACTTCCGAGAAGGTATGTGTAACCTGAGGTTTGCAGCGGACAACCAGACTTTTTCTCCAATTTCGAAGGTCGGGCACTCTGTTTTCCTCAGATAAAAAAAAATTGTGGGGGGGCGTGGCTAACCGCCGAGTTGCATGGACGCTTGAATCCTCAGCTCCTGCACTGAACCGGAGAATACATTGCCAGCAGCGCTAACCTGCACCTCAAAATGCACCACTCAGACCCCCACATGATGGGGAACCCGATCGGGACTACCCGCAAGAGAAAGGATTACCGCCAGCAGCGGAAACTCACTGACTTTTACTCCTTATTGCCGGGTGACAGGATCCAAGATGGCGCCCACGATCGTTCCCCGCGAGGGGAGCGGGCATATACCGACATGGCAGACGACGAGGATCCCTCCTCTCTGCTACCGCCAGGCTCTCTAGACTCCACTTCACCTCCGGGTTCATCCTCCTCCTCAAACAGCCTGGCAAAAGCGCGGATGCGGCTGGACACTGGAGCACATGCCTCAGAGGTAAGTTCTGCCTTAAATGATCTCCTCAAGATGGCGCCTGCAGCTTCTCCCATGGCAGCCTTCCCCATTAGCAACCAGCCGGTTATAGACACCATGTTAAAGGACATGCTGACCACCCTACACAGCTCCCTGCAGACTGACATCTCTGCCATGGTGACAGCCTTTAAATTTGAAATGATGTGTATGGGACACAAAGTGAGCCACATCGAACAGCAGATGAGTGACATGACAGTCACAGTTAATGATTTAGTAGACGCGCACGACCATGTTAAAGAGGAACAGCAGTGGGTATGGGCCAAAATGGCGGACCTGGAAGACCGATCGAGACGCAACAATGTGAAGATACACGGAATCCCTGAAACAATTGTTCCAGCCGACCTTAATTCCTACGCTAAAAAGATGATTTTGACGATCCTGCCGGAACTTTCACAAATGGAGACAATGATCGATCGTATTCACCGACTACCCAAACCATCCCACCTTCCGCCTGAAGTACCCCGTGACACCCTCATGCGGATTCACTTTTATCACGCCAAAGATATGCTGTTATCCAAGGCGAGATGCCTCGACCGTCTGCCAACGCCCTATGAGAAATTACAGCTATTTGCTGACATCTCCCAATACACCCGCCAACAGAGATGCCAACTCCAAACCATCACTAAGCCGCTGAACAACCACAAAATACCGTATCAATGGGGGTTTCCGACCAAGCTTCTGGTCACCAGGAATGGAGTGAAACACAGTATCCATACTGTAGAAGACGGTATTCAACTCCTTCAGAAATGGAAGATCATCCCAGCTTCGGATCCAACACCTCACCCACGTACCTCAAGCACTTTGCCCGCGTCCTCTGACGGGGGGCGTCCCGGTACTACCAAGTGACATGAGGTTAGTGCTCATATTCCATCCTTCATACCTTCGCACTCCGGTTCAGTGCCTGCTCGTTGCAGTCTACCCACAAACTTTCACCCTCCACTTCACTCGGTAGTACATCTGAGTTACTACTGATTCTCATATACCCATACGGTCATTACTACAGTTCACTTTTTGACTGTCTATTGTCTTCTTCTCTGCTTCCCTCCCTCCCTACACCTGTGGAGAGACTCTGATCCTCGAGCACACACTCCTTGACCTACAGATATACAGACCGTAGCCCACGTCCCTGTTGTGCCATGAGATCCAACAAAGACTGTAAGTGCCTCATTTTTCTTTACTGTCCTTAACGCGTCACAAAATGCCAAAATTCCTGTCCATGAATGTAAAGGGGTTAAACCACCCTGTCAAAAGAGCATCTCTATGGAAGACAGCACAAAACTCCATTTGCGACATTCTCTGTGTACAAGAGACTCATTTCAAGTCCAATGCAGAACCACAGTGCACCAACAAATTATTTACAAACATTTTTAAGGCATCAGGTCCTGAGAAGAAAAACAGCGTCCTAATAGCTGTAAAAAATACGGTGTCATTTGTGCTTCATAACAGTCTGACCGATACCAATGGTCGATACTTAGCCCCGGACTGCTCTCTGAACAACACTAGATATACCATTGTGACAGTGTATGCCCCTAACAAAAAGCAAATCAGCTTCCTATCCAAACTGATGAAAAAAATTATCGATTTAAGCAAGGACACCTTATTATCTGTGGGGACTTCAACATGGTTCCAGACAACTTGATTGACACTTCATCTCGCTCCAACAGAATCTCGTCACCTATGGGCTCTTTTATACGCTCACATGATCTATACGATGTCTGGAGATGCCACCACACCACCGAAAGGGATTACTCCTTCTTTTCCTCACACCACAACTCTTACACCCGGATTGACTATTTTTTGGTTGACAAATGGTCCCTGACCAAGGCCTCCTCCTCTGACATCTCTACCATTACATGGTCTGACCATGCCCCTGTTACCTTGACTATGTCTGACTCCCTCTCGTCCTTGAGGTCTCGGATTTGGAGGGCTAACGCCTCCCTCATCCATTCCCCGACATACTCCGAAATCATTCGGAACAGTCTTACTGATTATTTTGATTTGAACTCCGCCTCTGTTACTGATAATTTTGTCTTGTGGAACGCTCACAAGGCGTTCATAAGGGGAATCCTTATCCAGTTGGGAGCCAGAGAGAGGAGGAGGAGATCACAGCGCCTTGATGACCTTACGTCTGAAATTAAAGCTTTAGAAACCCAGAACCAATCCAACCCTACCTCTGGTATAAAAGACAAACTAGGCCTCCTTAGACAGGAACTAAGAGCACATCTGCTAGATTCCTATGAAAAAGCCCATGTCCATTTTAAAGCTAAACACTACTCTACAGATAATAAAGCAGGGAAGGCCATGGCCACCAGAATTAGGGGCCACTACCTGAAGTCTAGAATTTCCCACCTGTACCATCCCGTCTCATAACAAAAACTAATCGACCCCTCTGCCATTGCTGATGCCTTTGCCCATTACTACCACTCCCTGTATAACCTGAAGGATGACTCCTCAGTTATCCAACCTACCCCCCAGGAAATAGCTTCCTTCCTAAGTGAGGTTAACCTTCCCAGTCTTTGCGAAGACCAACTGGACGCTTTAAACGCTCCATTCACTCAATCAGAAATTATTCATACTATCTCAAAACTCCCCCTGAATAAATCACCAGGCCCAGATGGCCTAACTAGCGAATATTACCTGAAGTTTAGTTCTGTTTTAGCACCCTACCTGAATAAAGTATGCAATGACGCTGCCTTGTCCTCCTCTCTCCCACCTGAAATGTTATCTGCTCTAGTCATCACCCTGCCGAAGTCAGGTAAGGAACCCACAAAGCCGCAGAAATTTCGCCCCATATCCCTTCTTAATTTGGACACGAAAATATACGCGAAACTCATAGCCAATCGTTTAATTGACCTAATGCCACTACTCATACATGATCAATCAGGTTTTACCAAAGGCAGGCAGACCTTTGATGCTACCCGCCAGATTATCAACATCATTCATAGTGCTGGGTCGTACGGGACGCCTTCTCTGCTTCTCTCTCTGGATGCAGAGAAGGCGTTCGATCGAGTTCACTGGGACTATATGAAAGCAACCCTTATAAAATGTGGTTTTCAGGGACCCATACTCTCCGCTATATTGGCATTATACTCGTCCCCCTCGGCCCAAGTCTACACTTCCGAAATGCTTTCCAAACCCTTTACCATCACCAATGGCACCCGCCAAGGTTGCCCGCTGTCGCCATTAATATTTAATCTAATAATGGAACCCCTAGCTGAACATGTCAGATGTAACCATGACATCAAAGGTTTTACAGTTGGTCCCATGACCCACAAAATTAATTTATTTGCGGACGACGTTATATTGATGATTACAGACCCCCTTTCCTCCCTGGCTTCGGTACAACAGCTTTTACAACGATTCAGTAGCGTATCCTATTATAGAGTCAATGAAACTAAATCCTACATCCTGGACTTGGGTCTAGACGCAATCACCAGTACTATCGTCAGAAATAACTACCCTTACCCCTGGGCAGATACTGGGATACCATATCTTGGCATAACTCTCACCAGATCCACAAATGGGCTGTTCACTCACAACTACACTGGGGTGAAACAAATGCTAATCCAAGAGACAACAAAACTTTCCAAATATGAATTCTCCTGGGCTGGTCGCTTAGCGGCCTTTAAAATGATGTTACTACCTAGGCTGTTATATGTCTTTCGTACACTTCCTATACCCCTCTCCCAATGTTACCTAAAGTCTCTGCAATCTATTGTGACACAGTACTTATGGCAAGGCAAACCACCTAGATGCAGTCACGCCAAGCTTATTAAACACAGATCAGCGGGTGGGATGGGACACGTCGACATTAAAGACAACTATACAGCCACTATACTTTCACAACTAAGAGAGTGGATGTCCACTACCCCTAATACACCTTGGAGCTCTATAGAGAATTGCATGACCCCAGGCCCTAATCTCTCTCTATGGTTGTTCAGCACATCCACTGGGAACCTAAATCTCAAACTTTTTTTGCCCACCATTCAGGCATCTATTAAAGCCTAAAAAGGCCATTCACTCCACTAAATGGGACTCCCTCCCAACAAAACCTATCCCCATACCTGTTGAAACACTAACACTGCTGTCTCCAGACTTACACATCCCACATTGGTTAACCTCACAAGTGACCTACACGTCTGAACTTCGGTCCTTCATTGCCAATACCTCCTTTTTAACCATCCAAAAGGAATTCAATGCACCTACCACTGACTTCTTCAACTATTATAGGCTTCAACGATGCCTTCTTGTGAACCCCTCCCTAGAAAGCTCTCTTCCCATTCCCTTGTGGAACTACCTGTTCTCAGACACAGTGAAACCCAGGGGTACGTCTATGATATACCCCACTCTACAAGAAAAAAATACATTCAAAAAATCTAAACCCATTATTGACTGGGAAGACGACCTACAATCCCACTTTCCAGACCAACACTGGCAATTTGCAATTAAATCAGTATACGCGTTCACGTCATGTACCGCATTGTGGGAACTAGCACAGGAAATGCTGATGAGATGGTATATGACACCTGTCAGAGTAGCTAAATTTCACCCTCACACCTCCCACCTCTGCTGGAGAGACTGCGGATCCCCGGGTACACTTATACACGTATTCTGGACATGCCCACTCATACGATCTCTATGGGCCAAAGTGAAGACATGGTTACGAGACATACTTGGTTTCCCTATATCGCTCACACCCCAATTAACACTTCTCCACCTTACTATTGACGATCTGCCACCACATCTCAGACTAGTGATCTCACACATTTTCCTAGCAACTAAACTTTTGATCGCCAGAAAATGGAAATCAAAAGAAGTCCCCACTCTCCCAGAAGTAGTCAACCTAGTACAAACCCACTATTCTTATGAAACTATCCTATCCAGAGGCAAAATAACATGCACCAGGGTGTGGACCTTGTGGAACCCATGGAAGGTTTGGTATGACACTAACTTCAACCATTGATATCAGTGATGTTTAATACTCCCAGGTCCTTCTCTCCCTTCCCTTCACCTTTCTACACCTCTTTTTTCTACCTTCTTTATCCACTCCACTCCACTCTCCCTCTCCCTCTCCCTCTCTGTCTGACCCATTTGCTCACTCATAATCCTACTATCACGGTCTCAACTTGCCATTTGCGTGTTATCCTTAGTTCACCTGATTTGTTACTATATATGTTCGCAACCTAGTTGTATGCTATATCCTACTTGTGATAGTCATTGATATATTCACATGTCCTTTATGCAAATGTTCCGACTGTATTTTGAAAAATTCTTCAATAAAAATATTTGAAAGAAAAAACATTTTGTGGTCCTCCTGAGCCTGACGCATCATCTCCTGTAGTCTCCCGAAATTGAGTTGAACAGAGGTTTTGTGCTCCTGAATGGCTGGAACCGACGTCTCTGGAATAGAGCTAGGCAGAAATGAAGGGTGAAATCCGAAGTTGGACCAAAAGGGAGTTTGTTTCGTTGTGGAATGGATGGAATTGTTGTACGCAAATTCTGCGGACGGAAGTAGTGAGGACCAGTCATCCTGGGAAGCAGAACAGAAGCAGCGGAGATATTGCGCCAGGGTCTGGTTCGTCCTTTCTGTCTGACCATTGCTCTGTGGATGATAGGCCGAGGAAAGACAAATTTTGATATCAAGAGATTTACAGAGTTCCCTCCAAAATTTGGATGTAAATTGCACGCCTCTGTCAGAGACAATACTTTTGGGAGTTCCCATGAAGCCGGACCACTTCTTTAAAGAAAACTTTGGCTGTTTCTGTAGCAGAGGGGGTGCCCACCATGGGTAAGAAGTGTGCCATCTTGGAAAGATGATCGATGACTACAAAAATTGAGGTAAAACCCCCAGAAGGAGGGAGATCCACAATAAAGTCCATGGAGACTTCCGACCATGGTTGTTCAGGGATGGGCAGAGGCTTCAGTAAGCCCCAACTCTTTGTACTTGGTCCTTTGTTGCGTTGGCAGTGAGTACATGCAGACACATAGGCTTTGCAATCTTGTCTCCAGCTTGGCCACCAGAAAGTGCGGGAGATCAGCTCTGCGGTCTTTCGAGCTCCGAAATGGCCTGCCAGTTTGTGATCGTGGAAGGTATTAAGGACTAGGTACCGGGTTTCCATGGGAACAAAAATCTTGTCTCGAGACCAGAGCAACTCATCACGCCTTTCAAGGGGAAGAGTCCCCTGGTTGGTGCAGTGCCTGGATACAGTCTTAAGAGAAGTTAGGAGATCCAATTGCGGGAGTAGAAGGAAGTTCTGCGGAGATAAAATGGTGCCAGGCTCTGATGCCACGGAGGTTTCCAAAAACATTCTAGATGAGGCATCTGCCTTCCCGTTCTTGTAACCAGGTCTGTAAGATATAAGGAAATTAAACCGGGTGAAGAAAAGAGCCCAACGGGCTTGCCTGGGTCTCAACCGTTTTGCTGATCACAGATATTCTAGATTTTTGTGATCTGTGAAGATCATAACGGGGTGAACTGCTCCTTCCAACAAATATCTCCACTCTTCCAAGGCGAACTTGATCGCTAACAACTCTCTATCACCGACGTCGTAATTTATTTCTGGAGGATTTAATTTCCTAGAGGCAAAAGCTACAGGATGTAGGAGGGCCTCAAGTCCCTGTCTTTGGGATAGAATCGCCCCCACAGCTGTCTCGGAGGCGTCGACCTCAAGTATAAAAGGTAGTGCTGGATCGGGGTGGCGTAGAACAGGTGCTGAAGTAAATGCTGACTTGAGTTTGAGGAAGGCTTCCTGGGCCTCTTGTGACCAAACAAAATGGTTACCTTGACGGATGAGCTTGGTAATGGGTGTTACTATGGTGGAGAATCCAGGGTTAAACCGTCAATAAAAGTTAGCAAACCCAATAAAACGTTGCACCCCTCTTTTGTCTTTGGGAGCTGGCCAGTCTTGAACCGCTTGAACTTTCTGTGGGTCCATGGCAATTCCGCAGGTAGAGACGATAAAACCGAGAAATTGTACTGTACTCTTTTCAAATTCACATTTCTCGGCCTTCAGGTACAATTTATGGTGTCTAAGAGTCGTGCGTACTATCTTGACATGTTCTCGGTGAAGCTCAATGGAGGCGGAAAAAATAAGGATATTGTCCAGATAGACCACCAAAAAGTCGTCCAAGTGTTTCCGAAAAATGTCGTTGACAAGATGTTGGAAAGTAGCCGGGGCGTTGCAGAGGCCGAAAGGCATTACGAGATACTCGAAGTGTCCGAATCTGGATCTAAAAGCAGTCTTCCACTCATCCCCTGCTCTGATTCGGATGAGGTTGTAAGCACCCCGAAGGTCCAATTTGGAGAAGATGTTGGCAGACCGGAAACGTTGGAAGAGCTCGGGAATGAGGGGTAGCGGGTATCTGTTTTTAACAGTAATTTTGTTTAATTTCCTGTAATCTATGCAGGGTCTGAGGGAGCCGTCCTTTTTCTCCACAAAGAAGATTCCTGCTCCCGCAGGGGAGGATGAAGGGCGAATAAATAGTTTTTCAAGGTTTTCGTCAATGTAGGCCTTGAGGGCCTTTAGTTCAGTCTCAGATAGGGAAAAAATACGGCCAAAAGGAATTTCTGCACCGGGTAGCAGATCGATAGGGCAATCATAAGGCCTGTAAGGGGGCAGACGGTCGGCCTGTTCCTTGTCAAAAACATCTGCGAAGTCCCGGTATGCTGGAGGAATGTGTTGGAGATTCTCTGATGAGGCTGTGACGGTGGAACAGGCGGTGGTAACCGGTGTAAGGCAACGTTGAGAGCAATAGGATGAAACAAAGTTGACCTCCTTGCTACCCCAGTTGATATGCGGTTGATGTAATTGTAGCCAGGGAAGGCCTAAAATAATAGGGAAAATGGGAGAAGAGATTAAATCCAGTTGAAGGAGCTCCTGGTGTCCAGAATCTGTGACGGCCAAAACAGGATCGGTTTGCTGTGTGACTAGTCCGGAACAAGGGAGAGAGCCATCTGCCAGGCGTACTTGTAGATGGTGAACTTTTGGACAAAGGGGGAAACGTAGTTTCAGAGCAATGGCAGTGTCCAAGAAGCTACTGCAGGCACCGGAGTCAATGATCGCTGGTAAGCGGTTACCCCTTCTGGCAGCTGTATAGAAATAAAGAGAGTAAGGTAAGTTTGTGGAGTACTGACAACACGGCAGTCGGAAACGGGCTTGGATGCACACTTATTAGGTCTCACTGGACAACTGCGAAGGAAATGGCCGGTACCTCCACAATACAGAAACAGGTTGGCTTGACGCCTGCGTTGCCTTTCTTCCGGGGTGAGTTGAGTTGAGTTGAGTTGAGGTGCACTTTCTATAGCGTGGTCAATTACCCCGGAGGATCCCGACACGCTGGCGACGTCCCTGGGTGAACCCAGGGACAAGTGGACAACAAGATGGTACGACTTGGACTGATGTTCCCGCTCGGATGTTACACTCAGGCCAACTGACGCCTTAAGCCTCTCAGGGTGAGAGGAGAACAGACCAGATCAAGTTGCATAGGTTCTGGGTCAGGGACCGGGTTGGAGGAAGAGGCTGGAGGAGGTGGATGCGTAGGAACTGGTCTCGGAGGAATCCAGGTTGGACGAGATGTTTGGAAGCGATCGGAGTGCCGTTCACGTAGACGTCTATCCAATTGAGTAGCAGTTTGAATTAAGTCCTCTAGTGTAGCAGAGGTTTCAGTTCTGGCTAGCTCGTCTTTTAGTGATTCTGAAAGTCCTTGCCGGAACTGATACTTTAGGGCTGCTTCGTTCCAGCCGGTATCGGCTGACCACTTCCGAAACTCAGCCGTGTAGTCTTCTACTGGTCTCCTACCCTGACTTAAGTTGTGAAGAATTGTTTCGGCTGTTGCTGTGCGTTGTGGGTCATCGTAGAGTTTAGCCATATGTTTGAAAAAAGTATCAAGTGTATCCAGCACTGGACTCCTCTGTTCCATGATGCCATTTGCCCACGCCTGTGGTTCCTCGGAAAGAAGAGATATGACAAAACCCACTTTGACTGCTTCTGAAAAGAATGTTCTGGGTTGGAGCGCGAGATACAGAGAGCATGCGTTTTTGAAGGCACGGTATTTCCTGCGATCGCCTGAAAAGCGCTCAGGAGTCGGGACTCTAGGTTCAGGTGTGATTACCAAGGCTGGGTTTGCGGAAACCTGTGGGGCTGCAGCCCAGGTAGTGGAGGCTGTGGGTGGAGCGGAGGGACCGGGTAGACCAGCGAGCTGTTGAAGGCGGCCATTGACTTGAAGGTATCCGTCCTGTAGCTTCTGTACCGCTTCCGTAAGAGCAGAGACCTGTTGGCAAAGGGTCTCAAAAGGTGAACGCGCCCTGTCGGCCTCAGACATCTGGCTGGTTTGTACTGTCAGAAACATCAGGATAAGTACTCACCGAGGCCGAGATGCCGAGGGCAGCTACCTTTGCGCCTCTGTGTACTTCACCCCCTGGAGGCGGAGACAGTGGGGAAGGGCACAAAGAGGCACCGGTTACCAGCGGTGGATGATGGTTTGATAGTAGGTCACTGAAGATTTTGAAGATTTGATCCGTGGTCACTGATGGGTGATGGGTGACGGGTGCACCGCTGATGGTCACAGATGGGTGACAGGGCAGGTCACTGATGGGTGACGGGTGACAAGGCAGGTCACTGATGGGTGACAGGGCAGGTCACTGATGGGTGACGGTGATAGGGCAGGTCACTCATGGGTGACGAGTGACAGGGCAGGTCACTGATGGGTGACGGTTGCACCACTGATGACAGTCTCTTTATGTGACAGGTTCACTTTATGGGTGACTGTTGGGTGACAGGTGACAACTGGGGGGGGGGGCAATGGGATAGGTGTGGTGTTTGTGCATATACTACAGAACACAGATCTGTAACTCACTGCTTCTAGCTCTTCTCTTCTCACACTGGAAAACGATGTGTGAGGAGAGAAGAGCAGGTAACAGTTAGTTACAGCTCTTTGTTTACACTTGTGATCAGGCTGTGAAAGGATCACAGCTGATCATGTGGTACACAGCCCTGAAGAATGGCTGTGTACCATTGTCGGTGACGAGCAGTGTTCCCGGGAACACGCTGCCACCGACGAGCACACGCAGCGTGCTCGCGCGCATTCGCCTTGCACAATGGGGTGTTACCATTCGTGATCAGCCGTGAATTCATCACGGCCGATCACGTGGTTAACAGCGCATCCGAGTCACTGTTCACCCCTGTCGGTGACGAGTGGTGTCTCTGTGACACTCTGCCATCGACAGTACAGGGATGCGCGCACGTAATCGCGCACATTCCTTATTTAAATGTCAGGACGTCGTATGACGTCTTGTCAGAACAATGGTTAAGCTAGATTAGGCAGGCAGGTTAGTTAGTGACAGTGTATTTTATATAAACATATAGGGCTAGATTCACGTTGCCCATCTTTTATCTTTGTGAGGGCGTAACGTATGTCATTTACGTTACGCGGCCGCAACTTTTTCAGGCAAGTGCTTTATTCACAAAGCACTTGCCTGTAAAGTTGAGACGGCGTAGAGTAAATGACCCGGCGGAATTCAAATTTGGCGGGTAGGGGGCGTGTAGTATTTAAATCAAGCGCGTCCCCCGGCACCGAACGAACTGCGCATGCGCCGGCCGTGACTGAATCCCAGTGCGCATGCTCCAAATCACGTCGCTAATTGTCAATGAAAGCGACATGAGCGTAACTAACGCACAGCTCCATTGTGAATCGACTTACTTAAATTACGTCTGTCCCGACGTCCATACTTAACATTGGCTGCACCTCACTATAGCAGGGGTAACGTTACGCCGGTCGTAAGTCTTACGTAAACGACGTAAACAGATACGCCGGCCTGGCGTACGTTCGGGAATCGGCGTATTTGCTCATTTGCATATTTTACAACGGGAACTCCACCTAGCGGCCAGCGTAAATATGCATCTAAGATACAACGGTGTAAGTGCCGTACGCCGCTCGTATTTTAGCAACATTTAAGCGTATCTCATTATGAGCATACACTTAAATTTGCGCAGGCTGAGATTAGGACTTATGACGGTGTATCTACTGATACGCCCGTCATAAGTCTTTGTGAATCTAGCCCATACTCATTTAACGTAGACTAGATATTCAGTGTAGACACTATGGGCCAGATTCTCAGCGGCGCTACGCCTGCTTAAATGGATTTGCGCGGCGTAATTGTAAATGTGCGCCTGCGTATCGATGCGCGGTAAACACAGAACCACATACGCGAGAAAATCTTTTTCGTCTGAGCGGCGAAAATGCTTTAAGCTAGCGCGGCGTAGGCGCATAGTTACGCATCGTAAATATTCAGTTCCCATTGAATTAGCATGCAAATATGCAAATGAGGGAGATGCGCGGATTCCCGAAACTACGCGCGATCGGCGTTGGCTACTCGTGGTGCGTGTAACACGAAAGCCTTGAGTAAACATACCCCTCATAAAAGCACGGGTAACTTTGCTCAAGACCATGTGCAAGTCAGCTGGAGAGCAACTACAGCAGCACCATAACCGACGAGCTGAGCAATCACACTTACTGGACAACACCAGTGCTTTACGTGGGCCGGAACGCCAAAACTTCCAAAAATGGCCCTGGAGAGTACCAGCACCTCTCCGTGCCCCCAGTACGTGCGTTTCCCGTACCGGAACGCAGCACCAGGCGGCACTTTCAGGGGAGCGGCAGCCCGCGGCTCCCGGCCGCGGTGGACTTTAAAACGGCCATGGAAAAAAAAGGGCGCGCCGCGCTGTGATACATGTCCCGCCCTCCTCCTCCTCCTAGCTCGTGTGATAGAGCCAGTGTGCTGTCTGTCACACAAGCTGGACTAGAGGAGGGGGGCGGGACATGTATCAGCGCGCGCGCCAGAACTGTTACCGTGGAGAGAGGAGAGGAAGAACTGCCTTCAGAACTGTGAGTACTGCAATGAGTACACTGTATACGTGTGAGGGGGAGGAGAGGGAAGACAGGGAAGACACTCTCATGTGAAGAGGGCTTCTGATGGGGACACACACTCTGATCTGATGTAAGGAGGTGCTGATGGGGGACACTCTGATGTAAGGAGGTGCTGATGGGGGACACTCTGATGTAAGGAGGTGCTGATGGGGGACACTCTGATGTAAGGAGGTGCTGATGGCGGACACTCTGATCATCAGAGTGTCCGCCCTCAGCACCTCCTTACATCAGAGTGTCCGCCATCAGCACCTCCTTACATCAGAGTCTGATGTAAGGAGGTGCTGATGGGGGACACTCTGATGTAAGGAGGTGCTGATGGGGACACTCTGATGTAAGGAGGTGCTGATGGCGGACACTCTGATGTAAGGAGGTGCTGATGGGGGACACTCTGATGTAAGGAGGTGCTGATGGGGGACACTCTGATGTAAGGAGGTGCTGATGGCGGACACTCTGATGTAAGGAGGTGCTGATGGCGGACACTCTGATGTAAGGAGGTGCTGATGGGGGACACTCTGATGTAAGGAGGTGCTGATGGGGGACACTCTGATGTAAGGAGGTGCTGATGGCGGACACTCTGATGTAAGAAGGTGCTGATGGGGACACTCTGATGTAAGGAGGTGCTGATGGCGGACACTCTGATGTAAGGAGGTGCTGATGGCGGACACTCTGATGTAAGGAGGTGCTGATGGGGGACACTCTGATGTAAGGAGGTGCTGATGGGGACACTCTGATGTAAGGAGGTGCTGATGGCGGACACTCTGATGTAAGGAGGTGCTGATGGGGACACTCTGATGTAAGGAGGTGCTGATGGGGACCTCTTTCTACGGTAGCTCTTTTTCAGGGTACTTTCTAAGGGTATTTTCATGTTCAGTATTGGGGGGGGGGGGGCACCGGCGCCTAATAGAGTACCGGCACCTCTTTTGGCCCACTTAAAGCACTGGACAACACATTCGTATGCCAACATGCCAGGGGCAGCCATGGTCTTATCACTACTAATGTATGCAGAGGAAGAGGAGCATAGAAGAAGGAGTAGGAGGAGGGGGGCACGTGAGAGGATCTACCGAGCGCGCATGAGCCTCTTTGGCATGGGGGATGAGGAGGTGTATCGCATCTTCAGATTCAGCCCTGCTGCCATCCTGGAACTAACCACAGCCCTGCAGGATGACATCCCCAGCCAGACATACCGCTCACATGCACTGCAGCCACTGGTGAAGGTCCTGGCAACACTCCATTTCCTGGCCAGTGGATCATTCCAGCGTACAAGTGGAGTGGTGGCTGGGATGTCACAAACCAGCATAAGCAGATCTCTGCACCAGGTTATCCCTGCAATCCTCAGATGCATGTCCCACCACACCATCAGACCCACCACTGAGCACCTGCGGCAGAAGGCAATGACAGATTTCTACAGAATTGACGGATTCCCACGCACCATCGGGGCCATTGATTGCACACATGTGGCACTCCAGCCCCCCAGTGCCACAGAGCACATATACCGCAATCGGAAGCACTGGCACTCCATCAACAGACAGGTGATAGCTGATGCCAAATACCTCATATGGCACGTCCGTGCCAAAGACCCCGGATCCAGCCATGACAGCCATGTATGGGGACAGCTGGCTGGTTTGTGAGTGACATGGGTGGCAGGCATGACTGTCCCCCCCCCCATGATGCTGACATCACAAGGGGCACATGCATGACTAACATCCTCCTGTCTTTTCCCTTACAGGTGACTCTGCATATGTACTGGGACCCCATCTCATGACTCCTTTCCGGAACCCCCAAACCAGAGGAGAGAGAAGATACAATGAAGCACACATCAAAACCCGTGCAGTGGTGGAGCGCACATTTGGCCTCCTGAAGTCCCGTTTCCGATGCCTGGACAAGTCTGGGGGGGCCCTATTGTATTCCCCCAACTTTGTGGGTCAGATCATTGGTGCATGTTGCATTCTGCACAACTTTGCCATGAGAAAGGGCCTGCAGATTGCCCTACGTGATGACCTGACCCCCCAACCACACAGCCCCCCCCTGCCAGAGGAGACCCCGTCAGCTGATGGAAGAGGAGTCAGGAGGGTCCTCGTGTTACGAATCTTTGACCGTTAAACACACACATACAGCATGGCACACAGACAATGCACACGTGTACACCACTGTGGTCCCTAGCACACACACCCCACATCACATTGGATTAGCCCAAGTCCAGCATGTAGGACTTGGGAGCAGCAACGCCACGTCAAGGCCCCAATGATGTTGCTGTCCATTCATACACCATTCACACAGCCGTGGGGATAACTTCTCCCCAACGGCCGAGGGTGACACCCCTTACTGGCAGGAGTGCCAACCCCCTCATATTCACACACCATTCACACTGCACCGTGTGCAGTATCAAATAAAAAAAAAAGCTCTTACCCAGAGCATAATATAACAAAAAAAAAAAAAAAAAGCTCTTACCCAGAGCAAAATATTAAGAAATAAAAAAATTAATGGGCCTGGCGGGGGCTCCGCATGGTGCCACGGCTCCTGCCCCTCACTTGCCTGGGGGCAGCCACAGGTGGGGGGGGTAGCAGGTGGAGGAGGAGCATCCCCACGTCCCTCCCTGGCTGCCTGCATGCCCTCCAGGGCAACCGCTATGCGTGTCTGCACAGCAGTCTGCTCCTCGACTGCAAGGCGCAGGGCATGAACCTCCCCCACAAGGTCGGAGGTGTTCGCCTGCAGCTCCCCCAGGCTGGTCAGCGTTGCTGCGCTGTTGACAGCAAGGTCTTGGATGGCATCTGTAAGGTGTCCCAAGGATGCCAGGCTGTCGGCCAGGAGCCTCATCTCCTCCACGACCTCTGACAGGTGCCGATTTTGCTGGTCCTGCTTTCTGGCCAGCTGTTCCGGCAGGACCTTATGAACACCCCTGGTCTTGCACGTTGCCTTCCGGGGAGTGGCAGGGGACCGGGCATAAGGAGAGGATGTTGAGGGGCCGGAGTTGAGGGGGGGGAAACAGAGGGACTGGAGAGGTTGGGGGGGACACTGAGGGGTTCGATAAAGATGGGGGGATAGCCTGGGCTGGTCCGGGCAACCCATCATCCTCCTCCAAAACAACGTACAGGTCCTGGTCCTGGACTACGACATCCTCCTCAACCACCTCCTCCGTTGAGGTGTGCCCACTTCCCTCCAAGTCCTGTTCCAGGGGGGCAGCCAGAGGGACTGGATGCTCGGGGGATGGATCCTGACGGGCCCTGCCATCAACAGATGGCCCCGCTCCCTCCTGCACATCTGTGGATGACACAAAAGATGCCCATGTTGGTGGACCCACACACTTGGCACATGTTCCCTTCCACCCCCATACATGCTACACAACAGATAGAATATAAAACACACTTACCTGTCCTCAGGGCTGGCTTTTGGGACTCATAGCCCCCAACTCCCTCAACCTGCTCCGTCTGCAGGCAGCGGGCAACCACCTTCTCCTCCTCAGTCAGACGGACAGTGCAGGGTGGGCCCCCTCCAGTGCCCCTGGTATGCCGAGCTATGGCAGCCAGCTTGCCCTTCATGAGACGCCGCAGGTCATTCATTTTCTTTTGAATGTCATGTGGTGTCCGGACCTCATGAGAGAGGGCATTCACTTGGCACGCGACCTTCATTAGGATCTGATCCCTCCGGGACTTGCTGGTCCGGGCACTGTCAGCACCATGGAGCCGCGAGTCATATTTCTCCATTGCCCTCACAACAATGGCCCTCTCCTCTGGGGAGAAATTTTTCTTCCTCCTCTCCTTAACAGCACTTGTCATTTTGTCCTGCACAAACTTTGGCCGTCACTATCAAGAAAATGGGAGACGTTTGCGCTGCACGGGCGCATGTGTGGGCGCATTATATACCCTGCGCCGGCAAATCGTAGGGAGGCTTTGCGCATGCGCAGAAGGCATCCACGTCACGGCGCGAGTCAACCACGTCATGGCGCGGGTCATCCACGTCACGGCGCATGCTCCGTTCGTCCCGGCCTGCATCTGCATGGGGTCACGCTTCATTACAACGCCCACTTCCCTCCTACTTTGTTGTTGCGCCGGATTACGCCGATGATTTTACGCGACGCAGGCGCATCTTGGAGCGCATTTACTTAGGGAATACGGTACTTGCCACTCTGCGTTACGTCGGCGTAGTGCATCTGAGATGCGCAACGCCTGCATAATTAGGCGCGCATCTACAAGAATCTGGCCCTATATTCAAGTCAGTGCAGGCAGTATGTATGTATATATATATATATATATATATATATATATATATATATATATACACACACACACACACACACATACATACACATAGGGCCAGATTCTCAAAAGAATTACGCGGTGTATCTACAGATACACCTGCGTAATTCCAATATCCCGCCGGCGTATCATTGTTTTGTATTCACAAAACAAGATACGCCAGAATTACGCTAGGATCTGACTGGCGTAAGGCACTTACACCGTCGGATCCTAAATGCAATACTACGCCGGCCTCTAGGTGGCGTTCCCGTCGATTTCTGCGTTGAATATGCAAATGAGCACGATACGCGGATTCCCAAGCGAAGTTGCGCGTCGTCGACGTAGTTTACGTAGTTTGCGTATGCGTAAGGTTACCCCTGCTATAAGGTGGTTTAACATTACGCACGCAAGTTAAGTATGGACGTCGGGACAGCGTCGGGTTTTACGTTGTTTACGTAACTCGTTGCGAATAGGCCTTTACGTTAATTATGTTGCCGTCGTAATCGCTGTATTTGCGGGGTACGACGGAGCATGTGCAGTGGCCTACATTTAAGGCCGGCACATGCGCAGTCCGTTCGGCACGGGGGTGCGCTTAATTTAAATACAGCACTCCCCCCTCCTTCCCTATTTGAATTACGCAGCCTTACGCCGTCCCCTTTACGGTACGCTGACGCAAATTATGGAGCAAGTGCTTTGAGAATACAGCACTTGCCTGTAAAAACTGCGTAGGCGTAGCGTAAACGGGATACACTACACTACGCGGGAAATACGCGTTTTTCTAAGAATCTGGCCCATACAGTCTAATATATATATATATATATATATATATATATATATATATATATATATATATATATATATATATATATATATATATATATACATACATATATATATATATATATATATATATATATATATATATATATATATATATATGTATATATATATATATATATATTCTGCATTCAGTGTAGCCTATATGTTCAGTGTAGACTCTATATTCAGTCAATGCAGGCTGCGTAGTTTATCTACACAGTGTATTGAAGTGGTTAAAGGAATTGTAAAGGAAAACAATTATTTTGATGAAATTAATGTTTACAGGGTATAGAGACATTATAGTTAACTGATTCCTTTTAAAAATGTTTAACCACTTGACCACTGGGCACTTAAACACCCTTAATAACCAGACCAATTTTCAGCTTTCGGTGCTCTCACATTTTGAATGACAATAACTCAGTCATACAACACTATAACCAAATGAAATTTTTGTCCTTTTTTTCCCACAAATAGAGCTTTCTTTTGGTGGTGTTTCATCACCTCTGCGGTTTTTATTTTTTTTGCTATAAATGAAAAAAGAACAAAATTTTGCAAAAAATAATAATTTTTCTTCATTTCTATTATAAAATTTTGCAAAAAAGTAATTTTTCTTCATAAATTTGGCCTAAAATGTATACTGCTACATATCTTTGGTAAAAAAAATAAAAAATGTTGGATATTATTTAGTCTGGGTGAAAGTTATGGGGTCTACAAGCTATGGTACCAAATCCTGAAAATTGATCAATTTCATCACACCTGAAGTACTGACAGCCTCTCTCATTTCTTGAGACCCTAACATGCCAGAAAAGTACAAATACCCCCCAAATGACCCCTTTTTGGAAAGAAGACATTCCAAGGTATTTAGAAAGAGGCCTGGTGAGTTTTTTAAAGTTGTAATTTTTTCCCACAATTCTTTGCAAAATCAAGATTTATTTTTTTTTCATCAAATTTTCATATTATTAGGTTATTTTTCACACACAGCATATGCATACCACAAATTACACCCCAAAACACATTCTGCTATTCCTCCCGAGTATGGCGATACCCCATGTGTGAGACTTTTACACAGTGCGGCCACATACAGAGGCCCAACATGCAGGGAGCACCCAGGCCAATTCTGACATTTCTCTCCTACATGTAAAAATCATCATTTATTTGCTAGAAAAATACATAGAACCCCAAAACATGATATAAAGATACCTCACATGTGGTTTGAACACCGTTTTTATATGTGGGCGGGACTTGCGTATGCGTTCGCTTCTGCATGCGAGCTCGCGGGGACAGGGGCTGCTGTATGCCCAGAGTATTGCTAAGTATGCCCAGAGTATTGCTAAGTATGCCCAGAGTATTGCGGAGTATTGCCCAGAGTATTGCCCAGAGTATGCCCAGAGTATTGCGGAGTATGCCCAGAGTATTGCAGAGTATGCCCAGAGTATTGCAGAGTATGCCCAGAGTATTGCCAGAGTATTGCGGAGTATGCACAGGGTATTGCGGAGTATGCCCAGAGTATTGCAGAGTATGCCCAGAGTATTGCAGAGTATGCCCAGAGTATTGCCAGAGTATTGCGGAGTATGCAGAGTATGCCCATAGTATTGCGGAGTATGCCCAGAGTATTGCAGAGTATGCCCAGAGTATTGCAGAGTATGCCCAGAGTATTGCCAGAGTATTGCGGAGTATGCAGAGTATGCCCAGGGTATTGCAGAGTATGCCCAGGGTATTGCAGAGTATGCCCAGGGTATTGCGGAGTATGCCCAGAGTATTGCGGAGTATGCCCAGAGTATTGCGGAGTATGCCCAGAGTATTGCGGAGTATGCCCAGAGTATTGCAGAGTATGCCCAGAGTATTGCAGAGTATGCCCAGAGTATTGCAGAGTATGCCCAGAGTATTGCAGAGTATGCCCAGAGTATTGCAGAGTATGCCCAGAGTATTGCAGAGTATGCCCAGAGTATTGCAGAGTATGCCCAGAGTATGCCCAGAGTATTGCAGAGTATTGCAGAGTATGCCCAGAGTATTGCAGAGTATTGCAGAGTATGCCCAGAGTATGCCCAGAGTATGCCCAGAGTATGCCCAGAGTATTGCCCAGAGTATTGCCCAGAGTATGCCTGAGTATTGCAGAGTATGCCCAGAGTATGCCTGAGTATTGCAGAGTATGCCCAGAGTATGCCTGAGTATTGCAGAGTATGCCCAGAGTATGCCTGAGTATTGCAGAGTATGCCCAGGTGAGTATTGCAGAGTATATGCAGCAGGGATGGCTGAGAAGGGAGGGAGGGATGGATGGATCTGTGACTGCATTTGTCACAGATCCAGCCCGCAGCACTGGCGCTGCCATCCGCTCCCTCCCTTCTCCTCTCACACTGTACCGATCGGTACAGAGAGAGGAGGGAGGAACCGGCGTCATCAAATGACGCCGGTCTGTTTACATCTGATCGCGCCGTCCAATGCTATCAGCGGCGATTTACCGTGATCCGTGACCCGCCGGGTCCTCTGGACCCGGCGGTCACGGATGTTCCCGTGTGCGCGCCTCAGGAGGCGCGCGGGAGCGCGATTCTGACAGGCCGTTAATTAACGGCCAGTTAGAATACAGCAACCGCCCTAGAGCCGTACTTTCGGCATAGGGCGGTTGCAAAGTGGTTAAAAACAGATAAAAATCAATCATATAATGTGCCTGCAGTTTCAGTTTCGTTTTTCATCTAGTTTCATGCTTCTGTGAAGTACAGAGACACAGAGCCAATACAGGGCAGTGTTTGTTTGTAAAATGAAACGGATTGGTTCTGAGGGGTTTTAGACACACAGTAATCACACCTCCTTGATTAGAGACCACAGAGAGAAGCTCCTATGACTTTTTCATAAGGAAACAGACAACTAAGAAGTGTGCAGAACAGAGAAGAATTACAGCAACATCATAGCAAAAACAAACAATGAGGACATGAAACCAGGACTGCAGCAAGGTAAAAAAAGCTATTTAGCTAAAAAATGTTTTTCCTTTAGTGACCCTTTAAGGAGAACCCTGCGCCAAAATGTAAAAAAAAAAAAATGGCTAGGGGTCTCCCCCTCCCCCAAAATCCATACCAGGCCTTTCAGTTCTCGTATGGATTTTAAGGGGAACCCCACACCAGAATAAAAAAAATGGCGTAGGGATCTCCCCAAAATCCATACCAGACCCTTATTCGAGCATGCAACCTGGCAGACTGCAGGACAAGAGAGCACCCCCCCTCCTCAAATGTACCAGGCCACATGCCTTTAACATGGGGAGGGTGCTTAGGGGTCCCCCAAAGCACCTTGCCTTCATGTTTATGGGGAAAAGGGCCTCATCCCCACAATCCTTGACCAGTGGTTTTAGGGGGTCTTCGAGCGGCGGGTCTTATCGAAATCTGGATGCCCATTAACAAAGGGAGCCCTCAAATCCCGTCCAGGCCCAGACTGGCCATAGGGCAAACCGGGCAAATGCCCGGTGGGCCGCGGCGGCCCGCGGGCCGGTTGTGGCCCGCGAACGGCCCTCGCGGCCCACGAACGGCCCCCGGCGGCTTTCGTGCCTCACTGTGTCCATCAAATGCAGCCACTGGGCCCATCAAATGCTGCTACTGGGCCATCAATTGTCATCACTGTGCCATGCCATCAAACGCTGTGCCATGCCATCAAATGCAGCCACTGTGCCATCAATTGTCACCACTGTGCCATGCCATCAAACGCAGCCACTGTGCCATGCAATCAAACACAGCCACTGTGCCACCAATTGTCACCACTGTGCCATGCCATCAAACACAGCCACAGTGCCATCAATTGTCACCACTGTGCCATGCCATCAAATGCAGCCACTGTGCCATGCCATCAAACATAGCCACTGTGCCATCAATTGTCACCACTGTGCCATGCCATCAAACACAGCCACTGTGCCATCAATTGTCACCACTGTGCCATGCCATCAAACGCAGCCACTGTGCCATGCCATCAAACGCAGCCACTGTGCCATGCCATCAAACGCAGCCACTGTGCTATGCCATCAAACACAGCCACTGTGCCCTTTAATTGTCGCCACTGTGCCAATTGATGCCACTGTGCCCTTTAATTGTTGCCAGTATGCCCATTGATGCCAGTGTTCCCATTGATGCCACTGTGCCCATTGTCGCGGCTGAGCCACAGGGGGGGCGGCTGAGCCAGAGGTAGCAGCGCTCCGGCGCCCTCTATAGATGCACTGCCACTGTCTATCTATCTATCTTCTTTATTTCTATCTTTATCTATCTTCCTTCCTTTCTATCTATCTATCTATTTTTATCTATCTATCTAGATCTATCTACCTATCTTCCTTCCTTTTCTTTTTTTTTCTATCTTTATCTATCTTCCTTCCTTATTATCTTCTATCTTTATCTATCTATCTATCTATCTATCTATCTATCTATCTATCTATCTATCTATCTATCTATCTATCTATCTATCTATCTAATCTATCTATCTATCTATATATCTATCTATCTAATCTATCTATCTTCCCTTCTTGCTTTCTATCTTTATCTATCTATCTATATTTCCTTATCTATCTATCTATTCCTTCCCTTCTTTCTTTCTATATTATTCATTCTTTCTTTATCCATCTTCCTTCCTTTCTATCTATATCTATCTATCTTCCTTCCCTTATTTCTATATTTATCTATCTTTATTTTTTTATCGATCTTCCTTCCCTTCTTTCTTTCTATCTTTCTTTATCTATCTTCCCTTCTTGCTTTCTATCTTTATATATCTATCTATCTATCTTCCTTCCCTTTTTTCTTTGTATATTATTCATTCTTTCTTTATCCATCTTCCTTCCTTTCTATCTATCTATATCTATTTATCTATCTTCTTTCCTTCCCTTCTTTCTATCTATCTATCTTTATCTATCTTTCTTTCTTTATCTTCCTTCTTTCCTTCCTTCCTTCCTTTGTTCCTATCTATCCAACTTCCTTCCTCCCCTTCTTTCTTTCTATCTTTTATCTTTCTTTATCTTCCTTCCTTCCCTTCTTTTTATCTGTATCTATCTTTTTTCTCTATCTATCCATCTTCCTTACTTTCTATCTTAATCTTTCTTTATCTCACCCCACATCCCGTCATTAACCCCCGCTGTGCCCCCCCCCCCCCCCCCCTGGGCTGCTCAGTCTAAAATGCCCGGGCCTATTTTTTGTCCCAGTCCGGGCCTGATCCCGTCTCACCCAAAATATGAAAAAAAAGTGTAAAAACGACAGAAGACAGTTTATGACAATTCCATTATTAGAAAAACAGTCCCGAGATAAAAAAAACTAAAAAAAAAATGAAAAAAAAACTCTGCCTCTGTGGGAGGCGTCACAGTGACAGCAGCCTTTTTGCAGTGACATCGAAGGCAGGACCTTGGCTATATTACAGCTGTCAAAGTGAAAAGACGTCAGTTGGCGGGATGCTTTTTTTTTCTCTCTGGACCATTTTTTTTAATGACTTTGATCTGTATTGCCGGGACCCGACAATCCATGAATAGCCGCAAATAGTTTTTTTTTTTACAAAATGTAACGTTTTATTTGTCAAAGAGAAGGGGTAACATACAAAATATGCAGAAAATTACAGATCATGCAGGCGGAGCAAATACAATACTAACATCAGTGCAAACAATGATTGCAGGGTATACATTATGGACATTACTGCAGTGCCAGGGATGCGGGGAACCAAAGGGCCAGCCATCCACACAACAAGGATATACAATCTGATCTAGGGAGAAGCACATTAGGTTCGGTCAGGCAGGGCGTTACATGTAGCTGCAGTTCCCACCCAATCTCCCCACACCTTATCATATTTGGCTGGACAGCCCCTGTGGGTATATATTTCTTTCTTGTATGGTAATACAGCATTAACTGCAGCCATCCACTCCTGAATGGCCATTTTTTCGCTATTAGCAATCTGGCTATTTATAGTGACTCTTGGAGGAAAATTTGATGGTACTTGTCAGAGTCTGGGTCCGGGAATATTCCCAATAAACACTGTTTAGGGCAGAGGGTAAGGGGAGACCCCATCTCATCGTGAATGAACTTTACCAGGTGTGACCAGTAGTCCTGTATCACAGTGCAGGACCATAGGAGGTGAAAAAAAGTGCTGGTGGGGCTATCACACCTGGGGCATAGCGGGCTATGGTCGGGTTTGTATTTAGCTAAGCAAATGGGGGTTAGATAAGACCTGTGTAAGATGAACAAGTGTGTAAGACGGTCTGATAATTTGGGTGAAACCTTCTTAGTGGTGTCCAGCGCGTCCTCCCACTCATCATCCTCGAGCTCCCCCACATCCCTGGACCATCGATCTCTAAGTCCATAGGCCAGAACCACAGCAGGAGGTCGGAGAAGGGAGTTGTATAGTACTGAAATCAATTTTCGGGAGTCCTGACCCGTTATGGTGCGGAGCACATCAAGTTTTTCAACACCGGGGGATGCATCTCTAAACTGAGCACGGAGAGCATGATGAAGCTGAATGTAAAGAAAATGCATGGAATTGGGGAGGGCGAAGTCGTCCTTAAGCTGTTGGAATGATTTTAAAATAGTTCCCTGATACACGTCAGACAAATACCGTACCCCCCGGTCCAGCCAGAGGACCCGGTCAAGGATGGACAACAGCTCAACCAGGCCCGGATTGTCCCATAGAGGGGTATAGAAGTGGGTAGCTGGTGCCTTCAACTTGCGGCTCACTACATCCCAAATCCTACAGTGGCGGTAGAGTAGGCCCCTGCGGTTTCCCAGCGCCCAAGCACCCCCAAGGTTCCTAAAGAGGACCTGAAAGGGGTGGGTGAGCCCGGGAGCACGGGGGGAGCTCAAAAACCCAATAATAACGGTCTCTGTCGAGTTTGTCAAAATAAAAGAAATGAGAGAGCTGTGCCGCCAAGTAATAAAGGTTAAAATCAGGCACCGCCGCTCCACCCAGCTCAGTCGGATTATTTAACGCCTGCCAGGACAATTTGTGACGAGCTAAGCCCCACACGAATGAATTAAGGATCGCCTCAATGGCCTTGAAGATTTTCAAAGGGAGGTATACAGGGGAATGCCATAGGACATATAGAAATTTGGGGAGGAGAATCATTTTGATTAAGTTCACACAGCTCATTACACCCAGTGACAGTTTAGCCCATATTTGCGTTTTGGATTTTAAGAATAACATCAGCGGTTCTATATTAAGGCAAACAAAATCCTCAGGAGACCTAGAGATGTGGTTCCCGAGGTATTTTAGGGAGCTGACCCTAAGGCAGTGGTTCTCAACCTTTTTGTGCCGTGACCCCTTGAGGGTTGTAGGGACCCCTAACATTATTTTTAGCACCCAAGGCAAGTAATTTGCGCCCCCTAACCCGCGGACATTTAGCGCTCCCCGAGTACCTTCCACTCGTACAATATTATAACCCCTTATAGTACATTTTAGGATGTTCCCCTCTTTCTCTTTGTTCTCCTTTTTTTCCCTTTTATCTCTCTCTATCATAATTTATTGTTTTTTTCCCCTCATCCCTCTCTCTAGCCGTCTTTCTTGTTCTTTCTCTCCCTTTTTCTTTGTTCCTTCCCCTCTTTTCCTTTCCAATCCATGGATTCTCTATTTTTATTCCTTCTCTTACTCCATGGTGGGTGGGGGTAATGGGATGAGTGGCAGTGCGGGGGGGGGGGGGGGGTTCTGATCAGCCAACTTGGGTGCTCTTGATGAAGGCCATCTGCTGATCTGAGAACTGTAGTGGGGACTTTTAATGGCAACTATAATCACGTTGCTCATGTTAATAACTGTATCTCTGACTTTGTGGTGTCTTGCAGCACTGACACCTATCCCAAAATCAGGGGATAGGGTCTCCTCCAGCCCCTCTAACTTCACATTCCTCACCAGTCAGCTGACTTCTAGTCTCTGCCCCCCAGCCATGCCGTGAACTGAATAGGTGGCTGCGAAGAGGCTGAGTTAGTTGATCAACAAAAACCTTGTAAAAGATGTAAGTTGATCAATGAATCATTGTGACAGATGTCTAGTCATCACTGGAACACTGTGACAGATGTTAGTTGACCAATTAAACATTGTAAAAGATGTTAATTGATCAATGAAACACTGTGGCAGATGCTGGTTGATCACTGGAACACTGTGACAGAAGTTGGTTGATCACTGGAACACTGTGACAGATGTTGGTTGATCACTGGAACACTGTGACAGATGTTAGTTGATCACTGGAACACTGTGACAGAAGTTGGTTGATCACTGGAACACTGTGACAGAAGTTGGTTGATCACTGGAACACTGTTGTTACGTCATTCGTTGTTTGAGTAGCGTCGTTTACGGACATTTCTATTCCCGAACGAGTTACGCAAAAAAAAAAAAAAAAATTAAATTTGACGCGGGAACGACGGCCATACTTAACATGGGCTACGCACCGTTAGACCAGCAAAAAGCTGGTCTAACAGTACGTAAAAAAAAAAACAGACGTAAGCGATTGCGAAGACCGCTCGTATCTTCGTGGATCGCCGTAAAAACACATTTGCATATCCCGACGCATGAAAACGACGCGAACTCCTCCCAGCGGCCGCAAAAATATCGCAGCGTAGATCCGAAGGCTTACGAAGACGTAAGCCTCTCGGATCGAAGCCCGAAGCCACCGTATCATGGTTTGAGGATTTAAACTAGTGATACGGCGCGCGAAATTTGAAATTACTCCTGTCTAACACCAGTTAGACAGGCGTAATTGCTTTATGAATCTGGGCCACTATTTTTTTTCACTAAACAAATGTAGCAGAATACACATTTACCTCAATTTAATTTCATGGACCTAAATAACTTGATGCTGGTCTTTGTAGCTGGTGAATTTAGTAGTTTTACACTCCAAAGTAGGAAAAGCGTTTTTGTAGTATTGCCATGGTTTGCTACATTTCTATGTAATATCTGTAAAAAAAAAAGGCATAATCTGCATATTTTAAGAATCACGTCTCGAGAAGAGGCACAGAATAATACATTATACTTAGCTTCTGTTACAAACCCATTTCAATCAATTGAACTTATTTAGGAGTAAGAAAAATGTTTTTATATTTTCCCACATTTATCTACTTTATTTGTTGAAAAAAATATAAAGCTATAATGTATACTGTACATCCTTACTGTTTTTTTTGTTCACTTTGCAGAGTGATTATTTTTAGACATGTGCAGACTGGAATATTTTGTTTCGTTTTTTCGTTTTCGTTTGGAAAATAAATTTATTTAGTTAATCCCGAAAATCGTTTTGATTTATTTTGTTTTTCGTTGGGGAATAGCTTTCATCCGAAAATCCAATAATACTTGGTTTCTGTCGAATGATCAAAAGAATATTCGACGGAACGTCGAATCTTTACGTCGAATCGTACATTTCCGTTTGAATATTCCGCCTACAAGAATTCTAATGTTCTATGACTAGTAATAATGTCAAATCTATTTTCTCATAAATCGAAATCTAATCTCTGTAATGTCGAATCCATTATTTCTATAGTGTCGAATCTTTTCCCTATAATGTCGAATCTTTTCCCTATAATGTCGAATCTTTTCCCTATAATGTCGAATCTTTTCCTTGTAATGTCGAATCTCTTCCCTATAATGTCGAATCTCTCTATATCGAATTTTTACCGCAACAAAAATGAAAATAAAGCATTTTTATGTTGGATCTTTTGGTTTTCGTTTCTTGCGCTTTCGTTATCGTTTGTTAAAACGATAATGAAAAAAACTGATTTTCGGACGAAAATGCATTCTAACAAAAACTAAAACACATGTCTAATTATTTTACTTTTCTTACTGAGTGTGGCCTAGCATAGTAAAAGTTCACATTGCAAAGTAGACATGCTCTACTACTTTAGTAGATTAACCCATGTTGTGTCTAAAATGTCATTTGCCATGCCTGTCATACTAACATGGACCAAAATTAATGAATATTTCTATTTAGCTATACAGTATGATAGTGGCCTGTGGAAAATATACTAACATTAAATGTTGTTCTAGTATATTTACATTTCAAGTTCTTCCCAACAATTACCTTGTACAGAGGAACGCTATGAGCACTGAGCCTTAAGCATATTCCCTACAATCATCCTTGAAAAACCAGAGCTTCTACAAAAAGGTGGAGTTTGCTGTAGGAGGTGATTAGAGAGGGTGTACACTTGCTATGGCATATTCTCCCAAGCCTCATTGAGCAGACAAGTTCCCTCTTTGCGACTTATACTGGAAAACAGCACCCAGAAATGACCACACAGGGGGTTCTTAATGAAGGCCAGGAAAATGAAATGGTATGGCACATTTTCTTTGTACATTTTACATACAAACATGATGCTATTTAATGCACCTCTTCATTTAAATGAACTTTTGATTTATGACTGAAACATATTGGGTGGAAGTGGGAATCGTTACAACATATAAAGCTCTAGAGAAAGATTATAATGTAATAGTAGGTCAGAAAAACTGCAGTGTTACTGAATGTAGCTGAATATCGTGTTCCGCAAGTGTTAAAAAGAATCAACAGGTGTTCTGAGCTGACAACATTCCAAATTCCAAAGTAGCAAACATGCCATACTTTAATCCCTTCATTTCCCCTCTCTATATTGATCAGTAAAAGTAACCACGGGGTTACAGGTAGGATCATGCATGTATTAGCTAACTGCCAAATATATTTATTTCTTAATGATGCATAAACATTCATGCCCATTTTGTGGAACATGTATGCTTTTACATTATATAGTTACCTCTGGGGCCATCCTTATTTGGGAAAACAGAGATTGTCTGGGTGCAATAAACCCAGAAGGGATCAATAAGCATTGCTACAATTAATCTTATCATCACCTTAGAGCTGACACAAGTGTTGCCATGACTGTACAATCATATGTAATTTTAGTAAGATAGCCTACCTGATTGAATCTAAACTGAATGGATTGTTTTGGCATGCTCTCACACCAGATATTATTGGTAACCAAATACTGTATAAAATGATTTGCAATGAACTGGTCGTTTTTGTATATTGTGTATGTAGCGCCCCCTTGCTTCTTGTATGGGCGCTGAGTTTAAATCTAGTTGAACTGGGAGAGTTAAATTGCTCCTAGTTGTGATTTGTTTAGGTTGTTGACCTATGTCATTCTGGAAAGGTCCACTGGCTCAGACTGCATTCTGGGGATGTCATTTCATCCTTGGCCGGCAGTGGGAGCTAGCGGGATTTCTGGAGGATGGAGTCTTCCTCAGCAGCCAATTCTCCTCGCTGGGCATGCTGGGCAGGGGTATATCTGGGACCTAGGTCGGGTCTTCGGGGTTCTTCTTCTTCACGTGTGCGGGGTTCCCGGACTCTGGGTGCGGCATCCACCTTCACACTCAGGCCTAGATTCACGTAGGGCGGCTTAACTATGAGCGGGCGTAGCGTATCATATTTACGCTACACCGCCGCAACTTAGAACGCAAGTGCAGTATTCTCAAAGCACTTTTGTCCTAAGTTATGGCGGCGTAGTGTAAATGTGCCGGCGTAAGCGCCTAATTCAAATGGTGAAGAGGTGGGCGTGTTTTATGCAAAATAATCGTGACCCCACGTAATTGACGCTTTTAACGAACGGCGCATGTGCCGTCCGTGGACGTATCCCAGTGCGCATGCGTCGTATGGAATGCCTAAGATACATCGCACACTGCCTACGACGTGAACGTAACTTACGCACAGCCCTATACGCGTACGACTTGCGCTAACGATGTAAAAATATACGCTTGTTCAGACGTCCATAACTTGCATGGGCTGCGCCACCTAGAGAGCAGCTTTATCTTTACGCTGGTGTATGTCTTCTGTAAACGGCGTAACTAATTGCGATGAGCGCACGTACGTTCGAGAATCGGCGTATCTAGCTCATTTGCATATTCAACGCGGAAATCAACGGAAGCGCCACCAAGCAGCCAGTGTAAATATGCACCCAAGATACGACAGCATAGGAGATTTACGCCGCTCGTATCTTGGCCGAATTTATGTGTAACTGATTCTGAGAATCAGGCGCGCATATACGACGGCGCAGATTCGGACTTACGACGGCGTACGTGGAGATGCGCCAGCGTAAGTCTTTGAGAATCTGGCCCTCCGATTGCAGTGTGTGTGGCCAGTTTAAAGCCAAATAGAAAGTTTAGTTTAAATGAGCTAAAACATTCTGGATACATTAAAATAAATGTTTTTTTTTGTTTTTAATGTGGCAGTCAAAATCTTGAGTAGAAATGACTGGCCCCTTCCAGTATGTTATAGAGGAGGAATCTTTCCCAGGAGGGCTGAAGTGTTACGCCGTGTACACACGGTCGTTTTTTGTGATGAAATAAAACGACGTTTTAAAAAACGTCATTTAAAATGATCGTGTGTGTGGGCAAAACGTCGTTTTATGTCTTCTGAAAAACTACAAAAAAAAAATTCGAACATGCTTCAATTTTTTATGTCGTTTTTCAGAATGTCGTATTTTGTGTCACAAAAAATGATCGTGTGTGGGCTTAAAAAAGACGTTAAAAACAACGTTTTTAAACCCGCGCATGCTCAGAAGCAAGTTATGACACAAGCTTGAATGGAACAGAGTGCCGTCGTGTTGTACGTAACCGCGCTTTGCAAGAGCATTTTCAGAAAATGATGGTGTGTAGGCAACGTCGTTTTTTAAAATGAAGTTTGAAAAACTTCGTTTTTTTCATGAGATAAAACAACGTTTTTTTACATCACAAAAAAAGACCGCGTGTATGCGGCATTAAGCCCCATACACATATCAGTTTTTTTGCAGGTTTTTCTCTTCAGGTTTACCCAAACCATCAAATATGAGGTCAAACCTCAAGAGTTTCAATTTGTATGCAATCAGGCAGGCCCTTGTACTACATGGTTTTGGTAAACCTGAAGAGAAAAACCTGCAGGAAAACGAATAGGGCTAGATTCCGGTATAAATGCGTAATTAAATGCACAGTGTGCCCTTTCAAGACGGAACATTTCCAGAAGGCCGCAGGGCTCGGGGACATTGCAAAGATCTCAGAGACTGTGTAGGTATTGGAGATATTGCAAGCACCTACAGGTAAGCCTTAATCTAGGCTTACCTGTTGGTGTAATTTCCCCTAAGGGGTTTACAACCACTTTAACCACTTCCCGCCTGGTCAATAGCATATTGACGTCCGGGAAGGGGTTGTGTTATCCTGACTGGATGTCTATTGACGTCCTGCAGGATAACAGCCACCGACCACCAGGGAAGCACCCAACATGTGGATGACCAGGTAAGTCCCCATGGCCATCCAAATGTACACATAACATATGCCAATCAGTGCCCACAAATGGGCACTGACTGGCAACATCATGGCACAAACACAATATGTGATGTCCAGCAATGCCACCCACCAGTGTCATCAGTGCCACCCACTAGTGTCTATCAGTGCCACCTATCAGTGCCTGTCCATGCCACCTATCAGTGCCTGTCCATGCCACCTATTAGTGCCTGTCCATGCCACCTGTAAGTCACACCCATAGTACCCATTAGTACCAGCTATGAGTGCCCATCAGTGCCGCCTATGAGTTCCAATCAGTGCCGCCTATGAGTGCCCATCAGTGCCACCTATCAGTGGCCATCATCAGTGCAGCCATATCGGTGCCCGTCAGTGCAGCCATGTCAGTGCAGCCATATCAGTGGCCGTCAGTGCAGCCATGTCAATGCCTGTCATTGCACAAAAAATAAAAATCGCAGAGGTGATCAAATACCACCAAAAGAAAGCTCTATTTTTGGGAACAAAATTAAAAAAAAAATTGTTTGGGTACAGTGTAGCATGACCGCACAATTGTCATTCAAATTGCGACAGTGCTGAAAGTTGAAAATTGGCTTGATCAGGAATGTGTATAAGTGCCTGGTATGGAAGTGGTTAAGCACATGTCATGTCTTGGGCCAGCCCTGAATCAGCCATAGTGTTACTACCAGAATTTTGTAGATTACCTGGCCTGGTCTAACAAATACTTTTGTCTGGTTGGTCTCATTAACCACTTCAGCCCTGGACCATTTTGCTGGTCAATGACCGGGCCACTTTTTGCGATTCAGCACTGCGTCACTTTAACTGACAATTGCGCGACAATTTTCCCACAAATAGAGCTTTCTTTTGGCGGTATGTTATCACCTCTGCGATTTTTATTTTTTGCGCTATAAACAAAAATAAAGCGACAATTTTGAAAAAAATAAATATTTTTTACTTTTTGCTATAATAAATATCCCCCAAAAATATATATATAAAAAAAAAAGATTTTTTTCCTCAGTTTAGGCCGATACGTATTCTTCTACATATTTTTCGTTAAAAAAATCCCAATAAGCATTTATTGATTGGTTTGCGCAAAAGTTATAGCATCTACAAAATAGGGCATTGTTTTATGGCATTTTTATTATTATTTTTTTTTACTAGTAATGGTGGCGATCTGCGATTTTTGTTGGTTGACCTTATGGCGGACACATCGGACACTTTTGACACATTTTTGGGACCATTGGCATTTTATAGCGATCAGTGCTATAATAATATGCGTCATTGCACCATTGGATTGATTACTGTAAAAATGTCACTGGCAGGGAATTGGTTAATTATGTTCCCTCATTGTGTTCTAACTGAAGGGGGGTGGGACTGACTGACAGATCGTTGTTTCTACATTGTATGCACATACGATCAGTCATTTCTCCCCCTGAAAGAACTGGGAGCTATGTGTTTACCCGCCGGGCACTCGAATCGGCACCAGGGGCGAGCAGGGGGCGCACGTGCGCGGCTCCGGCGGCGCGCACCCCTAGTGGCTGCAATGCAAAATCACGTTATATTACGTTATTTTGCGCAGCCGAGCCGACCGGCCGCCGTAAAACTACGGTGGCCAGTCGGCAAGGGGTTGAAATGTAGATCAATGTTTCTCAACTTTTTTAATTTATGACACCCTTTCAAAATATGCAACACAAGCTCCACCAGGCTACAAAAACTAGTCCACCTAGATCAGGGGTCAGCAACCCTGTCCTCAGGGCCCACTAACAGGCTAGGTTTTATGTATTACCTTGGGGAGATGCAGACTAGAATACTGCAATCACTGAGCAATAAAATGGCATCACCTGTGATGTATTTCAGTTATCTTGCAAACCTGGCCTGTTAGTGGGCCCCGAGTTCAGGGTTGATGACCACTGATCTCTAGATTATAAAACCAGTCCTTATCACTGTTTTTCTGTCCATAGATAATCAATGCATCCAGCGTCTGCCTGCAAACTTTGCTTTCTCTCTTATGTACCCTGCATTGTGATAAAGTTGTTATGATGACTGCATAATTGCCTTTTGGAAGAAAACACTAATTGTATCTGATCTTAAAAATGTTTCATCCCCCCCCCCTCCTCCTATCTATCCTGCCTAACCTAAAAAAAAGATCTGAAAACACAACCTATTTTTATTCTGCTCCAGTCCAGTAAAGGAGCCTTCTACAACAGCTCTAAATTCCTGAAGCCATGAACTCACCCATAGGCTCCCATAGCCCAGGCGTTGTCAGTGCTCCATCTTCTCCACTGCAAATACCACTCACTAACACAGGGATCTTATTCAGGTTAGGTAGGATAGGTGGGAAGAGGGAATATTGTTAGGAATAGATAAAGTTAGGCTCCTCTTCCATGTTAACCCTGAAGGGTTGAGCATTCAAAACATGTCTTACCTTGCAGATTGCTGAATTAGAACTGTATGTCATAATAGCTTAGCTGTATTTAAGACTTGTGCTGTCTTGGGTACATCTGAGTAAAGATGTTTTTTCATAGAGAACAAAATTATTGGACCCGTTCCATTGGTTAACTTATAGACCATTCGCCATGGCCACATTCACCCTGCTCAAATTATGTGATTTAACACACAAAAGTGAGGAAAAAAAATACAACACAATAGCCCCATCTAATCACAGGTCACATCTGAGTTCTTCCTCCGATATGACAAATCACTAGAAATCTTTTACTGCAATTCCTTGCATTTTACCGTCCTGTCACATAATCCTATGTGATCGTAATTTTTTTCTGCAAATGAACTTCATTTCATGAGAAATGATCATGGGTCCCATCTCAGTTTGACCACACAAAGCATACAATTTCCCCTACATTGTCGGCTCTTTATCTATACGTCCTTTCGCCTTTCTTTCTGTGTGGTATATGGCAAGCATTAAGCCTTTCCCATTTAGATAGAAAAAAAAGGAAGAACGTTGACTGATTGCTATCGTCATTGTTTTGCGTTTAGGCACTGTTTCTTGGGCTAATGGTAAATTAAGTCCAGGTTATTTAAGTACCAGACACATATTTGCATAAAAGAGCCTTAGCGAATTTGGCTACCTTTTTTTTTAAACCTTATTTTTTTTTTGTCTGACAGGAGCTGTTTGGATACAGAACAGAAAAATGTCGAAGTATCCTTTGTGTGATTGGTTACATCTTTACACTGGGGTTTCTTAGAATGCTTTTCTACTGGAAGCCTGAACTAGATGTCTGGTGTCACTGTGTGCCCTGTACTTTGGAAGAGGCCAACGTATTCTTACTCAGAAGCACAGTAAGTAAAAAACACACAGTGACGCATATGTAGCATATATAGAACATGCTGCAGCAAAAATGAAAATAAATAAACGAGTCAAATCACATTTAAATTGTCTCGCGGTTTCAATTTCCGGCACCCAGCTATTGAAAAAAAATGAAGAAAAAAATGGCGTGGAGTCCCCCCCCCCTAATCCATATCAGACCCTTATCCGAGCATGCAGCCTGGCAGGTCAGGAAAGGGAGTACGAGCACCCCCCTCCTGAACCATACCAGGCCACACACCCTTAATATGGGAGGGGTGGGTGCTTTGGGCCAGGGGTTCTCTGCCCCCCCCACCCCAAAGCATCTTGTCCCCATGTTGATGGGAACAAGGGCCTCATCCCCACAACCATGGCCGGTGGTTGTGGGGGTCTGCAGCCAGGGTGCTTAACGGAATCTGGAAGCCCCCTATAACCCAACTCTAGCAATGAAATCTAACCACTGAAAACGGGAGAGGACAACAGTGGAGGTGAAGCCTTTAAGTGGACTGCTCCTGTTTGGAAGATTTTTGGAATTAATAAAAACATTGTCTGTTCGACGAAATTCGAACAAAAGCGGTCGTTTGCGCCAAATTCGAGTGACGCAAAACGGCCCATAATTCACTGCGGCATTGCCCGCTGATGATTGGCCAAGCATGCTGTATGTCCCGCATGCTTGGCCAATCACAGCACGCAAAAAACGAAGAGCCATAATTGGCCAAAGCCTGGGTGGCTTTGGCCAATTATGGCTCAGGGCTTTAGCACACGCCCCTACACTATATAAGGCCGCCTGCTGGGTGGCCTCGTGTAGTGTGTTCAGGCTTGTTAATGAAAGCAGTCAGAGAGACAGAGAGATTGTCTTTTTATATAGATAGATAGAGCAGGCAGGCAGTCTAGTCAGTTTAGCTTAATTTACAGTGTGTAGAGGATATATATACATCCCTAGGAGTTGTACATATATTTATACACTGTATAGCTTAGCTAGATCAGTTCTTCCTAATTTACTGGCAGGCAGGTCATTGTGCTACTTAAAGACGTTATCACAGGTATAGACACCCAGCAGGTACAATATTTACAATACTTAAAAAAAAAAGAAAAATTCCTTTAACCACTTCCCGCCCGGCCAATAGCAGATTTACGGCCGGGAAGTGGTTATGAAATCGTGACTAGACGTTCTCAAACATCTAGCACGATTTCAATGCCGCGCGCGCCCGTGGGGGCGCGCAGCGCGGCGATCGTTGATGCGGGGTGTCAGTCTGACACCCTGCATCACCGATCTCGGTAACGAGTCTCCGGCGGAGGCTCGCTACCACGTGATCAGCCGTGTCCAATCACGGCTGATCACGATGTAAACAGGAAGAGCTGCCGACGGCACTTCCTCACTCGCGTCTGATAGAAAAAAAAAAAAACGTAAAAAAAAAAAAAAAAAAACACAGGATAAAAAAATAAATAAATACAGGTAAAAAAAAAAAGATGCCAGTCAGTGCCCACACATGGGCACTGACTGGCAACATATACATCAGTGCCACCCCTCAAAGTCCATCAGTGCCACCCTGCAGTGTGCTTCAGTGCCACCCCTCCGTGCCAATACATGCCCAGTGCCCACCTATCAGTGCCCATCTGTGCCACCCATAAGTACCCATCAGTGCCACCCATAAGTGCCACCCATGAGTGCCATTCAGTGCCGCCTAAGAGTGCCCATCAGTGCCGCCTAAGAGTGCCCATCAGTGCCGCCTAAGAGTGCCCATCAGTGCCGCCTAAGAGTGCCCATCAGTGCCACCTCATCGGTGCCCATCAGTACTACCTCATCAGTGCCCATCAGTGCCACCATATCAGTGCCCGTAATTGAAAGAGAAAACATACTTATTTACAAAAAAGTTAACAGAAAAAAATAAAAATGTATTTTTTTTCTAAATTTTCAGTCTTTTATTAGTTGTTGCGCAAAAAATAAAAACCGCAGAGGCGATCAAATACCACCAAAAGAAAGCTCTATTTGTGGGGAAAAAAGGAACGCCAATTTTGTTTGGGTGCAGTGTAGCATGACTGCGCAATTGTCATTCAAAGTGCGACAGTGCTCAAAGCTGAAAATTGGCTTGGGCGGGAAGGTGCGTAAGTGCCTGGTATGGAAGTGGTTAAATATTATTTATATATTTAAATATACCTGCTGGGTGTCTATAGTTTGCCTGTGAAAACGTCTTTGAGAACCCGGGTCTTGCCCGAGGGAACATGTATCAATGGAAAAAAAAGTTTTAAAAACTGTCATTTTTTTCAGGAGTCCTGCTCCTGAAAAAAAATACAATTTTTTAAACTTTTTTCCATTGATACATGTTCCCTGGGGCAATACCGGGGTTCTCAAAGATGTTTTCCAACAATAACTTGAATATTGGTCTTTAAAATGATCGTTTTTGAATTCGAACGTTCGAGTCCCATAGACTTTAATTGGGTTCTAAATGTTTGCGCGAACGGTCGGTCTGTTCGACGGTTCTGGTGCGAACCGAATGCGGGGGTGGTCGGCTCATCCCTAGTCAGCATACTGGCTTCAAAGTATCTGGTATGCTGTTGCAAGTCTTCAAAGGGGGAGAGGTCCAGTGTAGGTTCACCTTACAGATTTTCTGTAAAGGTGAACTAACACTTTAAAGTGTCACTAAAACCACATCATAAAAAAAACTATTAACAAATGCTGTATTATATGCTGTTCGTTCATACTCCCTCATTTACTATGAGATTTGTTTTCTGCGTTCTGAAAAAAACCTAGTTGATTCTGCTACTTTCTATCTCCCCCTTCTGTTCATGTCCTCAATTCAGCTAGAGATTTTGCAGCTGTGGTGGCAACTCAGTACATGCTCAGTTTGCAGTGAGTTTTCATGCTGAGCATTTCCTTCCTATCACATTTGAGCAGTCCATGTGACTATAGAGTCACACATGTGGGAGTATATACAGTGGTAAATGACAGCCCACTCCCTCTCTCCTCCTCCTTGCCCATTAACCACTTCAATAAAGGGCATTTTCACCCCCTTCCTGCCCAGGCCAATGTTCAGCTTTCAGCGGTGTAACATTTTGAATGACAATTGTGCGGTCATGCAACATTGTACCCCTATACATTTTGTGTCTCTTTTTCCCACAAACAGAGCTTTCTTTTGGTGGTTTTTGATCACCTCTTTGGTTTTTATGTTTTGTGCTAGAAACAAAGAGTGACAATTTTGTAAAAAAAATAAAAAAACACAATATTTTTTACTTTTTTCTATAATAAATACCCCTAATTAAAAAATAACAAAAAACGAATTTCTTCCCCAGTTTAGGCCGATATGTATTCTTCTACATATTTTTGGTAGATTAATTAAAATCGCAATAAGCGATTGGCTTGCACAAAGTTATAGGGCCTACAAAATAAGTTATTAATTTATGGTATTTTTATTTGTTCATTTTTTCCTAGTAATGGTGCCGCTATTACTGGTAGAAAATAAATAAATAAAAATGTGATTTTTGTCAGGACTGTGACATTGCGGCAGACAGATCAGACACCTTTGACGTTTGACAATTATACAGCAATCAGTACTATAAATATGCACTTATTACTGTCTAAATGTCACTGGCAGGGAAGAGGTTAACACCAGGGGCAATCAAGGGGTTAAATGTGTTACCTAGGAAGTGATTCTAACTGGGGGGGACTGACTGGGGGAGGTGATCGATCAGTGTTCCTTTTATACAAGTAACACACGATCTGTCTCCTCTCCCCTGACAGGATCCATGTTCCTGTTCTGTGACCAGCAATCGCGGGCGCAGAGCCACCTTGTGGCCATCATATTACTATACGCGGGATGGGAAGTGGTTAATCAGATAAACACAATGGAGGCAGGATATTACATGTAGATTAATGGAAGCTTCACTTCCCTTTTATTCTAAGGCGGCGTACACACGACCGAGGTTCTCGCTGGAAACCAGCGAGAACCTCGCTGGAAGCTGCATTCCAGCGAGAACCTCGGCCGTGTGTACGCTCTCAGCGAGCATCCCGTCGGGAATGCCGTCGAGCAGAAATAGAGAGCATGTTCTCTATTTGCTCGACGGCCCGCATGGATGAATGGCTGGTTGCCATTCCCGACGGGTGGGTCGCCGAATCTGACGGCCGGCAGAGAACCTCGACGGGCGGAACGATGTGTTCTTCCCGTCGAGGTTCTCTGCCGTGTGTACGCGGCTTTAGACATAGGCTAGAGGGGCATGAAACAGCATATACTGTAACTGTCAGAAATCATTCCACACCATGTTCATTTCAAATATATATTTGTATAACAATTTAAAAAAGGTTTATTGGTAGTACTTATTTATTTTTACTCTGTGATCCAAAGGATTTTTTTTTTCATTTCGAACTTGTGACCAGCAGTAGAGGACTAGAAGTTGCTTCTGCTTTTGTTTCCCTGCAGACAGGCTGGGAAAGAGCTGGGTCATGTGACAGCTGTATATCGATTAGAAAAAAAAGGTACTTAGATGGAGTTTTTTGTTACAATAACTACAGTGCCATCATACATATACAGAAATAGAAGGGCCAGTGTGTGTTTAGGTCAAACAGTGTGGTACCTAAGGGGTTAATCCTGCACTTTGTATAAAAAGGCTGTTTGATGCTGTCTTCTCTGATCCTCCCCTTCCTTCCAATCCATCTCCTGATAGTACAGGGCCTTGGGGGCACTCTGCACATGCTCAGTTTAGTATGTATTGCTATTTTGTGTATTTTTTTGGGGAGAGTGCATGTGATCAGCACAAGGCCAATCAGCACTGTCCAGACAGAAAGTCAGGCATCATGCAGTCTCAGGACAGTCATAGGAGAATGAAAACTCCTCCTACAAGCTTTAAGCAGTGCTCGACCAGACACAAATAGAAGTCACAAGACTGCTCTATACAGAGAAAAAGGTATTTAGCAGTTTATATTTACTGTAACTATTGCATTTTCATGTTATGTGTACTGTGAGAGACCAGATATAGTCAATGCATGGTCCTGGGATTAGTAACACTTTAAAGCAAAGTTCCACCCAAAAGTGATTTAAGGACTCCTGACCCCCATGACTTGTGGGGGAGAGAACTGACTCTTTGGGCAGCCGCATCGCTGGATCATGGGACAGGTGAGTATCTGTTTATTAAAAGTCAGCAGGTACATATTTTTGCAGCTGCTGACTTCTAATAAACACAGAATGCGTATGCAAGCCAAGCTGCAGTGGAATTCCGTCGGAAAAACCATTAAAGATTTTTCCTCTGCCGCAGCGGATTGGCATTGCTCGGTAGGTTTTTTTTGCCTTCCTCTGGATCATCTGGGGGGGTTAGTTGGGGGGTCCACCTTATCGCCGTTCATCAACGCCGCCTGAATTTTCCACCATTATTTATTACCAGCGCGTCACTAAAAACCATTTTTCACCACCTTCAGCGCATCTGCTGTCATGGTTAACTTATTCTGCAAAAACCATTTGGGGTCTAAGGAGATCCGCCTCAACATTAGATATAGCTCCACAAAGTATCACAAAGCCCAGGACATCATATGACGTCCTCTGGGCGCCAAGTGGTTAAGGAAGGCATGGTCAAAACTCCGCTGAAACAAGGCATAATTAAACCCATTCTAAAAAAAAAAACACCCTCGACCCCACAGACCCAAATAATCGTCGACCCATAACAGGCCTAAACATTCTCTCCAAGGTAATGGAGAAAATAGTAGTACAACAGCTACAACATCATTTAGACACCCCCAAACTTCTGGATCCACTTCAATCGGGTTTCCGTCCTGGTCAAGGAACAGAAACAGCACTTCTCAAAATTTGGGATGATGCTCTCAAAGCAGCAGACGAAGGGGAATCTTGTCTTCTGGTACTATTGGACCTGAGCGCAGCTTTTGATACAGTAAACTACAAACTGTTGCCCACTTGCCTAGTTGAAGTAGCTAGAGTGGCAGACACCGATCTGCGTTTGGTTCTCCTCCTTTCTGGAAAATTGATCACAGATAGTGAAACTAGGTCCTTTCACTTCTGAAAAAACGTACCGTGTCATGCGGAGTCCTTCAGGGGTCACCCTTGACGCCCGTACTATTCAATATCTATCTCCGCCCTCTCCTCGAAATCATCAACAACCAGAATTTTCTCTGCCATTACTACGCGGATGACACCCAACTCTACTTTCGCATCAGCATTAAAAAGGATCATTATCTTGAACTAGAGAAATGCCTTACTTTGATAGAAGATTGGATGACGGAGAGTTACCTTAAACTCAGTGACTCAAAAACAGAACTTCTTCTGCTCCACGCCAACCGAAAGAGACTTGCCATGACAACATGGACACCCCCTGCCCATTTTGGGACAAACCATCACCCCTAGCACCAAAGTCAAAATTCTCGGAGTCACTTTTGACTCCCACATGACAATGGATGCACAAATAAGTTCAGTATTCAGCGGATCCCACCATCTGCTGCGCCTGCTATGTAGATTTATTCCCTTTATCCCAAAAGAAGACATAGCAGTCGTGGTGGGAACGATAATCAACTCCAGACTCAACTTTGTGTCTTAATCATGGATTTCAGAAAACTACATAAAATATAACATAATGCTTACTATTTAGTATATACCGAAAACATATTTATTAATGCATTGTTTTTTACTTATGCATTTCAAGTATAGCTTAGTGTATGGTATAGCTATTTCCCAAAACGGCTTTCAGGACAGCCACCTGAGAGATCATGGCTCCTCCCTCCACAGGAAACACCTCCACCATACGGTCTTTAAAGGGAGGCCTCCCCTTCCACTCGTCAGTTTTTTGTGTTTCCTCCAGCTGGAGGAACACCTCCGGTGGGAGCCATGATCTTTCAGGTCCGCCTGGGAGACAGAGGCTCTCACTTCAAATGTTTTTTCTGGAGAGTGTCCTTACCACCTGCCTCGAGCAACGATGGCGCAGTGGTCTCCTTCTTCCCCTTCCGTGCTCGGGGAGAGCCTGTACGCGCGGAGGTGGCGGCCCATTTTTGCGGCAAGCGGGGTCTGGTTATGGGGGTTTTTTTCTTCTTTCTCCCCATTCTGCAGGCTCCGGCGTCTGGGGAGGGCCTCAGATGCGCCCTGGTTACAGGGAGAGGCCGCGCTTCCGGGTCGGCGCGCGCTTTCTCTTGGCGCATGCGCAGAGGAAGAAGGCAAGGTCACCTGGTGCCTTCAGATGGACTTCCGGTTCCGGGTCAGCGCAGCGGCGTCTTTGAATCCTGGAACCGTGTCCTAACAAGCGCGCTGCTGCAAACGCTCCCATGGAGGAAGATATTGCAGATAAGGGGACAAGCCAAGGCACCAGCAAAGTTAAGGTAAGGGAGTGCCTGTATTACCTTTTAGCTTTCTCCTATGGGGGTTACTTCACCCATCTCCCCCTCTTCCCCCACCCTCCACCTCCTAGTTTTCTGGTCATTTTGGGATTGTTTCCTTTCTGCCTAGTATTAGGAATTTATGGTGGTGATGGTGTTTTGGCTTGTAGGGCACAAGGAGTGTTGGTTTCCTAAAAGTGCACCTGGGTGTCAGAATTTTTTTACTGAATACTACTTCCTAAGCGTGCGTTTTCTTGCTTGTTATCTGTCTGTACAGGGGAAAGGCTCTGCTCAGATTCCAAAGAGAAGATGCCCTGTTTGCAAAGAGAAGCTCAGCGATGCTTGGAAAAAATCACTTTGTGCAGACTGTACAAGCAACGTACTTAAAGAGTCTCCTTCCTTATGTGGAGAGTTGATATCCACTATTAAGGAGGAACTCCGTACCACCTTTCAGGCTTTTAGGTCTAACCTAGGGGAACAAACAAGTTCCATGGAAGAGCCGGGAGGGTCGCAGAACTCTTCACTGAGCGAGTCTCAGGCTTTAGTCACCCCAATAGCCCAAAACCTTTCTCAGGAATCAGTTCCGGTAGATTCAGACTCTGAGGAAGAAGATGAAGCCGAGTCGTCTTCAAAATATAAATTATCACTAGAGGAGGTCGCAGGCCTTGTTAAGATGATCCATGCGACTTTGGGGATAGAAGAGGAGAAAAAGGAACTTTCCCTACATGACCGAATGTATGCAGGTTTAGGGGATACCAAAGGCAAGGTGTTTCCAGTACATTCCTTAATCTCAGATATGATTAACCTCCCTGGCGGTATTCCCGAGCGTGACTCGGGGTTAACATTCAGTGCCAGAAGCGGTAACCCCGAGTCACGCTCGGGGTGCATTTTTTTTTTTCCCCCAAAAATTCCTGGCGATCCGGCGGGGGTTTCCCGCTGGATCGCCGGTCAGACTAGCCTCCCTGGCGGTCTTCACGTGTGTGGCACGGGGTGAGATTTTTAAGCTAATATCGGTAACCCCGTGCCACACACGCGCTTACCTCGCTGGATGCAGAAAAAGTTTACTTACCTTTTCTCTGCGATCCAGCGACGAATCCCCGCAGTACACGGCGGCCGGATGTCCGCCTGATGCTGTGTGTTCCGCCGATTCCCTTCCCTGCGAGCGTCGCGACGTAGGGGGGGGAACGGCGCCAAATTTAAAAAAGTAAACAAACACTATACATACAGTACACTGTAATCTTATAGATTACAGTACTGTATGTAAAAAATACACACCCCCCATGTCCCTAGTGGTCTGCCCTGTACACTACATGTCATTTTGTATAATAAAAACTTTTCTTTCTCCCTGCAAACTGTAGATTGCCCATAGCAACCAAAAGTGTCCCTTTATGGCAAAAATTGTTTTAGAGCAGCTAAAAAACAGCGATAATAAATCAGAATCACTTGCAGAATTTAGCGATAGCGATTTATGGGGAAATTCGTCATAAAAAAAAAAAAAAAATGACAGCAAAAATTCTGCAACTGAGCAAATTTCAGTGATTTTGATTTGATTACATTATTGAATAATTTTTACTATAATTATATTATCATTTGTGATCATTTTTTATAATTATTTATTATATTATAATTTTTAATTAAAAAAAAAAAAAAAAATCATACCCGGGATGCCTATTAGACTCTTGTTTGAATAGATTTAAGTGAGTTATTCCTAAGAATTACAAGCCTACAGTATAAAACGCCAAATTCCCTTGCAAATAATGGTACCGCTTTTAGCACCTAAAATCTTAAAGAATCATACCGCCAGGGAGGTTAAGAAGGAATGGTTGGACCCAGAGAAGAAGCCATTTTTTTCAGGGGCACACAAGAGGAGGTTCCCTTTCGAGGATAGTCCGGATGCCATTTGGAATAAAGTCCCAAAATTGGATGCGGCGTTCTCACAGGTTTCGAAATCTTCTGATCTAGCCTTTGAGGATATGGGCACGTTAAGAGAACCCATGGATAAGAGAATGGATCTGATATTAAAAAGGTCTTGGCAGTCCATGATGAACAACCTTAAGCCAGCTATGGCAACGACCTGTGTTGCCAGAAACCTGGAACACTGGATAGGCCAGTTAAAATCACACGTTTTGGCAGATTCCCCGAAGCAGGAGATTTTAGACTCCTTCGGTACCCTTTCGGCTGCGGTGTCTTACATCGCTGACGCCTCAGCGGAGTCTGTTCGGATGTTAGCAAGGTCAGCAACTCTGACAAACTCCGCCAGGAGGGCTCTCTAGCTTAAAACTTGGCCAGGGGATGCGGCTTCAAAAAATAGGTTAATTGGCCTACCCTTTTCTGGAGATTTATTGTTCGGTTCGGAGTTGGAGTCTATCCTTGACCGGACAGCGGACAAAAAGAAATCTTTTCCAGAAAAGAAAAAGCCTGTACCTACCCGCAAGCGTTTTTTTCGTCTGCAGGGGCAAGAGAAAAAGGTACAAAACCAAAGGAAGCAGTGGCCGACACAAAGGGGTAAAGGTAGGGGTGGAGTACTCTTCCGTCCTCCTTCAGCCCCCGAAAAACCTCAATGACTCGCAGCTACAGGTAGGGGGAAGACTCCAGAGGTTTGTTCCCCAGTGGAGGGACAGCACCTCAAGCCAGGTTATTCAAAACTTACTTTTGAAGGGTTATGCAATAGAGTTCAGGGAAGAACCCCCGAGAAGATTTCTGGCAACAAATGTTCCAAAGGATCCCGCCAAGGCTCTCGCTATGAAGTCCCTGATTCAGGAGCTGATTTCTCAGAGAGTAGTGGTGCCGGTTCCGTCCAAGGAATGTTTTCAGGGGTTCTATTCTCATGTCTTCCTGGTCAGGAAACCCTCGGGAAAATTTCGACTCATCCTGAATCTAAAAGAGCTGAATCAGTCGGTAGAATACAGGAAGTTTCGGATGGATTCCATTTTTTCCGTAAAAAATCTACTAAGTCAGGGTTGCTTCATGGCAACAATAGACCTGCGAGATGCTTACTTGCACATTCCCATGGCAGACAGCTCCCAAAGGTTCTTGAGACTAGCTTTGAGGGAGGGGAAAAAATTGACACACCTACAGTTCAGAGCTCTCCCCTTTGGCCTATCATCATCCCCAAGGGTGTTTACAAAGGTTATGGCAGAAGCACTAGCTCCGCTGCGTCTAGAGGGGATCTCAGTGGTCCCTTATCTAGACGACCTTCTTTTCTTTGCCCAGACCAGAGAAAATCTTTTGAGAAATCTAGTCCGGGCCCGGTCTCACTTGGAATCCATAGGGTGGATTCTAAATCTCCAGAAGTCGAGCTTGGTCCCCTCGCAACAAGTTTGTTTTTTGGGGTTTCTGATCGATTCAGTGGGACAAAGGATTTTTCTCCCAGAAGAAAAACAAAAGAGGGTAATAGAAGCTGTGTCAACCTTACAGTGCAGTCAGCAGATCTCAATCAGAAAGATTATGTCAGTGCTAGGAACTCTAACTTCATCAATACCCGCAGTTCAGTGGGCCAAGTTCCATTTCAGACCTCTACAAGAATTCTTGTTAAAAATCTGGGACCGCCACCAGAGGTCTCTGGACCTTCTGGTGAAGATTCCCACCAACGTCAAGAGAACTCTTTGGTGGTGGAAAAATCAGGGAAGATTATCAGAGGGTCTGTTGTGGTCCTTTCCAACCCAGGCGAGGATAACGACCGATGCCAGCTCCTGGGGATGGGGCGCCCATATAAACGGTCATTGGACTCAGGGGTCATGGTCCGCAGAGGAGGCACGGAGATCCTCAAATTGGCGAGAGCTGAAGGCAGTGGAGTTGGCTCTACTGAGCTTCATAGTAGAGGTGCAACAGCAGCATACGCAGATCCTGTCGGACAACGCCACAGTAGTGGCCTATATAAACAGGCAGGGGGGCACCCGAAGCAGAGGACTTCAGGCTCTAGCCAAAAACATTCTAGGCTGGGCAGAGTCTCATACTCTATCCTTATCAGCGGTCCACCTAAAGGGGACCTTGAACAGAACTGCAGATTTTCTCAGCAGGAACTTAGTTCAGGAAGCAGAGTGGCAGTTGAACCCAGAGGTCTTTGCTCTCCTAGCAAAGAAGTGGGGGCAACCAGAAATAGATCTCTTTGCAAACAAAGGAAATACACAGAACCCCAGGTTTTTTTCTCTAGCCAGGGACAAAGCAGCTCTGGGGGTGGACGCCTTAGCACAGGTGTGGGATTTTCACCTCTGTTATGCATTCCCCCCTTTTCAGCTCATCCCTCAGGTGATCTCAAAGATTCGGAGGGAAGGCACAACGGTAATTCTTGTCACTCCGTTTTGGCCCAAGAGGCCGTGGTTTTCGGCTCTACTGCAGATGCAGACAAAACCTTATTGGCATCTGCCACTAAGACAGGACCTGCTCTTACAGGGTCCTCTGCTTCACCAAGACTTAGGAAAACTAAACCTTACAGCCTGGTCTCTGAGGAACAGCTCCTGAAAAGGAAAGGTTTCTCGGACAGATTGGTAGCAACACTCCTGTCTAGTAGGAAGCAGGTAACTAGATCTATATATTTAAAAATCTGGAAAGTTTTCAATACTTGGTGTACATCATCTGGCAGGTCGGTAAGGCAGACGTCCTCCGTCCTTGAATTTTTGCAGGACGGAGCCGATAAGGGACTAGCGGTCAGTACACTAAAGGTCCAAGTAGCGGCTCTGGGAGTTTTTTTGGAAAGGGCAGTGTCCTCACATTCATTAGTTAAAAGATTCTTCAAAGCCCTCAGTCGTTCTAGGCCAATCATAGTGAAAGATTGTCCATCATGGGACTTGCCAGTCGTATTACAGGCCCTGACTAGGGAACCTTTCGAACCTCTGAGTTCAGCATCCTTAAAATTATTGACGCTAAAAACTGTTTTTTTGGTGGCTGTCACAACAGCCCGGAGAATCAGCGAGTTACAAGCCCTGTCCATCAGGGAACCTTTTTGTTTAATTTTTTCAGACAGAATTGTCTTGAAACCTGACCCAGGTTTTTTGCCAAAGGTTGCTTCAATTAAAAACCGGTCTCAAGAAATAGTACTTCCCACGTTTTGTTCCAATCCAAAAGGGAAAAAAGAAGAGGAATTCCATACCCTAGATGTTAAAAGGGCAGTTTTGAGTTACTTAGAAGTTACAAAAAATTTTAGAAAGGCGGACGCCTTGTTTATTTTGTTTTCCGGAGATAAGAAGGGAATGCAAGCATCAAAAGGAACCATTGCCAGATGGCTCAGAATGGCTATCACGAACGCATATTCTTGTTCAGGACAAGAATGTCCAAAAAATCTACGGGCTCACTCTACTAGAGCAGCAGCGGTAAGTTGGGCCGAGAAAGCTGGTGCCACCCCCGAACAGATCTGCAGGGCAGCCACCTGGTCAAATTTGTCTACCTTTGCCCGCCATTATAGATTAGATCTAATGACAGCGGACGACCAGGCATTTGGGAGAAAGGTCTTACAGGCTGTTGTCCCGCCCTAATAGGGGTAAGTCTCGACTGTCCTCTCAGGTGGCTGTCCTGAAAGCCGTTTTGGGAAAATTGCAAGTTAGGCTTACCGGTAACTTGTTTTCCAATAGGCTTTCAGGACAGCAGTAACCCGCCCTTGGTTTTCATATATAAATGATACAGCTGTAATACTATGCAATAACTGTCACTTATGTGTTGCAGCCGGGGCTGGAGGTCTCTACAAACAACTGACGAGTGGAAGGGGAGGCCTCCCTTTAAAGACCGTATGGTGGAGGTGTTTCCTGTGGAGGGAGGAGCCATGATCTCTCAGGTGGCTGTCCTGAAAGCCTATTGGAAAACAAGTTACCGGTAAGCCTAACTTGCAATTTTCTTATGCCTTGTACACACAATCTGGTTTCTCGGCGTTCAAAAGACCACCGGGAATCCCGAGCGGAAAACCGAGAACTGGTTTGGTCAGTTTTCCCCATGTACACACAGGAAAACTGCCTAAGAGCTTTAATCAAGAAAAACGGTCGTGTGTATGCTCCAGAGCAGTGTTTACCCATAGGAAAACTGTGGGGAAAAAAATGAGAAGAAGTTCTATTTTTTTCCCCTGCAGTTTTTCTGTCGGGAAAACTGCTGGGGAGCATACACACGCCCGATTTTCTCGACCAAAAGAAAAAACATTACCGTCGGGAAAACTGGTTGTGTGTACAAGGAATTAGTCTTGAGTAGAATAAAGAACTTAACTTTCTCTCTTTTTTTTTTTTGTCTCATTGCTTTTTGCTTTATTTGCTGTTTAGATATACTTTTACGTGGCAAAAACAGTTTTCTGATGTTTGTATAAAAGTTTTGCCAGCTTATTAGAAATAATGAACTCTCTGATAATAATTTGTTACAATGGGAGGTATTGTGTTATAGACAGCAGACTTAATTTCTATACCTCAGACCCCTTTAGCCTAATTTTTGCCCGGACTGTACTGATAAGATAGAACAAATGTACTATAAACACAAAGTCCTCTAACATTCTGTGAATTTATCTTATGTTCTGTAAACAGTGTGGGGACTTGTGTGTGAAAGTTTATTAATAATATTGTAGCCATTTACACTGGAATTTCCTAGTTTATTGAAGTGCGTTGGCTATTGATGATAGCAGAAATTACCGGCCTTGGGAAAACATATTTATTTTTTCAGTTCCACTGTACATGATACACTTTTTTGGTTAATCCAAAATAAAAACTCTCTGTTCTGTAATAGTTATGACCGGTTTACCCTTATGAAAAACAGTAACGCATATTACATGCGTCAGTGTGCAAGGGAGCCAATCAATTTGAATGGTACATCGAAGTACTGAAGTTCACGGCAACACGCCATCATATGTTGGGTTCACAAAAAAGGGTCAAGTGAGGTTTTGTTCTGGTTCATTGGCAACTGATTCAAAAAGAATGAACTGCTTTAACCCAACACGTGTTTACATTATAGGCGTGCGCACAGGGTGTGCCAGGTGTGCACAGTCACACCCTAATCACTTTGTGCAGCACAGATTCCCCCTATTGCCCTGCACCCCCCCCATTTCCCCCACAACGCTGCCAGCTTTCCTCCTCTCCCACTGGGTGCTGTGGGCACACACAGGGGAGTGGTATTGGATGAGGGGGGAAAGGGGCAGGTAAATATGTAATTTACTGACCCCTTCCTTTTCTAAATTACCACAGTGAGTAATCAGTAGCATGTTTTTGAGCTTTGGGGTGCACACCCTAATGCTATAGGCTGCGCACACCTATGGTTTACATGCATGCATTACCCAGGGCCGGCGCTACCACTAGGCGGATTAGGCAGCCGCTTAGAGCGCAAAACCGCCTAGAGCGCTCAGCCGCTGGTCATTCTACTCCCGCACGCACTGTACAGAGCAGGCAGCTCTGACATGTGTTAAACAGAGCCGCGCCTGACACCGCCCCCCTCACTGCGCGCGCGGTGCTCTCTCCACTCTGACATGTGCCCACTGTCCAGCAGCTTTGCAGTTCCCCCAGCAGAGCGTCCTCCGCTCTGATGTGTCCAGAAATTCCTCTCTGCTCTGAGATCAGTGATCACAATGTCACATGATCTCCACACTTCTCCCGAGTCCCGCTGTCCTTTGTCCACCAGTCCATTATGTCTGCCTGGAGCAGTTACAGACTTCTCCAGAGACCCATCCCTCCTGTGCACTCGTCTGTGAAGGGGAGGTGGGCGGGAAGATCCAAAACAAGCAGCCACACCGGACTGCTGAATGCTGAACCAGTGACACTATTCTGGTAAGTGAGTGAGATCTTTCACTTACCAGACTCTGCTTCCTTCTCTGTCTCTGATGGCCCCCCTCTCTGATAGCCCCCCCTCTCTGTCTCTGATAGCCCCCCCTCTCTGTCTCTGATAGCCCCCCTCTCTCTGATGGCCCCCCCTCTCTGTCTCTGATAGTCCCCCCTCTCTCTGATAGCCGCCCCCTCTCTCTGATAGCTGCCCCCTCTCTGTCTCTGATAGTCCCCCCTCTCTGATTGCCCCCCTCTCTCTGATAGCCGCCCCCTCTCTGTCTCTGATAGCCCCCCCCCTCTCTGTCTCTGATAGCCCCCCTCTCTCTGATAGCCCCCCCTCTCTGTCTCTGATAGTCCCCCCTCTCTCTGATAGCCGCCCCCTCTCTCTGATAGCTGCCCCCTCTCTGTCTCTGATAGTCCCCCCTCTCTGATAGCCCCTCTCTCTGTGTGTGATAGCCCCCTCTGTCTGATAGCCTCCCTCTCTCTGATAGCCCCCCTCTCTGTCTCTGATAGTCCCCCCTCTCTGATAGCCCCCCTCTCTGATAGCCCCCCTCTCTGATAGCCCCCCTCTCTGATAGCCCCCCTCTCTGTCTCTGATAGTCCCCCCTCTCTGATAGCCCCCCTCTCTGTCTCTGATAGCCCCCTCTCTCTGTGTGTGATAGCCTCCTCTCTCTGATAGCCCCCCTCTCTCTGATAGCCCCCCTCTCTCTGATAGCCCCCCCTCTGTCTGATAGCCCCCCTCTCTCTGATAGCCCCCCTCTCTCTGATAGCCCCCCTCTGTCTGATAGTCCCCCTCTCTGTCTCTGATAACCCCCCCTCTCTCTGATAGCCCCCTCTCTGTCTCTGGTAGTGCCCCTCTCTGTGATAGCCCCCTCTCTGTCTCTGATAGCCCCCCTCTCTCTGATAGCCCCCCCTCTCTGTCTGTGATAGCCCCCCTCTCTGATAGCACCCCCTCTCTGTCTCTGATAGTCCCCCTCTCTGTCTCTGATAACCCCCCCTCTCTCTGATAGCCCCCTCTCTGTCAGCCCCCTCTCTGTCTCTGATAGCCCCCTCTCTCTGATAGCCCCCCCTCTCTGTCTCTGATAGCCCCCTCTCTCTGATAGCACCCCCTCTCTGTCTCTGATAGCGCCCCCTCTCTGTCTCTGATAGCGCCCCCTCTCTGTCTCTGATAGCCCCCCCTCTGTCTGATAGTCCCCCTCTCTGTCTCTGATAACCCCCCCTCTCTCTGATAGCCCCCTCTCTGTCTCTGATAGCCCCCTCTCTGTCTCTGGTAGTGCCCCTCTCTGTGATAGCCCCCCTCTCTCTGATAGCCCCCCCTCTCTCTGATAGCCCCCCTCTCTCTGATAGCCCCCCTCTCTCTGATAGACCCCCTCTCTCTGATAGACTCTCTGTCTCTGATAGCCGCCCCTCTCTCTGATAGCCGCCCCCCTCTCTGTCTCTGATAGTCCCCCCTCTCTCTGATAGCCCCCCTCTCTCTCTGATAGTCCCCCCTCTCTGATAGCCCCCCTCTCTGTCTCTGATAGCCCCCTCTCTCTGATAGCCCCCCCTCTCTGTCTCTGATAGCCCCCTCTCTCTGATAGCACCCCCTCTCTGTCTCTGATAGCGCCCCCTCTCTGTCTCTGATAGCGCCCCCTCTCTGTCTCTGATAGCCCCCCTCTCTGTCTCTGATAGCGCCCCCTCTCTGTCTCTGATAGAGACCCCTCTCTGTGATAGCCCCCCTCTCTGTCTCTGATAGCCCCCTCTCTGTCTCTGATAGCCCCTCCTCTGTCTGATAGCCCCCTCTCTGTCTCTGATAGTCCCCTCTCTCTCTCTCTATCTCTCTGTCTGACAGCTCTCTCTCTCTGACAGCCCCCCTCTCTCTCTCTGACAGCTCTTTCTCTCTCTCTGACAGCCCCCCCCCCTCTCTCTCTCTCTCTCTCTCTCTCTCTCTCTCTCTCTCTCTCTCTCTCTCACAGCCCCATCTCTCTCTGACGACTCTGTCCCCCTGACAGCCCCTTCACTCTCTCTCTCCCTCCCTGACAGCTTTCTTCTCTCTCTCTCTCCCCCTGACAGCCCCCTTCTCTCTCTCTCTCTCCCCCTCCCTGATAGCCCCCTCTCTCTCTCTCTCTCTCCCTCTCTCTCCCTGACAGCCCCCTTCTCTCTCTCTCTCTCTCTCTCTCTCCCCCTCCCTGATAGCCCCCTCTCTCTCTCTCCCTCTCTCTCTATGACAGCCCCATCTCTCTCTGACGACTCTGTCCCCCTGACAGCCCCTTCACTCTCTTTCTCCCTACCTGACAGCTTTCTTCTCTCTCTCTCTCTCTCTCCCCCTGACAGCCCCCCTCTCTCTCTCTCTCTCTCTCTCTCTCTCTCTCTCTCTCTCTCTCTCTCTCTCTCTCTCTCCCTCCCTCCCTCCCTGATAGCCCCCTCTCTCTCTCTCCCTCTCTCTCCCTGACAGCCCCCTTCTCTCTCTCTCTCTCCCTCCCTGACAGCCCCTTTCACTCTCGCTTTCCTTGTCAGCACTGAAAGTAGCTTTACTCCAGTCTGTTTATCTCTTGTTTTAACTCCTTCCTTACCATCATCTGCCTATATATTGATTGTATAACAGAATTACTTGATTAACTTTATCCTCTTAAAGTGGTATTAAAGCAAAATATTTAATTTACTGCAGATTACCAATTTATAGATGGGTGGCTGCAATTGTTTTGTTTTTAGTTTTTTTCTTTTATATTCACCTGGTGATCCTGCTAGTAAGTCTTATGTTTTTCAAAAGAACGAGCGGTCTTGCATATGTAGCAGTTAGAGGGTTAAATCAAACCATTTAACACTGGCAAAGGGGGTGGAGTCAGGGGCGGACCCAGTGGGGGCGGCAAAATGAGGTTTCGCCTAGGGTGTCAAAAATCCTTGCACCGGCCCTGGCATTACCACACCAGAACTGTGTGAACCTGGCCTTAATTTTAAGACCACACAGAACAACAAAATGATACAATAAAATAAAACAAATGAAAAATAGTATTGGAGTGTGCTGCCTATAACATATAATGGAACTGAAATTAACTACAATAAAGCTGCAGCAACCGCTGCTAGAACTCAAAACCTAATCTAACTCAATAATGAAAATTGATAAATAAATCATTTAAATAATTATACAATAACATAAATACAAATTAAATATGTAATGTGTTCCCACACCATACCAAACTATAACACAATAATAAGTGCTTGTGCTGCTAGAACTCAAAACCTAATCTAACTCAATAATGATAATTGATAAATAAATAATTTCAATAATTATACCATAACTTAAATACAAATTAAATATGATAATCAATAATAAACTCAAAATTAATTTATAAAATATACTATATTGTGAAAATTAATAATTAATATCATCAGTGTATAAATAAGTAACAAATACCGCTAGCCTTTAAATTATTATCAATATTTTCACCACCCGAGGAAAAAAAAAATGTATTTGAAGACAATGGAACCAATAAAATGCATACTCAAAAAAGTGCAGTGTGAAACAATATGTGAGTCGGGAGATGCCATATGGTGCTCTCGTGTATTAGCAATTTGATGCATTTTGGGGGTGCACCCCTTTCCTGTGCGCCCCTAAAACTTGTCTTCCAACTCACATATTGTTTCACACTGCACTTTTGTGAGTATGCATTTTATTGGTTCCATTGTATTTGAATAAAAAACAAAACAAAATTCTCAGGTAATGCACCAGGTGTTTGCGCCTTCCCCTTTGTTGTTTTTGTAGCGTCACACTGGATTCCCCAATATGAGGAGGGCTGCAGCAGCCAAACATTGGGTTTGTTGGCAACTGATTCAAAAACAATAAACATGCATTAAACCCAGAACTGTGTGAACCACACAGAACAACAAAACGATACCATAAATATAAAACTGTTTTTTTTTTTTTTCATGGAGGGGTAGTGACACTTGATTTAAAGTAAGTGCAAGCTGTTGATAATGGAAGTCTTTTGGAAATATATTTTTCATCAAAAGGTTGGTTTTACATATAGCCATTTGCTGTATGCCATGTTTTCACTGGTACAGCAGCCTACTCATTTGAATGGGCTGCTGTACCTGTGGAGAACACAGATAAAAAGATCTCATTTTTTAAATCACAGGGTTCACTAAAACTGTATGGTGCTTTTTCACCATGCGGATTCATGCAGCTGAAATAGTGCTGCGTTTTCAGATGCTTGGGGGTGCCATTAAGAATTATGATACCCTCACGTGTCTGCTAAAATGTATTGCTTTTTGCCTGAAGGTGCCTGTGTTTATGGGAAAGCATGCAATTACATTCTCGCACCAGCATAAGTCTGAAACTAGCCTAAGGCCTTTTCTTCAGGTTTTTCTTTTCAGTTTACCAAAACTATGTAGTACAAGGGCCTGCCTGATTGCATACAAATTGAGACTCTTGAGGTTTGACCTCATATTAGATGGATTTGGTAAACTGAAAAGAAAAACTGATCTGTGTGTAAGAGGCCTTAGGCTGAAAACAAAACAGGCTTTTGTGTCAGAGATGATATATGTGAATAAATAGATGTAAGCCCTGAATAACATTTGCTGAAACATTGCATGTCATAAACAGTTGGCTTACTTTTTTTTAAATGTAGCACCGATTTACTTTATAGTACTGGTGCTAGTTAAATTTAACGGAGTATAGTTAAACTCCAGATTGTTAGTTGCAAAGTGCGGTCTCTGTCCCAGCTTGGCTGTGCTGTGGGCCCATTCTGCTGTACTGGGGTTTTCTTCCAGCCCTGGTGCTGCAGGTGGCAGCAGTGGAGTCAAGGTTTGGGTGCTCTTTCCCAGCAGCCAATCACAAGGGTTTGTCCTTGCGGTGCATGCTGGGGAGGGGTAATATGAGGCAGACGCCATTGGTTCTGGGTCTTCTTCGTCCAGTGTGGCACCCACTTTTAGGGTGGCCATATCACGACGTCCCAGCGTTATGGCCTACCTGGCCGGGGCGTGCGTGCCACGCGGTGTTCCTGGTTCCGGGACCATGCTGGCCCGAAGCATCTGAACAGTGTTGGGGACCCAGTGAGTGACTGGGTTCCCACCTTTGAGGATCCCAAGCTGTACTGCTGTTCGGTGGGGAGTCAGTCTGAGGAGCGCCATTGAGAGGCTGGCGGTCCAAAAGGGCCCCGACAAACCACCGGGGACTGAGGTAACTGGACACTGAGGGATTGATCACCTGTCAGTCGGTACCTGGGTGACAAGTTGAAGGAGATCCAGACGTAACTCCATTAAGGAGGTATATCTCCAAGAATTCAATCCAGAGGGGACCTGTGGCAGAGGTATCTTTCTGAGGCTCATTGAGATGAGTCTGTGGCAGAGACTTTCTCCAAAGTTCAAGTTCACCAAGGAGGGTCTGTGGCAAACACTTTATCCTACAATTGTCTGAGTGATACTCTGGCTGCCAGGTCAGTGAGAGAGGCCTGTCCGGGTACACTAAACCCATTCCGGCGAGTGGTGCCAAGGAGTGTTACGCTTGGGAGCAGGACTGTTTCCTATCATTACGCCTCAATCTGCTATTCTCCTATCTTCTTCAACTTTACTTTCCTCCCCACAAGTTTACTGTTTTTACCCGGCTGGGTAATAAAGAGCACAGCAAAGAGCACCTGTTGTGGACATTCCTTTACTTCTATTATATGTAATACGCATCATTCACCCCTAGGAATTTCGGAGGAGCCACAAGGTAACGTGCCGTCCAAAAATCCAACAGCTCCACTGGGGGTAATGCTACATAAATAAAACAATTTCTTTCATCCTTTGTTGCATCTCAGTACTGGTGGTCATCTTGCAGCCTTTTTTTGCAGCCACTTTCTGATAAGCCTGGATTAGAAACCAAAGGGCACAGTGATAGGACCTACATGACAGGACAGAAGGAGGACTGTGCAAAAGAAGGGGTTAGGTTAAGTTGATAGGATGAAGTACAGAAGAGCGGAGGTTCTGACATGATTAGAGGAGCAGGTAAACAAGGGCCTTAAAAGGGGGTTACAGAGGAAGTTAAAACATCATCAGCTAGAAGCTGGCATGCATCAGATAATCTAACCACCCACCCTATCATTTTGGAATCTGATCTTTACTATGAAACAGTATTTTAAATACAATTCTGTAGATTGTTGTCATAGCAGCTTAGTCAGGGCTCACTGACTGCAGTCATTTTGTTGGGAAAAAAAATGTGTTATTCATGTTTCCATGTTGAAATATCAGAATAAAAAGGTACTGTGGCCTTTAAATGTCATTCATGGAACAGTTTGTTTTTATTAAAGTAAATTGGGGAGTGGGCTGAAAAGGGAGTGATTGTCAAGCAGTGGCAACTTTGGTCCCACAGGCCATCCTAGTCATGTCTACCCGCAGACGTGGCAAATCTCAAGGCTGGTTTTAGGGGGTGATTAGGGATGAGCCAAACACCCCCCCAGTTCAGTTTGCATCAGAACATGAGAACATGCAATAAATTCATTTGAACATCTGAACACGGGTGTGTATAGTATGTGGAAGAGAAAGTGCGGCGCTCAAAAAATTACTCTCGGTATGCTCGAAAGATATGTGTACATATAACCTCTGTGTTATACTTAATAAATCGCACACATAATATGAAAACTATGCAAATGATTAATCAAAGTGATAACGCAATCATTGACTGAACAAAATTGTGTTATTCAAAATTTGGACATGATCTAAAATAATATGTGTAGGTTGAAAATGCACCAAATAAATATAGTGAATAAATTACCAATGTTATATAAATAAATATAATACAAAGTGAAGCACCAAAGATGGAAATAAACCCAAAAAGTGCTAGTGAACAAATGAAATATAAAATTGATCCACTGTGATAAAAGTGACTCTGTATATAGTTGTCTGTAGACAATCCACCACCATGAAGATCAAAGGCTTACCAGACAAGATGGACCCAGCAGGGCATAAGCCTGAAGGATCAAATGAGCTTGTTGGTGTAACACACCCAGGGAGAGGTACAGAAAGCACAGCTTCCAATAGGGACAGGCAGTGAGACCTGGTGATGATATTCCACTATATTAACATCAATGGGTATCCACCATAGGTTTAAGCAATGTTACTTCATACACAAATCCTCCCAGTGTAACATATGTTAAGGAGAGAAATTGGGCCACATAGTATAATTCAGTTTAAAAAGTGGTCATTTATTAAAAAAATATAAAATGGTCACTCACATTTGAGAAGACAAGTAAAAGCTAATAGGATCAAAATAACGTAGTGGCATCAGCAGAGCTCTTCCGACACATTTCTTCTAATAAGGCATCATCTGGGGTCACTTTGACTTATCCCAACTGTGTCTGTGTGTTTTTTTTTTTACACTTTCTTTGTGAAATGGTAGGGGTACAATGTACCCCTTACCAATTCCCATAGGGGGGTGGGATCTGGGAGTCCCCTTTGTTAAAGGGGTCTTCCAGATTCCGATAAGCCCCCACCCCCAAACGCGACAACCACCGGGCAAGGGTTGTGGGGATGAGGCCATTGTCCCCATCAACATGGGGACATGGTGCTTTGAAGGGGTCACAGACCCCCAAAGCATCCTCCCCATGTTAAGGGCATGTGGCCTGGTACGGTTCAGGGGGGCACTCTCTCCACCCTCTTTTCTTACAGCCTGCCAGGTTGCGTGCTCGGATAAAGGGTCTGGTATGGATTTTTAGGGGGAACTCCACGCCATTTTTGTTTAATTTAGCACAGGGTTCCCCTTAATATCCATACCAGGTACCCCCTCTCCTAAATTAGCTGCATTCGCCCTCACCTCCCCCCCCTTTTCCTATGATGTATCCCCTCCCTCACCAAACCTTTTGATCTCCTCCCCCATGCCCCCCCCCCTTTTTTTTTTTTTCTTTTCTTATTCTCTCTTCTCTTCCCCCCTTTTCTTTTCTCTTTCTTTCTTCCTCTTCTCCCTCTCTTATATTCTCTTTCGCTCTTTAATCCCCTCTGTGTCTAAACTCTTCTAGGATACGCTCGCCCAAACAAATCAACTTACCCGGGAAGCTATTTGATGTGTAAACTTACTCATTTTGTATCTGTGTTTTGCCGAAATGTGCCTCTGCGAAAAAGACTGTTTTTTTTTTTTTTTTTGTCTTTTTGTTTTGTGTTTTGATTTATATTACTTTTTGTGTTTGGGCTCATGGAGCCGCTCCATTCTTTGTTACATGCAAATCTTCACAATAAAATCTTTATGGTTAAAAAAAAAAAAAATATCCATACCAGACCTAAAGGGCCTGGTAATTGAATTTGGGGGGATCTCCACACATTATTTTTTTTTTTATCAATGACTTTCAATTACTTTTCTCTGTATTGCCGGGAGCCGACAATTCATTACAGCCATGAGTAGTTTTAAATTACTTTTTTCCTTCAGACCCCCTAGGTACGAAATTTAAAGGAATATTTCACTTTTATTGCTTCACTTTAAGCATTAATAAAATCACTGCTCCCGAAAAAAATGATGTTTTTTTAAAACTTTTTTTTGCATTGATACATGTCACCTGGGGCAGGACCCAGGTCGCCAAACACTATTTATGACAACAACTTGCATACAAGATAAAGGGAAAACGGCCGCTCCAGACGACACTCCTCAGTGGTGAGTAAAGTCTAAAAACCCAAAAGGGTGCAGGCAATAGCTATGACTAAGCATCGGTTGTCGATATGAGGCGCGTCGGCTTTTGTTACCCCACTGTTTGCTGTTTTAGTTTTTTGACTGGAATAAACAGGCACTATTTTTAAGTCTTTTCATCCATTGGAGTGCGGCTGTCCATTTTTCTTTCCTTAACTTGCGTACAAGCCTTTAAAATTAGCACTTTAGGCCGGTACACACGACCAAATCTGTCTGCTGGAAACGGTCTGCTAGACCGTCCCAGCAGACAGATTTGATCGTGTGTACGGGCGAGCAGACGGATTTGGCCAGCCGACAGATTTGAAGGCATGCTAACCAGCAGACATGTCTTCTCGCACACGCGCCGAATGATTTCGACGCATGCGCGGAAGTGTTTTACTTCCTGGTGCGGTGACGTGGCGGCGTCAACGTCACCGCTGCGTCACCGACACGTCAGCGCGCTGTCTGCTGGCGGGGATTTTGGTTTGCTCGTGTGTACACGCGAGCAAACCAAAATCCAAGCAGACAGATTTGTTCAAATCGGTCGGTCCGACCGATTTGAACAAATAGATTGCCTCGTGTGTACGAGGCCTTAGATTTCTCCCATAGACTGACAGGGTGTTCCACGGCTTTTTGAATTTGCTGCGAACACCCCAAATTGTTTGCTGTTCTGCGAACAGGCAATGTCTGAGTCGAACATGAGTTCGACTTGAACTCGAAGCTCATCCCCAGTGGTGATAACAACCGTAGACCTTAAGTCTAATAAAGGGGTAAATACAAGCTAGTACTCTAGTGGTTAAGGAAAATTTACAAATATCTGATTTTAACACTGGCGCAGTGTTTGCTTGATAGTATTAGTTCCATTCTAATACAATAAGAGAGCACAAGGACAAACACAGTATGCTGCCATTCCTTTTTTTTTTTTTTTTTAACAATAGTTTTTATTGATTTTTCACAAATTATAGAACATACAAAGCAAGGTATATACCAGTTTTTCGTCAAGAGTTTGTATGCAATACACCAAAATAGTAAACAAAGTAGATCAAAAAGGTAGTACAGTTGGAGCACAAAAGTAAGGTTAGTGCATATGGAAAAGGAATCATACAGACAGGTCCTACTGTGATAGTGATATGTAAAATTCTGTCAACCTGGGTGGTAGTCCAAGCCACCAGGTTCACAGAAATAATGCTGCTCTGAACCAACGTGACCATGCTCGCCACACTGCATGGGCTTCCCCGAGGCGACCCCTGCTGGAAGCCAAGGTTAGCTCGTAGTTATAGTGCAGATTTACCAACTCAATAGTGCTTTCTATCGTCGGGGGTTTAGTAGAATTCCAGAGTCTGGTTATGCTCACTTGAGCTGCCAGAAGGATGTTGGTGGCTACCACTCTCATGTCAATGGGGACCAAGTCTAAGTTCACATTAAGCAGTGTCAGGGTTGAAGATGTCGGTATAGGTCTACCAGTAACATCTGCCAGAATATTGAAGATGGTGGACCAGTATGGGGTAATGAGCGGACAGGACCAAAGTATGTGCAAGATATCTCCTTTATCTTTTGCGCATCTCCAGCATGTATCGGGGATATTTTTACCAAATTTAGCTATTTTAGCTGGCGTGAGGTACCAACGTAGGGAGATTTCGGGTAGCGTTTCGGGTAGCTTTGTGAATGGATCGAAGTGCGGACTGCCATTGTGCTTCAGTAATTGTTTGGCCTGTGTCTACGTCCCATTGGCCATGTGGTTTGGCTTTGGAAAATATCTGTTTTTGGCTAAAGCTGTTGTAAAAAAGGGAAATCTGTCAGGGATTCTAGATGGACCAGGACTGTGTGCCTACACAGAGGAGACCAACACTGTATATAGTGGAAAAAAGGTGTTTATTTACAAAGGTGAGAAAACAAGTGAAAACAGTGCACGAATAACACAAGGCTATATACAGGTTTAGGGGAAATGCAATAATCATAAGCCAGAGCCAAGCCGGGGTCAAATACCAGAAATCATCAAAAGAGGCTGCAGACAGGGAAGGGGCAGGAAGGAAATGTCCAGGAGAGGGATCAGGATCAGGATCAGGATCAGGTCAGGTCAGGTCAGGACAGATCAGGTCAGAGGTCCAGAGCAGGTTCAGGGTCCGGTTAGTAAACAGATACCAGGGCGAGTTCTGTTTGAACTCGCCGGGTATTTATAGTGGGTGTACTGATTGGGTTCAGGTCACACCTGAACGGAGCAAAGGCCAGGTGTTCCACACTGCCAGGGTCCATCCGCTGGTGGAGGTCAGTACTGCATCCCAAAGGTGATATACCAGCAGGGGGAAGTTCCCCTGACAGCTCCGAACTGCCAGGAGACCCCTGCTGGTGGGACGCAGCACTGCAAGACAAAATATCAATAGCACCAGCGGATGGACCTTTTCCTGACAGTACCCCCCCTCAAAGGAGCTGCCTCTGGACGCTCCAACTATCCGTTGCCGGGGAAAGTCCAGAGTGACCAACTGGGCAATGGGAGGCTTGAGCCGAGAGGTGGGTACATCCGGGTCGTCGAGCTGGGGAGCAGGCACCGGGTCAGCGAACTGGGCAGCAGGCTCCGGGTCAGCGAACTGGGCAGCAGGCTCCGGGTCAGCGAACTGGGCAGCAGGCTCCGGGTCAGCGAACTGGGCAGCAGGCTCCTGGTCATCGAGCTGGGCAGCAGGCTCCTGGTCATCGAGCTGGGCAGCAGGTTCCGGGTCATCGAGCTGGGCAGCAGGCTCCGGGTCATCGAGCTGGGCAGCAGGCTCCGGGTCATCGAGCTGGGCAGCAGGCTCCGGGTCATCGAGCTGGGCAGCAGGCTCCGGGTCATCGAGCTGGGCAGCAGGCTGGCAGACTGGCACAGGAACAGCAGGCTGGGCAGCGGACTGGAGGTCATCAACCGGGGCAGCAGACTGGAAGTCATCAACCGGGGCAGCAGACTGGAAGTCATCAACCGGGGCAGCAGACTGGAAGTCATCAACCGGGGCAGCAGACTGGAAGTCATCAACCGGGGCAGCAGACTGGAAGTCATCAACCGGGGCAGCAGACTGGACGTCATCAACCGGGGCAGCAGACTGGACGTCATCAACCGGGGCAGCAGACTGGACGTCATCAACCGGGGCAGCAGACTGGACGTCATCAACCGGGGCAGCAGACTGGACGTCATCAACCGGGGCAGCAGACTGGACGTCATCTACCGGGGCAGCAGACTGGACGTCATCAACCGGGGCAGCAGACTGGACGTCATCAACCGGGGCAGCAGACTGGACGTCATCAACCGGGGCAGCAGCGGACTGGAAGTCATCAAGCTGGGCAGCAGCGGACTGGAAGTCATCAAGCTGGGCAGCAGCGGACTGGAAGTCATCAAGCTGGGCAGCAGCGGACTGGAAGTCATCAAGCTGGGCAGCAGCGGACTGGAAGTCATCAAGCTGGGCAGCAGCGGACTGGAAGTCATCAAGCTGGGCAGCAGCGGACTGGAAGTCATCAAGCTGGGCAGCAGCGGACTGGAAGTCATCAAGCTGGGCAGCAGCGGACTGGAAGTCATCGGGTTGGCAGGCTGGCACAGGAACATCGGGTTGGCAGGCTGGCACAGGAACGTCAGGGTGGCAGGCTGGCACAGGAACGTCAGGGTGGCAGGCTGGCACAGGAACGTCAGGGTGGCAGGCTGGGACTGGCAAGCTGGCACAACAACATCGGGTTGGCAGGCTGGGACTGGCAAGCTGGCACAACAACATCGGGTTGGCAGGCTGGCACAGGAACATCGGGTTGGCAGGCTGGCACAGGAACGTCAGGGTGGCAGGCTGGCACAGGAACGTCAGGGTGGCAGGCTGGCACAGGAACGTCAGGGTGGCAGGCTGGCACAGGAACGTCAGGTTGGCAGGCTGGCACAGGAACGTCAGGTTGGCAGGCTGGCACAGGAACGTCAGGTTGGCAGGCTGGCACAGGAACGTCAGGTTGGCAGGCTGGCACAGGAACGTCAGGGTGGCAGGCTGGCACAGGAACGTCAGGGTGGCAGGCTGGCACAGGAACGTCAGGGTGGCAGGCTGGCACAGGAACACCAGGGTGGCAGGCTGGCACCGGAGCAGGCTGGTCGGATGTCACAAGCTGGGCGGCTGGCACTGGAACTGGTAGAGCAGCTGGCACAGGGACAGATGGCACCGGGACAGGTTGAACAGAGGGCACTGGGACAGGCTGGGTAACTGGCACGATGGTATGAGTTGGGAAATACTTCCGTTTCTTTTTAGACTTAGTCACTACAGGTTTGTTAACAGAAGTGATGTATGAAGAGGATGGAGATAAGTAAGAGGAAGGATTGGAGTATGGCAGAGACAAAGGGATGGTGACTGGAGGAGGTTTTTGTGGAGTAGTTACAGGTGGATTAAAGGCAGGGTAGGTACAATTAGTAGAGACTGGGTAGTAATATTTGGTGGGATGTGGAATTATCTGGGCTGGAGTTGCCATTGGTGATGGACAGATGGATCCTTGGGAAGGCTGGTGGTTACTAGTAGGACTGGAACGGACAGGTGGATTAAAGGCAGGGTAGGTACAATTAGTAGAGATTTGGTAGTAATACTTGGTGGGAAGCGGAATTAACTGGGCAATGGACAGCTAGAACCTTGGGAAGGTAAGTGGTTAATGGCAGGGCTGGAATGCAGTGGCTTGGCTGGAAGCAGGAGATCTGACCATGCCTGCAGCACAGGTTGAACAAAGGCTGGTTCACACACACCTTGTTTAATCAGAGCCTGCACAGAATCAATACACTCAGATAACTTTTGCTGGGGACAGGAGGAATAATGCTCATCAAAATAAGCCGGATCATCCTCCATCAACCATACCAGGGATTCAACTTGGTCAGGACTGAAGGGGGGAGAGAAGTTATCACCTCCAGCTGGAATAACTGACAGGGCTGGTTTAACACATAACTTGATCAATGGCTGAACATCATTGTAAGACATATAACCCAGATCCACCATGGAATGGGCCGATCGGATGGCTTCCATCAGCTCATCCCTTGTCCATCCCTCCAACACCTGACGACAATACTCCTCATCCTCCTCTGCTAGCAGAGAAAAGTAAGTAATTTCATTGAAATCCATGTTTCAACAAAAACGCACTACAACAGGATGGTTCCCTATGCAGGCACGTCTGGTCAAAATGGCCCTGGTATACTGTCAGGGATTCTAGATGGACCAGGACTGTGTGCCTACACAGAGGAGACCAACACTGTATATAGTGGAAAAAAGGTGTTTATTTGAATTCTGTTGAACCAGAAATTTCCAAGCTGACGCTGAGACTCTCATTGTGGGAGCGAGTGATTTGGAAACTAGTGTACCATGTGGGACTCCCAGAATCCAGTCACGAAGGTTATTGTTTTTGATCAATGTGGATTCCAACTGCCCCCATAGGGTAAGGGGGAGCGGCTGGAACCAATCCCTAAGCTGAGTGAAAATTGAGGCCCAGTAGTATTCTTTAAAATCTATGGACCCTGCACCGCCCGCAGATTTGTGTTTAGTGAGAAGATGTTTTGCGCAGCGGGGCTTTTTACTTTGCCACAGCAGTTTGTTCAGGGTAGTTTGTAGAGAAGGGAAGTAAGACATTGGGATAGGGATAGGGAGTGTCCTGAACAAATATAGTAATTGAGGCAGGTGCATCATTTTGAATCCTGCGAGCCTGCCAGACCAAGAAAGTTCATTATTGGCTAGGGTAGC